>CAWUFW010005055.1:0-600000 GCA_963921515.1 Calotriton arnoldi | reverse complement strand
ATGTGCCCCCAGTGCAGGACTTCAAAGCACCAGAGAGTGCTCCCGCCCAGCCCCAATACACACTATCCTGTCTGGGGAGGTGGTTACACCTCCATGGGACAGGAAACCTATTGTCCAGGCCTCCCCTGCCGGAGTTTCAGTCAGCAGCAGGAGGCCAGACTCGTGTCTGTGGCAGCGGCATCCATTTTGTGATGCCAGGGCTCTGGAAAGTCAGTACCGGGTATACCGGTGTGTACATGTCTCTCCCTCTAGAAGGGTGGAATGCTACCCCCGCCGCCAGAACTGGCGGGGGGGTAGTATTCCAAGATGTTTGACATCAAACACGACATGTTTCCGTGCAGCCATCCCAAAGTTAGCATTTAACGCGAGGTTATACTGCGCTTAAGAGTATATGGTCGGGCTGCACTACAAACAGCATCAGAGAAGGGTCTCCGAATGCTGCAGAGGGGCCCAGCTCATGCAGGGGCACCCTCTCACATAGGAACCACGCACTCTGCCTTCAGGATTGATAAGGCCTGCCATAGGAGTGACTTATAGGTTTATATGTGTGTAGGTATGTAGTGATATAGGTAGCCTATATCACAGTAAGAGGTGCATGCACCACCTTACCCAGGCTGCAGTAGCAGACCTGTGGTGTCATTTTGGATGGCCTTCCAGGGGTGGCACAATACATGCTGCAGCCCCTGGTAGGCCTCTGAGGTACCTATGCCCTGGGTACATAGTATACCATATACTAGGGACTTATAAGGGCACTCCAGATTCCAATCAGAGATGTGCCTAAGGCACATGGAAACCATTTTAGAGAGGAAGCAGCTAGGCTGGGGTTCTGATTAGCAGGGCCCCAGCCAGACTAAGGTCGAAAAACAGTGAAGCATCAGCAAAAAGTGGGGGTACCCATGTGAAGCAGATCCTACTCTCCTACACAACCCCCCCCAAACGTAGGGACATTAAACTAACCTTGCCCAGTTAAGTCTTCATGTTCTAAGTGGAAGTACCTAGAGAGTCCATCTGCATTGTCATGGTTACTCCCAGGTCTATGTTCCACTGTGAAGTCCATCCCCTGTAGGGAAATGGACCACCTAAGCACTTTGGGGTTTTCACCCTTCATTTGTTTTAGCCATTAGAGGGCCTTAAGGTCTGTTTGAACAAGGAAGTGAGTACCAAACAAGTATGGCCTCAACTTCTTCAGAGCCCAGACCACAGCAAAGGCCTCCCTCTCAATGGCTGACCAACGTTTCTCTCTAGGGGTCAGCCTTCTGCTAATAAAAGCTACTGGCTGATCCTGACCTTCATCATTCAATTGTGACAGTACAGCCCCTACCCCCAATTCAGATGCATCTGTTTGGACATTGAACTTCTTGGAGTAATCAGGACTCTGTAGAATGGGAGCAGTGCACATGGCCTGCTTTAGGTCATCAAATGCCTTTTGACAGCTAACTGTCCACTGAACCTTTTTGGGCATTTTCTTGGAAGTTAAGTCATTCAGGGGTGTCACTATTGATCCATACCCCTTGACAAATCTCCTATAGTACCCAGTCAGGCCTAAAAAGGCTCTCACCTGAGTCTGGGTAGTTGGAGCAGTCCAGTCCATGATGGTCTGGATCTTGCTCTGTAGTGGTTGAAGCTGGCCTCCACCCACAAGGTGGCCCAGGTACACAACCTGACTCTGCCCTATCTGGCACTTGGTGGCCTTGATAGTCAGGCCTGCTTTCTGCAGGGCCTGCAAAACATTTCTGAGGTGGACCAGGTGATCCTCCCAGGTGGAGCTAAAGACAGCAATATCATCTAGATATGCTGCACTATAGGCTTCCAGACCTGTAAGGACTGTATTCACCAACCTCTGAAAAGTGGCAGGTGCATTCTTCAGACCAAAGGGCATCACCACAAATTGATAATGCCCACTAGGGGTTGAGAATGCTGTCTTTGGCTTTGCATCATCAGCTAGTCTGATCTGCCAGTAGCCAGCTGTCAGGTCAAATGTGCTTAGATACTTGGCTGAGGCCAAAGTGTCTATTAGCTCATCTGCCTTAGGTATTGGATGGGCATCAGTCCTAGTGACTGCATTGAGATCCCTGTAGTCCACACAAAACCTCATCTCTCTTTTCCCACCATTGGTGTGAGGTTTTGGCACAAGGACCACTGGACCAGCCCAAGGGCTATCTGAGGGTTCAATAACTCCCAAATCCAACATCTTCTGGACTTCTGTCCTGATACAGTCCCTGACATGGTCAGGTTGCCTATAAATCTTATTTTTAATAGGCAGACTGTCCCCAGTGTCCACTTCATGAGTGCACCAGGTAGTCTGACTGGGTGTCAGTGAGAATATGTGCCTGAACTGATTGAGCACCTGTCTGCAATCAGTTTGCTGCTGGGCAGTGAGGCTGCCTGCCAAGGCTACACCATCCACTGACCCATCATCAGGGTTCTGTGAGAGCAGGTCAGGGAGTGGGTCACTCTCTTCCTCCTGTCCCTCATCAGTAGCCATGAGCAAGCCCATGTCTGCCCTGTCCACATATGGTTTTAACCTTTTGACATGGAGAACCCTGTGGGGACTCCTGGGTGTTCCTAGGTCCACCAAATAGGTAACCTCACCCTTCTGTTCAACAATGGTATGGGGTCCACTCCATTTGTCTTGGAGAGCTGCTGGGGCCACTGGCTCCAACACCCACACCTTCTGTCCTGGCTGGTAAACAGTCAGTACAGCCTTTTGGTCATGCCAGGCTTTTTGCAGTTCCTGGCTAGCCTCAAGGTTTTTAGTGGCCTTTTCATGTACTCAGCCATCCGGGAGCGGAGACCAAGTACATAGTCCACTATGTCTTGCTTTGGGGGCTTGAGAGGTAACTCCCATCCTTCCTTCACCAAGCACAATGGACCCCTGACAGGGTGACCAAACAAAAGTTCAAAAGGGCTGTAGCCAACCCCTTTTGAGGCACCTCCCTGTACGCAAATAAAAGGCAGGGCAAGAGTATGTCCCATCTTCGCCTAAGCTTTTCTGGGAGCCCTTTAATCATGCCCTTCAAGGTTTTGTTGAATCTCTCAACTAAACCATTGCATTGTGGGTGATAGGGTGTGGTGAACTTGTAAGTCACTCCACACTCCTTCCACATTGCTTTTAAGTATCCAGACATAAAGTTAGCACCCCTGTCTGATACAACCTCCTTAGGGAAGCCCACTCTTGAGAAAATTCCCAGGAGGGCTCTTGCCACCACAGGCGCTGTAGTGGTCCTAAGGGAATAGCCTCTGGGTACCTGGTGGCATGATCCACTACCACCAGGATAAACCTGTGCCCAGATGCTGTTTGGGGATCCATGGGACCAACAATGTCAATCCCCACCCTTTCAAAGGGAACCCCACCACAGGTACTGGTATCAGGGGAGCCTTTGTAGTGCCACCTGCCTTGCCACTGGCCTGGCAGGTTACACAGGAGCGACAAAACTCCTTGGTGTCTTCAGACATGTGGGGCCAGTGAAAGTGAGGGACAATTCTGTCCCAAGTCTTGTTCTGGCCCAGGTGACCTGCTAAGGGAATGTCATGGGCTAGGGTTAATAGGAAGCCCCTGAACTTCAGAGGTATAACCAACCTCCTGGTGGCACCAGGCTTGGGGTCTCTACACTCTGAGTACAAGAGTCCATCATCCCAATACACTGTATGGGGACCACTAGCTTTCCCAGCAGCCTCAGCAGCAGCTTGATGTCTGAGGGGTTCAAGAGAGGGGCAGCTCTGCTGCTCCTGGCTCAGATCTGCCCTTGAAGGGCCCCCTGTCCCCAAGAACTCAACCTGATCAGGTTCAAGCTCCTCTGGGACAGTTCCTTCCTCAGGACTGAGATCATCCCCCTCAAGAGACTGATCTTCCTTCTGAGCCAAGGGGGAAGGCACTGCCTTTACCCTACTACTCCTCTTCTTGGAGGGCACTTGGTCCATTATTCCAGAATCCAAGGCCTGTTCAGTGTTAGACATTTTGGCTTGTGACCTGGTCACAGCAAACACATCTGCAGGGATGCCCATCATTTCTGCATGGGTCCTGAGCTCCACTTCTGCCCAAGCTGAAGTTTCTAAGTCATTGCCAAGCAAGCATTCAACGGGTAGGTCTGCACTTACCACAACCTTCTTAAGGCCAGTTACCCCTCCCCAGGAGAAGTTAACAACTGCCAGAGTATTGTCTGTTCTGACGTTGCTAGCATTGGTCACTTGGTACATTTCACCAAGTATAATCTGCCCAGGATTCACAAGGTCTTGTGTCACCATGGTGACACTTGCCCCTGTGTCCCTAAATGCCAAAGCCTCTTTTCCATTGATTAAGGGCTGTTGCCTGTACTTGCCCAGATTACTGGGACTTGTAGTAGAGTAGGATCTGCTTCACATGGGTACCCCCACTTTTTGCTGATGCTTCACTGTTTTTCGACCTTAGTCTGGCTGGGGCCCTGCTAATCAGAACCCCAGCCTAGCTGCTTCCTCTCTAAAATGGTTTCCATGTGCCTTAGGCACATCTCTGATTGGAATCTGGAGTGCCCTTATAAGTTCCTAGTATATGGTATACTATGTACCCAGGGCATAGGTACCTCAGAGGCCTACCAGGGGCTGCAGCATGTATTGTGCCACCCCTGGAAGGCCATCCAAACTGAAACCACAGGTCTGCTACTGCAGCCTGGGTAAGGTGGTGCATGCACCCCTTACTGTGATAAAGGCTACCTATATCACTAAATACATACACACATATAAACCTATAAGTCACTCCTATGGCAGGCCTTATCAATCCTGAAGGCAGAGTGCGTGGTTCCTATGTGAGAGGGTGCCCCTGCATGAGCAGGGCCCCTCTGCAGCGTTCGGAGACCCTTCTCTGATGCTGTTTGTAGTGCAGCCTGACCATATACTCTTAAGCGCATTATAACCTCGCGTTAAATGCTAACTTTGGGATGGCTGCACGGAAACATGTCGTGTTTGGTGTCAAACATCTTGGAATACTACCCCCCCCGCCAGTTCTGGCGGCGGGGGTAGCATTCCACCCTTCTAGAGGGAAAGACATGTACACACCGGTATGTCCGGTACTGACTTTCCAGAGCCCTGGCATCACAAAATGGATGCCGCTGCCACAGACATGAGTCTGGCCTCCTGCTGCTGACTGAAACTCCGGCAGGGGAGGCCTGGACAATAGGTTTCCTGTCCCAGGGAGGTGTGACCACCTCCCTAGACAGGATAGTGTGTATTGGGGCTGGGCGGGAGCACTCTCCGGTGCTTTGAAGTCCTGCACTGGGGGCACATTTGGTGTCCCTGTGCATACCCCAGTTCAAACCGGCTCAGGGGCTTCCAGCCCCTGCTCTGGCGCGAAACTGGACAAAGGGAAAGGGGTGTAACCACCCCTCTGCCCTGGCCCTCCCATAGGTGGGGCCACAGAGTATGTCCAACCTCCTACCTTAGTATAAGTAGGGGAACCCAGTCCTTAGGACTTTAGATTTACCTGGACGAAACTCTGACACAGAATCCTGGACCTTCGACGCTCTACTTCAAGATTAGAGGACTGAAGAATCTCCCTTGGGGTCAAGGAGTGACTCCCCTGCTTGGCAGGCACCAAAGAAGCAATTGTCCGGTCTGCATCGCTGAAGCTCCCGTCGGATGCCGAAGTCTTTGCATCACCAGAGGTGGATTTCCAGACTTTCCCGAGGGGGCCCTGAGTCCCCAGCAAAGCTGAGACCCGTAGCTGTCGTGGGTAACGTGGAACTGTGACCCCTGGACACCGAACGCATTTGCAAGTGCATCCTCTTCTGGGTCTCCCACGAAGTCGTGCCTTGGGCTCCATATAGCCCCAGCCTCCAGCACCAACTGCACTGAAGATCACTGGCCTCCACTCCACGAGTGTCCTGTGAGCCAGCTCCACGTGCACCGTCTAGAGGCTCCTTCGCGGTTGCTAGTCCATTGGCTAGTAGGCCCTACAGAAGGCCAATCTTTTTCTGCTTAGGCTCCCTGGTTGCCCCAGGTGTGCCCTGACTTATCCTTGCTGGGTGAGTCCCCCAGACCTTGCTGGTCTGCAACATCGTCCTTCTTCGATTTCCACAAGACTTGCCGTTGCCAAGGCTTGTTGGGTCCAATCCGGTCGCCGACACCCCTGCAATCGACAAACGTCGTGGGACAGTTCGAATCCAGCTCCTGGTTGTCGTCGACGCCTCCTGGACCTCGTGGATGAAGAGTCAAGACGACCGTCAACCTACCTGAAGCACTCGACATCGGTGGGCATCTGCTCATCGCCTTCCTGGTCACTGGCTAGTGACCCAGACTCTGTCCCCTCTGCTTTCAGGTTCTTCAGATCTTCGATCCACCTTTGGATCCACCCGAACACTTTCGACTTGGCCGCCAGCAGCACTTTGCAGCAGATCGCCATTGAAAGAGACGACGAAACCCGACCCCGAAAGACACCTATGCACCCGGCTCCCCTGGGTGAGGTAACTCGAGTACTCCGGTGCTCCCGTGGGTATTGACACTAGAACAGCCTAGTTCTCAAAGGGTTTGCTCCAAGTCCTCCTCTAAGTGTCGCTTTTCTTTTAAATTCTAATCGTGACTTTCCCCATAGAAGTTAACGGTGGTTCGCGGCTGTGTTCATACACTGCACGCGTCCCCCGTGGGTCCCCTGTGTCACTGCCTTGGGTGGTTCCTTGTGGTCCAAGCACTTCTACAGGCTCTAGGCCTTGTGTCTAGCTCAGTCGTGGTTCTTATACCACTTTATTGGTATATGGTTTGGTACGCCCCTGGGGCTCAAACGTGTATTTGTGCTATTACTGTAGATAACTAACTCGTAACGTATGTACTTCGAACTCTAGCCTCATAAAGAGACTAGAGGGGTGTGTTTAGTAATAAAAACATATATTTTGAATATATACTTGGTGTGGTCCTCTTTCATTTGGTCACTCAAGAGATTATAGACTGGTAAAACAAGCTGCTTTACATTCCTTCAAGACTTAGCCTGAAGGCTGCTCTCCATAGCTACCACTAGGATAGCTTTCAATAAAGGTTGTCTTTAACCTATCTCCAATAAGGGGTTGTTTGGACTGGTGCAAGGTGCCCACTATAATTAGTGGACAGCATATGCCAGGCCAAATTCTCACATTGGTGTGCAGCGTGTGGGATTCCAGCTTGCTATTGTTTTACCAGATAATCTCAATTGAATTGATCAACTGAAAACCACTAAGGGTACCTAAGGTACATATAAATCAAGCTTAGTAATACAGTAAGTTCTACTGAACTTAGAGTTGTGTGTTAAGGGACAGCACACCCTTTCTACAACTCAAGAGAGTTTAGTAGGCCACACTAGAGTAGGTAGTGCATACACCACACCTCACTAGTGATGTCTTCAAAGCCAGGACCCAGTGAGTCCTTGCCAGAAGCCAGTGGGCTTCTTCCCTCCAAGTATGATAAACTCCCATTCTTGGAATTGAGAGCATTATGCACTACTAGGAAGTTGAAGACAGGCAAAAGTGCCAGCACCCAACACCTCAGGGAGGTGTTACTAGCTGATGATCTCAGCAGGCCCCTAGGGTCTGAAGGGGTAGGCAAAGAGGGTGGGGCAGAAGATGAGGAAGGGGCCAGGGGTGAAGAAACCCAGGCCCCCCCTCTGAAACTGGCCAGGAAGGTGAAAATGACCTTGTCCTGGAAAACCCAATTCCTCCTGTGGAGGAGGAGGAGGAGAGGATCAGACTGACCTCCCCTTTGTCCCCCAGGAAGAGTTCTGAGTGTGCCCAGAAGGTCTAGGTCTCCTTCTCAGGAGTCTAACCACTCTGACACCTCAATAGGGACCTCTGTCTCCTCTCATAGGAGGGAATCCTCTCATGAGAGGAGAAAGAGACTGATTCAATATGAGCAAGCTCAGCTTGAACTCAGGAAACAGCAATTGGCTATAGACAGGAGTCCCTAGATCTCTCTAGAGAGAGACAAAAGTTGGGACTAGAGTCCCATGGTGGCAGCAGTTTCCCCAAAGATAGGGAAAGGTCTTATGACCATAGAAACCTGAGCAAGATTGTCCCTCCCTACCAGAGTGGGGATGACATCCACAAATGGATAACTGCTCTAGAGAGGGCCTGTAAAGTACAGATGGTCCCTCAGGAGCAGTGGGCAGCAATCTTGTGGCTCTCCTTTGCAGACAAAGGTAGAGACAAGCTCCTCACTGTTAGAGAGGAGGATGCTGATAATTACAAAGTCTTGAAGAGTGCTCTAATTGATGGGTTTGGCCTAACCACTGAATAATACAGGTTAAAGTTCAGGGATACCCAAAAAGCACAGACTCAAGACTGGGTGGACTTTGTTGATTGTTCTGCCAAGGCTCTGGAAGGTTGGTTATTGGGCAGTAAGGTATGTGACTTCAGAGGATTGTACAATCTGATAATGAGGGAGCAGATTCTTAATAACTGTCAAAATCAGCTGTTGCATCAGCACCTGGTAGACTCTGATCTGACCTCTCCCCAAGAATTGGGAAAGAAGGCAGACAAATGGGTCAGATCCAGGGTGAAGCAGAAGGTACAGAACCAAGGTGGTGACCCTAAGAAGCAAGATTCGAAAACCTCTGATAAGGGTGGGGAGAAGGGTAAAGATCAAAAGTCTTCCCAAGGCCCCCAAAAATCTTCTTCTGATGGGGATTCACAGTCTACCAAAGGGAAAGGCCAAAGAAAACCATGGTGCAAGGTCTGTAAGCAAAAGACCCACTGGACCAGTGATTGCACCAAGTCCAAAGACTCAACTCCAGCCCCCACCAATGCCCCTAAGGCACCTGCTCCCCCTAGTGCAGTTACAGTTGGTGGTGGGCCTACACAAGCCAAGGGTTTAGTAGGGTTGACCCTGGGTAAAGAGATGAGCTCTGACCTAGTCAGAGAACTCACTCAGGCTGTCCTAGTCTGTGATGGAGGCATGGATATGACCTCCTCTGTGAGTCCCAGTAATCGGGGCAAGTACAGACAACAGCCCTTAATCAATGGAAGAGAGGCTTTGGCATTTAGGGACACAGGGGCAAGTGTCACCATGGTGACACAAGACCTTGTGAATCCTGGGCAGATAATACTTGGTGAAATGTACCAAGTGACCAATGCTAGCAACGTCAGAACAGACCATACTCTGGCAGTTGTTAACTTCTCCTGGGGAGGGGTAACTGGCCTTAAGAAGGTTGTGCTAAGTGCAGACCTACCCGTTGATTGCTTGCTTGGCAATGACTTAGAAACTTCAGCTTGGGCAGAAGTGGAGCTCAGGACCCATGCAGAAATGCTGGGGATCCCTGCAGATGTGTTTGCTGTGACCAGGTCACAAGCCAAAATGTCTAGCACTGAACAGGCCTTGGATTCTTGAATAATGGACCAAGTGCCCTCCAAGAAGAGGAGTAGTAGGGTAAAGGCAGTGCCTTCCCCCTTGGCTCAGAAGGAAGATCAGTCCCTTGAGGGGGATGATCTCAGTCCTGAGGAAGGAACTGTCCCAGAGGAGCTTGAACCTGAACAGGTTGAGTTCTTGGGGACAGGGGGACCTTCCAGGGCAGATCTGAGCCAGGAGCAGCAGAGCTGCCCCTCTCTTGAACCCCTCAGACAGCAAGCTGCTGCTGAGGCTGCTGGGAAAGCTAGTGGTCCCCATACTGTGTATTGGGATGATGGACTCTTGTACTCAGAGTGTAGAGACCCCAAGCCTGGTGCTACCAGGAAGTTGGTGATACCTTTGAATTTCAGGGGCTTCCTATTGACCCTAGCCCATGATATTCCCTTAGCAGGTCACCTGGGCCAGAACAAGACTTGGGACAGAATTGTCCCTCACTTTCACTGGCCCCACATGTCTGAAGACACCAAGGAGTTTTGTCGCTCCTGTGTAACCTG
Organism: Calotriton arnoldi; assembly: GCA_963921515.1. Taxonomy (NCBI): domain Eukaryota; kingdom Metazoa; phylum Chordata; class Amphibia; order Caudata; family Salamandridae; genus Calotriton; species Calotriton arnoldi. The sequence goes on along the minus strand of CAWUFW010005055.1, from coordinate 590,170 downwards.
CCAGGCCAGTGGCAAGGCAGGTGGCACTACAAAGGCCCCCTGATACCACTACCTGTGGTGGGGGTTCCCTTTGAAAGGGTGGGGATTGACATTGTTGGTCCCATGGATCCCCAAACAGCATCTGGGCACAGGTTTATCCTGGTGGTAGTGGATCATGCCACCAGGTACCCAGAGGCTATTCCCCTTAGGACCACTACAGCACCTGTGGTGGCAAGGGCCCTCCTGGGAATTTTCTCAAGAGTGGGCTTCCCTAAGGAGGTTGTATCAGACAGGGGTGCAAACTTTATGTCTGGATACTTAAAAGCAATGTGGAAGGAGTGTGGAGTGACTTACAAGTTCACCACACCCTATCACCCACAATGCAATGGTTTAGTTGAGAGATTCAACAAAACCTTGAAGGGCATGATTAAAGGGCTCCCAGAAAAGCTTAGGCGAAGATGGGACATACTCTTGCCCTGCCTTTTATTTGCGTACAGGGAGGTGCCTCAAAAGGGGTTGGCTACAGCCCTTTTGAACTTTTGTTTGGTCACCCTGTCAGGGGTCCACTGTGCTTGGTGAAGGAAGGATGGGAGTTACCTCTCAAGCCCCCAAAGCAAGACATAGTGGACTACGTACTTGGTCTCCACTCCCGGATGGCTGAGTATATGAAAAAGGCAACTAAAAACCTTGAGGCTAGCCAGGAACTTCAAAAGGCCTGGCATGACCAAAGGCTGTACTGACTGTTTACCAGCCAGGACAGAAGGTGTGGGTGTTGGAGCCAGTGGCCCCAGCAGCTCTCCAAGACAAATGGAGTGGACCCCACACCATTGTTAAGCTGAAGGGTGAGGTTACCTACTTAGTAGACCTAGGAACACCCAGGAGTCCCCACAGGGTTCTCCATGTCAACAGGTAAAAACCATATGTGGACAGGGCAGACATGGGCTTGCTCATGGCTACTGATGAGGGACAGGAGGAAGAGAGTGACCCACTCCCTGACCTGCTCTCACAGAACCCTGATGATGGGTCAGTGGATGGTGTAGCCTTGGCAGGCAGCCTCACTACCCAGCAGCAGACTGATTGCAGACAAGTGCTCAATCAGTTCAGACACATATTCTCACTGACACCCAGTCAGACTACCTGGTGCACTCATGAAGTGGACACTGGGGACAGTCTGCCTATTAAAAATAAGATGTATAGGCAACCTGACCATGTCAGGGACTGTATCAGGACAGAAGTCCAGAAGATGTTGGATTTGGGAGTTATTGAACCCTCAGATAGCCCTTGGGCTAGTCCAGTGGTCCTTGTGCCAAAACCTCACACCAATGGTGGGAAAAGAGAGATGAGGTTTTGTGTGGACTACAGGGGTCTCAATGCAGTCACTAGGACTGATGCCCATCCAATACCAAGGGCAGATGAGCTAATAGACACTTTGGCCTCAGCCAAGTATCTAAGCACATTTGACCTGACAGCTGGCTACTGGCAGATCAGACTAGCTGATGATGCAAAGCCAAAGACAGCATTCTCAACCCCTAGTGGGCATTATCAATTTGTGGTGATGCCCTTTGGTCTGAAGAATGCACCTGCCACTTTTCAGAGGTTGGTGAATACAGTCCTTACAGGTCTGGAAGCCTATAGTGCAGCATATCTAGATGATATTGCTGTCTTTAGCTCCACCTGGGAGGATCACATGGTCCACCTCAGAAATGTTTTACAGGCCCTGCAGAAAGCAGGCCTGACTATCAAGGCCACCAAGTGCCAGATAGGGCAGAGTCAGGTTGTGTACCTGGGCCACCTTGTGGATGGAGGCCAGGTTCAACCACTGCAGAGCAAGATCCAGACCATCATGGACTGGACTGCTCCAACTACCCAGACTCAGGTGAGAGCCTTCTTAGGCCTGACTGGGTACTATAGGAGATTTGTCAAGGGGTATGGATCAATAGTGACACCCCTGAATGACTTAACTTCCAAGAAAATGCCCAAAAAGGTTCAGTGGACAGTTAGCTGTCAAAAGGCATTTGATGACCTGAAGCAGGCCATGTGCACTGCTCCCATTCTACAGAGTCCTGATTACTCCAAGAAGTTCATTGTTCAAACTGATGCATCTGAATTGGGGGTAGGGGCTGTACTGTCACAATTGAATGATGAAGGTCAGGATCAGCCAGTAGCTTTTATTAGCAGAAGGCTGACCCCTAGAGAGAAACGTTGGTCAGCCATTGAGATGGAGGCCTTTGCTGTGGTCTGGGCTCTGAAGAAGTTGAGGCCATACTTGTTTGGTACTCACTTCCTTGTTCGAACAGACCATAAGCCCCTCTTATGGCTAAAACAAATGAAGGGTGAAAACCCCAAACTGCTTAGGTGGTCCATTTCCCTACAGGGGATGGACTTCACAGTGGAACATAGACCTGGGAGTAACCATGCCAATGCAGATGGACACTCTAGGTACTTCCACTTAGAACATGAAGACTTAACTGGGAAAGGTTAGTTTAATGTCCCTACGTTTGGGGGGTTGTGTAGGAGAGTAGGATCTGCTTCACATGGGTACCCCCACTTTTTGCTGATGCTTCACTGTTTTTCGACCTTAGTCTGGCTGGGGCCCTGCTAATCAGAACCCCAGCCTAGCTGCTTCCTCTCTAAAATGGTTTCCATGTGCCTTAGGCACATATCTGATTGGAATCTGGAGTGCCCTTATAAGTCCCTAGTATATGGTATACTATGTACCCAGGGCATAGGTACCTCAGAGGCCTACCAGGGGCTGCAGCATGTATTGTGCAACCCCTGGAAGGCCATCCAAACTGACACCACAGGTCTGCTACTGCAGCCTGGGTAAGGTGGTGCATGCACCCCTTACTGTGATATAGGCTACCTATAACACTAAATACATACACACATATAAACCTATAAGTCACTCCTATGGCAGGCCTTATCAATCCTGAAGGCAGAGTGCGTGGTTCCTATGTGAGAGGGTGCCCCTGCATGAGCAGGGCCCCTCTGCAGCGTTCGGAGACCCTTCTCTGATGCTGTTTGTAGTGCAGCCTGACTATATACTCTTAAGCGCATTATAACCTCGCGTTAAATGCTAACTTTGGGATGGCTGCACGGAAACATGTCGTGTTTGGTGTCAAACATCTTGGAATACTACCCCCCCGCCAGTTCTGGTGGTGGGGGTAGCATTCCACCCTTCTAGAGGGAAAGACATGTACACACCGGTATGACCGGTACTGACTTTCCAGAGCCCTGGCATCACAAAATGGATGCCGCTGCCACAGACACGAGTCTGGCCTCCTGCTGCTGACCGAAACTCCGGCAGGGGAGGCCTGGACAATAGGTTTCCTGTCCCAGGGAGGTGTGACCACCTCCCCAGACAGGATAGTGTGTATTGGGGCTGGGCGGGAGCACTCTCCGGTGCTTTGAAGTCCTGCACTGGGGGCACATTTGGTGTCCCTGTGCATACCCCTGTTCAAACCGGCTCAGGGGCTTCCAGCCCCTGCTCTGGCATGAAACTGGACAAAGGGAAAGGGGTGTAACCACCCCTCTGCCCTGGCCCTCCCATAGGTGGGGCCACAGAGTATGTCCAACCTCCTACCTTAGTATAAGTAGGGGAACCCAGTCCTTAGGACTTTAGATTTACCTGGACGAAACTCTGACACAGAATCCTGGACCTTCGATGCTCTACTTCAAGATTAAAGGACTGAAGAATCTCCCTTGGGGTCAAGGAGTGACTCCCCTGCTTGGCAGGCACCAAAGAAGCAATTGTCCGGTCTGCATCGCTGAAGCTCCCGTCGGACTCCGAAGTCTTTGCATCACCAGAGGTGGATTTCCAGACTTCCCCGAGGCTGCCCTGAGTCCCCAGTAAAGCGAAGGCCCGTAGCTGTCGTGGGTAACGTGGAACCGTGACCCCTGGACACCGAACGCATTTGCAAGTGCATCCTCTTCTGGGTCTCCCACGAAGTCGTGCCTTAGACTCCGAGTAGCCCCAGCCTCCAGCACCAACTGCACCGAAGATCACTGGCCTCCACTCCACGAGTGTCCTGTGAGCCAGCTCCACGTGCACCGTCACGAGGCTCCTTCGCGGTCGCTAGTCCGTTGGCTAGTAGGCCCTCCCGAAGGCCAATCTTTTTCTGCTTGGGCTCCCTGGTTGCTCCAGGTGTGCCCTGACTTATCCTCGCTGGGTGAGTCCTCCAGACCTTGCTGGTCTGCAACATCGTCCTTCTTCGATTTCCACGAGACTTGCCGTTGCCAAGGCTTGTTGGGTCCAATCTGGTCGCCGACACCCCTGTAATCGACAGACTTCGTGGGACAGCTCGAATCCAGCTCCTGATTGTCGTCAACACCTCCTGGACCTCGTGGCTGAAGAGTCAAGACGACCGTCAACCTACCTGAAGCACTCGACATCGGTGGGCATCTGCTCATCGCCTTCCTGGTCACTGGCTAGTGACCCAGACTCTGTCCCCTCTGCTTTCAGGTTCTTCAGATCTTCGATCCACCTTTGGATCCACCCGAACACTTTCGACTTGGCCGCCAGCAGCACTTTGCAGCAGATCGCCATTGAAAGCGACGACGAAACCCGACCCCGAAAGACACCTATGCACCCGGCTCCCCTGGGTGAGGTAACTCGAGTACTCCAGTGCTCCCGTGGGTATTGACACTAGAACAGCCTAGTTCTCAAAGGGTTTGCTCCAAGTCCTCCTCTAAGTGTCCCTTTTCTTTTAAATTCTAATCGCGACTTTCCCCATAGAAGTTAACGGTGGTTCGCGGCTGTGTTCATACACTGCACGCGTCCCCCGTGGGTCCCCTGTGTCACTGCCTTGGGTGGTTCCTTGTGGTCCAAGCACTTCTACAGGCTCTAGGCCTTGTGTCTAGCTCAGTCGTGGTTCTTATACCACTTTATTGGTATATGGTTTGGTACGCCCCTGGGGCTCAAACGTGTATTTGTGCTATTACTGTAGATAACTAACTCGTAACGTATGTACTTCGAACTCTAGCCTCATAAAGAGACTAGAGGGGTGTTTTTAGTAATAAATACATATATTTTGAATATATACCTGGTGTGGTCCTCTTTCATTTGGTCACTCAAGAGATTATAGACTGGTAAAACAAGCTGCTTTACATTCCTTCAAGACTTAGCCTGAAGGCTGCTCTCCATAGCTACCACTAGGATAGCTTTCAATAAAGGTTGTCTTTAACCTATCTCCAATAAGGGGTTGTTTGGACTGGTGCAAGGTGCCCACTATAATTAGTGGACAGCATATGCCAGGCCAACTTCTCACAGGACTCACAGAGGAGGTCACATCCATGCCTCCATCACAGACTAGGACAGCCTGAGTGAGTTCTCTGACTAGGTCAGAGCTCATCTCCTTACCCAGGGTCAACCCTACTAAACCCTTGGCTTGTGTAGTCCCACCACCAACTGTAACTGCACTAGGGGGAGCAGGTGCCTTAGGGGCATTGGTGGGGGCTGGAGCAGAGTCTTTGGACTTGGTGCAATCACTGGTCCAGTGGGTCTTTTGCTTACAGACCTTGCACCATGGTTTCTTTTGGCCTCTTCCCTTGTTAGACTGTGAATCCCCACCTGAAGAAGATTTTTGGGGGCCTTGTGAAGACTTTTGGTCTTTACCCTTCTCCCCACCCTTATCAGAGTTTTTCGAATCTTGCTTCTTAGGGTCACCACCTTGGTTCTGTACCTTCTGCCTCACCCTGGTTCTGACCCATTTGTCTGCCTTCTTTCCCAATTCTTGGGGAGAGGTCAGATCAGAGTCCACCAGGTGCTGATGCAACAGCTGATTTTGACAATTGTTAAGGATCTGCTCCCTCATGATAAGATTGTACAATACTGTGAAGTCACATACCTTACTGCCCAATAACCAACCTTCCAGAGCCTTGGCAGAACAATCAACAAAGTCCACCCAGTCTTGAGTCTGTGCCTTTTGGGTATCTCTGAAATTTAACCTGTATTGTTCAGTGGTTAGGCCAAACCCATCAATTAGAGCACTCTTCAAGACTTTGTAATTATCAGCATCCTCCTCTCTAACAGTGAGGAGCTTATCTCTACCTTTGTCTGCAAAGGAGAGCCACAAGATTGCTGCCCACTGCTCCTGAGGGACCCTCTGTACTTTACAGGCCCTCTCTAGAGCAGTTATCCATTTGTGGATGTCATCCCCACTCTGGTAGGGAGGGACAATCTTGCTCAGGTTTCTATGGTCATAAGACCTTTCCCTATCTCTGGGGAAATTGCTGCCACCATGGGACTCTAGTCCCATCTTTTTTCTCTATCTATTGAGATCTAGGGACTCCCTGTCTATAGCCAATTGCTGTTTTCTGAGCTCAAGCTGGGCTTGTTCATACTGAAGCAATCTCTTTCTCCTTTCATGAGAGGATTCCCTCCTATGAGAGGAGACAGAGGTCCCTATTGAGGTGTCAGAGTGGTTAGACACCTGAGAAGGAGATCTAGACCTTCTGGGCACACTCAGTATTCTTCCTGGGGGGAAAAAGGGGAGGTCATTCTGATCCTCCTCCTCCTCCACAGGAGGAATTGGGTTTTCTAGGACAAGGTAATTTTCACCTTCCTGGCCAGTTTCAGAGGGGGGGGGGCTGGGTTTCTTCACCCCTGACCCCTTCCTCATCTTCTGCCCCACCCTCTCTGCCTACCCCTTCAGACCCTAGGGGCCTGCTGAGATCATCAGCCAGTAACACCTCCCTGAGGCGTTGGGTGCTGGCACTTTTGCCTGCCTTCAGCTTCCTAGTATTGCATAATGCTCTCAATTCCAAGAATGGGAGTTTATCATACTTGGAGGGAAGAAGCCCACTGGCTTCTGGCAAGGACTCACTGGGTCCTGGCTTTGAAGACATTACTAGTGAGGTGTGGTGTATGCACTACCTACTCTAGTGTGGCCTACTAAACTCTCTTGAGTTGTAGAAAGGGTGTGCTATCCCTTAACACACAACTCTAAGTTCAGTAGAACTTACTGTATACTAAGCTTGATTTATATGTACCTTAGGTACCCTTAGTGGTTTTCAGTTGATCAATTCAATTGAGATTATCTGGTAAAACAATAGCAAGCTGGAATCCCACACGCTGCACACCAATGTGAGAAGTTGGCCTGGCATATGCTGTCCACTAATTATAGTGGGCACCTTGCACCAGTCCAAACAACCCCTTATTGGAGATAGGTTAAAGACAACCTTTAATGAAAGCTATCCTAGTGGTAGCTATGGAGAGCAGCATTCAGGCTAAGTCTTGAAGGAATGTAAAGCAGCTTGTTTTACCAGTCTATAATCTCTTGAGTGACCAAATGAAAGAGGACCACACCAGGTATATATTCAAAATATATGTATTTATTGCTAAACACACCCCTCTAGTCTCTTTATGAGGCTAGAGTTCGAAGTACATAAGTTATAAGTTAGTTATCTACAGTAATAGCACAAATACACGTTTGAGCCCTAGGGGCGTACCAAACCATATACCAATTAAGTGGTATAAGAACCACGACTGAGCTAGACACAGGGCCTAGAGCCTGTAGAAGTGCTTGGACCACAAGGAACCACCCAAGGTAGTGACACAGGGGACCCACGGGGACGCGTGCAGTGTATGAACACAGCCGCGAATCGCCGTTAACTTCTATGGGGAAAGTCGCGGTTGGAATTTAAAAGAAAAGGGACACTTAGAGGAGGACTTGGAGCAAACCCTTTGAGAACTAGGCTGTTCTAGTGTCAATACCCACGGGAGCACCGGAGTACTCGAGTTACCTCACCCAGGGGAGCCGGGTGCATAGGTGTCTTTCGGGGTCGGGTTTCGTCGTCGCTTTCAATGGCGATCTGCTGCAAAGTGCTGCTGGCGGCCAAGTCGAAAGTGTTCGGGTGGATCCAAAGGTGGATCGAAGATTTGAAGAACCTGAAAGCAGAGGGGACAGAGTCTGGGTCACTAGCCAGTGACCAGGAAGGCGATGAGCAGATGCCCACCGATGTCGAGTGCTTCAGGTAGGTTGACGGTCGTCTTGACTCTTCAGCCACGAGGTCCAGGAGGCGTCGATGATAACCAGGAGCTGGATTCGAGCTGTCCCACAACGTTTGTCGATTGCAGGGGTGTTGGCGACCGGATTGGACCCAACAAGCCTTGGCAACGGCAAGTCTTGTGGAAATGGAAGAAGGACGATGTTGCAGACCAGCAAGTTCTGTGGGACTCACCCAGCGAGGGTAAGTCAGGGCACGCCTGGAGCATCCAGGGAGCCCAAGCAGAAGAAGATTGGCCTTTGGGAGGGCCTACTAGCCAACGGACTAGCGACCGCAAAGGAGCCTCGAGTCGATGCACGTGGAGCTGGCTCACAGGACACTCGTGGAGTGGAGGCCAGTGATCTTCGGAGCAGTTGGTACTGGAGGCTGGGGCTACTCGGAGCCCAAAGCACGACTTCGTGGGAGACCCAGAAGAGAATGCACTTGCAAATGCGCTCGGTGTCCAGGGGTCACGGTTCCACGTCACCCACGACAGCTACGGGCCTCAGCTTTGCTGGGGACTCAGGACAGCCTCGGCGAAGTCTGGAAATCCACCTCTGGTGATGCAAAGACTTCGGTGTCCGGCGGGAGCTTCAGCGATGCAGACTGGACAATTGCTTCTTTGGTGCCTGCCAAGCAGGGGAGTCACTCCTTGACCCCAAGGGAGATTCTTCAGTCCTCTAATCTTGAAGTAGAGCGTCGAAGGTCCAGGATTCTGTGTCTTAGTTTCGTCCAGGTTAATCTAAAGTCCTAAGGACTGGGGTCCCATACTTATACTAAGGTAGGGGTTGGACATACTCTGTGGACCCACCTATGGGAGGGTCAGGGCAGAGGGTGGTTACACCCCTTTCCCTTTGTCCAGTTTCGCACCAGAGCAGGGGCTGGAAGCCCCTGAGCCGGTTTGAACTGGGGTATGCACAGGGACACCAAATGTGCCCCCAGTGCAGGACTTCAAAGCACCGGAGAGTGCTCCCGCCCAGCCCCAATACACACTATCCTGTCTGGGGAGGTGGTTACACCTCCCTGGGACAGGAAACCTATTGTCCAGGCCTCCCCTGCCGGAGTTTCGGTCAGCAGCAGGAGGCCAGACTCGTGTCTGTGGCAGCGGCATCCATTTTGTGATGCCAGGGCTCTGGAAAGTCAGTACCGGGTATACCGGTGTGTACATGTCTCTCCCTCTAGAAGGGTGGAATGCTACCCCCGCCGCCAGAACTGGCGGCGGGGTAGTATTCCAAGATGTTTGACACCAAACACGACATGTTTCCGTGCAGCCATCCCAAAGTTAGCATTTAACGCGAGGTTATAATGCGCTTAAGAGTATATGGTCGGGCTGCACTACAAACAGCATCAGAGAAGGGTCTCCGAACGCTGCAGAGAGGCCCAGCTCATGCAGGGGCACCCTCTCACATAGGGACCACGCACTCTGCCTTCAGGATTGATAAGGCCTGCCATAGGAGTGACTTATAGGTTTATATGTGTGTAGGTATGTAGTGATATAGGTAGCCTATATCACAGTAAGGGGTGCATGCACCACCTTACCCAGGCTGCAGTAGCAGACCTGTGGTGTCATTTTGGATGGCCTTCCAGGGGTGGCACAATACATGCTGCAGCCCCTGGTAGGCCTCTGAGGTACCTATGCCCTGGGTACATAGTATACCATATACTAGGAACTTATAAGGGCACTCCAGATTCCAATCAGGGATGTGCCTAAGGCACATGGAAAACATTTTAGAGAGGAAGCAGCTAGGCTGGGGTTCTGATTAGCAGGGCCCCAGCCAGACTAAGGTCGAAAAACAGTGAAGCATCAGCAAAAAGTGGGGGTACCCATGTGAAGCAGATCCTACTCTCCTACAATTGCAAAAGACTGGAGCGCAAAAGGAGATCATCATATTCTCAGGAAGACAAAATTGGTTATCGAGCGGCTCTGAAAGAGTACTGCAAACTCCTCATTGTAAAGAAAAGAGATTTCCTGGCCGAATGCATTGCCAGTGCCAAGAACTCTTCTAGGGAAGTTTTTAAGATTGTGAAACCTTCACTAATCCATCAGCACTTATGCACCCGATTGCCCCTTCACTGGAGATGTGCAACAGGCTTTCGAATTTTTTTGAGTAGAAAATCTCCCAGATATATGCTTCTTTCCTGGCAGCACCCCACCCCATCGGGGTGGACACATCTGGTTGCCTCTATCATACCCATCCAGTGTTCTCGGAATTTGCAATGATCCCCCTGGAGGCATCCCTGGCTGAACTCCAGAAATGTAAATCCGGGTCACCTGGTGATCCCTGGCCAGCGAAACAATGCAGTTTACTGGCTGAGTGGCTTAATCCATCACTTAATGCCATCTGGAATTCCTCACTCAGACAGGGGGTTCTCCCATCGGCCTGAAAACATGTGTTTCTTCTCCAGATATTGAAAAAACCTAACACTGACCCTGAAGTCACCAGTAACTATAGGCCCATTTCTCTGCTTCCAGCCCCCGCTAAAGTCTTAGAGAAATTAGCCCATCAGCAGCTTGCGACTTTTATCGAGTCCAATGGGCTTCTGCATGATTCCCAGTCTGGCTTTCGCCCTGGCTTCAGTACTGAATCCGCGTTGATTGAGATGGCTGACTCCATTCGCTGGGCAGTGGATGGAGGTTCCCCGGCCATGCTGGTGCTCCTCGACCTGTCAGCGGCGTTCGACACGGTGTCCCATCCCATCTTACTGGATCGCCTTAAACGTATTGGCATCCAGGGGACGGCGCTGGACTGGGTCGCGTCCTACCTTCATGGCCGAGAACAACAGGTCTCTCTCCACCCTTTCACCTCCCCCGCTAAACCATTAAGATGGGGGGTGCCTCAGGGCTCGGCCCTGAGCACGCTACTCTTTAGTATCTATTTGACACCACTGGCGGAGCTCATTGCTAAGACTGGGATCAAGGTGACATCCTATGCGGATGATACCCAACTGATGTTCACCTTCAGTGGGGTATCGGCATCTACCTTTGACTCATTTAAAGACTGCCTTAAAAACATTTCTGCCTGGATGAGAAGCAATTTTTTAAAGCTTAACGCCGACAAGACGAAGGTCTTGTTTTTTAACCAAGCTGTACCGCCCCCGACGGCCTGGTGGTGGCCAGCAGAACTGGGATCTGCACCTATATCTAAGGACTCGGTCAAGAACTTGGGAGTCAGGTGGGACAAAGACTTGTCCCTCGCTACCCATGTTCAACTTGTATCTGCGGCCTGCTTTGGCAAGATGAAAATTATCAGAAAATGTATTGATTTCTTGCCAGAGACAGCTCGCAAAACCGTAGTCCATGCGTTAATCACCTCCCATCTTGATTACGCTAATGGACTCTACATGGGTCTGCCTAGTGGCCTGATCCGTAGGCTCCAGATAATACAAAATACGGCAGCTAGACTGGTATGCAAGGTCCCTCTCCGTCAGCGTATTTCTCCTCATCTTAGACAACTCCATTGGTTCCCGGTAGCCAAGCGTATCGAATTCAAGGCCCTTACGTTTGTCTTTCGGGCATTTCAGGGCAGAGGGCCCAACTACCTGAGGAAGAGACTTCGCCCCTACCAGCAGGACAGATCACTAAGGTCCAATCATAAACGCTACCTCACCATACCCCATTTTGCGAAGGCAAGAATGGTGGGTAGGACATTTGAGGTGGGTACCACTAAATGCTGGAACAACCTACCTGCTCAATTACGTATGATGTATTCTGAACAGGAATTTAGAAAGGCCTTGAAGACCTGGCTTTTTAGTCGTAATGACTAGATTTGCACCTCCCACTGCTTTGTTGTTGTCCGTGTTAGCGCCGGGACACCCCATTCGGGGTAGCTGTGCGCTCTATAAATATCTTTTATTATTATTATTATATATATATTTATATATATATATATATATATATATATATATATATATATATAGAGAGAGAGAGAGAGAGAGAGTGTTAATACTTACCAATAATATTTTTACCACGCATATGTCTTTAGCATGTACACCTTTGCCACGCAAATGTAAGTATTTTTACAGGTACATGCAAACCCATTACATAAATATGTATGAGGGTTTATACTTACCTGTAAAATAGATAAATTTTTGTGGTATTTTGGTAAAGGCATTCGTGGTAAAGGTATAGTTGTTGTAAAAAAAAATAGTTGTTGTTAAAACATTCGTGGTTAAGACTAATTTGTTGTTAAGACGTCGTTGTAAAGACTGACGTTGTTCCGGCGGTCGTTGTTCCATCATACAACCTATGGGACACAATGTCGAAGGTGGCTGACTTGTCCAGGAGGATGAGGGCTGCCAGTTAGCCATGCCATGGTCCAGAATGGCCCTGATGTCGAAGGTGGATACGATCAGGGCTGTCTCTCTGCTGTGGTTTTATACCAGCAAGATTGTCACATAGTTCACTTTACAAAACTCATGCACTTTGCAGTAAGAGAAATATAAGTAAACATCAATCTATGTACTAAAAAATAATAAGCAATTTTCAGAAGACGTAGTCTGACATTTTACCTCTCTGAATACTCAGCAAACGTGGCAAGATAAAAACACCCCTACTTCCAGCACCTGTTGGCATGCTTGTCCCTGGGCACGGGAGGTACAGAAGCCAAGTCAATAAAAAACTGAGTAAAGAGAAGAGGTCTACTGTACGCAGTGGTGTAACAAAACATGATGTCCCCCCTGCAAAGTACATGGAGGGCTCCCCCCCCAGGACAGAGTCAGGAGCTCTGAGGCCAGGGGCCTGCCACCCATGCACAGTGCGAGGGAGGGCCGCCTGGACCTCAGGACCCGAGCCCCACACCGCAGGGGATGCAGGGCCTAATGTTAAGCCACTGATTGTAGAGCCATCTCCACGTTCATGGACATCCGGGTCACACCCCATAACATAAAAGTCTGGTGGACAGTACTTTTTACATCAGAGTAGGTCTTCTAATTTTATTACAGGTCTACAGGTTTTAGTATGTTTATTGCAGGTAACGTTAGGGACAGTTAATATGACTAGGGCATTATATAGAGGTCTTTATTTTTTTCTAAATGTTTCAATGATCATGTTTGTGCCACTGCTATTGATACCCAAGTGGTATTTTTTCATTGCTAGATTAAGAGGTTCTCGTCACCCGCTTGTAGCGGCCCTCCCATGGGTGAGGATGTAAATGAAAATAAGCTAATGCGGATCATTTTCCCTCTCGCTTTTGTGTGAAGATTAGGAAATTTAATTTATAACTGCCACCAGATGATCTTACATATCACCTCGGCTAGATTTGACACATTGCATCTGCAACTCATGAATTGCAAGCCCTAAATGTCCTATAAGGCAATTCTCCAGTCTAAAGTTATGGATCCTGTGGAAGACATGTCCTGTTACCCAAAGTCTGTGGTCATCCCACCAGCTCAGAGAAGGTGTCTGCCCACCAGGACTCTCCTCTCCAGGCAACCCTCCCATTGCAAGGACCCACGGTCAATTTATGCCGAGAAAGGCATCAATTTCAGTGCGAACGTTACAAGTCATGTTACTCTTTCTCTTTAATTCAGAATATTCTACACTTTTTTCTAGCTGAACAATGATAAGCAGATATTTATTGAACATGCTTATTTTTTGCACACTTTGGATAAATTTAGGGAAGCTAGAATCTTTCTGCATGTTTCTACACAATCAGAGGGACAGCCTTTCAAATTTGAGTTTCCTTAAACTAATTCTAGTATCTTTTTGCAACAAATATCTAATTGCTTTTTTGTGTGTTTACTTTTGCACTATAGCTTGCACTTGTATTCTTCATGTCTACAAAAATCCTTTCTCTTTCATCTGAAAGAGCAGCACACCAAGGATTTAAGCAGTCTGTGGGAAGGGTGATGGTGTGACCCTTTATCATAGGGAATTAAGTACCCCCCCTACTGTGCATTATATGGATATTGCAAGTCACCTCAGAGTTCCATGACATTGTAAAGGAACTTAGCCTTTGACCTCGGTCTTCTATATGGTCACAGATCTCCTTGGTGACTTTGTACATCCTTAAAGTTTAAGCCAGGGGGTACTTTATCCCATATATAGTAAAGCTGGAGCAGATGAGCTTTGCTGTAGGATCTATCCCAAGTGCTAAGCACAAAACTGGTCATTTAAATTCGTGTGCCGAACCTCCCTGGAGCAGGTCACTTTGTGCCAAGATGTTCTCTGAGTTTTTGCACCCAATTTACGGATCTGCATTAAAAATAAGGAAATGAGCACATGCATATTATATGTTCCCTTTTTCCACAGGGTATTTTCCCATCTTTGCGTTTTGCACTCGCACTTGCATAAACTTTTAGAGGATAGCCAGTGATAAGTGCGAGCACCATGCAATTTGTAGTATAAATTAGTATAAATCTGTAGAAGTGCAAACATCAATTCAATATGCAATGAGGTCTGTTAAGTCAAGAACTAACATGCAGCTTAGATGCCTCGTTTAAAAAGGGTCCATTGGAAACCAGAAGATGCCCACAGAACGAAGAAACGAAATGTTCACATCACATCATAAGAGCGGCAAGAAAATTCCAAATAAAAAAATAAAGTCCATTCAGTTTTTTACTTGCCCTCCCCGCCCTCCCCACCACCAGCGTCCGCAGACTTATGAAAATGACACTCAAAGGAATATTCACATTAAATGAAGTCAATTATCTCACACGCACACCAACGAACACCTTGCCCCCTCCCTACACGCCCATCCCACACACGCCCACACAAAGCTTCTTCAGAGCGCTATAAAGGGAAGCGCTCGACGCCATTCGACTCAAACAGCACAGAGGCCTGAGACGAGGCTTGCCGCCGGGAGGAGAGCTTTTCAGAGATAAACTGCAGGTTTTGAAGCCCCTCCCCTGCGGATGGAAGTTAAGAGCCTTTTGCCTACAAGTGCAGAATTATGAGGATGCAAAAAATCTATTGAGTTGCGTTTGTCTTTTAGAAATGCCTCGTTTTCAGAGCAGGGCAGTATGCAAATTGTTGTTTTGCATTTATTTAAAGCATGTGCCGGTATTTTATTTGAACATTGAGGGGTGCGCTAGCTTAGAACGCTGAAGAGCTGCCACTATATTTGATCGCTGCCTTGCAGATGCAAACTTGCAGTTCCAGATGTTGATTGTGATTTTTTAAAGTTTGTCATAAATAGCCCTTCAGAGCTTGGTCCGGTCTTCAAGAGGAGGGACAGACTCTTCCCTTCTGTCTGGCAGGGGCCGCAGCAACACTACTGAAGGCGAGGATTGCATTAAGTTAGCAGTACGTTCACGTGTTCAGCAAATATCACAAACTGAACCGTCTCCTGGCTCTAAAATAAAGCTGGAATTATTACCGACCTCAATGGGGCTCATGATGTCCACTTCAGGAGACTGAAGGCCATTCCAGCCCTGCTCACTGCTATGTAAGGTAGATCCCTTCAGAGGAGACAATGCATAGATCCCCCCACCGAGAAGACCTTGTAAGGATGGTGCACCGAGCCCTCCACTCCCAGAAGGTCCTTGCCTGTCTACTGATACACTGTGTGCTGCCGCAGTCGGTCGCCCAGAGGACCGGGCAAGGGTGCCGGCTACACAGCCACGAGGTAACCGGGCTCTCCAGGGACGGAGATGTCATACTAGGTGGGATATTTCCACTCCATGATGACGTAGACATCCAAAAGACCACCTTCACGGTGCAACCTGCACCAATAAGTTGCCAGAGGTACTGTCATGTATCCTGTGTTATTTCACTTGAGCTAAACCACTCTGGGTGCTGGCGGTTGTTGTCTCCTTTTCAAATGTGACGCAATGTGTAGGGAGTTGTGTAGGGTTAGACTGTGAACTCTGACGGGCCTGTGAAGAGTAGGGGCGTGTGGTCAGATGGGAGGTTTGCTGTCAGAGCTGTTAATGTGCATACACTTGTAGAGGTGCGTGGTCAGGGCTGAGTTAAGAGGACAGATATATTTCATCATAGGGGTGGATGGTTAGAGCTGTGGGATTGGGTATCATGGGAGGCTAGAGCAGAGGTGCAGAACATCTTAGGGGAGCATTTGACACAAGAGGGGACTTGTAAAACCTCATGGGGTGCGGTTTCAAAGCTGTACATTTAGCACCATGGATTAGGATAAGAGCTGCTCTCATGGGGTGCACTGAGAGCTTGGTCTGAGGATTGGGGAAGAGTGGGGGCTGCAGTTCCCCATACAGGTCATTGCCCGAGCGGTTCAGTGAATCCCAGCACCAGAGACATTTTAAGACATGGGCAGAGTGGGCAATTGCCCAGGGCCCCCGCCTGCCATGGGGCACCTGGGGAAGTGATTTGTCCAAGATCTGTTTCTACATTTCAATCTTTGACAGTAAATAATATTTGGCATCATGTGTCTTGAATTAGCAGAAAATGGAGAATAAAATGAAACCTTGCAACGGGGAAGCTTTTAATTTCTCCTTAATTTTCAAATTTTAAATGACTGCTGCATTGTACAGCACACATAGAAAGTGGTAAACGTATTAGAGCATAGTTTTTTCATTGGAAGGCACCCGTTCCAGTACTAAATCTATGCTTAAAAGAATGCACGCACTATTGTGCAAAGGTGTGTTTGTAGGCACATGACAGCCTAAAGTACTCCAGTGTTGGGAGTTTGAAAAACAGCACATTTTCTTAGTAGATATGGCACTGTTCTTCACTCTCCTTTTGAGGCTACAAAGCAAGTCAACTTTGGTTGCTGTGCCATGCTACTTTGAGTCACATTTTAGTAAATGCCCTCCTACGTATGGATCCAGCAACAGAACCACAGTAGACCGTGCGGCTCAGTCGTGAGTTGCAGCCACAGAGCTGTTTGCAGGTTCTTCTGCTTGAATTACAGTGTAGTCAGCCAGTCAGGCTTGAAGTGCAGTGGCAGAGGTGTGCAGCGGTCACAGTACTGTAAAAAACACGTGTCCTGCTGCTGAGTGACGCGATAGGTCTGCAGAGCTGCAAGTGGATCTCCACAAAGGCACATTATAGTGTGATGCAGGTCAGAAGTATCCTATCAATGCCTGGGTATCAGTATTGTACTTTGCAGATTGTGCTGCACATCAGAATTGCATTAGATAGAACTGTATTTTGTGCATCATAGGAATGGAATTGTGTGCATTGAGTAATGAGGTGCATTGGCAGAGCTCCTTCTAGAGGCCATGATTATAATAAATGAGCGCTGCTGGTTGCAATTGTGATGCCTTTATATCAATCGTGTAGCCCCTTACAATTCCATCATAACTTTGATTAATGATTGAGAATTATGCTTAAAAATGTATTGCAAAGAATTGCTGAATTTTGAGTTTATTGTGTATATTTCAGGTTTCGCCCCAAGAATTACCGAGCACTTCAAGCCATGGTGTTTGCAATTGAGGAGATTAATGCAAACCCCAATATTTTACCCAATATATCCATTGGCTTCCAAATCTATGACTCATGTAGGATAATGCAGAGATCCCTTGGGGGTACACTATGGATCCTGGCAGGTGAAAATGAGTCTGTTCCAAATTTCTGCTGTCGGGAGAAGCTCCAACTCATGGGCGTCATTGGTGACGCTGGGTCATCGGGCTCCATCGTCATGGCGCGGGTACTTGGGCTGTACAGACTTCCCCAAGTAAGAATTTGAGAAAAAAGTGATTCCTACAGCTAAATTCATGATGAAGGATTAATGCACTTTTATTTCATTTTATTAATTTTTGCAATTTTATAATGTAAGGACAAGGCCCGAAGGCATCAGAGCACGTTACAAAAGTAGCAGGATACATGGATTACAGCGAGTTCCAGTTAAAGTAATTAAACTTGGACATTTACATCGGTAGATGTGTGCAAGAGTTATCCCATGAGACAATTGCAGAAGTTTTTCAAAGGTCGTGCACCAGTTGAAGCATCGATTTAGTTGGTGGGGTCACATAACAAAGGTAGTTCAGATACTAGTGGAGAGAGTACTTAAGTATGGTTGAGGGAGACTAACCAAGGTGTCTGCCAAATAGGAGGAGATTGAGATCCTTTTTGAAGGTGAATGGACAGGCGGTTAGGCAGAAGGGAGGGAGGCAGAGAGTTCCAGATTCTTGTGGCACTACCAGAGGATGACTGGCTCATGTATATTTCACGACTGAAGGTCAGGGGTTCAAGGAGCAGGGATTGGGAATTTATGGAACCCTTGTTTGCTCCAGAGATTTTCAGTTTTTTGTTTAAATAGAAGGGCGAAGTGGAGTACAGTGCCCTTTGGGTAATGCAGGCAGTTTTGAATTGGACCCTCGCTTCAATGGGAAGTCAGTGGAGGGTTAGCAGGGCAGGGGAAATGTGGTCAAATGTCTTGAGACCTAAAACGAAATGCACTGCTGCATGTAGTGCTGCTCTCAGAGGGCCTAGGTGAACTTTGGGAATGCCTGAAAGAAGGGCAATTCCATAATCTAGTCTGGGGCGAACAAGAGACTGCACCACTATTTTGAGGTCCTGTTCCGGGATCAATTGTCTGATGCCCCAATGCTGCCTAAGTTGGTTTTATATGCTTTTGGCCATGGCTGCGATGTGGCTGTGAAGATTGAGATGGTTGTCAAGCGTAATACCAAGTGAGCTAGCACTCTGGTCAATGGCAGGGCAGCCATCCAGGGCGGGAAAGTTAGCCATCCATTCTTGTACTGGAGTTTTTGCTTTCAGAGGCGAAATCAAAAGAAATTCAGTTTTAGTTGGGTTGAGTTTTAGATGGTGGTTAGACATCCAGTTATGAATCTTTAACAGCGTGATTGAAAGCAGGGCAACGTCTTCTGGGGGTGAGATTTTCATGTATGTTTGAGTGTCATTGGCATAGAGGTGAAAAAGAATCCCAGAGTTTCTGAGAATCACACATAGTGGTTCTAGGTAGAGGTTAAAGAGGGTTGTGGAGAGGATCAAGCCTTTAGGGACCCCTTGAAGTATGCTGACTGTTCTGCATGAGTTGCCCATGTTCACAATTTGGGAACGATTGATTAGGTATGAGGAGAGCCAGTTGAGGACTGAGCCTCCACATCCCATGAGTTGTTCTATAGTGCGAAGTATATCCAGATGGTTGACAGTGTCAAATGCAGCGGCCAAATCCAGAAGAACCAGGAGGCAGGAGTTACCGGAGTCAAAGATTCTAAGGGAGTCCTCGACTATTTGGAGGATCACAGTTTCTGTACTGTGGCCCTGTCAGAAACCTGATTGGAGAGTGTCTAGGAGGTTATTTGTTCGAATGTGTGAAGCTAATTGGGATGCTATGCAACTTTGAATGAATTTGCCTAAAAATGGGAGTGTGGAGACTGGGCAGTAGTTGTTCATGTTCTTTGGGTCGAGAGGGAATTTTTTCAAGAGAGGAGAGACTTGACCCACTTTTAGTTGTTCTGGAAATAGGTCCTGTTGGAGAGAGGAGTGGACCATTTTGGTCCATATGGGGAGTAGGTATGTGGCAAGAGATTTGGTCATAGAACCTAGAATGGTGTCCTGAGGGCGGTTCGAGGGTTTCTCTTTGGAGATTGTTCGCTGTGGGTCTGGCTCAGAAATTGAGAAGAAAGATGACCATGAATGCAGAGCCTTGCAGAGTAGAATCTCCACTGTTTCTGGGGAGTCGCTTGTGGGTAGCGATAAATGGTTTTGGCTACTGATGACTTAGGAGCTTTAATGGTCAAAGGGTTTGTAGTCTGCACGATAACCTCAAACAGGAGCTTCGGTCTGTTCTTTTCAGAATTCCAAAGGGCTCTGACATTGGAGGATTTGGCTCTGAAAATTCGGTCTTTGTATTATTTTTGCTTTGAGAAGCTTAATCATACACAGGTGAGAGGGTACTAGTCTCCATTATTTCTCCCATTTTCTGATAAGCTTTCTTTTTTCATAAATTTCTTTCAAGAACCAAGGACAAGAGGGTTTTGTTCTGAATAATTTGCAAATAAGGGATAAGGGATTCTGTGCAGGAGTTATACTTGTTGGTGGCCTCATTAATAACAAGGTGAGGTGTTTTTGAAATTAGGTTACAAAGGGCCGTGATGGCCATGGCTTCTGTGTCAAGGCTGACTGTGTCCCTTAACCATATTTTCTCTTTCTTTGGTTGCCTGGATGTTTTGGTATAAGAGCAGGAATGGACAATGGGATCTGCAAGTGGTCAGACCAGTTGACTGGACTGGGGTCATATGACTGTAGGTTGGGAGAATAAAAGATTATCAGGTCCAGAATGGCGCCTTTGTAGTGCATGGGTTTATGGCAGTGTTGTTGGAGATCATTGTCTATAAGACAGGAGGTAAACGAGTCCACATACCTGTTACCCTCATTTCCCCACTGGATTTAGAAGTCTCCAGGAAGCTAGTATTGTCTGACCTAATAAGTTGAGAGGTGAAGAGATCCATGTATTCCTCGATAAAGGTGTTGTTTTGACCTGGTGGATGGTAAATCGCATTCAATCTGATGTTGGAGGTAGTGGATGTGGACATTTCCACCGACATGCATTTGAAAGACTGAAAATGAGTCATTGGGAGGGTCCTACATCTCAGGGAGTTTCTAGGAATGAGTGTGAGACCTCCACTTTGTCTATCTTTCAGGTCTGTATGCAAAATGGGGCACTTGGGAGGAAATAGAAGGTCTTGAGCATGGTTAGATCAGTCATTGAGCAATGTTTCTGTGAGGATCAGGATATCAAGATTATGGCTCAAGATTGAATCCGATATCTCTAGACAGTGTTTGAAAGCAGACCAACATTTGTGTAGTGGGCAGTTCGGGGAGAAACTGTTGTCTTTCTGACTTGGCTGTTCAGGGAGGGAATTTGGGATTTGTATCAAGTTCAGAGGGGATAATCCTATACCAGGCTGGTGTGTTTGTGTGTGAGTTTGACTGCAGTCTGAAATGATTAAGTAAATTGGTCAGACAACAGCGGGAAGAGAGGTGGAGGGGCTAGTGGAATTTTCGGCTGCTGGAACAGAGGTGGAGGGGGTAGTGGAATTTGCGGCTGCATAACTATCTTCGTTACGAGGAGCCAACTTTAAATCTGCCCATTTAGGATGCATACATATGATGCTGGATGTGAGTAGATTGCAGTGACAATTGAGCCATTTAATTAGCACAGTAAATTTATATCCAATCATCAAATCTCCATAGGGACATATGAACAAATAGGTCAAGTTGGGCAATGCGTAGTACTTTATATATTTTCCCAATGATAATGTTTTATATTGTGTGTCATACTGCACCTCTGAAAGTTCACAGTGCTGTAAACAACAGATGACCGGGTTGCCAAATTCAAAGTTCGCAATTTTTTAATTTCAGAAGGATGGAAGACTAATAGGCCAATTACGATGCCGCAGGAAACGGCTCTAACCCTCGGTGAGAGCTGTTCCTACGGCATCGTAATCAGTAGTTTGGATTCATTTCTGACTGACCCATTTGGATGGAGTTGGTCGGAAATTAATCAAAACTGGATTTCCCGGATGGCTTCCGACGGGGTCGGAGAGCCCATCTGCCATTTCGCAAAGCCTCCTGTAATACTAATGGCGGCCCTTTCCACCGGAGGGTTACAATGTCGGATTCCGACAGCCTTTCTGTGCTGGTCTTTCCGACACAGAAAGGCTGTTGGAATTTGACTTTGGGGCCCCCAGAAGGGCCCTTATGGGTGCAAGGCCTCCAGATGGTGGCCAAAAGGGCACCTATTCTGCCCCCCTGTTTATCCATGCATCCCGTGGCAGGCACCTTGAGGTGCCTGCCATGGGGTGCAGGGATGAACTGCACCTCTTCTCTTTACAATGAGAGCATGCATTCCAGTCGGAATGCATGCTCCCATTGTAAAGAATAGGACTGTTTTGGGACCCCAACAGGAGGTCGGTTGGTCCCAGTACCCAATCGATGTCGGACAGACTCAGGTCTGTTCGACATCGAAATAGGCCCCTAAGTCTTACTTAAAACAATATGAGATAGCAACCACAAAATTACAATTGATAGCAGCAACAATTGCTATTACTGTCACTGAGTCATCAACTCAAACTCAAATTAAATTGTACTTATTGGCTCAGCTAAAAAGCTTTACTTTTATTCCCTATATTTTTCTTTGAACACCAAGTTCTTTTTGTCTATTTTATAATCTGTTTAGTATTTATCCACTTCATAGTTATTATATTTTAAGTTATCCTACGTGCTGTTTTAAAATGTTTGTCATATTTACCATTAAGTTATATATTACTGTATTGGATTCGAATTGTTAATATGTTATATATTTTATACTTGTTGCCTTTTTGATTAATGGACTGATGACTATACAGTGCAATATTATTTGCAAGTCATAGAGATGGAGATACTGAGATGCCTCGAAAGCAAAAAGATAAAATCCTGACCCATACTGATATGTGCATATTAACAGCAAGATATAAAGCAGAGAGATGACAACACAAAAAAATATGTAGACAAAGGAAGGATATGAGACTAGAAGACACATGACACTTAAACAGGATCTCTGAAGATGAAGCCCAGGAACAGGCATAGTCAGTCTGAAGGAAAAGTAAATTAAGGGAAAGAGAGCCACGTAAACAAAAAAGTGAGGCAGATCCACCTACAGGCAGGAAATAAAAAAAAAAAAACATTCTCATCTGGAAAGTGAATGACATTTTGCTCTCTAAACATAACTTTATCTCCCAAATTTGAAAAGTAAAGTCTAAAATACCTCAGACCCAATTCACAAAGAATTTGATTTGAATAACTCTTGTAGTACTATTGAGTTCCAGGAGTAAACCAGAAGTGAACCAGGTGTACTCTTGGTTTACTCCTGAAACTCATGCATAAATCATGAGTTCTACACGAGTAAGTCATGCCTGCTCATATAGTGATCTGTGTCACTTAGACCCTACATGTTAAAAAATCATGCCTGGTGTCAATCAGATGTTCACTATAGTGTCTCCCACTGAAAGGCATTCTTCTATTCCTCTGCTATACTAGCCTTTTCCACCCTGGTTTGTATTATTAACCACTGAATATAGTTTGTCATAGTAATGAGATATGTAATTATTCAGAAGAAATAACTGTGCTTTATTGCAGATCAGTTATGTGTCATCAAGTCCCATCCTAAGTGACCGGAACCAGTTCCCTTCTTTCTTCCGGACCATCCCCAGTGACACTTTCCAGTCTCAGGGGCTGGCTGAGATACTTTTACACTTCGGCTGGACATGGGTTGGCCTCCTAGCTGAAGACAATGACTATGGACAGCTTGGGGCCACGTTATTGAAGAAAGAACTTGAAAAGGCGGGGGCATGCATTGCGTTCTCTGAGAATATTATCCTCAGCCGATCTGATAGAAATGCCTTACATATAATCCGAAAGATCCAGAGCTCAACGGCCAATGTCATTGTTGTCTTCTGTAGTGATGCAGGAGTCAGTCCTCTGATGGAGGAGATGACAAAATACAAAGTGACTGGGAAGGTCTTGATTGCCAGTGAGGGGTGGTCCATTTCCACCACCTTATCGATTGAGAGGTTTTCTAATATACTAACTGGCACCATTGGGTTCGCAACCCGCAGTGAAGAGATACCAGGCTTCATAGAGCATCTCAACAGAGTACATCCTTCAAGATATACACCTGACATATTTGCTCAAAAGTTGTGGGAAGAAGCTTTCGGATGCCGGTGGATGGACCAGAAGCAGGTTATGAATGCCTGGGATAATGTGTCAAAGGTGTGTACAGGCAAGGAGAACCTAGAGCTCCTTCTCAGTGGATACAATGATGAAACCCATTTCAGAGGACCCTACAATGTCTATATTGCAGTCTATGCAAATGCTTGGGCCTTACACAGTTTAATTTCCAGAATAGTCAGTTTTCTCAATGGATCCCAAGAAGACATTTTGGACTTCAAGCCATGGCAGGTACTGGAAAAACACATTTATTTCAAGGTTTACAAACCATACATGCTAAACTACTGTGAACACCTCTACTGGTTCAATAAAACATATATTTATGTCTTTGCAGGTAAAACATAGAAAACATTTGCTTCTATATGACCACAGTAAGGTACATTGGTGTGTCACATACTGGTACACTCTTGTCTTTCACCCCACCCTAACTGCTCTTTGGTCGTTCTCACAGAACTCTGCTGCCCAGATGATCAACGGCAAAATCTTTCTGTTATTGCTCTGGGTAACAAAAAGGCTTGTGTATAACATTGTAGCCTGTGAGTTGCTGTGAAATCCTATTGAACCACTTTTGATGCAGACAGTATGGAACAGAATGTGTCAATATGACGTGTAGGGATGCCCCATATTCATAACTTTAACCAATGATCCGCAAGCAAAATATGGGCCCATTTTGATGTTGTTGGACGGAGTAATCACCATTGGCCTGGCGGAGGAGTTTACGTCCACCATGCCGAGACTAGTCTGTCAGCTAAATTTATAAGTGACCACCAAGCTGGCGGTCATTTACAAAGCATTGTCAGAAACCGCGTCACGGTAGTTCCTGTCAATACATTTTCTGGTTCAGTGCAGTCTTTGTCAGTGGAACTGAGCCCTGCACCAAATAGCTTACTTTTTTAATTTTTAAAAAGAAAATCTGAAATGGGGATTTTATTTTTGAAAATGAAAAATAAATGCTCAACTCGCCATGGGAGTCCACTCCCATGGAGAGGGAAGCATTTAGCAGGTTAGTCCCTGACAGCCCTTACTATTCAGGGTCATCAGAGGGGATTTGGATTAATTGTGGTGGAGACGGAGTAGTCTTCACTGTGATTAATCTTAAGGTTCACCGCATATAAATTTAGCGGGCGGACAAAATGCTTGGAGTTAAGGATACTCTGTCGCCGGAGTATCCTTACCGTCTAGACTTAAATAGGAATTTTTAAAAAGAAAAATCAGCAATTTGCATGTGTTGGATAAGTGTAAAACATTGCATGAGAAAAGTTTTTGCAAAACCTACTAAACAACCTACCCTATATGCATAATTTTGATCATAAGCAAAATATTCCAAAGGTGGGAAACTTTGGAAATCAAATAATTTGTTGTCAACCTTCCTTAATTACAGATCTGAAATTTTAATTTTGGACATCTCTACTTGTGTCATGCATTCATGTGTGGTGAGATAAAGTCTGGAATATATTTGGCAAGGAAAAGCTCTCTGTGATTGTTCATGACAGATTGCACAAATTTGACTCTATGTGGCTAGCATTTAAATCATATATGAAGCGTGCCCATTCAGGGGATATACACTCAATCACTGCCTCAGAATTGGCATGCACTGCAGGTCTTAATGTCTTGTCACCATCCCCGACCGCCACCTCTGATCCACCTTGCTTTAGGGACTGCAATGATCAATGGCTATTGCCTCACGCCTGAAACTGTTCATTATATAGCCTAAAGTTACTCATTATGTATAATGGCTTGGTCTTTGATGGATCCAATCAGCTTCGCTGTGATTGAATGTATGATCTATTTTCATGTTCATAACCAAAATAATAAATAAAGTGTATTACAAAAAAATAGAACATGTGCTCCTATTGTACCTATAGGCACTGAGTTCATAAAAGGAACTACAGTAGCCTCTCATTCTCTAGAACTAGCGAGAAAGTAAAATGTGGTATTCTCTCTGCATTAAAGGATGCTCTTAAAACCCCTCCTTTGCACCGAGGACCTATGGCTATTAGCCAATACCTAGTTTAATCTCTCCTTCTCCAATGTAAATTAATATTATGGTTTTGCATATACAATTTGTGAATGAGGGCTATTTCCTCATTATATTTGGAAGCCTGCAATACATATATACGGCTCTGATTTTCTATCACACCTGTAATAAAGACATGGAGTTACTCAACTTTAAAAAGTGATTACAAATGAGTAGTCATGTTGCAATGTCTGCTGCCACAACCAGACAAGAGCCTGAAAGGCAAATTACTGAACTGAATAGGATTACAAATGCTGTTTGAACAAGGAAAGCTAAAACTATTGGTTCAATTATTCAAAGCCATTTGTCTCTGGACTTGAACAGCCATTTAGAGAGGAAACACAGCCAGCAGTATTATTTATTTCACAGAATTTTATTGATTTTGCATGAGTAATAAAAGTACAAACATAGAGTCAACACAACCCATAAGAACAAAAACAAACAACAAAACATAACATAATGATAGCAATAACATAAGATACTACATTGAATCATGTAAACATAATATGGCGTATCATATACATAAAGCAATGGCTTCTACTAAGTGAACAGAAAAGAGGAGGTAAAAACAGTTAGGGAGCTGTGAATATACAGATATAGCTCTGAGATATGCCCTAACATAGTGTGAGGGGCTTCTTGTTTGGTACCAATCAAGGAACGTAGATAAAGCAGCGGGCCAATGATGAGCACTTGATTGAAGTTGGAGCCAGGCTATTGATGTGATAGATAGAGAGGCCTAAGGGTACCGAGGCCAGTTTTCATAAGTTTAATCAGTTGAGATATAGTTAAGCAGGGCCAAATTTGTAAGGAATAAATTAAGCCGGATTATTGTATAACAGATCTGTATAAGCTGAGGGGCATTGGACTCGAATTTTGTCGAGGCTTAAGTGCTGTTGCAACACTACATTATTTAGCCAGCAGTATTTTTAAGGAGAGATCTGTCTCCACACTACAACACATTCTGAACCACAGATATATATTTAAAGTGACCTACCAGAAACTGCATAAAAATGTTTTTGCAAAAATGATGAGTTACATATTAGCTTATTTCAACACTGTAGTTTCCGCATTTTTCCAACATATCTACAACCATATTATCTCTTTTTTATCAAAGCACAGAAGATCTTGGATTTAAACATTTGTGGGATGTTAATGATCTGACCATATAGTATGTGGAATGAAATACGCTCCACCATATATTAAAAGTATATTGTAAGGATCCTCAGAGTTCCATTACCTTACAAAGGTTTTCGACCTTCCTCCTTGTGAGAAAATTGGGTTGTTTGTTGACTGGGGTGTGAGCCCTGGTCAAGCAACAGCCACAATCCCTTGCAGGGTAAACCACAAAAGTCACTAACTTAGCCTGTGCATAACCATGGGTAGCCTGGCACAAAAAGCAGTCAGGCTTAACTTAGAGGCAATGTGTAAAGTATTTATGCAGCACACAAACAGTAATAAAGCAAACAAAACAACACAAGAAAAATTCCCAAGCAATTTAAAAAACTAGAGTAAATTTTAATAAATTATTTGACACCAAAATGACAAACATCCAGTCAGTAGAACCAGAGGTATGAATTTTTAAAGCTTTTAGTGAAATCTAGAGCCTAAAAGATCAAAGCACCAACCGTGGACATCTGGACGTGCACGACTGGGTTAAAGTTGAAAGTTAAGGCAGACTGTAATGGAGTGTGGTTCAGATACAAGAAGAGGATTGGGCCCAGTCACTTCTTACCTTGGGGCTTAGAAAATGTTTGAGAAAAAAGTGTCTAAGAAGAAAGCAGATTAGTGGGGCAAGGCTGTCTGAGGAGGGAGCGTCGTCGTCGGAGGGCCGTGGAACGAAGCAGCGGTGAAGCTTTTTATCTTCAGACTTAGCCCCCGAAAAGGAAGGCAAACACCTCCTGCGGGACGAAGCAAAAGGCTGTAGCCGAAGACAGTTCCACAAGGTTGGATACCCCATAGGCGAAGGACCCCTGAAATGAATTTGCTGCTGTGGAGAAGAACTTAGTGGGAGAAGCAGCAAAGTCAATCCGACTGTCAATGCACCTCGGGCGGAATGGCAAGCAGGTTGGTTCCAGTCTCCTCCTAGTTCTCAAAGCACTTTTTGGCCAAATTTAATCTAAGTCCTCAGTTTTGAAAAATGGCCATCTGGGCACATTTAGCAACACAACCAAGGGTCCAGGAGTAGATGGAGACCTCTTGGTGGTTCAGGACTCATTCCGGATGGGCCCAGATGCTAGTTCTAGATGATAGGAGTCTGTTATGTCACTGTCCCTCTGAACAGAAGGCCAGCAAACAAGCCTTTGGAGTCACTTCTGGCAATCCTGGGTGCAGGTGAAAATGCAGGGATCAACAGCAGGGCTGGCCTCTGAGGGTTCAAGGCAGGATTCAGGCAGTGAAGCAGTCTTTCCAGGCACAGCAGCAGTCTGACAGAGTGCACAGCAGGTCACAGCAGCAGGCAGTCAACTGAGAGTCCTCCCACAGGTCCAGTAGTAAACTGAAGAATGGGTCTAAAGGTCCTATTTTTTGCCCTGGTGCCCTACTTCTAGAAGATGGGAGAAGGTTCTGGAAAGGTTCATTATAGTGAATGGAATTTCCTGCCTTCCCTGTTCTGGCTCCAAGCTGGCTGCAGTGACAAGACAGAGTGGTTAAACCTATTGTGAGGAGTCAGGACACAGCCTATTCAAATGCAAGAGGGGCTGTGCTCAGCTACGCCCCCCATCCTGTCAGTGATGGCCCATTGAGGCACAGCTAATCCCACTATTGTGTGACTGTCTGGGAAGAATTCACAAAGTCTAACTGTCAGCTATACCCAGTCATGTGACCCAGGACAGGCTGCAGGCACAAAGCGTTCAGGGCAAGAAAATGCCAACTTTCTAAAAGCAGCATTTTCAAAATTGTAATGAAAAATCTGACTTTATCACTAAAGAGCGTTTATCATTACAATTTAATATATACCAAAAATGGCATATCTACCTCCTTTCAATTAGAAATTACAACTTATTAAATGTAATACGGAATCCCCAACTTTATCCTATAGGATGGGTAGGCCTCACAAAAGTGAAAAATGAATTTAGGAATTTTATGCTACCAGGACACGTAAAACTCAAAATTACATGTCTAACCTTTTAATTACATAGCACCTTGCCCTGTGGGCTACCTAGGGCCTACCTTGGTGTGACCTGTATGTATTAATAGAGTTTAAGAACTGGCAAGGGAATTTAAATGTCAAGTCAAAATGGCAGTGTAACACATGGTTTCAGGCTGCAATTGCAGGCCCAGGACAAGTTTTGAAGTGCTTCTTAGGTGGGTGGCACAAAAAGTGATGCAGGCCCACTGGTAGCATTTAATTTTCAGGTCCTGGGTATCTGTTATACCACTCTACAAGGGATTTACAAGTAATTTGAGTATGCCAAACAGGTGTAAACCAATTATACCATGTTAAGACAGGGTTAGCAGTTTAGACTGATTAGCATTGGTAAAGTGCACAGAGTCCTAAGGCCAACAAAAACATATTCAGCAAAAAGTAGGAAGAGAAAGGCAAAATGTTTGGGGGTGACCCTGCAGAGAGGACCATTTCCAACACTTCTATATATGATCACGGAATTGTTGGTGACGTGCAATATCCTTTTAATACACAGGAGAGTACTTTATACTATGTATTATCTCCTGTGGTATATTTTAGAATTACCATCTCGTTTTGATGCCTGAACAAGCATCCTCATGTACAAAAAATGGATTCACTAAAAGTGGTCACAGATTGTACATCAACTTTTACCAAATCGTTTTTGATTTTGCCAGTTGACCTTTGTACTAATAGACCTCCTCACAAAATACAGAATCATAGTTGTTCGCAATTCAACCTACCTCATCAATACTCATGAGTTAGGTTGCAAATTGTGACCCACTATGATAGACCAGAATCACAGGGATGGTGGCCTGCTGGGGCTATTTTTTAAATAAAATGTAGACTGTTTTCATTAAAGAAAATTGGAATGTATTTTTTTTTAAAATGAAAAGTTACACACACCTGTTTTAGGAACATAACCTACTACTGAAAACCGTTTTTGTCAATATTCCCAAAGAGGAAAAGTCACTTGGGGCCCTCTTCCCACTTGTAAATGGGTTACCACCTCCTTTGAGTTGGTGGCAAAATAATAATGTTTTACAACCGGATGTTGATTGCATAACATGAATATATACCACAAAGACTTGATATTTGGAAGGGATGCCCTGAACATGGCCTCTCCAAATAAAGATTCCTCATTGTTTCCTAAGTCCTTTTAACAATTTAGTAAACCTTTTCAGAATTGTTGAATGGATTTTGTACATTTAAAAAGTGTTTTCACGGAAGCAAACCCTCAGATTTCCAAATCTGAGGTTTTGAGACCATAAAAACACTTTGTACTTGATGCTAAGATTCCAATAAGACAATTACATCACTACTTGCTTCAAGAAATTATTACAAGTTAATACACATGAGTAGGAACCCCATCCTTAATGGCAGCATGAACCAAGTGTGTGCACATCTTGCACAAATGCACTGCCGGAAGGAGGGATTAAAATGTAAGCTCCTATATCTTCCGATCATAGATACTGTGCTTCAATGTTTGTTTGTACACAAATTCTTAGGAAAGATAAAGCCCCTATTTGCTTCCTAGCTTCATGTCAGTGACTGGCTGTTAATATGGACACCTCTCCTCCTCGCAGAGAGTGGTGACACAGCCCCTCATCCTTGCTTGCACAAAGAGACAAAAGAGGAATCACACCAAGCTGAGCTGCAGCTTTCAAAATGAAGATCTTTTATACTGAGCACAGACTACAACTTAAAAAAAAAAACAACACCATGGCAGCATGTGGCCAAGAGAGTGTTTTTTTTAACAGTGCTTAAAAGCTTTAATTTGCAACCATAAACAGGCTCTATATTTTGGCCAACACAGATTTATTATTTTTCTTTGAAACTGTTGTTTTATATATAGTTGCTAGGTACCCATGTCAATTGTAGGACTGAGTGGAACTTGCAGAGTTTTACTCTGCAGAATTCCGTGGAGGTACATAAGCACACCGTGAGATTCCGTGGAGTTACGCCCACCCCTAATTTAAATGAACAACGCAGTTACCATGTGCTCGCCTTCATGTGCTGTGATACATACCCTCTATCTTCGCCCATTCACCAATATAAGCATTATAATGCACCTAGGATGCATGAGACTGTTTTCTACAGCTTAATCGTATCTTAAAAAGTACAAGTACTCACTTTCCTTTTAGTCATGTTCACACCCATATAAGTCTGTGGGGAGCCCAATAGGAGATAAGGATAATGGGTTCCAAAGAGGGCTAACTATTCACAAATAAAGGAGGTGCAGTGCCTAAAAATTGGAGTTTCCTTTAAGTGTGTGTTATTCTTTTCAGTTGGGTAGCGCGCGCACTCTCGCCATGGGGTGGGAATGTCACATGCCTTCATTGTGCAGGCTGCAGCTATTATTAAAACAGGGAAGCTTCGACTCCCTTTTCATGTGCTAATGTCTGCCTGTGGCCTGGCTGTGCCAGCCTGGTCCCAGGTGCGCATGCCGAGTTGGACAGATACCGTTCTCCGGCTAGCCCGACATGCGCACTAGAGGCCTCTCTGAGAGTCTCAATACCTGCACATTACTAAGCTGGGGTGACTCAGACTGCAGCACCCGGTCTCTGTAATGAGCGTTGACAGTGTCTGCCCCAGCCAATCCAGGCGCTGCTGTAACAGCAGGAACAGCATCTGGATTGGCTTAGAGATGCGTGGTCACAAGGGGCCTTCATGCAGTATGTCACATGAGGCAGTTTGGGGTGGGAGGAGACTATCTCTCTCCTGCAGGAATTTGTGTCCGACCTGTGAAGCGCTTTTCAATTGTAAAAGGCGGCCAGACACATGTGAACAGACCAGCAGAGGTAAAGCCCATTTAAGGAATGCAGAGGTGGACGTTTACTTTTGCCGAACATGGGTAAGTGCTGTTTGGACTTTGGAGGGTGTGACTCACAGGTGTCTAGAGCTGTGTTGGGTGTTTTTGATTTTCTAGCAGTCTTTTGGATGTGAAACCTGGTGTTCAAACATGCCGTCCTTTCAATGAATTTCAATTTGTTTTTTGGGCTCTTTTATTGTATTGGGTAGAAAAAGCATGCATTAATCATGAGCGCCCATGGGGGACACACTGCCTTAATAACGAGAGATGTGATGCTGCAAACAATGCGCACGCGCTAATCCCTTGGTGTCATTGTATGGCCACCGCTGCACTGCAAAGGTGCCTATGCCATAACCCGTCTGCCATCTACAACGAATATCCATGTAAAAATGTAGTTAATTAAAATAAATGCAGAATTCATCAGCAACTTGTAATATAGCAACACGATTTCATATTGCCTGTGAGGTATATAGGCAGGAAATACATTCTTGTATTGGCTGTACTTCGTTTATATCTGTCACTTACTAACTACTATTTATTATTCAACTGTCAAAGAAATGAGGTACTTCCTGTCAATTAGCACACTGACTAGCCTTATCTCTGATCTTATTGTCCAACAAGTCTGTCTTTTGCTGGGATTTTTAGATTTTTTTTTTAATAGGGAAGGTAAAGTTTGTATTTATTTCCATTTATTTTATATTATGTCGTTAACAATAGTGCAGCAAGTGCAGTGACAACTGTGCCAACGGGCATGAGGTGCCTATTTTATCCCAATTAGTGTAGGTTTTTTTTCTATCAACCCAGGGTCGGTTTCCTAAATTAAGGTCTATGGTACTTTTGCTATGTTACAGCTGCCAAGAGCATTATCGAATATATCTTCATGTCCAGTAGCATCTTATGAAAGAGAACCATTGATTTTGCACATGAATAAAGGAACCAACTCTGCCGTGATAGCAAACAGATCAATATGCAACTGGTAACTCGCTGCAAGCACATTGTGAACACTTTAACACAAGTCACTTTTAAAACCGGCTGTCCTGGACGTTTTGTAACATTGATTTATTGATTATCAACAGGATGATATCTGCAAGAAAAGCTCATTATTGTGACAAGTTAAAATGATATAAACCAAGGTGGTATGCAGTTCCTATTGTGAGTAGCAGGTAGTTGTATATGTTTGGGAGTACACACGATGGTGTACAATCAGAGGGCAGGAGAATAATATCCTCCTTTCGGAAAAAGACCCTCACACACATGTCGGTGTTTGAAGAAAGGGAGATCCACAGCCCCAGGAACCCATACAAGGCAAATGTGCTAATGTGGAAGAGGTTCATTGACGATATTTTGATCCTATGGAAAGGAGAACGCACAAAATGTGAAGAATTCTGTGCATGGATCAATACATTGAACCCTTTTCTGAAATTTACAAATACTGTTTCAGAAACCGAGATCCCTTTTCTTGACCTATTGATAAAACTGGAGAATGGTGTGATTACTACCACACTCTATCGAAAACCAACAGATAGGAATAGTTTATTGCTATTTAGTAGTCACCACCCAAGGGCCCTAAAACAGAATCTCCCCTTCGGACAGTTCCTCCGTATCAGAAGGAACTGTAGTTCATTGAGAGACTACCAGAAGGAGTCCGACACTTTGACAAAAAATCTTTGTCAGCGAGAATACCCTAAACACACCGTCACACTCGCTTGCAAAAGGGCTAAGAACAATAACCGGGAGAACCTACTAGAAAGCAAACCTAGAGAACCAGATAATGCCATCACTTGCGTGACTACCTATACCCCTGACTCCAACCGTATGAGAAACATCATCAAGAAACATTGGAGCATTCTTAATACAGGAACATTAAATCTACCTATCGCGAGGTTTGCATTCAAACGGACAAGCAACCTAAAGGACATGCTTATACACACAAGACCCAGAAACATACAGAGTAATGTACAAAGAACATTATGGGATTTACCCCCTATAATGGGACATTATCCATGTGGATCCTGCTCAGTGTGTCCCCTAACCAAAGTTACGAAAGAACTGACTTTCCCTAACGGAGTCAAATGGAGAATGAACAAACACACAAACTGCAATACTTCGAACTGCATCTACATACTGAGTTGTCTGTGCGGACTCCTATATATAGGAATGACCATAAGACCGGTGAAAGTCCGGATAATGGAACACAGAAGCAATTTTAGATGCCATAAAACCAACACGAAAATGACAACACATTTTGAACAACAAGAACATCTTCCTGACTCTTTCCAATGGGGCATGCTTGAAGCCCATCCAGGGATGACAAAAAATGCCCTGTTCTGCATCGAACAACGATGGGTTCTGAGATTAGCCACTGACAAAGAAGGATTGAATGAGGATATCCCTTGGAGCTTACTGACCTAATTCACTAACATGGGATACTCCTCAATTAATTCCTATCTGCCATAGTGAACACTTCTACGAGTCTCGCGACCCTATTGTGGGAGATACCTTATAAACAGTGACAGGCATATCAAATCACCATCCCAGTCCGTATTACTCATATGCATAATGAGACCCAGAAACGGATCACCCACTTAGGCATATGGGTTACATATAAGTAACTCCTACCTGTACCACAGCAAACAATATAACTGTTGCGACCATGAACCGTGTACATTAATTCAACAGCATTGACATATGTTTTTAATTATCAGCCCATTCCATATAGGTATCATACATGTTAATACCCAATATAAAAGATTCATTTAGAATCACATATTTGTGTCCAGACAAGAGTCGCTGATAACACTATACAGAAGATTTGCATCATTGGAAATCTCTCGCTGCAGCTCCCTTTAGCAGCATTTATATAAGAAATTGCGCTGATATAAGACATAACACCTTGACACTCCAGATACTTGGAATAGCGCAGCTTAGTTTTGCCATCCGCATACTGCGTTAGAACAATCGACTATTACCAACAGCGAGAATTCAAATATGGCGCCCTTAGTCACGGCTAACCTGCTCGGCTTGTCCTGCAGTATCAACAGAGGCGGGAATTCCAACATGGCGCCCGATATCACGGGCAGCACTCTAGCCTTTCCCAATTGTCAACCCGGAAGTCCTGCCCCTCGCGCACGACTAACCGGAGGTATAACTAACCGAGTCGTAATGAACTCGGCACCACCCGGGCCGGCAGAGTGAGGGGTAGGACAACCGTTGATCCACTGGATATCATCATGTGAGTATTGAGAAGGAATGGGCCTTGCCTATGGGTTATTAGACTCATGCGGGGCACTGACAACTGGAAGGGAACCTCTTCCGTCCAGTACATGCAGCCATAATCTCTGCGGCCATGAAAGAAGTGCATGCGACCCCCTGCCTTACACTTTCCCAGTTGGGAACGGGTTGCCTTAGACACGATCGAAGTAAACGCAGGTGGGCGTATGTAACTCGAACAACCGCTGTGAATTGACGACGCATTTTACAGCGAGGATTAAACATTGTGGGCACCTTTTGTTGTACGAGGAACGTGCACCGGGTTCTCCACCACGGCGCTTACCTGGGGCAAGCCAGACACCAACTTACAGTTGGCTTCTGAGGAGCCACCGGGTAGCGCTGAGGGGGGTTGCTTACAGCACGTCTCCTTTCCAGCAGATGGGTGACACATGGTTCCTACTCTAGGCGCAGGAGCCTTTGCGTGATGTAATACAATTAGGGGCCATCATTGTTGTGAATTTACCTCTGATCTGATAACTGCTTACAGGTAGCTGTGCCTGTAAGTCCATATTTTAACTCTTCTGAATTCTTCCATTCACTAGGACACTACACCTTTAGTGTTTACACATGCCGGTACACGTTGCCGCGCATAATTGACCCAAATAGGGTGAGTCCCACGGTTGTGCCTAGCGCACAATTTATTTTTAATACTGCTGCTGTTTTTAATGTATCATTTTTTATCTGACGCATGCCATTAGTCACTTGTGTGAAGCATGCGTGTGTTGCACACCGGATATAAATGGTGCACAAACAACATTGTATGAATCACAGTTGTATTATGACAAACTAACTTGTGTGAATCTCTCTTGTTGCAGGCTATGTTGTAGATCTACAGGTAGCACTTTTTAGGGTGCTGTATGGGTGGTCATGACTTCTCTTCACGTAGTTCGGACCACCACCAGAAAGTGTAGGTAGATCTCACTTTGGTCCTGAGGAATTGCCGTCAAATTGATAAAAGGCAAGAAACATGTTGACCCAAATCACAAGCGCTTAATCCCGCAATCTTAGAGCGGGCGTACGCGCCTCTTCATTTTTAACCAGGGTAGTGGCCACATTTCATTAAAATTGTTGAGTGGACCACTATTTCCTGTTTTAATCTCACACCCCTTCACATCACTACACCTACACTGATGAAGGGCCCTCACATGCACAACACCCTACGGCATAAGGAATAAAGATCTCCGCCAAGAAGGCCCCATCACGGGTGCCAATCGGGTATTGCAGCGCCGACCCGATAAGGAGCAGACCCGATGATGAAGCAAGACACCTAGCTGGCTGGGTGTGTGAGGGTCTTTTTCCGAAAGGAGGAAATTATTCTCCTGCCCTCTGATTGTACACCATTGTGTGTACTCCCAAACATATACAACTACCTGCTACTCACAATAGGAACTGCATACCACCTTGGTTTATACTTAATCACGGGCCTGTATGCTGGACCTAGATTAAAAGGCCCTAGGTTCCCCTTCTTTGAAAAAGTTAAAATGATAAGCAGATTTCAAAAATGACAACCGTGACATGCCACAAACATAAAAGAAGAATTGCGACCGGGGCACAGAAGTATTCAAATGAAAGCTTTCTGCAGCATAGAAAACACACGACAGTGAGAAACAAAGGGAAACAGAAATACATTGTTTACAGGCAGTATAATCTGTGTTCATGAAAACTGCTAATTAATTTGTAAATGGTACATATAAAGAGTTGTATCCCTTTATGCCTAGTTGACTGTTGCGTCAAATGCAGTCAGCCTTTGTCCAGATAAGGGTAAACTGCCCAATATTCGATTTGGAGGGATACTTACAGAAGTAATATATTCTATGATGACTGAAGAGTGATGGCAATAACATGACCGGGTTGTACATATAATTGTAGACATCATTTAAAAAAAATGAGGGATGTGGCTCACAGGTAATCTTTTATCAGATGTTATGTTGTAGGAGTGCTACAGGGCTGCTTTGCCTCTTTAGGTGGCAATGTGGGAGAGCTCAAGATAACAGCACAAAGCTGATAGGCATGCTCACTCAGGATTTGGAAGGGGCTGGGCATAACTGGAGCGACAAGTGGTAGCCAGGGAAGCAAAAAAATAAAAATAGAGACCTCGAGGAAATAGAAAAGATCCACGTGGTAACTGGGGCCACCAGCTGCAACAGGTCGACAACTTCGAATGCGTGCAGCCCTTCCACAACAAAATTACCTTCAAAAGCCCCAAAAAACAGGAGCATAGCTCAAAGGGTTCAGGGGCTGTTGCCGAGATCTGCCTGCTGCCGGAAGGTTCTTTATTAATAGCATTTTTGTTGTTTTTAACAAAAAGCAAGATCAATGCAAGTCCTGGAGGCAAGACAAGAGAAATGGATTCTGTGAATGCAGCGGTTTCTAGCTGTATGCGTAGCACAGCACCTGCTTTCATATTATCAACAAGCGTGCCATGCTTTATTAAAGCATGGAGCTTGTGTTGATAATATGAAAGCGGGCACCGTGCTGAAGTATAAAGTTATGAAATGTTATCCTACAGCATGGCGCCTGCTTTCATGTTATCAACAAGCGTGCCGCGCTTTATTAAAGAGTGGCGCCTGTGTTAATAAAATGCAAGCGGGCGCTGTGCTGAAGTATAAACTTTATGCTGCAGCACGGCGCACGCTTTCATATTATCAACAAGGGCGCTGTGCTTTATTAAAGCGTGGCACCCATGTTCATAATATGAAAGCGGGAGCCGTGCTGCAGCATAAAGCGCTGCCTGTAGTGATAATAATTTTTAATCCTCATACACAGAACTGTCAGCTGGCCTCGTCCCCGGCTCCTTCCCAGGTGAGGGAGAGCCGGTTGCTATATGGGTGCCCTGACACCATGCCCTGCACCCGGTAGCGGATGCACACACATAGGACTCCTCCGCCCCCACAAGAGCCTCGCAGCTTGTGGCAGCTCCCAACCCAAACACGCGGGATGTGCGATGGAGCAGGGCCCCTCCTGCCAGTGGGGGGTGCTGTCACCGGGCAAGGGTAGGGATAACGCAGCGAGAGGCCACAAGCTCGCTCACCTCGCGGTGCAACACAGGGATGCAGCTTGCCTCTTTCTCATACTCCTCCATACCGCTGTCAGCCATATAGGTGTGAAACGCCAGTGCTCGGTATGCTGGGTATGCGCCCGGGGGTGGAGGGGGGGAGGGAGAGGCAGGAGGAGGCGGTGGAGGGGGGCGACCTATGCCTGCTCATTCACTCATCAGCAGCGACAGAAGGGTCCTGCTGGGGTAAAGAGAATAGGTGAAGCCTGCTGAAAATAATTAGGGGTTGGAAAACAAGCGGTCGCCAGTGTCCCGAACAGTCCGAAAGTGAAAGCGTGCTGTGTGCGCTGAATCTAAACAAAGCATGTCATCCTGCTTCAAGTAGGACAAATGCAATAAAGAATAAAGTGCATACCGTGCAAGAACCGAAGTAAAGGGGCCAGTAGCCGTGGGACGTTACAAATGAATAAACAACAAAGTGGACGAACCCAATGATTTATGACCATCAAGTGTCTTTTTGGAGGAGGAGCAGCAGAGCCGATGGTTGCCTGATCCCGTCTCTCTGCCTAACACGGAGACTGCACGCTAGTAATCCAGAGTTCCTGGGACTGTTGGTGGACCAGAGCGCTAGGCTTTGATTCCCGATGAAGAGCTGCTTCTGAAGGGGCCACCAGCGTACACTGAAATGAGCTGCGTTAAGTACAATCACTGCCCGTAACTTTCGCGATCGGAGAAATGCGGCATTCCAAAATGGAGGACGACGAGTAACACCCGTATCGGCAATGATGACGGACCGGAATTAGACCTGATTGCCCACCCGAGCACCTGCTTCACGGAGAATTGAACGGCCTCAATCTCCGCTAAGGTACACTCACCTTCGTGGCAACGAAAGCTGATCTTACTTTTGCGGTGATTCATTTGCCGATGTGGCCTGACCCTAAGATGGCGGCCGATTGTGAGTTACGGAGAGCGTCTCACCCTTCTCCTAAGGAGCCGCGCATTAATATCTAAGCATTTGAGCAATTATTAGTAATTCAGCGGCCGCTGGATGTAAGGAGCGCCTTCATGTAAAGCCGATTTCATCATCACGGCGATCTTTCATTGAATATGGCCTGACCCCAAGATAGCGCCCGTTATTCAGTCTTTAGCATTATCACCCAGCGAGTCAGCCGACTGACGCTGCAGTAATGCAAGGATCGTTTCAACCCTTATCTGCTATATCACGGCCAGATGCGGAGCGTGTGAGTCAGCCGAGTTCTCTTCACCTCACCGCCGCTTTGAGTGCAGCCTCGTGATGCCGAGGAGACCCGACCCGACCGGACCCGACGTACTAATGCTGGTAATCCCTGCTTCAGCTACAGTGTTCTGATCGTTGGTTATGTTATCGGGGTCGGCCTCTTGCAAGTAAGATCATATCTTTGTAAAGGGAGGAATTTTGTTTATCATCCGATTGTCGCGTCGCTGCCTGACTGCCCGCTGCCTGACTCTACTATGGTGGCCGCCAGCAGGAGCCGAGCATTGAAAGTGTGGAGGACACTAACACTCCCTGAAATACGATCGCACGCGTAGGGCCATAGCAACTATAACAAGGAGGACAATGCCTAGCGCCTGTATTAATCACTCGAAGTAACCTCCTAGGAGTCACAGGAGCACAGATTTGATCCTGCTAAGCCTATACTACAAGCCCGGTGCTGCACGTGTAATGCACACAAATACCACGATTCATGAGATACATGAGACTCTAACTTACTAAAGGGGCACAGGGCGCCTCGATAGGGAACATCATTACATCAACCTATTACCCAGCTCCAGCCCAGCCACTTTCCAAGAATACTTCAAAGCGGACCGACATTGTTTCAGCTATCAAAAAAATTCTATTTCTCATACGCTAATAGGGTTCAGCCGGCGCTGATTCGACTAAACATGGCGGATAAGGAACCAAGGGCACAATACACAAAATCCAAAGCTGAACCCTTTTCTGTCGGACTCGCCAATCAAAGTTGATTTTAAATTGGCAGATTGCCCCACGCGAACCAACGGGGAAAGTCCTGCACAAATTGCTACAGCCACTAACCCTCCCACTGAACAACGGGGTAGGTCCCTACTATAGCCCTACAGCCTCCTGGTAAAAGGCACCAACCTCTCAGCCACGCTGCCCCAATCCAAAGGAATCCCAGGTCATGGCTCCTGGTGCCTAATCCCAAAAATGGCGGCATTATCATCCTCTCACCGGCTGAACCCCTGTGCAGTAAACGGGAAAGATCTAACCATTAGATCCCCGATCACTCAGGATAATGCAACAGCCCCC
The DNA here is from genome assembly GCA_963921515.1 of Calotriton arnoldi. Lineage (NCBI taxonomy): Eukaryota > Metazoa > Chordata > Amphibia > Caudata > Salamandridae > Calotriton > Calotriton arnoldi. The sequence goes on along the minus strand of CAWUFW010005055.1, from coordinate 550,093 downwards.
TGTAAGTGAAACTGCTTCACACCCGAGCCGCCTCAACAATTGGGAGTCGGCGATCTCAGGGCTTGGTGCCTGACCCCAATATGGCCGCACAAACCTTCACCTTCATGACTGCCATGCAAAGTCTGTATCTGACCATTGCCTGACCCTTGATACCTCGCCATTCAACGGCTTGGCGCCTGACCCCAATATGGCCGCACAAACCTTCACCTTCATGACTGCCATGCAAAGTCTGTATCTCACCATTGCCTGACCCTTGATACCTCACCATTCAACGGCCTCCTAGGAGTCACCCTCAGCCTTATGCTCCGGAGAGTCAACGACCAGCCCTAGATCAATAGCACAAATCTCTCTACTACTCGCACTTTACCCACAAATGACGGCTCTAGAAACTCTAGCCCACACTTCCTTACAGGGTGCCTACCCCCCGACCCACCCAGTCACTATTAGGCCTGGGTAGAAAACTACGCTACGCTCGCGGAGTTTGCGTAGTTTGCGCAACTACGAGCTACGCGAATTGCACGTAGCACAGTAAAAAAACACGTAGCGTAGCGGGCATTTTTTGCTCGCTCGCGGTCCTCAACGTCAAGTTGGCGACTGCGAGCGAGCAAAATCAACATCCCGGCGAGACTTTTTCCTCGTTTGCGATCGGCAACATCAAGTTGCCGATCGCGAGCGTGGAAAATAAACCTCCCGGCGAGATTCTCAACGCGGGGAGGTCAGGTTTTCTCATTGCGAGTGGTCGCGTATGCTCGCGACCGCTCGCGATGAGAAACTACCAGTCCGCGTTGAGAAAGCTGCCGCTCGAGTACAAATCTACTCGAGCGGCAGAAAACGACTGCTTGCACTGTGCTTGATGCGGTTCGCAACGATTGCACAGTGCGGACAAGCATCCGGCACTGTGCAATCAATGCGAACAGCATTTCCATACCGCACTACACTGTTCGCGTAGCTACACGTAGCTCGCGTAGTGCGAAGTGCACTTCGCATAGCTACGCGTAGCGCTACTATGCGAACTACGCCCAGGGTTAGTCACTATGCCATCCACAACGTCAGCTTACTCCAACCCCGCTTCTGCGAACCACTTAAAACCGCGCGGCCCGAACTCCTTCTTGATCAGTTTCCCCCCTAACCTCTCACCCAAAGCGAAAAAAAACTTTAAACAAACACTGATCAGACAACATCCTGAATCACTATTCGCGGACATCTATCACTGCGCCTCCAAAGGACAAGTAAAAATGGATCTCATCTTCCACACTGAAAGACCCGAAATATGGAACTCCATCCTCAGTTCGCAACTCAATATCTCCAAAATGACTAACACTTCCCATAGCTGCAAACTGACATTCTCAGCCCCTAACCACACTAGGCGAAATGGGAACACCACTGCGACCATCTACTCCAATGGCACAGTCCTGATACAAGCCAACAATGACAATCTAGAATCCTTTGACGCCCTCTTCCCATCCCTCCGGACTTCCCCCTCCCACACACTCCTCCCCTGCCCGCCCATCCTCCTCTCCCTGAAGAACCCGACCCGCCAACAGAACTCACCCATCATTCCAGTGCACCCTAGTAATAACACCTGCCTCCCACCGCGAGACACTATCCCCAAAACTACCAGAAAGAACAAGACCCCTCTACCCCTCTCCGGCAACCACCCTCACCCGCCCCCGCCCTCCATCCCTCCCAACCCACTTCGAACGACTTCAACACACAGTATGTGACTACCAACCCCCTCCCCAAACCCACATGCAATTTAACACCAACGCCCCAACATGGCCCCCGCCTCCCCGCACCCTCGGCCCCGCTGCGAGACACCTCCCCCAACACTACCAGAGAGAACAAGACCCCTCTACCCCCCTCTGGCAACCACCCTCACCCGACCCCCGCCCTCCATCCCTCCCAACCCACTTCGAATGACTTCAACACACAGTACGTGACTCCCAACCCCCTCCCCAGACCCTCATGCAATTTAACACTGACGCCCCAACACGGCCCCCGCCTCCTCGCACCCCGGCCCCGCCTAGATCCCACACGGACAGCTCACTCACAAAAGGGCAACTTAACAACGTTAGGCTCTCCCCCCCCAGGTTTAAGTTACCCGCCCAGAACACCCACACCGACATAGAGACTGGGCAGCGGCTCACCCTGCTTGAAAGCCAGATAACAACCATAATCCAGGGTCTTAGTGAAATCCTTAACAACCTCGCAGCACCCCTAAAGCCCCACCGTTTCCCTTCCTTCCCTCTCTCTCTCAACAGAGGCTTTCCAAGGCTCCCCACCCGAAAGGGATCTCTACCCCCTCTCTAATCAGACACAGAGACCAAAAGAACTAGAGATGAAATGTCTGCGAGTGAAGCAGCAGCTCTCGCTTCCTCGTACGACAATCCTATTACTGCCACCCTCCAATCCAAAAAACAGGTGATTACCGGACTGGGAAGAGAACAGGCCCCTCCGAAATCCCCTAGACCCCCGGCCACACGCACTATCATCCCCACGGTCCCCCGAACGAAAAGACCCACAACAGAGACATCCCCCCCAAACTGCATGCTCATAAACTGCAGATCAGCCACCAAGCATGCCACAGAGCGAGCGGAATCCATCCTCACCCACGACATAGACATAGCATTCATCACCGAGACATGGCTAAATGACTCCTCATTTCCACTCATGGATACTCTTGTCCCCCCTGGCTTTGTAATCACCAACAAAGATAGAACAGATCAAAGAGGTGGAGGCATAGCAATCATCCACAAAAACAACATTTCCGTGACGGAAATAGACTCCTTCAACTACAACACCTTTGAGTGCCTAACCATCAACATCAACACTAGCAACAACAAAACACTTATCTGCCACCTTATTTATCACCCCCCAGGCAACACCACCACATTCACTGAACACCTGTCTGACTTGATTGCCCACTGCTCTCTCCGAGACACGAACAACCTTATTCTGGGCGACCTCAATCTACACTGGAATGAAGAAAACAACCTGCTAATCCAGAACCTGAAGGAGCTGCTTCACAGTAACAACCTTGCCCAACACTGCTTAGAGGAAACCCACAACAAAGGAGCAATCCTAGACGCCATTATCGCCCAGCACGACACTGTCACGATGGACCGCACCCTGCCCGTGGACTGGTCCGACCACCACTTAATCCTTTTCCACCTCACTCAGCCGATCACACTTAAACCCCCCACCCAAGACCCTCCAAAATGGACTAGAAACTTCACTCAGATTAACATGACTGACCTAGAGGGAAGGGTTAAATCTCTCCTCACTACCTCCACGGATGATCTATCCACAACAGAACTCACCTCCCATTACAACACAAACATGTCATCCATTCTACATCAAGTAGCCCCTTGAAACTAAAAAAACCAGGAACATCCCATCCAGATCTTGGTTCAACACGGACATTAACAACGAAGAAGACAACTAAGAGCTACAGAAAGACTATGGAGGAGCAACCCTCCTCAAGCCTACTCGAACAACTCAAAGCAGCCCGAACGAAATACAAAAAACACATCAGCAGCAAAAAATCCACCTTCTTCTGCGCCGCCCTGGACAACGCAAAAAACAGACCCAACGAACTGTTCAAAATCATCAGGCAACAAACCTCCAAGCCCCCGGAATCCTCCCTACAGGCCTCCAAGGACTTGTGTGAAAACTTCGCCAACTTCTTCGAAGAAAAAATCACCAAGATTGAGCTCTCACTGGACATCAACGTCAACCCTGTCTGCAAAAGCCTGCCCCCAGTGAGAGTAGATAGCACGCTCAAGCACCCCACAAAAACCTGGAAGTCCTTCAACCCCATCCCGGAAACCGAGATCCTCAAACTGATCTCCACCTCCAAACCAGCCTCTCACGTCCTCGACCCGATACCCACCCAAATGACCAAAAAACTGAAACTCTCCATAGCCCCGTTCTGGTGCAAGATCATAAACAGCTCCCTGAGAACCGGCATCATACCAGAATGCCTCAAAGTTGGCCAAGTCACGCCACTACTAAAAAAACCAGGCCTTGACTCCAAGGAACTGAACAACTTCAGACCCGTCTCCAATCTCCCCTCCTTTCCAAAATCCTTGAAAAATGTGTCCTCCAACAACTGACTCAGCACATGGATAGCATCAACCTTCTTGACCCCCACCAATTGGGTTTCAGAAAAGGCTATAGCACCGAGACCGCGATCCTTAACATCACAGATGACATCCACAAATCCCTCGATACCGACCAATGTTGCCTCCTCATTCTCCTAGACCTATCGGCAGCCTTTGACACGGTTGATCACCAACTTCTCATCAAGGCTTTGCAAGAAAGGGTAGGTGCTGATGAGGTGGTCGTACGCTGGTTCTCCTCCTTCTTACACAGCCGCTCACAAAGGATAAAAATAAAAAACTTTACCTCCGACCTACACCCCGTCAACAGGGGTGTCCCCCAAGGTTCAGTGCTCTCACCTCAACTGTTCAACATATACATGGAACCCCTCACCACCCTACTCAAAAATGCTAACATCCCTTTCCACCTCTATGCAGATGACACCCAGATCTATTTAGAAACCTCCTCCATAGATGACATTCACAGACTAAATGTCACTCTAAAAGAAATCCAACATTGGCTGTCGCTTAACCACTTAAAACTCAACCAAGATAAAACCGAAATCCTCCTCATCTCCAACAAAGAAGAGAACCCTCATATTTCAGAATGGCTAAAATCTTTGGATGCTCTTAACGGCAATCACACTCTGACCCACTCCGTAAAATCATTAGGAATCACCCTAGACTCAAAACTCGACATGGCCAAACACATCAAGAACTCCGCAAAGAGTGCCTTCAGCAACCTGAAGCTACGTAACAAAATAAAACCATTCATCCCAACCAACGACCTCAAACAAGCCACCCAATCACTAGTACTATCCAAACTCAACTATGGGAATGCCACCCTAACTGGTACAACAAAATCTCACCTAGCTCCCCTCAAAACTACTCTCAACGCAGCAGCTAGAATGGTCACTGGAATCAGGAAATACGACCACATTTCACCAGCACTCAGAGAACTAAAATGGCTCCCAGTCGAATTGCATGCCAGTTTCAGAACTGCCTGCCTCACACACAAAGCCCTGCGCACAGGAAAACCTGAGTATTTGGCTGCTAAACTCAAGAGGGCTGGTCAGACAAGGAACCTCAGGAGCTCCAGCACCCTACTACTCATCCCTATGAAAACACACAAACAAAAAACTGCAGCACGGTCCTTCGCCGGAAACGCGCCCAAAATCTGGAACGCCATCCCAGTCGGTATCAGGACCATCTCGTCCTTCACAAAATTCAAAAAACACCTAAAAGTCCTTTTCCTCAACCGCTCCCTCCCGAATGGATAGCCGCCATCTAAACGCAAATCCCTGCTCGTCATCTCTGCCAGACATTGTAGCTCTAAGACTTACCTCCTCCCTGCTATTTGACCCCTAACTGCTCCTCCCCCCCTAAGTGGTTCAACCCCAAGACAACATGCACTCTATGAGGTTATCTCAGGACTCACGGACTACCTCAATGCTGCTCAGCACACTTGGACTTCCGAACCTATATGTAGAATACTGCCTTATTGTATCAACCCCAAGACAACGTGCACTCTATGAGGTTATCCCAGGACTCATGTACTACCTAAATGCTGCTCAGCACACTTATACTTCCGAACCTATATGTAGAATACTGCTTTATTGTATGAATCTTGCTCAAAAACTGTTGTGAAGCGCTCCGATACCCTCGGGTCTGGCTAGCGCTATATAAAACTCCTTAATAAATAAATAAATAAATAAACAAGTTGACCTGTGCTTATACCCTTCTTACATGTAATCTTCCCAGAAGCTGCATAACACTTGACCTGTCATTCCTTAAAATTAAGATCTCCAAAATAAATCTGGGCTTAGACACTTTTACAGGCATTGTTTCCATGATGTGGAGAATACTGCCTTTATCCACCTCGTCCTTTTTAATAACACGCATTCCCCACATAAAATTCCATCACAACCTTATAATCCTAGGGTATTTCCACTTCTAGTCTATTTAATAAGATAATTGGATTAAACTACCGATTCATTTACGCATTCTACTAGAAGAGAGACTTTTCCCTCACTTCCGCTTGCCATTAGACATACCGGGCAAGCGTTCTAGTTTCTATTAGCTCCTTCGGTCGTCACGCCACTCACGTGACCACACGCAAGGGGCACGTACGTGCGCGACGCTGGTCGGAACTTACACTATAAACAGGGAATCCCAGCGAGCAGACAACATCGCCGGGATCCCGTGAAGGGCCGCTGTAGGTATCTGAGGGAGTGCATCCTTGACGAAGTAAGTCTCACCCCCATTCTTCATTCTGGTTTAACCGCTGTTCCTTCTCACTGCCGAACAAAGGGCTGATTGATTTCTGATCTCTCAATTTTTGTTCCTGTCCCTTAGTGTTTGACTACAGGAGCCTCCCCCCTCCGAATCATCAAAGCTACTTAATTCATGTAGGTTCTGTAAGCCTCATTTTTTCTGCCATCGTTTCTTAGCCACTAATTTTAATAATAGAAAACCGATGCTAGCACTTCGCTTTTTCATCGGTACCTATTAGGCATAAACATTGCCTGCCTTGTACGTCACTGTCACAGCTTAGTCAAAATTACACAAGCTGTAGAACTTCATTGTCTCGTACCTTCGCAATAGCAAGGCATATTTTTGGGCCCTGGCTCACTGCATATTAACACCCAACTCCACCTACTGGCATGCTTTAGTACACGATTTTATACATAAATATAGCATTCACTATGTGTACACCTGCCTGCCCGTATGTAAGGGTGTAATGAGGGTCCTGTCACCTATTTTTATATGACCTCACTTGAATGTTACACCACACCTCACTACTTGTATTAGGGGTCTCTACCAACACACCCCACCCCGGTTTTAATAAGTTATATGTATATATGAACTGTTCATTTTTATGTTGTGTGTGTGTCTCTTTTCTATTTCAGATTATTTTTCTCAGTGATAACCGTAAGTACGGTGTGGTCACTGCATTATAGCACACCTTAGCGTGTGTGCTCACTTTTTCTGCACTTTTTGATTTGGTCCTGACGAAAGCCTCAGTACTATTTTGTTGAGGCTGAAACATGTAGACCAGCTACTGGGATAACAGAAGATCAATTTTTATCTTCACATGTATCTCAACTTTAGTTTTTAAATGCACCCCAAAGACTCAGGAATAACAATTTAACAATTGGATACTCTGGAGGTACTTTTAATTTGCACTCACCTTTTTCACTTCACCATTCCCAAACAAAACTCCGCTCCGCTGTAGTTCAGGCGTCGCAGCACAGCTGGGTTGCATTCGGCAACACAGCTGGGAACCCTATGATGAAGCATGCCACCAACAAGGTTGGTGGGTGAGAGTTCTTTTAAAAAACCAAAGGGTTTTCCAACATTCCTGTGAATCACAGTGAGTCATTTTCCCCTAGTTCTGGATCCCTCATTGGGTTCGTCCACTTTGTTGTTTATTCAGTACCTTTCCGGGAGACGGACGTTCCCCGTATTCCTTACTCTCTTTTTGTTGTTATTTTTATTTACGTTACAGATGAAGACAAGGCCGTACCAAGGAGGGACTAACAAGCCTCTTTACCAATCAGAAGTCAGCATTTACAAAGGACAAAGACACAAGCCAATGAAAAATATGGGCACGGTAGTGGGCGGGGCTTCTCTCCTACACTGAACTACCCCAGATCTTCCCTAGAGCAGCGCTTGCGCGCTGACTCTAGGCTCGACCTAAAAACATAAAAGCAATATAGCACTCTACTGGGGTGAAGTCGCGCTCACGGCGCGTGGCCAGTCAGGCCTGTAAACATTTGAAAATCAACAGTGAAAACGCATTCTAAAAGTGGGTTCCAAAGTGGTGCAGTGAATCAAATGTGAAGGGCACAAAGTTAAAGAAGGAAATGGATGTCTTGCAAAAAAAAGAAAAGAAAATTATGGCAAAATGGGTTGCCTCCATTCTCTGCAATATGCTAATATTTGTAGAAATATGAAGGCATGTTCCACACAAACTGTACTGTGTGAACGCACGCGTGTGCATCCTCGCTTGTTACAAGCCGCCATTCTACAGTGGTTCCAGCTTTCATTTGTGTACTGAAGCCACACAAAGTGAACTTGCATCCTTTCAATCCTCACGAGCAGTAGACTGCCGTATTCTAGACCAACATCCAAATATATTGTACTTACGCTTCGCAATGTTGCACCATCCATTTTTGCTGCATATTAGCGTATGAAATGTCCCCCTGGGGGGTTTTACTCACCCATCTTCGGCACATTATCCACATCTTCAAGTCTTCTCTGTCGCGTGTTTTTGTGTTTTCACAGTGGGTGAAGTAGTGTTTTGATGCTGCCTGCCTGGCTCTTTGTTTAAGATTTTGTTTAAGGCTCAGAGGGCGGATTATCACGTTGTATGTTTCGCCATCATCAGCCGTGGTATTTACTTTCACCATCCTCAATCCAGGGTGTGTGCAAAGGATGGAAGGTATGAGGCCACTAGAAAATGGAGAGGACATACCCTCACACTATCTGCGCCATCACTGATCCCCATGCACAGGAGGGTGTTGTTCTGCTGGTCGGTCCACGCTGTGTAAGTACCAACACTTCACACAACACACATCGTAGGCTTCTGGTGCTCTGGTCTGGTGTCCTAACATCTCACCCCTGTCCTCATGACCCCTTTCTTGGGGTTTCCTAAGCCGCAGGCCTTGGCTTCCTCCAACTTTATGAAGTGTGAGAAAAACCTGGCAAACTATAGACATTTGTGGTATAAAAATGCAGAACATCCACAAACACCCACGGAAATACCATTTCCAAATAAACCTCACTCACCAGCACACGCTTCCCTCGCTACACAGTCTTATAGGTACTAATGGGTGAGTGAGGTTCTGGTAATGGGTGAGGTTCTGGAAATGAGTGAGGTTAGGGCGAGTGAGTTTCTGGTAATGAGTGAGGTTCAGGTGAGTGAAATTCTGGTAATAGCTATCTTTCGCCTAATATCTGAGAAAAAATGTAGAACTGCTTTATTACTGACAGGAGACAGCCTGGAAGACCTGTGTGCTGTACAATTGTAGCCACCCTCAATATTCACTCATCCACAAGCTTACACACTTACACAGTTATTAAATTAATCCAGCACTCACTCATCCACAAGCTTATGCCATATATATTTGTAAGCAAGTTCCAACCACACACCTTATAAGATGTAGCATTCTACCCAAGTAGGCAAGCGCTTCAACACCCCACATAGATATTAAGCGCTACACAAATATTGCAATACAATACAATCAGTGTGCGGAGAAAATTGAAGCAAAAGGTAGCAACAGCTAGAGAGGGAGCATGATGTAGATAAAGCAGGACAAGGAGAATAAAGGAGGACTCTAATATGTAGAAAAGTGAGAAATTGATAGATACTGGGAAGGGACACAGAAAAACAAAAAGGGAATAGGTAGAAGAAATGTTCTTAAGAAGACAAACATTACAGAAATTAAAATGGAATGGAATTATCTAGCTTGGTGTGACAGGGCATAGACAAAGGAACAGACTAATGGATGGATGGAAGGGGAGAGAAGGGCATAGAGGGTATACACAAGAGGGGATTTTTATCTTTGACTGCCATCCACAAAAGTATTGTTACAAGAATGATCTAGGTAGGATATCAACTGTGAAAATATACATCAGGTAATTATATATAGCTGCATATAGATTTATTATCCTTAATTATATTTTAAATACGCTTTGAGACACCCACCCATGAAATCCCATGGTGATAATTGCTCTCCTCACTACACTTGCTTGTACAGGCTAATTCTGGATTTAGTCTTATGCCCACCTCTTTTAAAATTCACCAGCCGCCACTGGAAGGGTGGTAAGGCACAGAGAGAAAAGCAGCAGAGACAAGCCTCTGGCAGACAGTGGAGTCTAGCACAGAATTTAGAATCTCTCCCCCATATTTCTTTACCTACACTTTGCTCTGGGTTTGCATGAATTTTGTAATGTAAACGCTATGGAAACAATGTGGTGAACATTACTGTCTAACGCAAATCAAGTTTTGAATCGGAAAGTTGAATAAAATAATGCAAAGTAGTGCTATGTGCTACTTTGAGCTATTTTGCATCAAGGGAGCACTCTAAGGGGCATATTCTCAAGGACACATCGCCGATTTAGCGGCACTTTTCCGCCACGAAAGTGGCGATAGATTTATCGGCCCATTCACAAGCCTGCGCTAACAGCCGACATTGTCAGTATTCCTGCGATAGCTGGCGCTAAAAACATCGCCAAGGCTGACAGCGACAACTAACGCTAATCATATGCAGAGTAGGCGTTCCTGTCCAAAAACTCACGATAACAACACTTCGCGATATTCTCAACGACCAGCCAGATCGGCGATGCGGTCCAAAAACAGGTGATAAGGCACGTTAGCAGCAGGGACTTAAGACCTGCTTTTTTCTGGTCTTAAGTAGGACGAAAACCTGCAGTAGAAAGGGAGCCCAGCCCAGAGCCACAAAAAGATGCCATGGAGCTACTAATCATGCAGCTTGGAGACCCAAGAGGGCCACAACACCCACCGCCACCACCCCCAGGACCACCCCACCCCTAGGACCACCCCCCCCCCGGACTGCCACCGAGGCAGCGCAGAACAAAACAGCGGCCCTTCTGCGTGTGTCTCTGTGTCCGCCTATCCTGACCATAGGCCTACACACACGTGGCCGACCACCTTCAATGGCCAAATTTACACCAGCGATGAGGTGGCTACGTCACACGCCACCCGGCGCACATCTCGTCATCGCCTGCAGGGGCGTGTCTGCCAGGGTGGCGCACCCCACCCTGCCACGAGGCCGCCGCCGTGACCGGTGGTGCCTGCGTGATCCTGTGCGCCTGCTGCACCCCAGCCCGCTGGTCCCCAGACCCGTACGGCGCCCAGCGGTGATTGCCCGCCCCTGCGCACCCAGGCCTCACTGGTCACCTGCTGCCACCGGCGTGTCTCCAAGAGGGCCCACCACGTGCCGGAGCAATCTCCAAGCGCAAGGCCCGCGAGCCTGGCAGCCTCCTCAGCCGATCGCTGGCTTCCGCGCAACAGGCCCCAAGCGCACCCTGCGGCACCGCACCGCGGAGTTCTGTATGTGCTGACTGCTCCCTTCGGCCTACACTGTGGTCCAGCAGGTCTCAGACAAATCAATTCCAGTCCGGCCCAACAGGCCTACTGCATCATCGCAGGCTGCACACCCGCTCAGCTCATCAGGTGCCACTAACTCAGTGCACCACAAGTCACCATCCAGCCTCCAGGCCACTGCATCATCGCAGGCTGCACACCCGCTCAGCTCATCAGGTGCCACTAACTCAGTGCACCACAAGTCACCGTCCAGCCTCCAGGCCACTGCATCATCGCAGGCTGCACACCCGCTCAGCTCATCAGGTGCCACTAACTCAGTGCACCACAAGTCACCGTCCAGCTTCCAGGCCACTGCATCATCGCAGGCTGCACACCCGCTCAGCTCTTCTGGTGGGACTAACTCAGTGCACCGCAAGTCATCGTCCCGTGGGGCTACCCCACAAGTCTGCCTCCAGCAGCCAACAGCATGTCCTCGGTAACGCCACTGGAGCCCTTCACAGTCACGGGGCCACCCCCGTCCCAGGCAGGCCACTGGAAAGCCTGGGTGGAACGTCTGGAGACATACTCCGAAGCGCACGACATCCCAGCGCCGCCACGGCGGCCCATGTGTAGGCGTGTGAGGAGTGTGAAGAAATGGCCCGGGGCTCTGGGCGTGGTTCAGTTCTGGGCTCTGGGCGTGGTTCAGTTCTGGGCTGGCCAAAAAAGTAACTATGGTGTGTGTCTCTGTTGTAGTGTCGGCGCCACCCGGACCTTAATCGACAATGTTGCAATGTAGCATGCACCCGGAGGACGGGCTCGCCCGAATGGAAAAATAAAGGAGCGCAAGACCGCTCGGGGTCTTGGCTCATACATGCCAACTGCTGTGTGTGTATCTTCATTGCCGCAGCATAAGCCAAAGGCCTAGCCTCAATAGCATACTTGCTTGATCATAGACATGACACATCTGTGTGAATTAGAATGTTTTAATCACATTCGGTGGAGTGTTGAAGCTGGACCAGTACATGGCCATGCAAACCCCACTTTACATTGTTGCCCCGTGGAGGGCCAGCCAGAGTCGTTTAGGGATTGGCAAGTTCATCAGAAGAGGAAGAGTTCAGTCCGTAGTCTGATTGCTGTGTCATTGGTAACCAAACTAAATATGGCAGTCCATGTCGAGGGCCAAGGTGAGTGTTGCAGAGTGTATCGGGGGACAGTGGAAGGTGTTATTCCAGGGCATGATGCAGAGGGCAGAAACAAGCTGAAACAGGCCATATGGTCGGGATGAATGCTACCGCTTCCTTCTTACCAGAATGGCAGAATCATCCACATCATCGTCCTCTGATGTGTGATGTGCCTCACATGTGGGTGGTGGTGTTTTGTCTGCCGCACTGTGTAGCAGTGCCACATCAGGGGCCGGAGGTGGATTGTCTGCCGCACTGTGAGGCACTGACACATCAGGGGGCGGAGATGTGGATGGAGTAGTAGCAGCAGCATTCATCTGCACCAGGCCTTGTGGCAGCAATGCCATGATGAGGATCTGCAGGGCATGGAAGATCCCAGCTACATCTCGCTGGTGTGCGGCCGTGGCAGCCATTTTTTCCGCCTGCATCCGCTCCATGTTCTCCATGATCCTCTGCATGTGTCCCAACTCCCGGGTGACATCGCTGGAGCCACTCTGACTATACAGTTGTTCTTGTCTCAGAGTCATGACTTCAGCGATGTCAGCCATGGATTGTTGGAGAGCATGGACCGGACTGTGGATGTCCGTTAAGGACTGTAAGTGGTCCCTGATGGGACTTAGACACCTATGTATGGCATCTAGTTTGGCTGCCATGAGGTCGAACCCCACCCGCACCTGATCAGCCAGCTCCTTCTGGCCCTGTAACACACGGCGTTGGAATGCCATGTGTTGGTCGTGGGGGTCCTGTGAGACAGCCGTGGTGGTGGGTGCTTCCTGCTGTGTGGTCTGTGCAGGGGGTGGGGTCTCCTCGATGCAGCTGGGCTGCCCTGCTCCTGGGGGTGGGGTGCTGAGGGTATCCATGAGCTGTTGGAGGGCGTCGGTGTCGATGGTGTGGCGGTCCTCTTCATCATCAGTGAAGAGATGTACGGTCTGCTCTGCAGGAGGTGTTGATTCTCCCTCTGCAATGTAAAGGGGAGATGCAGTTTAACAGTATGTTCCATGTATGTTCACGCATTGGACAGTTTTACAGACAGACTGCATGACAATGTACATTGTGACTGTTTGGGAGGAGATGCCTATTTGATGTGGGACAGTGGACATTTCTACACCATCAGGGATGTGGGGTTGTACTTGTACATTATCATCTCACAGTTTCCTGCTATGCCAAATGTGATTGGCCAGTTTCTACACACAAGCGGCAGCAGTTGTGTCCTCTGTTCTGTTGTGAAAGTGTTGCAGTTTATACCACATTGTTGTCAATGTTGATGTGCTCTGATTCTTATGTGTGTGTGCTGCATTGTGGGAGAGTCGCCCCTGCAGCTCTGATTTTGCTGGCCCTTATCCCTTTCAGGTGGTGTGCCTTTCACTTCTGTGCTTATACAGTGCTGAGATGTTGCAGACTTGGGTAAATTGGGCTCTTGGTGGAGTTGGGACTCTTGGGCATGGTTTGTCCGCAGATGTCTTGTTGACGTCAGGGGTTGTTTGTGCACGTGGATGTGTCAGGGTGTGACCTGCTCCTTTACGGATGTGGTCCACACTCAGCCACCTCAGTGTCGTGGTGTGCATCATGTCATGATAATTGGACTGCAGCCATGCTAATCGTCATGCAGTGTCACTTGCATTGTCAGTGTGGCTCACGGACCCGCAGCTTTGCTGGATTTAGCACATGTGCATGGGTTTGTTGTGAGATTAGTGATGTGTGGGGAGGGCCCCCTCTGGGCACATTGTCGGCGGGGGCCTACTTGCTGTTTCTATGTGTGCTGCAGTATGCCAAGGAGATCAGGGACATGATCCAGAGTCGTTGTGGGTTTGCACTGTGCTATACTTAATTGTGCATGTGTGCCATTGTGCCCATCTCCCCCCGTCCCCCCAGTCCCTGGTCGTTACTCACCCTGTTGCTGTTGGGTCAGGTCATGTTGAGCAGTGTCCGGTCCCCCAACTCCTGCCACCGTCTCCCCACGGATGACTCTGGACACCATTTCCTCCATCTCATCCAGCTCCTGCTGTGGCGCTGGACTCCCACCTCCAGTCTGCATTGCGGCTTTCCGGTTGTTGGCGAGTTTCAGCTTGGTTTTGCGCTTCACATCATTCCAGCGCTTCTTGCAGTCGTCCACTTCCCTTCTCTTCACTCCGACTGCATTCACCTTGGCCAAGATGGCCTGCCATATTGCATTTTTAGTTGCCAATGACACAGTGGAGGTGATGAACAGTTGTTGGTGGTGTTCTAACACCTGCGTAATCAGGATCTTGTTTTCCTGCGGACTGAATCGCGGGTTCCTCTTCTTCTTCTCCTTTCCCTTCTCCTTCCCCGAGGTCCCTGGCTGTTCTTACGGGGGGGTTTGTGGGGTTCTGGTTGGCCTCTGTAGTTGCTCCAGCTTCCTCCATGGTGCTTCTCAGTTGTTTGGGTTTTTTTGTTGGTTTTTTTGGCAGCTTTTATGGTGAATTTTCCCGCCTGACGTGGGAATGGCAAGCCTGGCGCTGATTATCGCTGATATTTTTATCGCTGTTGGGCCCATTGCCACTTTTTTCACGTTCGGGTTTCCTTTTTTATCAGCGTCCCGGTAATTTTAACGCGGACATTTGACGCGTTATCGGGATACTATCGCCTGTTGCCGGCATGTTGAGAATACGCCGTTAACACGGCGTTAGTTTCCCGCGATAGACGGCGTTATGTTAAATTGCGTTAACCTAGGTTGGTGATACTTCTCGCACGTTCTTGAGAATATCCCCCTAAGGGTGGTCTTTGCACCAAAACCTTATGCCACCTTAAGGCAGATGTAACAAGGAGAAATATTTTCATTTCTCCACACTTTTCAAACTTTCCATGTGTGTTGCATTGTACAGCACACATACAACATGTGGAAAGTATTGAAGCATAGTTTTTATACTGGAAGCCTCCCTTGCAGTACAAAATCTATGGTTGACAGAACTCACACACTCTTGCACTATGGTGGAACATGGCAGCCTAACGTGCCCCAGTGGCTGAGGAGAGAAAAACAGCACCATATCTTAGTAAATTTGGCGCTGATTTTCATTCTCTCTTTGACACACACAGAGCAGCTATTTTGGTTCCTGTGCTGCATTGCATCACCTTTCAATACAATTGCAGGCAAGGGAGGGCTTCCGATAGTCACTGGCCAAGTTGCTTTATAATAAGATGACTGCACCATCAGTCATCCTATTAAACAACAGTGCAGTTCTAGTGAGCGTGAAGGCTCAGTGCAAACAGGGTGCGGCAGAGCAGTGGCTGCTGGCATGTTGGATTGCAGAGTTTCTTGGTGGGTGGACCACGAGAGTACCTATCTGCCCAAGTGGGTGGCAGGGACAGAGCTCTACATTGGAATAGTCCAGCCAGTGTACAGCACCGGCATTAATTAAAAATGTAATTTGAAAATAGGTCCTTACTGGGCCCTATATTCAGTCCTTAACCTTACAGGCACAAACACCAATCGATTTCACGACAATGAGAGTAAGAACGCTTAAGTAGATGATCTATACCAGTGATTCAATCCCTATTTACATTTCAGATTTTTCACTTCATCTAGCATTTCCTAAGGTGATTTGCTTTTTTCAGATTTTAATGTCTGCAGATTCATGTCCCATCGAACAATCGCTCATGTATAGTGTATACTGATAACTGAGGTGCGTCCAGGTGTCTGGGTGGATTTCATTTGTGGATGGGTGTTTTAGTTGGGTTACAAATTGAGTGTTCGGCAGTTGAGACTGAAAGCAGTGTGAGTTTAGCAAAGAGCCATTCAATGGTCATGAGGTGTTCAGAACATATTATAATTGTGTTGGGACGCGCACAGCTCATTTTTACCAATCTCTTAAATTTATACCGTGCTCCAGAGTACCGCTTCCTGATAATAAGCGTATACGTAATCACTGAGTTTGCGTACTCCAAAGAAATTGGGGTACGTCCCCCGGGCACTGGGTTAATGTGCTCTAGTTAGAGCCTTCTATCTTTATACTTTCCAAAAAAGGTATCTCCAATTTTTTGATTCAGTATATTGTTTTATTCACAATGTTTCATCGTTTTTTTTCCCTTCAAGCTTTTTTTTCACACTTATACTTCATTTCCCAAAATGCAAATTAAGGCTTTATTTTCTCCCGCTCCCTATGCATTTCGGCCCACTGGCTGCAGTGTCGCGCTCTAGTGGTCTCGCGTCCGCGCGATGACGTGGAGCGCGGCCGCCATTTTGGGGGCGATTAGAGTGCCGAGATTAGAGCGGTACGGACGCGTTTCCCGGCGCTCTCCTGTGAAGAAGTAATTATAT
Organism: Calotriton arnoldi; assembly: GCA_963921515.1. Taxonomy (NCBI): domain Eukaryota; kingdom Metazoa; phylum Chordata; class Amphibia; order Caudata; family Salamandridae; genus Calotriton; species Calotriton arnoldi. The sequence continues at coordinate 533,485 of CAWUFW010005055.1, read as the reverse complement.
AAGAATAAACACACCTTGTAACAGTCAGAGCGTGCCGTGCCTTAATTGAAATAAAGAGAACATTACAGTGGCGACGAGACTGGGATAGAAAAAAAAAAAAAATACCAGAGGAGCAACACAAGGACCCACCGAAGTACTCAGCAAGGCAGGACACGAGGACCACTGACTGAGGGACGTGACACAGCAGGAGAGCGTGGCAGAGGGCAGCACCACCGCAAGCCAGCAACCACAGAGCAGGTAGTCGCAACAGGGGTGTGTACACAGCCTACAAAATAGGAGGGTAGACCACCCGGGAAGGCAGAACGTCACCCCTCCAGATCCCCCTATAGGACATCCAGGGCCCTGGCGGAAGCGGTGCAGCACAGCGACGGGGGAGCCTCAGGGCCCCATCAAGAGCACGCACACCCCAGAAGCACAAGTGCACCGGGCAGCCCAAGAGGAGACGAAGCTCCACCAGAAAGAAGCGCCGCAATGTGTGCGCAGGCGACTTCACTCACGACCCGATACCATTCCTACCAAGACCAGGCGACCCATTGATGAAATGGGAAGATTGGAGAGAGTACTTCATGAACTACTTAGAGGCCTTAGAAGATGAAAGTGGAGAAGCATTCCCCAGCAAGAGGAAGAAAAGAATATTACTCCACAACTTAGGCCCGGAGGGAATCAGAGTCTTCCAGAATCTGGTCCCCACACAACGACCGGACGCAGATGATGACGTATTCCAACACGCGATTGAAGACCTTAACAACCATTATAGACCGGCAGTGTGCACGTCCATTGACAGATATAACTTCCAACAGAGGAAACAAGCAGGGGATGAGTCCATAGACGACTACGTGGCGGCGTTAAAGAAGTTAGCGATCACGTGCAAATTCGGTGCCTTGCACAACGAATTTATCACAGACCAAATAGTCATGCACACGAAGAACTCAGCGATTCAAGAAAAACTATGGGTGAATGGGGAAGCTACCCTGAAGGAAGTCATAGCCATGGTGAAAAAGGCAGAACTATCAAAGAGATGCGCCGAGGCAGCGAAGAAAGAAAATACTGAGCGGCCCATGGTCAACAGAGTCACGGAAACAGGACCGCCAGAGAGAGGAAAAAAGATGGCGGCAGAAGGGAGAACACAGAACAGATGGACTCCACGACCCACACAGACACAGAAACCGAACAAGGAGGGCACAACCACGTGCTACAGGTGCGGCAGTCCATCCCACGCGGCATATGATAAACGATGTCCGGCCTTCCGAGCCAAATGCATGTACTGCGGAATCGTAGGGCACTACGAAAAGGTGTGTCGCCGCAAGGTAAAGAGACCAACGGCCAAGTACGTAGCACAAGATGGAGACGGTGAAGAAGATGAAGGAGAAGAAGAAGAAGAAAACGTACTGTGCATTGAAGGACAGGTACTAGGCATCGACGGCAGTCGCTCCAAGAAACCACAATGCGACATGGTAGTGGGAGGAGTTCGGATCAAAATGGTGGCGGACTCTGGATCTCCGTATACCATCATTCAACGGACGGTGTGGAGCGAGAACTTCAAACCCAGCCTGGGATCACACCTCAAACCCCCAGACATACGTCCAGTCACATTCACAGGTGAACCCATCCCTATGGTGGGATATCGAGTCCTGAAATTCGAGTTCAAGAACCGCAGTGCAGAGTGCAAACTGTACGTGGCTGAAAAAGGGCCCTCTGTTCTTGGATGGATGGACCAAGGCGAGTTGGGCATACAATTGAACCCAGGAGGGGACACGCAAGTCCTGATGACCAGCGCAGACGATCATTCAAACTTCCAAAAAATGAAAGGTGAATTCCCCACAGTATTCGGAGGCAGAGTGGGAAAACTAACGAAATTTACACACAGAATTGATCTTAAGGAAAACGCCAAACCAGTGTCCCACAAGGTGAGGAACATACCGCTAGCAATCAGGGAAGCGGTACAACAAGAGTTACAAAGATTGGAAGACGAAGGGATCATAGAACCAATAAACAGTTCGGAATGGCTGGCCCCGTTGGTGGTAGCGAGGAAACTCAACGGCAAGGTTCGTTTGTGCGTGGACCTGCGCGAATTGAATAAGTGCATAATAGTGGAAAAATTCCCATTTCCCAGAATAGACAAAATGCTGGCAAAGACAAAGGGTATAAAATGGTTTTCCACCGTGGATCTCGCCTCGGCATATCATCAAATAGCTCTGCATCACACGAGCCGTAAACTTACATCCTTCATAACACCATTTGGATGCTACCAATTCCGCCGGATGCCGTTTGGCCTGGCGTCAGCAGCGGCGGTATTCCAGAAGTTGATGCACAAACTGTTCAAGGATATGGAGGGAGTACAATACTTCCAAGACGACATCTTGGTAATGGGCAAAGACCAAGCTGACCACAACAAAAAGCTAGCAACGGTGTTACAAACTTTGGAAAAGAACGGCCTGACGGCAGAATGGGAGAAGTGCAGATTTGGAATGGCGTCGGTCACATACTTGGGACATGAGATCAGTGACCAAGGCATCACGCCCAAACACGCCAATGTCAAAGCGATATGGGAAGCACCTGCACCAAGGAGCAAGGAAGAAGTGAGATCATTCTTAGGGATGGCCGAATATTACAGCAAATTCGTGCAACACTTCGCCACCAAGACACACCACCTACGACTACTCATACGAGACAAAACAGCCTTCAGGTGGACAGAAGAGGCGCAAGGGGAGTTTCAGAGACTCAAGGAGGATATCGGCAACGCAGTTCCTCTACAAGGATATGATCCACAAGTAGAATCCATATTGACCACAGATGCGAGCGACAAAGGCCTAGGGGCAGTCCTCATGCAGGAAAGGATGAACGGAGAGTGGGAGACCATCAGCTTCGCATCGAGAGCATTATCACTGACAGAACAGAAGTTCAGCGTGATAGAAAAAGAGATGCTGGCTGTGGTATGGGCCATGGCGAAATTCCGCCAATTTATATGGGGCACAAGATTTCAACTCAAAACGGACCACAAGCCCCTAGTCAAAGTGCTAACATCCTGCGGGCATGCGAGCGCCACACCCCGCATCGCCAAAATGACCCTGAAATTATTAGACTACAGGTATGACGTGGAATACATCCCGGGAGTCAAGAATAAAGTAGCAGATTACCTCAGCAGGGCTTCAGCTATGGAGGAAGCCCCTGCAAGTACGGACGAGGACGAAATCATGGTGGCGTTCACGGAGGATCATGAGATGGTGATAAGCGGTCAGGAATGGAAACAAGCCTATGAAATAGACAAGGACGTTAAGGACATCAAGGACTTCATACTACAAGGGTGGCCAGAAAAAGGCACCTGAAGGTGGAACAAAGGAAATTCTTTGAAGTACGGGAGGAATTATCTATAGGAGACCAGGGAACATTCCTGTTTAGAGGAGAGAGAGTCGTTCCTCCCGCGTCGATAATACCACACCTACTAGCAGTGATGCATGAAGGGCACTTGGGCATCGTGAAAACGAAGTTGAGAACCAAGCAGATGTACTGGTGGCCCGCAATGGACAGCCATATTGAGAGGCATGTTCGGGAATGTGACCAGTGCCAAAGAGCGGATAAATCTCAAACGCTACTACGCCCGTCACTGGGGAAGTTTGACAACCCTGCCAACCCGTGGGAGGAACTGTCAATTGATATTCTAGGTCCAGTGTTGGATGCAGAGGGAACTCCGAAATATGTTGTAGTTCTCATAGATCGGTATTCAAAGTGGCCCGAAGTGGATATACAGGAGGTGATGGACACAGAGACAGTCCTCAGGTTTCTCACAGCTACCTTCCTCAGAGAAGGCATTCCCCGTTCCATTTTGAGTGACAATGGACCCCAATTCACGTCGGAGAAGGGGAACAATTACAGGGAACGAAATGGCATCCAAATCAAACACACATCTGTATATCATCCGGCTGGAAATGGCCTTGCCGAAAGGTTTAACAGAGTAATAATGGGTTCCATACAATCAGCCATAGGAGTGGGGAAGGACTGGGAGAAGGAAGTGAGGAGTATGATGTGGGCCTACCGAATCACACCGACTGGCACTGGATACAGCCCGTTCCAAATCTTAAGGGGACGTGATCCGTTCACAAAGGACAATCTAGCATGGAAGGAAAAGACAGTCACAAGTAAATGGTCCCCAGCAGTAGTCCACCACAACTTGGAGAGAGCCCAGAGAGTATACACAGAGCAGTACAACAAGAGACGCAGTGTGAAGGGGACGTCCCTGGAAAGAGGAGAGTGGGTCAGAGTCAAACTTGCCCAATTAAGGAGGAAAGGAGACAGTAAATACAGCTTGCCTATGCAAGTTGAACAGGTGTATAACAGAGCAGCCTTGCTAAGTGATGGGAACGTCTGGTCGCAAGATCGCATGTCCAAGTGCAACAAGATACTGCAGTGGGACAGAGAGGAAAGATCAAGTACGCAAGAGAACCCAAGTTCACCTGCAGATAACACAGCCCTAGGAGAAGGAGAGAGGGACCTGGGGATAGAAGGTAAGAGAGCGGAGCAGGAAGAGGACAAAAATATCATCGCAGATGAACGGCAAGAGGACAAAGGCAAGACTCCTGGGAGAGAGAGCCTTAAAGGACTCGGAGAGACCCAGGCAAGTCGAGCAGAGGGAAAGACGGAAAGTTCCACCTCCACTCCGGTAAGACGTACACGGGCAGGGAGAACGGTGGTAAGGCCAGCCAAATACAAAGACTATGATCTGGGAGAAGTGAAGTAATTCAGGCCGAGAGACTTTTAGACTCTAATCCATATGTTATTGTTGTTGTTGTTGTGTTCCGTAAAGAAGGGAGATATGTAGTGTCGCGCTCTAGTGGTCTCGCGTCCGCGCGATGACGTTGAGCGCGGCCGCCATTTTGGGGGCGATTAGAGTGCCGAGATTAGAGCGGCACGGACGCGTTTCCCGGCGCTCTCCTGTGAAGAAGTAATTATATAAGAATAAACACACCTTGTAACAGTCAGAGCGTGCCGTGCCTTAATTGAAATAAAGAGAACATTACACTGGCCTTCTTCCGGGGAGTACCGTTTTACCGCTACTGCTCGCTTCAAACAGCGTTTCGCCGTGTGTGTACCACCCAGTGCCCGGGGGACATACCCCAATTTCTTTGGAGTACGCAAACTCAGTGTTCAGAACATACTCATCCAATCCTTGGCCTCTCTGCAGAGTGCCTGGAGTGATGGTTATGTATGTGGCAATTACAATCAATATCCATAAGAAAGTGACTAAAAGATGAATGCATCTGCTATTGAAATATTGAAAGTGTTAGAGGAAAAGAAAATGGTGTGTAAATCAGAGGCAAAGCTACAGGGGTGCAGCTGGTGTAGTAAGATAGGGCCAAGAGGTGAGAGGTGGGCCTGCGTGCTCTGCTCTAGGTTCAGTTTATTTAACTGTCATCCTGATCTTTATGCTACTACTTGCAGAGTACCTTCCAAGAGTATGGTTACAATGAACACCCAGAGGTGCGGTGGCACTTTCTGAGGCTGTATGTGAACAGCCGACGTGGCCCACTGAACCCAAACTATAATTGTATTTTACTACCCGTTCAATAGTCATGGGGCAAATTTTCCTAGCTTGCTCCAGGGCCCATGATGATCTTACTATGCCACTGACTTGGCTGTGTAATACAAGTAAAAATATGTCCCCAACAGTGCATGAAATGACATTGTTGGCACATTGAAGTTCTGTGATTCTCTGAAAAGGGCTCTCTCATGTATATCAAACTCCTCAAAGTTGTGCAATATGCTTATAATATGCTTATATATATATATGTGTATTATCTCTCTGCTCAATTGGGAACGCCAGCATTCCTGTTACTGGTCATAAGTTCCCCTTTTCAGCAAGCTGACATCTTTTAGTCCTACATGCCTTATCGTAATCCCAGACACCCAACGCGTGTCAGATGACCTTGTTCTTCACCAAACTCCTGTTGTGATTTTAACGAGGGGTTTACTATATAAAAACAAGCATTTGCAATGCAATAGGTCTCGCATTTACGCAAGTATAAGCTATTAGCATTGTAAATGACAATGCCTATTATTTTTGTTTTTTAAAACATAAATAAAAGGCATTGTCATTTACAATGCCAATAGCTTAAACTCACATAAATGCGAGACCTATTGCATTGCAAATGCTTGTTTAAGTTTAAAACTGAGCGCGGCACCGCTTCAAGGACACCGCGCTCGGTTTCACTTTTTTTTTTTAACGTTAACACTAAGCGCGGTGTCCTTGAAGCGGGCGCCGCGCTCAGTTTTAAAGTAAAAACAAAAAACCCAGAAACCGAGCGCGGTATCCCTGAAGCGGGCACCGCACTCATTAAGAAAGGTAAAAAAAAAAACAGAGCTCAGTGTCCCAGAAGTGGACGCCGCGCTCAACATAAAACTTAAATATAAATAAATAAATAAACTGAGCATGGTGTCCCTAAAGAGGGCGCCGCGCTCAGGATACAAATACAATAAAATAGCATCCGCCATTGTCCCCATAAACAAAATAGTGCTGATCCCCTAGATAAAGCCGACCATGTAATGAGCCAAGTAAAAGCTCCAGTCGTCATGGGCGGTAACAAATGGCGACAGGGCAGTAACAAGGAGGGACTAACAAGCCTCATAATGAATCAGAAGCCAGCATTTACCAATGAAAAGTGTGGACGGAGAGAAGGTGCGGCTTACACAGCATACTCGACTACTGCATGCCTCGCAGAGCGAGCAGCACATGCGCGCTGCCACTAGGCTCGACCTAAAAACAAAGTCCCTAAGCAGGCGCAATTCTGGTATTTTACTGACCTCTACTGGTCGTTTTCTATCAAGACAGTTAAATAGAGGCAGTTGAACAGAAAAAATAGTTCCCAAGCAAAAGTGGAAGCAGACAAGTCCTGGGGCTGATCTCCAGAGCCCACAAAGTACATACAACAGATCTTCCAGACAGCGCAAGAGGGTCAACAGGGGCCTGGTACATGGAGAACAGAAACACTACTCACCATTCAGCAGCACAGTGACTTGCTCATCAAGATTGAATGTTGGGACCTGGCAGAACATTACAGCTTCATCTATCCTGCAGCTTAAATTTCTATTTGAAGCATGTTCCTTTACAAATCATTAGCAACAGTGAGCACCTAAAACTACATCAGCTATGCCCTTCATAGATATACTACTGCCAGACAAGCAGACATAAATTCAAAACTAACAATTAAATAAAACATGTCTGACAGCACAGCTCTCACCAAACAATCATGTGAGAATCACCTGGAGAGGGACTTTGGCTCCGCCCACACGCTGGGAGACAAGAGAACATGTTTTGATTGGGCACAGGTTGGGTGCTTCCACAACAAAAGTGCTTGCCCTCCATACAGCTGTGATCATTTTGTTTATCTATCCAGGTGCCTGAGCTTGAACTTTCAGGGGCACACACATGGCATTGTAATGCTATAAAGTGTCTTAGATAACTAGATAATTTATGGTGCTTTCCTCTGGCAGCAGCACAGATGGAAGGAAGGCGCTCAGTAACCTACATGAATTTTATGTCTGGTTAGACAGTGCAACTTTTAACCTACACCAGTATTATTACACTGTTCTTTGATTCCCCACAAATACCTATGCATTATCATGCTTCATATTATCATTCTACATTCCTTCAGAGCTAGACATAATGGCATTCCCAATGCTTGTTAAGATTTTGATGGCTTGATATGCCTTTCCCACCATTTGACAGCCTTTTGCAGCAGGATGGTGATAATAAATTGTGAAGATTGCGCAGAACATACAGGGAGTCTCTTGAGCACCTGCTATGTCTCTGTCCTGCCCCCCACTCTTACTGAGGAAGATTTCTGAGAATAGTCTTTGATTGAACAGGTGCTTGGACAGAGGAGTTAGCGATATCTCTAGACTTTCAAGGATCCTTCAACGGCAGTATCCGTCACTTGATGACATTTATGCATGTTGTCACTATGGGATTATGGGAAAAGCAACACACGCTGACAGCCGATGACAGGCCTCATGCCTAGCACCATTACATGTTCTGTAATAGGTATGGCTGATGCTCCAGATTGGTTTCCAAACTGCTTTTTTTTATTTTTTAAATAAGAGTATGTATCTGAAAAATGTTAAGTGATGGTGAATGGCAGTTGCATTATTAATTATTCACCATAATGTTTATGCTTAGTTTCAACTACTGAACGATCAGAAAAGGCTCTGAATGGTATTTTATTTTTGTTTTTTATATTCTATTGTATATGATTTTATTGTATATGACAGAGGCGTTTTAAGGCATGGGCAAAGTGGGCAATTGCCAGGGCCCCCACCTTCCAAGGGACCCTGGGAAATTTAACTTTCTCTCTCTCTGTCTCAACTTGGTTTATTTCACTATTCCAGCCATTAACATATTTAATATTGTTTGGCATCATGAGAGTTTAATTATCAGAAAATTGATACTAAAATAGAAAGGTAGTTCAAAGAGGGGTTCCTATAAGTATGTAAGGCCCGGGGCCCCTAAAATCGTTTAAGTAACTCTGGAATAAGAAACATATTTTATCAAACAATAAACTTTCTAAATACAGAGGGGTGCTGTACAAGAATTGAGGTTCCGGCACACATGCTACCAGAACGTAGGGCCCAGCTGTACTGATGTAAATTACTATTTTTCAACCTTTTCTCTAAGATACTCTGAGTACTTTTAACTTCCCTCAAGATATTCTAGGACAGGAGTTAGAATAGTAAATAAGCCTCCTAAACTATTTTGTGCAAAGTTGCACTTCCCCTGAATATTCAAGGACTGGAGTTTGAATAGTAAATGTGCCTTCCAAGGGCCCCAAATCCCTCTGCTGACAAGAGGCGCTGTCAGAGTCTGGAAAAAAGGCCGGCCCGTCCCATACACCCCTAGTTAACTAATCTTGGCTCAGAATGAGGGGTCAGCACAGCTTGGAAACGATGAGCGCAGTGAAAGTGTGACTGAGTCATTCCCACACAGCGCGCCTCATCCCTCGCCTGAGTGTGCGTCCGCCCGTGTGTGTATTCCTACCCATGACCTGTGTATGGTGCCTGGGGAGTATTACAGCTGTGGTGTGCCGGTGGACACACCACACTGCGTGCACGTCAGACATACCCTGGTCCGGAATCTCGGAGCGCACATCTCCCGCCTCCACAGCCATCCCCAGGTGGGAGCCAAGCCTCGGAGAGAAGCTGGGGTGAGAGCAGAGAGGCCGCGTCACCTCCCTTCAAGGAACCGAGACGCAAAGTCCAAATTAGGCAACACCACCTCACCCTGGGGTTTTCATTTTTTTACTACACTTTGGGGCATATTCACAAGAACGTGCGATAAACATCGCCAAAATAGGTTAACGCAAGTTCACATATCGCGGGAAAATAACCCGGTGTCAACGTGGCATTCCCAACACGGCGGTAACATGCAATAGTGTCTTGATAACGCGGAAAATGACCGCGATAAACCCACCGGGGCGGCGAAAAAAATCCAACAGCGAACGTGAAAAAAGGTGTGATGGGCCCAATCGCAATAAGACATTCAGCGAAAAGCAGCGCCAGGCCTGCAAATCACACACGTCAGGTGGGAAAAATCACCATAAAAGCAGGAAAAAAAAAAAAAAAAACTAAAACCGAACCACAGCGAGTCACAATGGAGGCAGCCGGAGCAGGCACAGAGGACGGCCAGAACCCCACAAGCCCCACGGAGGACCAGCCTGGGACCCCGGGGACAGGGAAGGGCAGTGACAAGAAGAAGAGGAAGACGAAGTTCAGTCCGCAGGAAAATAGGATCCTGATCACGGAGGTGATAGAACACCATCAACAACTGTTCGTCACCTCCACTGTGTCATTGGCAACAAAAATGCAACATGGCAGTCCATCGTGGACAAGGTGAATGCAGTCGGAGTGCTGAGGAGGACAATGGATGAGGTCAAGAGGTGCTGGAATGATGTGAAGCGCAAGACCAAGCAGAAACTCGCCAACAACCAGAAGGCAGCAATGCAGACTGGAGGTGGGAGTCCAGCGCCACAGGAGGAGCTGGATGAGATGGAGGAAATGGTGTCCACAGTCATCAGTGGGGAGATGGTGGCAGGAGTTGGGGGACCGAACACTGCTCAACATGACCCGACACAACAGCAACAGGGTGAGTAACCACCAGGGCTTGGGGGGACGGGGGAGATGGGCACAATGGCACACATGCACAATCAAGCAGAGCACAGTGCCCACCCACAATGACTCTGGATCATGTCCCTGATCCCCTTGGCACACTGTAGCACACATAGCAACAGCACGTAGGCCCCTGTCGACTATGTGCCCAGAGGAGGCCCGCCCACACATCACTTATTTCACAACCAACCCATGCACATGTGCTGACCCCAGCAAAGCTGCGGGTCCGTGAGCCACACTGACAATGCAAGTGGCACTGCATGACGATTAGCATGGCTGCAGTCCGATCATCATGACATGGTGCACGCCACCACACTGAGGTGGCTGAGTGTGGACCACATCCTTAAAGGAGCAGGTCACACTCTGACACATCCACCTGCACAAACAACCCCTGACCTCAACAACACACCTGCGGACAAACCATGCCCCACAGCCCCAACCCCCACCAAGAGCCCAACTTACTCAAGAATGCAACATCTCAGCACTGTAAAAGCACAGAAGTCAAGGCACACCGCCTGAAAGGGATAAGGGCCAGCCACATCAGAGCTGCAGGGGCGACTCACCCAAAATGCGCCACACACACATGATATGCAGTGCATATCAACATTGAAAACAATGTGGTATGAATTGCAACACGTTCACAACAGAACAGAGCACCCAAGTGGTGCCGCTTGTGTGTAGAAACTGGCCAATCACATTTGGCATAGCAGGGAAACATGGGATGAAAATGTACAAGTACAAACACACATCCATGATGATGTCGGAATGTCCACTGTCCCGCATCAAGTAGGCAGCTCCTCCCAAACAGTAACAATGTACATTGTCATGCAGTCTGTATGTAAATGCGTACAATCCGTCAACATACATGTGTACACAATGTAAAACTGCATCTACCCTTCACATTGCAGAGGGACAACCAACACCTCCTGCAGAGTAGACCCAACCTCTCTTCACTGATGACGAAGAGGACCACACCAGCATCGACCCCAACGCCCTCCAACAGCTCATGGATGCCCTCAGGACCCCACGCCCAGGATCAGGGCAGCCCAACTGCATCGAGGGAACCCCACCCCCTGCACAGACCACACAGCAGGAAGCACCTACCACCACGGCTGACTCCCAGGACACCCACGACCAACACATGGCCTTCCAACGCCATGTGTTGGAGTGCCAGGAGAAGGTGGCTGATCAGGTGCGGGTGGGGTTCGACCGCATGGCAGCCAGACTTGATGCCATACATGGGTGTCTAATTCCCATCAGGGACCACTTTCAGTCCCTAACGGACACCCACAGTCCGCTCCATGCTCTCCAGAGATCCATGGCTGACATCGCTGGAGTCATGTTACTGAGACAAGAACAACTGTCCAGTCAGAGTGGCTCCAGCGAGGTCTGCCGGGAGTTGGGACAGATGCGGGGGCTCATGGAGACCATGGTGCGGACGACAGCGGACAGGATGGCTGCCATGGCTGCACACCAGTGGGATGTGGCTGGGGCCTTCAATGCCCTGCAGCACATCGTCATGGCATTGCTGCCTCAAGGCCTAGCTCAGATGGGTGCTGCTGCAGCTTCTACATCCACATCTTCACCCCCTGTTGTCTCAGTGCCTCACAGTGCGGCAGGCAATCCATCACCACCCACGTGTGAGGCACATGTGCCATCAGAGGATGAAGATGCGGGTGAACCAACCTTACTGGTAAGGAGGAGGCAGTAGCATCCATCTCCGCCATATGGCCTGTTTCTGCTTGGTTCTGCCCTTTGCATCATCACCTTCCACTGTCCCCCGATACACTCTACGACACTCACCTTGGCCTCGACATGGACTGCCATGTTCCGTTTGGTTACCAATGACACAGCGATCAGACTGTGGACTGAACTCTTCCTCTTCCGATGTACTTGTCATTCCCTGTGGGACTCTGGCTGGCCCTCCACGGGCCAATAATGTGAAGTGGGGTTTGCATGGCCCTGTACCGCTCCAGCTGCAACACTCCACTGGATGTGTAGTAAACATTCAGAATCGCACAGATGTGTCATGCCTTTGATCATTCACGTATGTGCGTATGTTTGAATGTAGGGTGGGAGATTCCCCTAACGTCCATGTTGCTCATGTCATGGAACTTGTGTGACAGGTGCAACAGTGCCGATTGCGGTCCGGGTGGCGTAATCACTACAACAGGGACACATGCATCAGTAACTTCCATATCCAGCACAGAACTGGAGCACGCCCAGGGCCCCGGCTTCATTGTTCCCACCCCTACGCGGGCCTGCCATACGCCAGGCCAGTCAACTCCGCTAACGCATACAGTGGGGGACGACAACACTAAGTGTCCCAGGTCGTCCCTGTAGTGATCTGCTGATCACTGGTCTAGTCGTCAGCATGCCACAGCCACTCCCTGAGGGCTCGTTCAGACCCTCAACAAACTCATCCAGCACAGGCGTCATAGGACATGTGACCCTGCCAATCTAAGGGGCCTAGCACGTCACATACCTCACTGCCGGTGTGGTAGTCCGGGGGCATCCTGAGGGGGTGGGGGTCCTGGGTGTGGTGGCGGTGGGTGTTGTGGCCCTCTTTGGGCTCCGGGCTGCATGATCAGTAGCTCCAAGGCATCTGTTGGTCTTCAGGTGTGGCTCTGGGCTGGGCTCCCTTTCATGGTGCAGGTTGTCGTCTGACTTAACACCAGGTAGGAGCAGGTGTTAGTTCCCTGCGGCTAACGCGCCTTATCGCATGTTTTTGGTTCTTATCGCCAATCTGGCTGGTCGTTGGGAATGTTGCGTAGTGATGTTTCCGCGGTTCTTTGCACGGGAACGCCTACTCTGCATCTAATTAGCGTTAGTTGCCGGTGTCATCCATGGCGATGTTTTTTGCGGCTGCTATCGCAGGTAGACTGGTGATATCGGCTGTTAGCACCAGCTTGTGAATGGTGCGATGGATTTATCACCACTTTGGCTGCGATAAAGTGCCGCTGACTCGGCGTTAAGTCCTTGAGAATATGCCCCCAAGTCATTTAATTGGCTGCGCAGGCCCACGCCAGGCATCCTCAACACCAGGGACGGCCCCCACCGGCTCATGCAATTGTTTAGTTCATGGTCCACTACTAGGTCTGGCTGAAGGATGTTCGCTCTCCAGTGCTGAAGACCTAACACACTGGGTGCTGGCCTATTTTGACTACCCCATCTCACTCTGTAAACGACAGCTTCATGCAACTCCAAGAGAGCACAGGGAAACAAAACAGTGCCAAGGCGCAGGATGTTACTAGCCTGTCGGGAAGACGGCTGCATGATTTGACGCTCGCTACTGACATCCACAGTGATATGAAGGTTACGAGTTTCAATCCCTGCAAGACATATTCTGCCTTTTATGCATCGAAGTTCATTAAACTGGCTACCATTAAGCTGGGCAACGATACCTGGCGAGGAGTCGCAATATCTACTCTTTACAAAGATTGCAGATATTAGACGTTCAGGGGTGCACAAAGGCAGCAGCCACAACAGCGTGTGTACAGAAAGGTGTGAGAGCAGAAGTGCTGCCTGCACAAGGAGGCACACAGATGTGACCGCACAGGACCCACAAGCATCAGACAATGTTCACAGCTGCAGTGGGACCTGTTTTTTAGATTCATTTCTACCTCTTGAAACGAACCAGGAAACGAGGGGGGCATAGAACTTCCTCTTTGGAACTGACTAAACATTGTGTAATGGAGAACAAATATTACATACTCCTGTGCTTGAAACTGTATGCATGTGTAAAGTAATGGCAGGGCTACGGCATTTGTAGAGACTAGAGAACCTTTTCAGATGGATTTTTTAAGTGTGGATGGTATGAGGTGAATTGGAAAGAGATGTGAATTACTCATTCCGGTCAGTTACAATATCAGCCATGTTTGCATTGCTTACGGTTCACTAATATCACCCATCAAACAAGAAATAAAAGTCACATTTATGTCCAGTGCCCTTCACATAAAGAAATTCCCCCAAAGTCCTCCAACCCAGCCAACCACACGCCATTTCCAATCTGCATCAGGCCGCCCGAGACTATGAAATGAAATGAAATGAAAAAACATTTATAAAGCGCATGGCTACCCGGGAGCATCCCAGCGCTAAGACTGACACGGGGGGAGGCGGAAAGAGCTTGGGAAACAAAAAGGTCTTCAGTTGTTTACGGAAAGCAAAATGATTGGGAACTATGCGAAGATATAGTGGCAGAGAGTTCCAGAGTTTAGCGGCGTTATAAGAGAAGAGCCGTCCACCACTTCTGGTCTTCTTGATCCTAGGGACCTCGGCCAGATGCAATTCATCTGACCGAAGTTTCCTATTGGCTTTGTAGGGACGGATCATGGCTGAGTTGATAGGAGGCCCGTTCCCCTGCATGGATTTCTGTACTAGACACAATGCCTTGAATCTAATATGTTCCTGCACTGGGAGCCAATGAAGGGAGAGGAGTGCAGGTTTCGCAGATTGTCTGTTGGTAGCTCCAGTTAAAAGTCTGGCGGCGCTGTTTTGAACAGATTGTAGTTTGGAAACTACTGTTGTGGGGGCACCCAGATATAGTGGGTTACCATAATCCAGTCTGGAAAGTATAAGTGATTGGACCAGTACTTTTTTAGCTTGAAAGGGGAGGAGGGGGAGGACTTTACGGGCCATTCTAAGCAGACCATAGCAGATGGCTGCCGTCTTCCTAGCCTGTACTCTAAAGTTCAAATCTTGGTCCAACCAGATGCCCAGGCTCTTGATTTCTGACTTAGGGACCGGGGGAGGACCCATACCGACTGGCCACATAGAACTGGATTTAAAGCTAAGGGGGTTGCCCAATATCTTGAGCTCAATTTTTCTGCCATTAAGCTTGAGCTGAGACGCGTCCATCCAGTTCGAAACGTCCTCTAGACAAGAATAGAGGCCGTTGTTTTTTTGATCTGCTTGGTTTAACGCTACCACCAATTGCGTATCATCGGCATAGGTCACCATGCAGATTCCAGAGGGGCTACAATGGCTGCCAGAGGGGCCATATACACATTAAAAGGGTCGGGCTAAGCGATGAACCCTGAGGGACTCCGCTCGGTAATGAGGTAGGTTTAGATGCGATGTTCTCCTCAAATACCTGAAAGGATCTTCCCTCCAGAAAGGAACACAGCCATTGGAGCACCGTGCCTGTTACTCCTATATTCCTGAGACGATGGGCCAGGATCCTATGGTTCACCGTGTCGAACGCTGCACTCAGGTCAAGGAGTATGATGGCAGACGAACCTCCTGAGTCTAAGATTTTTCTACTTTCCTCCACCACTGCTAACAGGGCCGTTTCGGTGCTCTGACGTGGTCGGAATCCTGTTTGCGAGGAGTGAAGCAGGTTGTAGGTTTCGAGGAAGCCAGAAAGGGTTTGATTAACGTATTTCTCTGCCATCTTACCTATTCCTGGCAAAGTGGTTATCACGATGCAGCATCCCTTAGCTTCCTCCACTAGGTGGCTCCAAATTACAATAAAAAGTTATTTTACCTTGGGGGGAGTGCCCCACAGGGCAAAATGCTCTTTTCATGAGTGTGCTACACCCCTTCCTCAAACACATGACACTCATAGCAAGTGTGCTACACACCTACATCAAACACATCACACTCATGACAAGTGCATTAAGCCCTTTTGCCAAACACACATCGCACTTGTAGCAAGTGCAGTACACTCCATAACCCGTGCTCACAACAAGTGAAGGGGTGTGCCACACCCCTTCATCAAACACATCACACTCATGACAAGTGCACTGAGACCTTAAGCAAAACACATCAGACTTGCAGCATGTGAACCACGCGCTCATCAAACACTCAAACTCATACTCATAGCAAATGCACTCACAAAATGACACTTTTGGCAAGGGCACAACATCCTCTTCATCACACACAATCTAAAAAAACTATGCTATGCACAGCTTCTTGGCTCTTCTATGGCACAATGTTCACCAATACTTGGCCTACGGAGCTTTAGGAGGGCCGGGTGCCTCCGGGTCTCAGGCTCATAGTTCTCTGATGGAAGCTCACAGGGAGGCACTAAAACACTGGTAGTGTGGTATTATGGGATGTATATTTTACCTTACATGTTTTAAGACACTCTCTTAATTATATAGGCCACGACCCTCGAAAAGGATTCCTAGTAGCTCACCCTAGAGCGCGCTCTGCTTTTTTCAATCCCACTTAAAGCCATTAGTCACAAGGTACATCTTCAAGTTCAACAAATGAAAGCATTTTGATATAAGCACAAGGCATGCCTATTGACTTTATCAGTGCTGGATTTCTCTGCACTGGGTTCCCCATTAAACCCTCGCTCCGTGTCCCGGCAGCACTAATGCTGCCAGTGTACCCCTCGTGTGCGCTGGAGTGCAGCCGCAGTGCAATGATGTCAACCCGCTGTTAATGAAAGCCAGTCCCACCCGCCGCTCTCAGCTGTAGTTATAAAAGTGAACATCCTAGGAGAGTGTCTTCCCCCCTCCTCGTTGCTCGAGCTCCAAGGCCCTGCGCAGGCTTCCCTTCCCCCAGATGATGTCCAGATGCACTGGGCCCCATCCAGGAGTGAAGCCGGGGTCAGATCTCGTGTCTGCACGGCTGGGGCGGACTCGCTAAAGGCGCGGCTCCCGCGGGGGGATGGGGCTGCGCATGGGGCGGCGGAGAACGGGGGCGCGTCAGACACAAACACCACGGCGTGTTCACTCCAGTCAGGCTGAGGAAGCGAACGCACCCGCCTGTGGCCACAGCCCCGCCCACAACGATAATACTGAAGAATAAAGAGCATAAGCATCACATGACAAGCATTTGCAATGCAATAGGACTCACATTTACGCGAGACCTATTGCATTGCAAACAGGAGTGCGGATGGGCAGGGGCAGGGGGGGGCGAAAAGGCACTGACAGCGGGAGTGCAGCGGGGGAGGGGGGGAAAATAGTGCACTAAATATCACGTACCTTACAGTCTAACACTCGAAGTAAAGGTGCCAGTAGCCATGGAAGGATACAAATGATGACACGGCATAATAAGGCGGGACTAACAAGCCTCATAATCAATCAGAAGACAGAATTTACGAAAGACAATGACACGAGCCAATTAAAAACATGGGCGGAGAGTGGGCTGAGCTTCCACGGAGCTTCCACTCCATACTAAATAACTGCCTGCCTCGCAAAGCGAGCAGCGCATGTGCGCTGCCGCTATAGGCTCGACCTAATCAGGTACAAATATGTGATATACACCTATGCTTCATCGTTCATAATCAGGCAGAAATATATTCACCCAGGCTGACAAATGTCCTATGTACCACATTACTGTGCGGTCAAATATTTCTGTTTACAATATTCATGACCATTTCAATGGATTTAATCCTGGACTGAAATTATGATATCCGTCCAACGTGGAGTGATTTGAAACCCTGTTCCCAATTCCTTTCCTACAACAGTACTTCCTGCTATGTGCAGACCAGGAGATTTAAACAAAGTATGCCACCTTGGAGCATGTTCAAGAGATTTAAGCCTCTATTATGAGTGCTTTATTAAATTCTGAAACCAGTGAAAACCATAATTTGTTTAACATCAGTAGTCGAATATTCCCTCCAAAATTTACCAGGTGAAAATAGCTTGATAAATATTAGGAAATGCAGATTTTAGTGCAGTAAATACCACCGTCTGCATGTTTTGCTCATTTTCATGGGGAAACTCGCAAATGTCTTTAATATCGTATTTGTTAAATAATGATTGTTGGACCTGACCCTTTCTGCAGAGTTATCCCCAAAATGTTTGCCTTCTTCCTCCTATTTTTCTGACCCTCTTTTTGTTGGCTTTACTACTCTGGGCACTTTCCCACTGCTAAACGGTGCTAAAGTGCATGTGCTCTCACCCCTAAAACATGGTATGATTGGTTTACACCCGTTTGGCATATTTAATTTTCCTGTAAGTCCCTTGTACATTGGTATCCCATATACGCAGGGCTATAAATGCTACTAATGGGCCTGCAACGCTGCTTGCGCCAACCACAGAAGTAGCCTTTCAAACCAGTCTCAGGCCTGCCACTGCAGGACCTGTGAGATCAATTTACTGACACTTTAACTTGACATTTAAAAGTACTTGCCTTGCCTTTAAGTCCCCTTTTACTACATATAGGTCACCTCTAAGGTAGGCTCTAGGTAGCCCTATGGACAGGGTGCTTCATAAGTAAAAGATAGGCCATGTGCCTTTATTGTGTGGCATGTCCTGGCAGTGACAAACACCCTATTTTGTCTCTCACTCCTGTGAGGCCTGCTCCTCTCATAGGCTGGCATTGGGAATGCCCTTACATATGTTTACGTGGTAACTCCTGATCTGAAAGGAGTAGCACTGTCATGTTTGGTATGTTTAGAATGTTAGTGATAAATCTTGCTTACTGGTTGGTGTAGGTGGATTTTTTATTACTATTTTAGAAACGCCACTTTTAGAAAGTGAGCCTTTCTCTGTGCTTATAACTCTTTGTGCATACTTTCCAGACAGTCACAACACAGGAAAGGTTGGATAGGACAAGAGAAGCATCTGCGTCCATGTGCATACTGATAGTCTTCCTGGGCTGGGAGAGAGGGAGGGGGGTGCACTTACATTTGTATTGGCTTTGTCCTACCCTCACACAAAGGGCTTTTTTGCCCCCCTACTGTACGTCTGGAGTCAGGGCTGGTATTGAAATGGAGAGCTGAAAGGTTTTCTTTGATGTTGCCCCTAGAAACAAAGATATTTTGCAGGATAAGTATAGGGGCTCTGATCTTATGATTTCAGAGCACTTTTGGAACTAGGACTGACCCTCTGTCAGTGGGATTGCTGCGCTGTACAAAGGACTCATCCGGACTGCTCTTCTGCTGTTGCCCTGCTGCCTGCTACTTGTTTGGTGGCCTAAAGGACCCACTGGATTGCTTTTCTACTTGTTGCCCTGTGGCTAGCTGATTCCTTGACTTTGGGTACATTCAGCCTTGCTGGGTTGCCAGGAGGAATGACCATAAATCTAACTACTCTTGAGCAGGCCTGCCTGCCCCTTTGTGACCCTCCAGTGCCTCCCAAGGAGCCCAGCGCATGGGGAGTGCTGTTCCTACTCCTTGGTTTCTCCTTTTATTCTCAACTCAACTAGCACCCTGTGAGTGCTTCAGTTTGCCTGCTTCTCCACCAATCACTTCACCCAGTGTGTGTGGAGCGCTGTACAATCCTCTGAGGTTTCAAGAACGGTGTGAGCATGACCTCTTAGCCGGCGGGCTCCCTAAAAGGATTTGTGCTGCACAGCCAGTGTGGGAGTGAGCACAAGCCTCCTCTTGCCTGTGGGGCATGCCACCGCCACGCCCTTCTTTCTGAGAAACCCTCACACTGTCTGACCCTGGGAAATCTCCTTTGGTGGATCCCTGATCATCGGCAAAGTCACGCTCCACTTTGCCCGCTCTCGACTAATAAGGTACCAGGAGTGGTGGGGCCCGGAGGAGGGATTGCACCGCATTCCCGTGGCTAAGTGCCCTTGCGGATTTGCAGAGTGATTTCCGAGGTCACATTGCGCCTCCTAAAGCCCTTACTTTCTTGCTGCCATCAGCTGGGGACATGATGGGTGGTGGGGGTACCTGACCTGGGCTCGTGTGGCCCCACCTTCGACACACTGAGCTCCCTGCAGACTGGGAGAAGCCCTTAATCGCCTCTCTCCCTTGTTGAGGCCGCTGTATACCTGGGAGACCATCGGCGCCAGGTCTGGCTGAATTACCATAAAAGGCTCTAAAATAAGCAAAATAAGGTCCCCCACTCCCTGTGTTTGGAGAAATACCTCAGGGGCATTTCTTGATTATCGCCATACGGGGTAAGACTTCGACGGAGGCCATCGCTTGTTCATTGAGGAAGACTGCCTTAACTACCGTAGTCAGCACCATAATAGACACGCAGGAGCTACTGTATCCTCCGTTTAAAGCCTGATTACTGCATAAAACCTGATAGGAGTGCAGACGCGCTGCGCCCTATATGTATATGGTGAGATATGCTGACTCTTGTGTTTACTTGCTGTAACCAAGCTCCTGGATTTCAGGCCCTGGGGTCCTGATATATGTCATGTTGATCCTTACAGTGTCAGGATAATGAGTATTCTTTCAGGATTGCATAATATGCACAGTATTATTGATTCATGTGTCTCTTCAAAACCTGCTGCATTTGTTGCCCTGATGTTAGGACGTATGTCATTTTATCCAGTGGCATGGCGGGCAAAGGGACCCGCGTCTGGGCATACCCACCATCCCACTTAAACAAAAACTGCTGCGCAAAAAAATTATGAACAAAATGCTGAACAAATCAAACCTTCACCCCCAGTCAGAGATCTGGATTAAATCCATTATTCTTTTGCTCACCACGCCACCCCAGTTTGGCCCCAACCATATGCAAATCAGTCTTGACTCTGCTCCTCATGGGACTAGTCCAGGCCTAACAAGGAGTCACCTGTATTTCATAACAGAAGGGCGATAGAAGCGCAACCTTTGCATCTAGCAATGTAATGCCATGAAGACCTTGAAAGGTGTAAGAACTAGAAATGCACTTCCCTGGTTCACCCAAGTGTGGTGTTCTACTATTATCGCTAGTCGATGCAGAAGGTGTAAGAAATAACAGCAAAGCAAGCATCAAGTTTTTGATCTTTTACTTGGACAGTTCTTGAATCAATAAATAAATAAAATGGAACATTTCTGAAAAAATAGTGATGATCTCCTATTTCTGTTAGCAAAGGGTTTTCATTAGTGGTCTACCTCCCGGAAAATTAATTATACATGGGACAACTCTATTACTATCAATTATTTAAGAGTTTCTATTGCATTATCCTTGAACAGTAGTTTTAAAATGCCTTCAAGTTTACAATAACCTTCAGAAAAATAATTCCCCATGACTTTTATGGGTTTGAACAAAGTGCCTTAACTTCTGGAAACTCTCTTGCCTTAACTTCTATAATATATCATTTATTCACTTATAAGAACTAGTGGATTACAGCATGATCTCAACTAGAAAAAAAAACCATCAACAGCCTGTTGGAAACAGTGTCCAAATGCTTCCTGCAGAACTGGACCATCTGCCTTTCACTTTCAGGAAGAGACCGCTTCTTAGCGCAGTGGCACAACTTTACAGTAACACAGTGGTATAACTGAGAGCTCAGATTCTATATGCATCAAGCCTACTCACACATGGATAAAATACTCAAGACTGAAAGAAAGCTAAGGAAGTCACCCAGAAAGTAAGCAAAATGAGCCCAATGTAAAACCAGACATTCTTGGCCAATATTGCAAACTGGTGAGTTAAGAAGTAGCTACACGTCCATTTCAAAAAGGGAAACTGCAATGACTGATATTAACCCTTTTACTATGGGTGTTGGCAAATGCCTATGCCCGCATTACTTGCACAGTGCATCCATCAACCATTGGCCAACAATGCAGAGTTTTAAAAGAACCATTTGGTGCTTACACTGGAGGATTTTTTTTTTTTTAAAGGGTGGGGCGAAGAGGAATCACTTCCGCTTCAGTCCCCATCACCCCTCCCATCCATCTGTGACGTCAGTGCGCCACAAGGCGTGTTGATGTCACAGATTCCCACTGGACACGGAGGAGCCAGGATGTATTATTCTCTACTGCTATACTGGGGTGTTTTGGGCCCCCAATGCCTCCACAGGTTTCAGGGAGGCATTGTTGGAAAAGGGAGAGTCTCCTCTTTCTAAGGATGCCTCCCTGAAACTGTATCCTGCTTGAGGATCTCAGTCGCGCAACAATCCACAAGCAGGAAACTCACTAGACCACCAGGGACTGATTTGTTTAGGAGGGGCAACCCTTGTGATGTATGGGCTGACACCCGTGGGGGAATTAATGTAAAAAAAAGTATGTTTTTCCCCTGGGGGGCGAAATTGTGCCCCAGAAGAAATGAAAAAATAAACATTTTTTTTTAAAAAAGGAAGTCGTCAGGGGTTGGCCCTACTGTCATACAAGCTGACCCCCCTTTGACACCAAAACTTTTGAAATGTGTGGTTGCCCTCAGGAGCTGATTACACCCCCTATGAGAAAACGCACCTTACAAAAAATACTAGAATATGATTTATAAGGAGCACTCTTCTCCATTGATCTGTTGTGTCATCTACATTATTGTTCCACCCAGTACAGCATGGGGCAATGGATCTGGCTACTTCTAATGTTGGCTAACATGACTATGAGTGATAGTACTATGAATTTTCACAAAGAGCAAAGTTGGAGGGGCTACTACATGAATGTGTGCTTCTTGAGATCAAAGGTAGATTTTTGCCTTCAGGGTTTTTTTATACTGGCAATGGCCCAGCTGCTCCCCTAAATAAAGTTTTGCATAACCCTTGACACAACACACATTGACAAATAGGTCTGGTGATTGCTGCCAACCTTTTGGCTTTACCAATGCTTTTTTAGCTTTCAAATCTGCTCATGGGGGACCCTTATTGTCATGCCTGAGCCTAGGTTTTGGCCCTGTCTGACTCAGATAGAGTTTGTTGCCTCTCACCTAAAATTGTCTCTGCTGCATGTCAGTGCAGTAATAAATGAAAAGCGGCTGAAGTGGGCCTACCCCTTGTACTTTGAAGTATAGTGTGGTATTGGGTATGGGGCAAAGTGAAGAAATACTTTGTTTGTTTGTCTTTTTTTAGTGTTTTTGGAGAAGCTGCATCGATAGGATAAGTGCATTTTTGCTTTTTTACTGTCGCACACATCTCACAGATGCACACACCTACTGACTGATTTGAATTATACATCTGCCTTTTACCTAGGACAGCATTTAAAAAGGAAGGTTTTAAACAGGTTTCAGACAGTCAACAGAGATGAAGTCTCAGTGGATGACTCTTAACTCAGGTTATGGAAGACGGCTCTGAGACAAGATCAGATACCGAGGGAGAAGAAAACGGGTCAGAATCTGAAAGTGAGTTTTTAGTCGATGGAAGTCCATCTAATGATGCGTGTTTCAGTGATGCTGAGGAACATGGTCACAGAAGTCATGAAGTCCCTTCCCAAGCACAATCTGTGCAGGGGAGAGACAGTAGGAGGGTAGACCACTCTAGAGAGAAGGCACGCCCTGTGGCAAGCAAGCACAGACCGAGTGCTCTCTTGGCAGCCAGCCAATTTACTGCAGCCTCACATTCCCCCTTTCACTGTAGAGGATGGTTGTGAAGTCGATACATCAATTTTTTTGCCTATTGACTGTGTCAATCTCTTTTGGGATGTTCATTTCCTTGAAGAAATTGTGCACCAAACAAAATTGTGTGCCGAACTGTTTCTGAGGGTGTATGGAGTCACTCTCAGGCTTCATTCAATGACACATCAGTGGACTCTCACGTCACTTAGGAAGTTGAAGAAATTTTTGGTCCTTACACTCAAAATGGGTGGCTGTGCACAAACCAGGCATACAGTCCTCATGGTCTACTCATTGGTTATGTATAAAGCCTGAGAGTGTATACAGGGAAGGACTTCACTTTAAATCATGTAGGTTGCCCTTCCGAGCTAGAAGTCACAGGGAAGGCTGTATGGGAGTTTGTCCAGCATCTCTTTCTTAAAGGTTATAACCTTTATGTGGACAACTTCCACATGGTTGTAGAGCTTTTCAGCGAGCTGCACAAAGCTGGCACTGTGGCATGTTTTACTGTTTGATGTCGCAGCAAAGGTCTGCACCAGGAGCTTGTTTGCAAAAAGCCCAAAAGAATTCCAGAGTACTGTGTTGCATTCCAACAAAACACAGTCAAATTCTCTGGTAGGAGGAATGAGTGTGTGCGCACCACAATCCATGATGAGAGGACTTTCCTGGTCATGGTATAGGGTCAGTTGGTCAAAATTCACAAGCCCACCTATATACTTGAGTACAACAAGCACATGGACGAAGTGGATAAGACTGACCTGGTACTTCAGTCATACAACAAAAAGTGTAAAACTCCCACATGGTGAAAGAAGCTGTTTAACCACCTGATCCAGTTGGCAACATACAATGCGTATGTTGTTTACCGTCAGACCACCACAGGAAGACTGATGTCTTTCCTTGATTTCAGTTGACCGTTATTGAAAGACTTACTACTGAAAAAGCAGCAGCGTCCACTTCATCTGTTGTAAAGGATGTGTCAAGGCTGCAATATGAGCCCTTTCCTGGCAGAATTCTTGCAACAGCAGAGTCTGCTCTAATCAAGGAAAGAGGCTGGAGGCTTGCTCTTACTGTCCCAAGTGCCCATCTCGGCTAGGACTATGTTTTTTAACTTGCTTTACATTGTACCATACAAAAGTGAAGTATTGCAAAATTGACTCAGATGAAGCTGCCCTAATATATACCTTTCAATGGTTGTGCATGGATACATATCCCCCATGGGCCGCTACTTTGCTAGGCAAGCAGCCTTACAAATTGTTTCCTCTACTTGAGGAAATCAGACTCTATTATTGCCTGCTTGACACCCTTATCCGCCTTCAGAATGTGGTAGGTGTTCTGTTTGCCATATGACACATGCATTACAATCACATCAGTACACATTACAGAGGACGGAACATAGGCCATGACCTCGCAGAGTACCCTGTGTGGCAAAACTTGAAGTCTTTTGCAGTTTTTGAAGTGCTCTTTAGGGAATTTAGGTAGTCTTCCTTAGCATGTTTACCTTAGTTTCAAGGGCAGGTATGCTCACTCAGTTCAAGGAACTGAAAGATGCGTTTTCTAGAGCTTCAGGAAGCTTGCAATGGAGGGTGTTAGTAAAGATTCACTTGGTGAGTATTCAGGATTAACCAGGACTTTGAATGAGACTGAGACATGAACATAAAGGAAAAGTTTAGGCTAGTTGTGCTTTCACAGGGATATCACATAGATAGAAAGCAGATAGTTAAGTTCGTAGAGATATATATGCCGTCACTTCATCTTCACCATAGGACTCAACCCCATTGGCACTGCACTCACCCTGATACTGAATTACTCCCTTAATCAACTAAAGAGATGACTCCAAACCATACAGAAGGCACCATCCAGGCTCCCTCTCAACCTCCCACCACACACAAACCTTGTACCTCAACAAGCTTCACTAGCTTCCCATCCAGGGCTCTCTTCTGACACACACATTCAAAGCCTTACACAACACTGTCCCAGCGTACCTCAAAACCGTCTGAGATTTCAGAATCTTGCCAGACACCTTTGCACAGCCGGACTCCTACTCGCAGATATTCCATGCATATGCAGCAGCAGAACAGGCAGTAGTAACTTCTCCTGCCTTGCTCCGAAAGGCTGAAATGACCTGCCCCTACACATCTCTACTGCCTCTAAAATTGTTGCATTTGGCACAAAGCTGAAGACTCAGCCCTTCAACTAGGTGAGTCCATCGATCAACCCTGACTGAATGCTCCTGGGGAATCCACAAACCCTGGGTACCTTTAGCATCTGTGTCAGCCATCACATTACCTCCTCGCCCGACCTCCCCATCACAGTCCTTACTTCTATGAACCTGGAGGTCGTAGAATCTGAGTAATGAAACTTACAGGTAAGAAACCGGGCATTACCTGCTTGTCCAAACTCCCGGTCACAGTGCAGGTTCATAGAAGTAAGGACTGTGACAGGGGGGTCGTAGACTCGGAGTGATGAAACTTACTGGTAAGCAACCAAGCATTACACACTCAGTGAGCATCACATGTCAAAGGCACCTGTAGAAATGCATAAAAAAATTATGGGAACTGTGATCCTGAGTGCAATGGGGATGGAGTCAGAGACGTGGCTGAAAAGAACAAAATATTCTGACTATTTAGTTTGAAATTCACCTTTATATAACTACACATAGACAAGCTGGGGCCTGGGTAGGGATGAAGGAAATTCCAAACACTTTTGGGGAGGAAACGTCTGACACTTCTCCTACTTCAAAGCTGGCACCAAGGATAAATATTAGACCCTCAGACCCAACTTTTTAGTATTTTAGTACACATCTGGACCTGTGGAAGACTCAGAAGGAGGACTGCTTTGCTGCTCTGCTGCAAGAAGGACTGGTACACTTCTGCTTTGCAAATCTGCTGTCCTGCTGCCTGAGTGAGAAGGACAGGACATGCATCTCAAGAGCAGGCCAGCCAGAGTGACTCCAAGGGCTAGTTGGCTGGCCTCCTAATCAGAGTCTCCGGGACAGAAAAGTCTCTAATCACCTGGAACCGTGTACCTGTACTCTGCCTGCTGTGAGCCCTGCCCCAGCAAGTGGTGCCATCCCAGTCCAAGACTCTTGACAGAGAGGGCTGAAGGTGCTCTGCCAGCCCAGCTGTGGACTTAGCAGAACGAACGGTAAACATCGTTTACAACGACTGCGTTACAACGCATGCCATTACCCTGCATTTTTTACTCCGCAAAATATTTTAGAACGCAGGGTTTTACACCGCAAACCATTACAACGCATTCCACATTACAACGCCCCGGTGTAGTTAGAATACTAAATTGCGTTGTAATGGACAATGCATTGTAATGGATTGCATTGTAAAGCCCTGCGTTGTAAAAGTTTCTGCGAGTAAAAAATGCGGGGTAAAGTGTCATATTCTAACCAACACAGCATTATGTTTTGACTCGCAGCTCCGCATCAGAACTGCCGCTGCTTGACACATACCTATGCAGGACCTTTCAGACCCTCGGGACTGCTGCTGCATGATGCATCTGCAATGCAGGACCTCGCATCACAGCTCCTCGGAACCGCCGCTGTGAGATGCATCCTCGATGCAGGACCTTGCATCGCAGCCTCACGTCTCCTCTGAACCACTGCTGTGCGACCTATCCATGATGCAGGACCTTACATTGCAGTCCTCCAGCTCTTTGAGACGGCTGTTATGCGACAAATCCTCGACACTGGACCTCGCAATGCTCTGTAACCAGGATTTAAGGGTACTTTTTTCATCGAGCCAAACTTGGTCACTGTATTCGGCCTACGCTCCATTGCAGTTGGCCTAAATGTGTGGCTATGTCCAGGTCAGCACAACCACATAACCACAGTTGCCACTTTCTTCTTTCAAGCATTATTTTTACCTAAACCTTTAAAATTGCATATCTCCAGCTCTACTGATTAGAGTTTTGTTGGTTAGGTGTCAAATAATTTATGAATATTTACTCTGTTGTTCTAAATTGGTTTCGGATTGCTTGTGTTTCACCCTGACAGGAATTGTGGTTGCAGCTTGAGTAGAGTTTCACCTCCTTCAACCAGTAACCCAATTTCCTACAATATGTATAAAGCAATGCTACAGGCCACAAGTAAAGCACATGCCTGAAGATTGTTGAAAAGCAAACTCATGTTTACTGGTCACAGGGTGCATGAAGTAGGGCGTTTCTCATGGATAAATTTATCAAGCAATCAATCAACAGCATTTGTAAAGTGCAATACTGTCACCCCTAGGGGTATCTGGGCGCTGTGACTCCGTTGAAGAGCCAAGTCTTAAGTCTCTTTCTGAAGTCTGCCAGTGAGGGAGCTGTACAGAGCTGGAGGGGATGGTTGTTCCAGATCTTGGCAGCGATGTATGAGAAGGAGCGGCTACTGCTGTGGCTGCAATGGATGAGGGGTGTGTGGGCGAGGGTGAGTGAGGAGGAGCGCAGATGTCTAGAGTATTGGCAGAAGTTCCGTTGATGGCTGATCCTGTCAGGTCCTAGGCAATGGAGGGCTTTGTAGGCGTGTGTGAGAATCTTGAACTGGCATCTCTTCTGGATGGGGAGCCTGTGGAGATCTCTCAGGTGGGGGGAGATGTGGGTTCATTTGGGGAGGTCCAGGATGAGTCTGGCTGAGGCGTTCTGTATGGTTTGGACTCTTCTGAGGAGCAGGGTGGAGATGCCGGTGTAGATGGCATTGCCCTAGTCGAGGTGGCTGGTGACAAGGGCCTGAGTGGCGGTCTTTCTGGTGTTGGTTGGGATCCATCTGAAGATCCTGTGGAGCATGCAAAGTGTGTGGAAGGAGGGGGTGGAGGCAACTGTGTTGACCTGTCATTTCATAATCAGTTGGCTGTTGAGGGTGATGCTGAGGTTGCGTGCATGGTAGATCGGTGTGGATGTAGGTCCAAGATCTGCAGGCCACCAGCTGTGGTCCCATATAGAGGTGTTCTTTACGAAGATCAGTACTTCTGTTTTGTCGGAGTTGAGTTGGAGGCAGTTGTCTATCATCCATTTGGCTATGTTGGTCATGGCATTGCAGAAGTTGGTTTTGGCGTTGGAGGGGTCCTTGGTATGTATTGGTTTATTCTAGGCAAATATGTACTGAGAACACTACTGAAACTTCAGTGCATCTAACGTAAGCTCACCTCAAAGGCAAGCATGAAGCTATGCTTCCACAACTCCATTAATGTACTGTTGTATTACTGCAAAAACAGAAGCTTGGAAAGAGAACCATCACTGCCCAGGGAGTCTGAATTTGGTATACACACCTGCTAATCCCTTGCAAATATTACTGAAGCAATTCTTTTTATCTAGGACCTTTAAATGTCACACATCTTGTGTTAAAGTAACCCATTTTGGTGACTGAAGGGTTCTCCATTAGTCAAATAAATTAGCTACCAAAGCTGCTACAATATTCTTTAAGATATGTGTCTTTGAGTACCTATCTCAGACCCTGCCCAGTCCATAGTGGGCTGCACCCATCCTAGGAGCTGCCATATGCAGCTGGCATCTGTCTTGGTTAGGGTTTAGATTAGAGCATCTGAGCTACTGTCTATCATTATTTGTGCACCCTTGGCCTTCCTCTGAGCTGGATGCGTCACAAAGAAGAAATTTCACTGGGATTTGATGTGGGACAATACCAAAGAGCTCAACTTCTCCTATGTATTTTGTATTTTATTCAGTCAGATAATTTTAAGAAAAACCCATCGTGTGAGCCCAGCAAGTTTTTAAGTAGTACAACTGTAAAATGTGGAAATGTATTGACGTAAGTACTCTCTATTTGCTTCTCTCTTTCAGCTTTTGTACTATGTTAAGAAAGTGCAATTCAAAAATAAAGCAGGAGAGGTGCTGTTTTTCAGTCAGACCGGTGAAGTCCCCGCACAGTATGACATTGTGAACTGGCACAGGACTCCTAATGGAGGTCTCCAGAGTGTGAGAATTGGAACCTACGATTCGACCTCTCCTCAGGGCCAAAGACTCATCATCAACACTAGCGCCATCCAGTGGCCTTCTGGGTACTCTCAGGTACAGTATTAACTAACCTGCTGTGGAATGCTAACGGACACCCCGAACCTGAGAAGGCATTGTGGTCTCTCGGATGCAATAGTCATAGTTATGAAGTGGTGCTAGTGCTATGTCATGTGTGAAAACTTCTGGCAATTATGTTTTTTCTATCCATGATCAATTTGCATTTGGGTACTTGTAGATTTCCCTTTTCCATAAAGCTGCTAAGGCCGTATGGGTCATCTTGTGGTGGTGACAATTACAGTAACAGGTTCGGTATTTGCATTTGTATACGTGCATTTTGAGCTCTCCAGAGGCAAAATGGCATTTTGCTATAAATACTGACAATTCCTGAAGCGTTCTTCTATATACAGGCTCAGAAATCTCAGCATGCAAAAATATTTTTTTTAAAAGCCAAGACTGACTGATTCTTTTTTTTTTGGCATGATACCCCCAATATTTTGGGACTGATTTTTTTTACTTTCTGCACTGGGACTCTGCTAACCAGGCCTAACTGCACATGTTTCGACGCTCAAAAACATGTTACCGTTGGCCATATTCATAACTGGTATATTGAACTTACCTATAAGTCCCTAGTATATGCTACAAAGAGGGCCCATAAGTTAAATGTCACAAGCGGACTGCCACATATATTGTGCCACCACTAAAGTGGCAATGCAAAAAATCACTGCATTCCGGCCACTAGTAACCTGGGTATGCAGGTTTAAACTTCAACTTCAACCTGTCCAGCTAACCCCTTTTGACATGCATAAACCCTCTTTTTAAATATCAATAACTCAACCTTCCAATCTAATAAGGCAGGATGCATGAATTTAAATGTTTAATGCAAAACATGTCCTTAGAGAGACAAGGGATTAAAAGTTATTTTCACTGTAGAAGAGTTAGCTGTTTCATAGGGAAGCATTGGGGGTAAATATTAAAATTAAATCATGTCATCTCGGCCTAAGAACCAACTAAAAAGTGCATTCTTGGACTTTTCAAATATTTATTACAAACCCAATTCATTGATAAAGTCAGATTTGTACTAAATATTTTACAAAAGGTACTTTCAAAAAGTCTTCAATTGCCTGCCTAAAACCTGCAGAAGCCAATTTGCATGACCTTCCAACTGTCTCCCAGGAACTGAATTGCCCCTTCATGAGGTGTAAATTGGCTCCTAGAGCAGAGACAAAGGCCTTGGGGTGGGGAGGTGTTCCATTCCTTTGACAAGATGGCCATCTGTGTAGTACCCAGGAACTCAATTATCCTTGAAGAGGCCAACCCTGTCACAGGCAGGTTCAGCTAACACCTGGGCCTGCCTCTTTTTAGGTCTCGCCTAGCGTTGCAGCGCATGCGTTGCTCGCTCTGCGAGATCTATTGTAATCAAGGCGATTTCGGAAGTGGAGTGGAAGCTCCGCCCATCCTTTCTATTGGCTGGCGTCATCCTTTATGGTAAACGCTGGCCTCCGATTGAAAGTGAGGCTTTTTGGTTACCGCCCTGTCTCCTTTAGGCCCCGCCCACCCGGACTGGATCGTTTGCTTGCGGCGTTAGACTGTGGCCTTTAATTACTGGGTAAGCACTTTTTGTTTCCCCTTCCCTCTGTCTCTCTCCCCGAGCATATGGAGATCTGCAGAGACACAGCTGCTTGTTTTAATGGCAGGCGTGTGTTTATTTTTGCATCGCACTTTAACTTAAAGTGAAAGCGCGATGCAAATATAAACAAGCGGCTGCGTTGGCGTAATGGCGACAGCTTGTCTTATGACTCTGTCCGCCACCGTCCCCGTGGCCTCTTCTCTATGATCTGCTTCTATCATTCGCACTTGTTTCTGTCTTTCTGACCCCGTGGCCCATCCTCTCTCAGTACCACTGCCCCGTGGCCTCTCCCTTCCTCTCAGTACCACTGCCCCGTGGACTCTCCCTTCCTCTCTGATGCCAAAATGGTGTCTCTACCTCTCTCTTGCCCGCTCCTCTCCGATTGCTTTGTGTGATTTTAGACTTACTGGGCGCAGCGGCCTCTCCTGTTCTCTCTGAATCTATCGTGAAATCTTGGGTCTGTCACTGCCCTGTAACCTCACTCTGTGCCCCCCGCCCCGCTGGCTCGTGAACAATAACCCGCTGACGTTTTACACATTTTAACAAGAGCCGCATTAACACACCTCTTGCGTAGATTTCCTCAACGCCTGGGCGCTGCCAGCCCCGCTCCTTCAAAGCAGGAACAAATACAGATATTTCAGGCCCGACCCTCTTCTATGGACACCTGCAATGCAATTTCTGCCACTCATAACTCCTCACACTAGCGCCTGCTTAAATAAAGCAATGTATGGCACGCATGCATAAGCGTATCCATGGCAACATTACGGAAGTTAAATGAAAAAGAAAGTTTAGGCCATTCTTCTAAAGATAGAAGCAGCAGCGAGTCTGGGTATTTGAGGCGTGTTTCTGGAGAGAAGCGACGGGTCGAGGGAGAAGAGGATGCGGCAAGGGGCACCTTCATGCCTCCAGCGCCCGCGAGCTCGCCCTGCCAGGGACTCGATTTCCCAGTCAGTGCCTAGTTAACGCCGATAACCTCCTGGCGCCTGGGGGAGGGGCGCTGGTGGGTTGCCAGGTCATAAACTGCTGTTAGAAGTGGGTGAGCCAACAAATAAACAGGGCGAGCTAAGCTAAGGGTCTGGCTCGGATCTTAGAGCCCGTGCACGACCCAAGCCCTGAAAATATTTGCTATATAAGTCCATAAAACAAACCACGTAAAATAAGATAAAGTCTCCTCAAAATTTAAAAAAGTGTATTTCTTTAATATGTGGAAGATTTGACATTAATAGGGCTCATTATAGCTCTACAGTGAGGAATACTTATTAAAAGTGATATTTTTGTGCAATTGGCAGTCGGAAATCACATATTTGAAAGTTATTTCATAAATGGTAATAAAGAAAAAAGAGTTTTGACGAAGTAAAATATTTGCCTACCATAACATAATTTAAGTGGGGAAGCCGCGATTTATCCTGGTTATGTGGTTTCGTTTTGTACAAATTAAACAGGAAATGGGTATCTATTTGTCTTCCCTTATGTTAGAGCTTTGTTTATTTTTACTTCTAAGTGCATTTTCTGCAGTTTTTGACACATAGCGCGAATTTGGATCGCTTTACGTGAGCACCAGTCACATTACACAAGGTCATATGGATTGTTTATAGGTATGGGAGGAGATTAAGTGATTTGCCCAGAATCCCAGGATGATGAGCTGATGTCGAGACTCAAACCTGGTCCCTCATTTACACAGGGCAGCTCTGGCCGTAATGTCACACCCTGGGCAGAGGGTGGAAGGCAGGCAGAAGACACATAAAAGCTCAGCTCATTCCAATAGAACCTCAGGCTGAGCCAGGCTTCAGGCTCGGGCCTGGCTCGAGCTTTCAGTGGTCACCTACCTCTAGCTGCTGTAGAGAAGAAGATGCGAGGACTCCACAGAATTACCAGGCTGCGTTCCCTCTGGAATGCGACTGGAGTGCAGCTGTACTACAAACTATCAAGTCACCAGATCATGGTTTTCTCTCACTAATGTATCGTAATACTAGCGAACCTTAACATTATTACCCATATTTCCAAAAGTTTTACACGTGTGGTTTTTAACTTTAAAATCACCATCACCAAATAAACCATTTTAATGTTGTTTAGAGAAATGACAAACAACTGTCCTGTCTCGATGTCGCAAATAAAATGATTTTACAGTTACGTTGCGAGAAATGAAATACCCATTTTCAAGACCAACTAGCACTTGCGAGGAAATATCTCCAGATGGAGGGGCAAAGGAAACCAGGACATAAAGGTAAGAAAAACTATGACTACATCAATACCTCCACTGGCACAGTACAAACTTTGCTCTCCCCGAACAACCACCCTCGGAATGCAGGCCCTGCACCAGTTGTTATTACCTTGTGCCTCAAAACAGTAGAGATAGGCTGAAACTTTCACCTCGTGAAGGCCCTATCAAGGTCCAATGAAAATAATTTAAATTCAAGCATCCAAGAACAAATACAATTTTAAATCTAGAGTTATGCTTTAAAACTGGTAAATGTTTCTATAGCACAACAAGCACGACACGTTTAATTTATTAACACTAAATGTTCCCAATTAATGTATAGACAAAAACCACACTATGTAACAACACTCATACACATATTACTTCCCTAGAAACAATAACAATACAAGAAACAGAGAGTACAATTAAATCAAATAACTTTCACACAAATACCAAGGAATCCCTTTAAAGTCAACACAAATTAGTATGATAGCATAAAAATAAAACTATGCCGACATGCACAAGGGGTGTTAAACAAAAGGAACCTTTGAACTCTTCATATTACTGCATTAATTATTCAATGGGAAATCCAAATATACACCCTCAACAACCAAACATCCATCCTCTTTGTTGCAGTGGCTCATGTTAATGTTTCAGCATGCTCCTTCAGTGTGAGCCACCTTCTTCAGGATGAAATTAGAACTATGTTCTAACCCGCAACCCAGCAACTGATGATTTGAAAGCACTTGACTCACTTAATGATCAATGAAAATAACACTTGTCACATTGCAATCATGTTGTCATGCAAAGCACTAATATTTGAGGCACACAGTATGTATCTCAGGTGTCAATGTGGGCCGCTTCGAGTCAATTACTTTTAGTTCACAGCATGTATAAAGAGATCTTCATAATTCACCTATCAATTCAAAAAGACTTGAAGAACTTCTCAACCAACAATTTCAATCTGTGTTCCTAGACCATCAGTTGGGGAGAGTGTACTAAACAACACTTCTAGTTCGCTACTGAATTAGAAAGGGATATATACTAAAGTCTCCAACCTGAACAGAACTGCATCATCTCAGGTCTTGGTGTAGAAGCCCTTGGTGCTGCACATATTGGTAATGTGGGATCCACCTATGACTAGTAAGAGTTTGAAAGATGTGTGAGTGACTTCTAATGTACTATCGTCCCCTTGTCAATTCAAGACAAGGATGCAACCTTCACAGAGACCTGGTAACGGTAGCCCGGCTGGGCGACTGCACCTCTAAGTATGCTGGATTTTCCGCCAGCTTTCAGTGCTGCAGTTGGCTCATAATGCTGCCATGTACTGTTTGGGGCCTGGAGCAGGGTCTTGTTGGGCCGGATCCCCCTCCCCTCTAGCGGGTATGGGATGAAATCATCACTGGAAAATCAAGGACTTCTAGTGTTATCTCACCCCTTAAGACTAGGCCCAAGTCCTTGTTATCTACACAGGCTCACACTGGTGGGACAGCACTTACTCAGCCCTTGCCTTCCTCTCAACAACGCCGGTTTTAAGTATTTAGTCCTTGCAGTGGTTTGGGCTGCAATGCCTAGATCCAGTTAATCTGTTAAAAATGCTATGAAAGTTTTAGCATTCATTAATACTGAGTGGGTACATTCGGAGCCACTGTAAGTCTAATTACAACCAATGTCCAAATGTAAACACCGCCCACCAAATGACCTCTGCCACCTGGTGCTGTCTAATGTCACTTAGATATGGTTCCTCGGCCCCAAGTCACCCATGACGAAATCATTATTTCCCAATTGTGACCAGATCTGATGAATTTTCTGTGGTTCTCTTCTGGTCGTAAATCTCCTCTCCAGGCCTAAAAAAAACACTGTCCATCTGCTCAGCACACTGAGCTGGACGAGAAACTTTCTGCTCATCTCATCCACTCCAACCAGTTGCAGGCCCTGGTCCACACCCAGCTTGACTGCAGTGACCCGTGGTAATGTCTATACGGACCAGCCTTACTTATGTGGAATGCCCTGTCTTCTTGTCCATTTCTTCTTGTATGTTATCGTCCTGTTCTCTGTTGAACGTTTTAAAATATATATAAAAAATTATTTATGTCTATATAATCTTTTGTGGGATTTGCCTATTTGTCTTTCATTGACGTAGATGTTCATAACTTTGAGATAATATGTTATGTACCTGCTTATTACCTTTGTAAACAAAATTGAAAAGCAATAAAAAAAAGAAATCACAAGTAAAAAATTCAAAATAGGATCCTTATTCTCTGCTGCTAATTAAACAAGCATTTGCAATGCAATAGGTCTCGCATTTGCGAGACTTTGAGCTACTGGCATTGTAAAAGTCAAACCTTTTATCTATGTGTTGGTTTTGAAAACAGATAAATAAAAGGCATTGTCATTTACAATGCCAATACCTTAAAATTTCACAAATGCGAGACCTATAGCATTGCAAATGCTTGTTTTGTCCTGTAAGTCATCCAGATGCCCCCAGAACGGGTTTTGAGTGACCACAGAGGAGGTGTTGCTCATTTCCCTAGCCATTCCTCTAGGATGGGCACAGGAGTTCTATACAGGGGAAAATGGTTCTGCCATCTTGGCTTTAGGAAGAGAGAGGCACTGTGGGATTGTTGCAGTAGGGTACACAGAAATTGTTGTAAAAGTGGGTAGAATAACCCCTGGGAACTTTTTCCCTATTGGTTAGGGACAGGCTAGGAGTCATTCTCACTCATAGGCTTGTGCAAGGCATAATTGTGTCACCCTTGGGCACCTTCTTCAGAACACTACTAGACCAGTGAAAGACAGAAGAAAGACTGCAGCTGCTGTTGGGACCTGTGAGGAGAATCACGAGGGCTGGGCTTGCTACCATTTGTACTCAGGACAAAGAAATGGGCTCCTAATCATAAAGAAGTTTTACCTGGAGAACCAGGACCACCTGACAGCCAATCTGCCAAAGGTGCATCACAGATGGGCCTGACTTCACCGTAGATCCCTCTCTAAGTTCTTCGCTCTACATTTGAATTAGTCGAAGCCCCTTCAACTTCGTCCTGCAGCTTCTTTGAAGCCACCATCAATGAGGACCAGATCAATGCAAGAGACTGCCAGGCCTCAGCAACCTGAACTTCGCCTACTTCTATCAATGACTGCATCGGAGGCCCCATCCTCCTGCAACCTGTTGTACCCTGATGTCTTCTGCCTGTTGCCTTCAATACCGACAAACCCATTGATGGCCAGTCGAAGTTCAGAATTGTTTCTAAGAAAAGAAGATAACTCTTTGACTGGGACTAACTAACAGGGAGAACTACCGGCCCATCTCGCTCCTCCCTTTCGCGGCGAAAGTCGCTGAGAAAACCATCAACGCAAAACTGACAAGGTTCATCGAAGACAACGCCATCCTTCTCAATCCGGATTCCGCAGCAACCACAGCACCGAGACCGCCCTACTCGCCGCCACAGATGACATCCACACCCTCCTCGACCAACGCCACACCGCAGCCCTGATTCTACTCGACCTTGCAGCTGCCTTCGACACCGTCTCCCACCGCACACTCGCCGCCAGACTACACGACGCCGGCATACAAGGAACCGCCTTCGACTGGATCTGATCCTTCCTCACCGACAGAAGCCAAAGGATCAGTCTGCCACCCTTCCTCTCCGAGCCCACGGAAATCAACTGCAGAGTCCCCCAGGGATCATCGCTCAGCCCAATCCTCTTCCACATCTACATGACCCCCCTCGCCACCATCGTCCGACAGCACAGCCTCAGCACAGTATCCTACACCGACGACACCCAGCTCATCCTCTCCCTCACCAAAGACCCCACCACCACCAGACTTAACTTCCAGGAAGGAATGCAGGACGTTGCAGCCTGGATGAGCAACAGCTGCCTAAAGCTCAACTCGGAGAAGACAGAAGTCCTCGTCCTCGGAACCACCCCATCGGCATGTAACAACACCTGGTGGCCCACTGCCCTCGGCAGCCCCACGACCCCCACGGATCACACCAGAATCCTCAGCATCGTACTCGACTCCTCCCTCTCCATGAACCGACAGGTCAACGCCGTCGCCTCCAGCTGCTTCAACACTCTCCGCATCCGCCGTAAGACTTTAAAATGGATCCCCCCATGCAAAGGAAGACAGTTACCCACGCACTCATCATCAGCAGGCTGGACTACGGAAACGCCTTCTACGCCGGCATAAACAAGTCTCTACTCCGCAGGCTCCAGACAATACAGAACACCGCTGCCAGACTCGTCCTTGGTATCCCTCGACACGAGCACATCAGCCAACACCTACGGAAGCTCCACTGGCACCCGTCGAGAAGAGAGTCACCTTCAAGATACTCACCCACGCCTACAAATGCCTACACAACACCGGACCCCAATACCTCAACGATAGAATCACACTCCACATACCCAAAGAAACCTCCAATCCGCCAACCTCATCCTCGCTGAGACCCCATGCATCCGCAGAGCCAAGGCAGGGGGAAGAGCCTTCTCCTACATCGCGGCCAAGACCTGGAACGAGCTCCCGATCAACATCAGACGCGCCCCCTCCCTGAACTCCTTCAGGAAGGCTTTTCGGCTAAACGGAACTGCTGCCCCCCCCAGCGCCTTGAGACCCTCACGGGTGAGTAGCGCGCTTACAATCCCCTGATTGATTGAGTGATTGATTGATTGGGATGAACCTAGTCTTTGTACCGGACCGGCGATTATTCGCGGTCGGTCGGCCTTAACTTCTGACTTTGCCCTGGTCTTGTGTGATGAGCTTCCCACGGTTGGCTCTTTCTGACTTTTGGTGCTATTTTTATCTAAAATTTAAAATATTCATATCTTCAATTTTCAGTCCCCCTTATTGGATTTTGGTCATTTTGTTCATTCAATCAATCTCTATTTTTATATACTGAGGTGGGAATTTTATTGTGTTGTGTTTTCAACTTTTTATCAGTTTTGGAACTTCTAAATGGTTGACACATTTAACTAAATTAAGCCTGTATGCTCTGTGCCACAGCTACCAGAGGTTGAGTTCAAGTTTAAATTTCTGAAACCTTTACTGGACCTTACAAGAATAGTGACATTATTACCAGTGGTGCACTAGCATTTACCCCAACTAATAACCTACTTCCTCACAGCTGTAAAACAAAGGCAAAAGAGCAGAGAAAAAACGGATAGGGATACAGAGAAAGTGATATGGAGGGAGAGAAAAGGAAATAGAAAGGAAGAGAAAATTAGGAGAGGAGGGGCTGAGGGAAAAGGGAGAGAGTGAGAGAGAGAGAGAGAAAGAGAGAGAGAGATTGTAGACTCTCAAAATATCTCCCTCGAACCTACCTTTAAAGTGACCTATTGCAAACTCTCTTTACACCTTTGGCTACGTCATAAACAGCTGTGCTGTTTTATGCCATTTACTCGTAATTTCTACAGGTTCATGCATGAGCTTCAGACAGCAGTAGGGTGACTATCAGCTTCCAGGTCACTACGGACAATTTCCAGCCATTGAATTTTGTGATGACTGAATGCATTCTGAATGTTGTAGTCTTGCTTTGCTCCCTTTGAATTTATTTGACTCGCACTCCTCAAAACAAAATCTATAGGTGAAAAGTTTGAGACTGGAGATATTGTTCGTAATGACCACTGAGTAAGATGTTCACCTTAGAGAGCAAAGCTTGGAAAGGGATAAAGGCAATCTCTTTTCACTCTTTTGAGCTGTGCTTTCTCCAGTTAATGCGCTAACTCAGAGAAATGTTGAGTTAAAAGCTAGTGCTTTAGACATTGCACATGCAAAAAACAGGTGCTCAGCTTTGCTCTGAGCCGGCACATCTGTTCATGATATAGCTCTAGGATATTGTTTCTATATGTATCATGTTTATTGTTGTCCCCAGAAAACTCCAGACATAATATGTATCTGGGTCACTTGCAGGGTCCAACCTCTAAGGGCCCAATTCACAAAGAGCCTCCGCAGTCATGGTGGAGTCTCCGCCTTCATGCCGGAATCTCCTCACTGCAGTTCTCATTGCGCAGGTTCCGCCACGAGTGCAGAGACTTTGCCACGACTGTGGAGCCTCCACCATGACTGCGGAGGCTCTTTGTGAATCAGGCCCTCTGTCTATAAGACCAAAGTGATCCTATGGAAAATAAACTAAAGAGTTTCATGTTTATGCATCTTATCTCTTGACCCAGTGGTTACTGGTCTATATCTGCACTTGGTGCAGTTGGTTTCCATAACTATCGGAGGGCCTGTGGCAGTAATGCATTCTAATTGAATAACTAAGGAACTCCCTTTGCACTGGACTGTTAAGGGGCAGCAATTTGAAACCATCGATGATTATTCGAGGAGTTGATAGAGGCAGAGTTTGTAACCAAGATACAGCTTCATTTAAGCAATTACAAACAATATATTCAATAATTAGTAAGAGGGATATCTATAAAACATAACATGAGGTTCACTGGGAGTTCTTCGGCCAGGTCACTGCTACCTCTGCCACATTGATGACAACCATGCTTGATTTAGAACTGTCCGCTCTTGTGGCAGAAAATGCTGGGTCATTTAGAAGAGGATAGTAACAGGCCTCATGGCATAAGAAAGAAATGTTCCAGCAGTCATCTTCATTGAAGGCAGTGTTCCTGAGTGTAGAGCCGCTGCCATTTGCAGCACTGGGAACACACTTTGGCATCCTTCTCTCCATGATATCAGGGCATATAGGTGGCAGACATGAGAGAATTCCTGGCATCTCCCACAGTCACATGGAGGGTAGCTCAGAGGGTTATTGCCAGCATGCCAGTACAAGGTACAGCACCATCTTACTGTCATCTATCCTGACCACCTCACATTGTTAGATCCAAGTGGGCAGTACCATCACCACTGCAATCTTACATGGTGACTGTTGGGTAGGATGCTGGTGACAACAGAGTCGTGGATCCTACCATCAGATTGGTGGGATCCCTTCTCTTCCTGAACATTGGAATTAGTGGTGCTGGGACCTTGAAGGAAGAATGCTACTGACTCCAAGCACATGCCTGCTGCAACATCTGGTCAGAGAAAAATGCCTCTTTTGCTATTGCAGCTGTAGGAATGGAGTCCACTGATATTTGTATCAACATAAAGCCTCTGATATGCAGTTGGGCTGAAACACTGGATTGTATGAGGAGAGAACATGACAGCTAGACTTTGAAAAATGTAGCTGTGGAGTAAGTTACTATTTTTCTGATAATAGGTTCCGGTCTCTGTATGCAGTAAAAGCTGTATGCCCGGATTCAGAAAAGCAGCTAAGGAAGGGGAGCCAGTTTGCTGCTTCCTATGTTTCCCATGTCCTCCCGGGGAAATCTCCAATCAGACAGGTAAGTGACCAGTCCGGCTAGCAATTGGCTCCCAGAAATCAGACTACCATACATCAGATATATTCAGGAGTCCTTATTCAAAATAGGAACACGTGCTCTATGTGCATTAACATATTATTATTATTATTGAAATTCTGAATTTTACTTAGAGAACAGTAATGAGTAAATATGTTAAAAAATCTCTTCCAGGATCTACAGAATGCTTCAAATGCCCCTGGGATCAGTGGCCCAACGCCAGGCAGGACAAATGCATTCTAAAGACAATTGAGTTCTTGTCCTATGATGAGCCTTTAGGAACCTGCTTGACAGCCATCTGCATTTTCTGCTCTTTGATACCAGTTGGGTTTCTGCAGCTGTTTGTTCTTTATAGAAACACCCCCATCGTCAAAGCCAACAACCGCTCCCTCAGCTACCTCTTGCTCCTATCCCTTTCTCTTTGCTTTCTGTCTTCATTGGCTTTCATTGGCTATCCCACAGCAGAGAAGTGTCTCCTTCGCCAAGCTGCGTTTGGAATCATTTTTGCTCTGTGCGTATCTTGCATCTTATCCAAAACCATCATGGTGGTCATCGCCTTCAAAGCTACCAAACCCAACAGTGATTTGAAGCGATGGGTGGGACCCAAATTGTCCTACCTGGTCATCTGTGTTTGTACCCTTATTCAGGTTCTCCTGTGTTTGTCTTGGTTAATTCTTTCACCTCCTTTCTCTGAAAACAACATCCACATCCTTCCTGGAAAAATAATAATTGAATGTAATGAGGGATCTCAGATCGCTTTCTGGTGCATGCTGGGATATCTTGGGCTTCTGGCCACCAACAGTTTCATAGTCGCCTTTCTTGCCAGAAAACTGCCTGACAGCTTCAACGAGGCCAAATTTATCACCTTCAGCATGCTCGCCTTCCTCAGTGTCTGGCTCTCATTTATTCCGGCTTATCTCAGCACCAAGGGCAAGTACATGGTGGCCATGGAGGTCTTTGCCATATTGACTTCCAGCTCTGCTTTGGTCTCGTGCATCTTTATTCCTAAATGTTACATCATCCTGTTGAGGCCTCAAATGAACACGAAGGAATATTTAATGGGAAAGATGACAGGGCACATCAAAAAGGACATTTGAGCTCACATGCATAGGGAACAATTGATTAAATGTGGTTTGATTTGCTTTTCCCACATAAAAGTGTCTTTAAATTCTCATCAACTGTTATGTAATGAAATAGATGTCAGCAAAATACTGTTGTACTCTCTAGCAGACACTGTGCCTTAGAAATCGGGATTTGTGAAAATTACAGACTTGGCTGTCTGGTTTGTGTTTTGCCAAATACAAGTGTCAAAATACATCTGGTTTTGAAATGCCCTGATGCTGATGGGAGGTGTGTTGTCTGTGATTACCAATGTACAGGAAGGGATACCCTCTTCGTGAGCCAGAGTAGCAAGGGTAGCTGTAGACGTACACAATGAGCAAAATGATCGGAATTTGGATCTGCATTTGAATCTATAGGTATTTCACTGAATCATGTTAAATACTTTATACTTCTGCTAAACACCTCTAATACGGCAATCATTTTATGTTATAACACTGTGCAGTCTTGCAACATTAGTTTCAAAGCACAACTACCCATGATTACCTCTTCAGTCCTTACATTCAATTAATTAAAGTGGACAGTGCTGCCCCAAACCCCAGGCTGGAATGTGATTTAAGTTGCACTTGTGGGACATCGTGATGCCAGGAATTGTGCCTTCTGTGCTTGTGTGGAGTCCAGTCTTCAGCTTGTCCACAGATGGCCTCTTGCAAAGGGGGTGTCTTCGTGAATGACCAATGACTCCACAGCCTTGCTACTTATTACATGTGGTTAGTGCTTTAACATCTGTGATCAAGACTGGGGTTGGGTGCAAATTCTGCAATAAACAACATGGTTAAGGGTAACTGATGTCATGCTATTGCAGCCATAAACTGGCAAGTCAATTGCAGAGGAGTGAAGGCAGAGCTGTCTTGGATTCTGGGATTCATTTGCTGTTTGGTGTCCTGAATTTGTTGTGCTGTTGGTCACTGTGCGGTGCTGTTGCACAATATGCAGTGACACATGTGGATGAACTTGATTGCAGTGTCATCTTTAGGTCTTTGGGGGCTCTGGCCAAGACATATTTTGGGGGTCACTATATTGAACATATTTCAGTTTTGTTACCCATTGGAGATGGAGGAGAGGCAAGACCCCACAAGATCACTAAGCCTTCAAGACCATTGTCACTGCACACCACCACCTCATCAGAACAACAAAGAAAGCAGCCCTACAGGAAAGGATCAACACCAATGCATTCAACAGCAAGGAACTTTTCACCGTGTTCAAAGAACTCACCATACCCAGCACAGAGACAGCAGACATCCCCCTCTTCCAAGATCTCTGAAACAACCTCAGCACCTACTTCCACCACAAGATCAGGGAGATATACAACAGCTTTTATGGCCTCGATACCCAAGAGCCTCCTACCCCACCCACAACCAATACTGGACCCCAACAGACCCTACTCAGCTGGACCCCCTTCACAGAGGATGACACCCTCAAGTTCATGAAGAGCATCCACTCCGGAGCACCCGCAGACCCCTGCCCACATTACATCTTCAACAAAGCAGGCATCAGCATCGCCCCTGAAATCTGCTGCACCATCAACTACTCCATCAACTCCGCCACCTTCCCGGAAGACTGGAAACACGCAGAAATCGATCCCTTGCTGAATAAACCATCTGCAGACCCGACGGACCTCAAGAACTTCAGATCCATCTCGCTTCTCCCCTTCCCAGAAATGGTCATCGAGAAGGCCATCAAGGCCCAATTCTCTGAGTTCATAGAAGCAAACCACATCCTGGACCTCTCCCAATCTGGCTTCTTAAGCAACCATAGCACAGAGACCGCCCTCCTCACCGCCACAGACGACATCCGCGCCCACTTCGACTGAGGTGAAACTGCAGCCGTCATCCTCCAAGACCTCTCAGCTGCCTTCCATACTGTCTCTCACTGCTCCCTATGCACAAGATTCCATGACGCCGGCATCCGCGACAAAGCCCTGGAATGGATCCTCTCCTTCCTCACTGGCCAAACACAGAGAGTGAGAGTACCTCTGTTCCTCTCTGAACCCACAGAGATCAGCTGCGGAGTGCCTCAGGGCTCCTCCCCGAGCCCCACGCTTTTCAAAATCTACATGGCCCCGCTCACAGCCATCGTCTGGAACCACAGACTCAACATCGTCTCCTACGCCGATGAAACCCAGCTGATTCTCTCCCTCACCAATGAACCAAAGTCATCAAGAACAACTTTCATGACAGGATGAAGGCTGTCATCACCTGGATGAAGAACAGCTGCCTCAAGCTCAACTCAGAGAAGACCAAAGTCCTCATCATGGGCTCCAACCCCTCTGCCTGGGATGACTCCTGGTGGCCCGCAGCACCTGGAACCCCGCCACACCCACGGACCACATGCAGAACCTCAGCATCATCCTGGACACCTCTCTCCCTATAAGCCACCAGATCAAGGCTGTCTCATCATCCTGCATCCACATGCTACGCCTGCTCCGAAAGATCTTCAAATGGATCCCCACCGTGTCCAGAAGAACGGTCACCAACGCACTCATCAGCAGCAGAATCGACTCTATGCCGGCATCACTCAGAAACTCCTCAAGAAAATGCAGAACATCCAGAACGCCTCCGCCAGACTCATCCTCAACTCCCCTGCAGCAACCACATCACCAGCCACCTAAGAGACCTCCACTGGCTCCCAGTC
The DNA here is from genome assembly GCA_963921515.1 of Calotriton arnoldi. Lineage (NCBI taxonomy): Eukaryota > Metazoa > Chordata > Amphibia > Caudata > Salamandridae > Calotriton > Calotriton arnoldi. The sequence goes on along the minus strand of CAWUFW010005055.1, from coordinate 489,342 downwards.
AACAAAAGAATCACCTTCAAGCTCCTCACACACGCCTACATAGCCCTACATGACGCAGGACCGGCATACCTCAGCTACTGCCTCGCATTCCACGTACCCACCAGAGACCTCTGCTCCACCCAACTGGCCCTGGCTACCGTCCCACATATCTGCAAAACCACTGCTGGAGGAAGATCCTTCTCCTACTTCGCAGTGAAGACCCTGCCTCTCCACCTCAGGCAATCACTGTCTCTGCCTCAATTCAGGAAGGACCTCAAGACCTGGCTCTTCAACTGAACCACAGCGCCTCGACGGACCTGTAGCTCTTTACCCCCCTCACCCAGCACCTTGAGACCCTTACGGGTGAGTAGTTGCACTTTTCAAGGCTTGGATTGATTGATTGATCAATTCCTGATAATTCATACCCTCTGTGATGCTAAGAGATACTAAACTTTAACTGGATCACACAACAGTTGAATTTTGTCTTGCTGAGGCCCCCAAAAATCCTTAAGATGACACTGGGTAGAGAGACTGTGTTAGAGTAGAGGTAGGCAGAGGGAGAGAAAAATAGAAAAGAGATATGTCAAAAAGAGACACAGGTCACTTTCACAGGGGTCCCTTGGAAGGTGGGGGCCCTAGGCAACTGCCCACTTTGCCCAAGACTTAAAACATCTCTGCTTGATTGATTCAGTGACGGAGACCGGCACGGAGTGGTAGCGAATAGCAACTAGATTTATTGTTACTATGTAGTCATGTACCTGGGAGAGTGTAGTGATGACTTTTGCTTTACTAGTTTATTGTGTTTACTGGAATACACTGCACATGAAAGCCACTTAAGCTTGTAGCATTTAAAAGCAATGCAACCATAACTCCCAATAGAGCATTGATCATGACTTCTCACATGACGCCACAGCTAACAACATCAAATTATATCATCAATTACATCACTGTCGATGCATTTTAGATTATATTGTGAATATTTTGTATTGCTATGGAACTTTTATGGACTTTGGCCGAAATAAAGTATTTCAAGTTCACTGTGGAAATCATGCATCACACATTTATTAGCAGAATCACTGAAATCGATCAGCACCCCACATGCATAAGTCCACTCGATCCAACATTTGACTGTACCTTGCAGACCCTATGAGCCAGGCCTGGCCACACCTTATACAACCTTCATCAGAGCATGCTGAAAGAAACCTTTAGCCATGCCTTGCAGTCTGTGGTTGCAAGCCTTAAATTTCACATGGCCATGCACCTTTACCCTCACAAAGATTCAGAGCTTCTCCACCAAACTGGCCATTAGTTGCTGAACTGATTGTCCCTACCCCAAAAGTCAATTGGCATGACTTTGGCCATATCAAGCATATAAACTCAGCACCCTATTCCCCATAAGACACTGTTGTCTTCATTTGGTTATTCCAATCAGACTCTGGGTGCTGGGCCTGGCCTTTGACTAATCCCCGTACTCATTCCTACTTCCCCAGAGCCTGCATGCGGTCAGGCCCATAGTACAGTGGTCCTGACCTCCACAGCCTCCTTTATAAAGCCTTCAGTTTTAGTCTTCCTACATATCCTCCCAATCCATGCGTATTTAACCAAGACAGTCTTGACACTAAAACACTGCATATCACTTCACTTCAAGAAAACTTTATTTTGGTCATTATGACCATAAAAGTACATGTGCAAATACAATACATTACATTTAAGAGAGGAAATAAAAGAAAGGAATCTTGCAATCTGGACGTGGGCCAGAGTTGCTCACAAAAGTGCAAGTGCATCACATTGATATTCCTTAAAACAATCTATAATGACACAAATCCGAATCCATTGACCTGGAATTAGCCTACGAATACAAGGCTCGTTAAAGTGCATATGCAATACATGTGCAATACAATAGCAGTAATAGGAAAAGAAAAGCACAAAGCAGTCCACATAGGCACGAGCTCAAGCCCAATGCCCTCCATTGCGATGGCTTGCAAAAAGTGCATGTGCCTTACAACATCATTTCAAGTGTGCAAACTGCATAAACTTGCGCTCTTTTCAGATACCAAAATTCAGCTGCTGTCATCAGGGGCATCCTTACCTCACCAAATTAAGAAAAAAATTGCACAGATATAAAATATTCATAAAACCAGGTGAACATCATATTATGATTAAAAAGTACTTGTTAAGAATCATACAAATTAAAAATATCCCAAATCCAGTTAAAAATGTTATAAGGCGGTCGACCAGAACCTATGAGCTAATCTTCAGGAGAGCCCTGCGTACGCACCACACAGAGAATAAAAACCGTGATACTGAGAACACAATAGGCAGGTGGGTGTCATATTTCAGTATCCTAAAAGCCTCTATGCATTGCTTTGTTCCCAGGTTTCTACATAGCTGAACCAGCCATCGGTGTCTCGCCTTCTTGTAGCCTGGACAGAAAATTATTACGTGGTATTTTGTCTCCACTGCGTTGCTACAGGCCGAACAGCCCAAAATGGATGAGGCCGCCCATTTGTTTGTAAAAGCACGCAACGGGAGTACACCATGTCTAAACTGCAGGTATAGCTTCTTTGCAAGGGCCGGTTGGATATCATCCAGTACAGGCTCTAATCTGTACTGATCTTTAATTTCTAAAAACACTGAGGTCAGCGTGCCAATTGAAGAGCTCTCCTGAAGATGGGCAAGTTTATACTTTCTATAGCTCCCTATCAAGTCCTTCCTAGATATTGTAGGACAGGTTACTTCTGCATTATGCCACAGATTGCCCCTTCCCATAGCCACAAATGTGTCCTTAATGAAAGCCAACCATGGTAGTTTGCCCGCACCCTGTAAACTCAGCACCTCTCTCAGCTCTTCCCTGTATTCAGCCAGTTGTGGGGTAACCCACAGACGCCGCCAAAATAAGAGGGGTCTGAGAGCGACTTTGTCTGCAATTGGTCTAACCCCAAGGTCCAGACGAAGCGGTGTAAGGGGGGAGCTAGGGGGAAGGCCAAAAAGCTGCCTGGCAAAGGTATTCTCGATTTTTACTATATTGCCAGATGGGCGGTGGCCCCAGATTTCAGCCCCATACAGGGCAGCACCCCTAGCTTGTACATTGTATATTTGAACCACCAGGCCAACAGGTTTGTGGATGGACTACCTAAATACCTTAGTCATGCCCCCTGTTGTCTGGGCCAACTTTAGGCTGGCTTTCTTAATTTGAGCACCCCAGTCCATTTTTTCCATAAGCGTAATTCCTTGGTACTCAAATACGGACACCCTCTCAAGGGGTCTGCCTGCTAAGCATGGGTTTGGCCTAGTACTATTTCCTGCATTGAACACCATATATTTAGTTTTCTGTAGATTAATCTCAAGCCCCCTATTTTTACAAAAGACGTCAAAATTGTCGAGGGCCCTCTGTATGCCCATAGGTGTTTTTGAGAGCAAGAGAATGTCATCGGCGAACATCATAGCCGGTACTTTGCGGCTCGCCAGCTTTGGGGCATCTATGTCCTTCCCTGGAATCAAAGCCTCAACTAGACCATTTATAAAAAGACAGAAAAGGGTCGGAGCAAGGACACAGCCTTGTCGATCACTTCTGCCTACGGGAATGGGGCAGTGAGTTCTCCATGTTTACCAAACCTGATTTGGGCAAAGTTGCCTTCGTGTAATCGTTTCAACAGGTGGCAAAGATAAGCTGGGGCCCCCAGGTTCATTAAAGTAGCCCACAGTTGGTCCTTCTGCACCAGATCAAACGCAGATTTTAAGTCCACAAATATTAGATAGAGACTGCCACCCTCTAAACACACCGTTTTCCAGTGTAAAAGTTGGAGCCTTGATCTGTTGTGGACATCTTCTCTCTAAACCCGGCTTGAAATGGGCTAAGGACATTGTGCTCCTCCATCCAGCTCTGGAGTCGTACCAGTAGCACGCAGGCAAATATTTTTTGGCTAACATCGATGAGGCTTATAGGTCTATAATTTAAAGGAAGAAGTGGTGAACCCTTTTTATAAATTGGTAGAATTTCCGCACCTGCCCAGGTCGCGGGAATCGCCATTCCTTGTAGGATGGCGTTAAACAAGGACCACAAATAGGGGGCCCAGATGGTAGGTTCACTGCAAAAGAGGTCCCTGGGGATCTTATCAAGTCCTGGAGCCTTAGATGGTGCTACTTTGCTCAGGGCATCGGTTAGCTCCGTAAGGGTTATCACAGGGGCCTCAGTGCAATTTATCTCTCGGGGGAAGACTCATTACCAGTTACACTACCTTCATCCTCTGTCCTTGAATAGAGGGACTCGAAATGAGCCCTCCACACATCCGCCCCTATATTGGGTTCTATTGCCTGTTACCTTCAGAGCAGCCCGTATTTACCACATTCCAAAAGGTCCTCATATCATGTGTACATAGGGTGCTTCTCAGGGTGTCCCACTTGTCACATTCCCTTCTTTTTTTTGCCTTGTCCGTGTTGCTTTTGTAGGCCGCCCTTTTTTCTCTGATTAGCAGCCTATCCTTGGCCTTAATAGCAGAGAAAAGAGCTGACTTAGCCATACGGTAGCTATAGCTATACCAGGGGTGTCAGGGTTTTTTATGTTCCCTTATTCTTTTACTGGGGTCAAACATAGTGGCCATAGTAGTTGTTAATGCTTTATGGTTCTCATCAACTTTTGAAAGAGAGATAAAAGTACCATTGGCCAAAATAGATTGATAAGGAACGGAATGATGGTTTGATAAAGAGAGGATAGCTTTTCCTGAGATTGGCAGAAATACACCCATCGGACTCTCTTCCTGCAATTTGTGAGTATTAGTCTGGTATCAGGAGGAGATTTTAAATCAGATGTACTCTCGACACATGGCGTGACCACCTCTAGAATCAGAGCATTATGGTCACTATCATGAAGAGGCACAATCTTGAAATCTATCACCCTGTGCCATGATTTTGTATCTACCAGGATGTAATCTAAGATAGAGGCATGTCCTATTCTATTAAAGGTGTAATTCCCCAGTGGGTCAGAATTTGTTCGACCATTACAAGCCCTTAGTGAGTGATTTAATGTAAGGGTGTTCATCTGGAGCACCAATGGAGTCCAAGCCCTGGTTGCCGGAATATTGGGCTCTGGGATGTCCCAGTGTAGGTCCTCTTCACTGGCGTTACCTACTGTTAGACTTGGCATCTTTTGGCGTGTTTCTCCTGACTTTTTGCTTTCTGACCTCCCGGTGTTGACTCTGTTTTTGCTGGTGTAATGATTCTGTGCACTTTCCTCACTGCTGTCCAGTGGGAAAGTGCAAGTGCTCCTGTATAAAATGTGTTATGGATTGGTGTTTCCATGATTGGCCTATTTGGTTTATGTGTCAGTCCCTTGTAAAGTGCACTGCGAGTGCCAGGGCCTATAGACCAAATGCTGTTGGTGGGCTGCAGCACTGGATTGTGCCACCCACGCAAACAGCCCGTAAAGTGTAACTCGGGCCTGCCATCGCAGAGCCTGTGCGCAGCCTGGGGCTGCCATGTCGACTTGGCAAGTGCACACACTTGCAAGTCCCTAAACCTTCCCTTTGCTACATGTTAGTCACCCCTAAGGTAGGCCCAAGGTACCCCTGTGGGCAGGGTGCGTTGTATGCGAAAGGTAGGACATGCCCTGGTGTGTGTGGCATGTCCTGATAGTGAATTACAGCCGAGTTCGTTTTTCACTATTGCAAGGCTACCTGTTCCCCTAGGCCAGAACGGGCAGTTTTGATTATTACAGCTTATAACCCTAACTGACCCTGGGAACATGGTAGAAATTCGAGTTTAGTATGCCTGGACTCAGAATGATAAAATGCAGCTTTTAGTGAAGTTGGTTTTAACATTCTGTGTTTGAAAATACCACTTTTAGAAAGTGGGTATTTTCTTGTCTAACCATCCAAGCCTGCCTCTGCGAGGTTGTGTATTCCTTGTCTGGAGTGTGAGTGACAGGGGCTGGGGGATGCCAGGAGACAGGGTGAGTCAGCACAGGGCTGAATAGCAAGATCTACATGTAGATGGGTGGGAGGAGTTGCACCTGGGCCCTGAATGGGACAGTGCCTTCCCTCCACAATGCTGGCTCCACCTCCTGTGGTGCGTCTGATGTCCCTGGCCTACTCACTGAAAGAAGGGACGGAGACTTGTCAACAAAGTGCTCCAGAACTGGTTTGGACTAGGCAAAGGCCTCTCTACCTTCAGAGAACAAAGGAATTTGGGATATAAATATTGGGGCCCTGACCCCATGAATTTAGATCTAGCTGGAATCAAGGAACCTGCCAAGACGAAGAGCTGGAAGAGCTGCCAGGAGGAGTACTGCCCCTTTGCTGTGTTGTTGCTTTGTTGGGTTGGCCTGCAGCTGCTGCTTCTGCCTTGAGCAGTGAAAGGACTGAACTTTCTACAAACTTGTGCTGAGTATCTCCAAGGGCCTGGAACCGAGCTGGCCTCCTGTTAAGAAGTCTCAGGGACTACAAAGACTTCACAAGCCTCTGGGTACCGCTTCTGGAACGCTGTTTCAGTTGCCACAGAGGAAGGGAACTGCAACCGACTCCGTCAACCGAATCCATCCCTGACCGGTGACCTGTTTGCACCGCAGACCGCATCGCCCGCTTCGCATCGCAAGCCTGGTCTCACCGTGGGCGACGTCCGACGCCGCCAACACCGAGCCGCTGCTTGCACCGTGACCTGTGGGCACCGCAGTTCGCATCGCATCGCTTCACTGAACCAGCCGGACCCGACCGACGCGGTCGCTGCAACTGGCTCAAGAGTCGTGACCGCATCGCATTTGGGGCACCGCTCGCACGTCTGCGACGCACCGCTCCGACTCGCACCGCTGTCCAACGCCAGCTCCCGCACTCCGGCTTGGTTGCCTGCATCGCAACCTGTCAGCACCGCATCGAGCATCGTCTCACCCTGCATCGCACGCCTTGGACTCACCGACTCCGTCTGCACGACGCTCATCGAGCCGCTGCCTGCACCGCATCGAGGGACACCGCACCTTGCATCGCTCCGTCTTGCACCGCAACCGCGACGAACGCCGACCGGCTCGTACACTCCGTACCAGCCAAAACGAGAAAGGTACTGTGACCGAGTCTGTTCACGACTCTGCTGGCCCGTATCGACGCGGTCGGCTGGAACTGTTAGACTCTGTGGTTTTCAGCATCGCGGTAGGCTCGGACGGAGCTACCGACTCGTACGAACTTTGTTTTTGAACTATTCCTGCAAAGAAGAAGTTACCTTATCAAGCATTCATGTTTAAAGTATAGTATTGTGGATTTTTGTCGTAATTGGTCTTGTCTTGAGTATATAAAATATTGGTTATTTTTCTAAACTGGTGTGGTGTCCGTTTGTAGTGCTTACACTGTATTACTGTTGGTTATGTGCAAATGCTTTACACACTGCCTCTAGAATAAGCCTGACTGCTCGTGCCAAGCTACCAAGGGGGTGAGCAGGGGTTATTTTAGGAGTGTAACTCCCTTACCCTGACTAGGAAGAAGGGTCCCTACTTGGACAAAGGTGCAAGCCCTTGCCAACTAGAGATCCCATTTCTAACATTGGTTGTCAGCGGTGAGGATAGGACTTGTGTTTGCACTTGACTTACAGTGATTGGTGTGCACTACTACCATATCGCAGACCATTATGTACCACATACTGGTTCTTTTTCTTTTGGCCTATTTTTGATCTTGCCAGTTTTTCACTACTTTTGTCATGCCTGACACAGCTGCATCATCCGTTGCATCTCTGGAAGTTATCTTTGAGGAGGATAGGTTAGAAACCTACGCCGTAAAGGAACTACGAGCAATTTGTAAAAACCTGAAAGTCCAAATTAAAGGCCTCACAAGGAAGGAGGAGCTACAAAAGGTGCTGAGGGCCTGGGTAGCAGCCAGACATGCCAGTGGGCAGCCTGGTAATCTCAGTGAGGAGGTGGAGGAGCCTATTTCCAGGGTGGATATGCTTTTGGGTAGGGGGAACCCGCCAGGTCAGGCAGCAGCAGTCTGGCCCCAGAGGAGCTGGAGGACAGGCGGGAGGCAAGGCAGTTTGAGCTGCAGAAGCTCAGGCTGGAGAGTGAGCGGGAGGAGAAGAGATTGGCCATGGAGGAGAGGAAGATGCTCTTAGAGCATGAGAGAGAACTGAAGGAGCTAGAACTTAGGAGTAAGTCAGGCTCAGATGGTGGCAGCAATTCGTCCAGAAAGGCAGACAGGATTGTTCACATTCCCAAGAATGTAGGCAAGGAGTTCAAGAAGGGGGATGACATACAAAGGTGGTTTCAGGGTTATGAGGCAGCCATACACATGAATGGGGTCCCTGAGGAGAATTGGGGAGCAGGATTGTGGCCACTTTTCCCTGAAGAAGCAAGGGATGCTCTGATAGCTTTGGGTAAGGGGTATCACCTCACCTATGCTGACATGAACGATGCCCTTCTCACTAAGTATGGTCTTACTCCTGAAAAGTACAGGGATCAGTTCAGGTCCAGTAAGAAGTCTGATGCAAACACTTGGTTGGAATGTGTGGATGTGTTCTGCAGGTCGCTGGATGGTTGGGTAAAGGGCAGTAGTGTAACAGATTTTCAGGGGCTCTACAACTTGATTGCATGGGAGCACTTGTCTAGTCTATGTTTTGCAGATCTGCGCCAGCACCTAGTTGATAGTAAGCAAACTGACCCCAGGAAGCTTGCTATGGAAGCGGACCGCTGGGTGAGTATCAGGGTCCACAAGAAAGCGTTTGGGGGAGACTCAGCCAAAGGTGGGCAGGGTCCCTAGCAGAAAGGTGGGGGGGACAAGGGTAAAGCACAGGAGTTCTCTAAAGGGCCCCAAACTAGTACCCAGGGTAAAGGTTCCCAGCCCCCCGGTGATAAGAAGAAAGGGGTCTCTACAGGGAAGCCTGTTGAGACCGGCCCCTTCAAGTGTTATGCATGTGACCAGGTAGGTCACTTTAAGGGGGACCCCAAGTGCCCAAAGGGGACACAGCCACCCACCGGTGGACAGTCCAAAGTGTTGGCTAGTGTAGCGCTTGGGGAGGAGGGGTACCCACAGGAGGGTGGGGATCCCGCAGAAATGACCCTTGTCTCACTAGGGGACAGTGAGATGGTCCCAGGAAACCAGGTGCCCCCTAACACAAAGAAATATAGCACCTGGGTGACCATTAATGGGAACAGGGTAGAGGCTCTCAGAGACACTGGAGCCAGTGTGACCTCAGTCCGGTGTCACCTGGTGTCTGAGAAGCAAGTAGTCCCGGGGCATTCCACCAAGTAGTTGCTGTAGACAACTCAGAGCGCCAATGTATGGTGGCGCAGGTCCCCTTTGAATGGGGGGGTCTCAGGTCCCTTGAGGGTGGTTGTGAGCCCTACCATGCCTGTAGATTGTCTGCTAGGAAACGACCTGGAGCAGTCCTTATGGAAGGAGGTTGAGCTCAGGTCTCACTTGGAGATGCTTGGGTTGCCAGAGTGGGCATGCGTGTCTACTCGGTCAATGGCAGCCAAAAGGGTGATCAAGACGACTTGGAGCCTGGAACAGTGGCCCAAGTCCCTGCCAAGAGAAAGGGCAGGGCGCGGGAAACCGGCCCCCGAAGTTTCCATGGACCGGGAGGAGGCGGACCTCGAGGGGGACGCCCGGTGCCTACAGTGGAGCAGGTAGCCGAACTGGGAGACATCTCTGAGCTGACCCATTGGCAGCAAGAAGGGGGTCCCTCCAGGGAGGAGTTCTGCAGGGAGCAGAACGAGTGCCCTACTCTGGAGGGTCTGCGGCGGCAGGCTGCAGACCAGGCAGCTGGTAATCAGTCCGGGTCACATCTGATCTACTGGGAGGGTGGTCTCCTATACAGTGAGCCTAAGGTTGCTGAGCCTGGGTCAGCCCGTGTGCTGGTGGTACCCCAGCGCTTCAGGACCTACCTACTGGGTCTGGCTCATGACGTGCCTTTGGCAGGACATTTGGGGCAGGACAAGACCTTTGACAGGCTTGTCACCCACTTCTTTTGGCCCCAAATGCGAAGGCAGTCAGATGCACACTGTAGGTCTTGCCAAACTTGCCAGGCAAGTGGTAAGAGTGGGAGGAAGGTCAAAGCTCCTCTCCAACCTTTTCCTGTTGTTGGAACACCCTTTGAAAGAGTAGGGATGGATATTGTGGGGCCACTGGACCCCAAGACAGCCATGGGCAACAGGTACATCCTGGTCTTGGTGGACCATGCCACCCGGTACCCGGAGGCGATCCCTCTCAGGACAACGACGGCGCCAGTGGTGGGCCGGGCGTTAATGGGGATCTTTTCCCGTGTGGGATTCCCCAGAGAGATGGTTTCTGATAGGGGGACCAATTTCATATCCAAGTATATGACATCCCTGTGGAAGGAGTGTGGTGTAACCTACAAGTTCACCACTCCTTACCACCCACAAGGAAACGGTCTGGTGGAGAGATTCAACCAGACCTTGAAAGGCATGATCAAGGGTCTAACAGAACCCATGAGGCGTAAGTGGGACGTCCTCTTGCCATGCCTACTCTTTGCATACAGGGAGGTGCCTCAGAAGTCTCTTGGGTACAGCCCCTTTGAGCTCCTGTATGGCCACCCTGTCAGAGGACCTCTGAGTTTGGTAAAGGAAGGCTGGGAGGCGGCTCCCAGGAAAACTCCCCAGGATGTATTTAGCTACATGCTGGCCTTTAGAAACCAAACTGCCCGCTTCAGGAAACTCGCTCAGGCGAACCTAGAAGCAAGCCAGGAAGAAATGAAGAGATGGTATGACCAGAATGCCACTCTGGTCGAATTTCAACCTGGGCAAAAGTGTGGGTCATGGCCCCAGTGGCACCTTGTGCCTTGCAGGACAAGTGGACTGGGCCATATGAGGTAAAGGAGCGCAAAAGTGACGTCACCTACATGGTGGATTTGCAAGCTCTAAGGAACCCTTTGAGGGTCCTTCACATGAACCGCCTCAAGCCCCACTTCGAGAGGTCCGAAGTGAGTATGCTCTTGGCGACAGATGATGGGGTGGAAGAGGAGAGTGAGCCTCTCCCTGACCTCCTGTCTACCAAGGAGCATGATGGGTCAGTAGAAGGTGTGATCCTCTCCCCTACTCTGACTCAGGAGCAGCAGGGGGACTGTCACCAGTTGCTGGGACAGTTCGCCCCACTGTTCTCTCTGACCCCCGGTGTTACTCACTGGTGTACCCATGACGTGGACACTGGTGACAGCCCTCCTGTGAAGCACAAGATTTACAGGTTGACTGACCGGGTCAGAGCCAGCATCAAGGAGGAGGTCTCTAAAATGTTGGCGTTAGGGGTGATTGAGCCCTCCCACAGTCCTTGGGCCAGCCCAGTGGTCTTGGTCCCAAAGGCTGCTGCGCCCGGTGCCACTCCAGAACTCCGGTTTTGTGTGGACTACCGTGGGCTCAATGCCGTCACCAGGACTGACGCGCACCCCATCCCCAGAGCTGATGAGCTCATTGATCCGTTGGGAGCTGCCCGGTTCCTCAGCACGTTTGATTTGACGTCTGGGTACTGGCAGATTGCCTTAACCGATGGGGCCAAGGAGAGATCAGCATTCTCAACCCCAGAAGGTCATTACCAATTCCGGGTGATGCCCTTTGGGTTGAAGAATGCCCCTGCCACCTTTCAGGTGTTGGCTGGGCTGGAGGATTTCAGTGCCGCCTACCTGGATGACATTGCTGTGTTCAGTTCCAGCTGGGAAGAACATTTACAGCACCTTGAGAAAGTGTTGAGGGCTCTGCAAGGTGCAGGCCTCACGATCAAGGCCAGTAAGTGCCAGATCGGGCAGGGTTCTGTGGTGTACTTGGGACACCAGGTAGGAAGCGGCCAGGTGGCGCCCCTACATCCCAAGATTGACACCATTCTGGCTTGGGAGCCCCCCAAGACCCAGACAGAGGTGAGAGCCTTCTTAGGTCTCACCGGCTACTATAGGAGATTTGTTAAGGGCTATGGCACCATCGTTGCCCCCTTAACAGAGCTGACCTCTAAGAGGCAGCCCAGGAAAGTGATCTAGACTGAGTCCTGCCAGAAAGCTTTTGATGCCCTGAAGGCAGCCATGTGCACGGCGCCCGTGCTCAAGGCACCTGACTTCTCCAAGGAATTTGTCGTGCAGACTGACGCTTCAGAGCATGGTGTGGGAGCGGTGCTCTCACAACTGAACGAAGAGGGCCTGGATCAGCCTGTAGTCTTCCTTAGCAGGAGACTACTTCCCAGGGAACAGAGGTGGGGTGCCATAGAAAGGGAAGCTTTTGCGGTGGTCTGGGCGCTGAAGAAGTTGAGACCATACCTGTTTGGGACTCACTTCCGGGTTCAGACAGACCACAGGCCCCTCAGATGGTTGTTGCAAATGAGGGGTGAGAATCCAAAACTGCTGAGGTGGTCCATCTCCCTACAGGGAATGGACTTTACGGTGGAACACCGTCCTGGTACAGAACACGCCAACGCAGATGGTCTGTCCAGGTTCTTCTGCCTTAGTGAAGAGAACTCCAATGGGGTTGGGTAGTTCTCCTTACTTTCAGCTGGAGCGGACATGTGTTAGACTTGGCATCTTTTGGTGTGTTTCCCCTGACTTTTTGCTTTCTGACCTCCCGGTTTTGACTCTGTTTTTGCTGGTGTAATGATTCTGCGCACTTTCCTCACTGCTGTCCAGTGGGAAAGTGCAAGTGCTCCTGTATAAAATGTGTTATGGATTGGTGTTTCCATGATTGGCCTATTTGGTTTATGTGTCAGTCCCTTGTAAAGTGCACTGCGAGTGCCAGGGCCTATAGACCAAATGCTGTTGGTGGGCTGCAGCACTGGATTGTGCCACCCACGCAAACAGCCCGTAAAGTGTAACTCGGGCCTGCCATCGCAGAGCCTGTGCGCAGCCTGGGGCTGCCATGTCGACTTGGCAAGTGCACACACTTGCAAGTCCCTAAACCTTCCCTTTGCTACATGTTAGTCACCCCTAAGGTAGGCCCAAGGTACCCCTGTGGGCAGGGTGCGTTGTATGCGAAAGGTAGGACATGCCCTGGTGTGTGTGGCATGTCCTGATAGTGAATTACAGCCGAGTTCGTTTTTCACTATTGCAAGGCTACCTGTTCCCCTAGGCCAGAACGGGCAGTTTTGATTATTACAGCTTATAACCCTAACTGACCCTGGGAACATGGTAGAAATTCGAGTTTAGTATGCCTGGACTCAGAATGATAAAATGCAGCTTTTAGTGAAGTTGGTTTTAACATTCTGTGTTTGAAAATACCACTTTTAGAAAGTGGGTATTTTCTTGTCTAACCATCCAAACCTGCCTCTGCGAGGTTGTGTATTCCTTGTCTGGAGTGTGAGTGACAGGGGCTGGGGGATGCCAGGAGACAGGGTGAATAGCAAGATCTACATGTAGATGGGTGGGAGGAGTTGCACCTGGGCCCTGAATGGGACAGTGCCTTCCCTCCACAATGCTGGCTCCACCTCCTGTGGTGCGTCTGATGTCCCTGGCCTACTCACTGAAAGAAGGGACGGAGACTTGTCAACAAAGTGCTCCAGAACTGGTTTGGACTAGGCAAAGGCCTCTCTGCCTTCAGAGAACAAAGGAATTTGGGATATAAATATTGGGGCCCTGACCCCATGAATTTAGATCTCGCTGGAATCAAGGAACCTGCCAAGACGAAGGGCTGGAAGAGCTGCCAGGAGGAGTACTGCCCCTTTGCTGTGTTGTTGCTTTGTTGGGTTGGCCTGAAGCTGCTGCTTCTGCCTTGAGCAGTGAAAGGACTGAACTTTCTACAAACTTGTGCTGAGTATCTCCAAGGGCCTGGAACCGAGCTGGCCTCCTGTTAAGAAGTCTCAGGGACTACAAAGACTTCACAAGCCTCTGGGTACCACTTCTGGAACGCTGTTTCAGTTGCCACAGAGGAAGGGAACTGCAACCGACTCCGTCAACCGAATCCATCCCTGACCGGTGACCTGTTTGCACCACAGACCGCATCGCCCCGCTTCGCATCGCAACCCTGGTCTCACCGTGGGCGACGTCCGACGCCACCAACACCGAGCCGCTGCTTGCACCGTGACCTGTGGGCACCGCAGTTCGCATCGCATCGCTTCACTGAACCAGCCGGACCCGACCGACGCGGTCGCTGCAACTGGCTCAAGAGTCATGACCGCATCGCATTTGGGGCACCGCTCGCACGTCTGCGACGCACCGCTCCGACTCGCACCGCTGTCCGACGCCAGCTCCCGCACTCCGGCTTGGTCGCCTGCATCGCAACCTGTCAGCACCGCATCGAGCATCGTCTCACCCTGCATCGCACGCCTTGGACTCACCGACTCCGTCTGCACGACGCTCATCGAGCCGCTGCCTGCACCGCATCGAGGGACACCGCACCTTGCATCGCTCCGTCTTGCACCGCAACCGCGACGAACGCCGACCGGCTCGTACACTCCGTACCAGCCACAACGAGAAAGGTACTGTGACCGAGTCTGTTCACGACTCTGCTGGCCCGTATCGACGCGGTCGGCTGGAACTGTTAGACTCTGTGGTTTTCAGCATCGCGGTAGGCTCGGACGGAGCTACCGACTCGTACGAACTTTGTTTTTGAACTATTCCTGCAAAGAAGAAGTTACCTTATCAAGCATTCATTTTTAAAGTATAGTATTGTGGATTTTTGTCGTAATTGGTCTTGTCTTGAGTATATAAAATATTGGTTATTTTTCTAAACTGGTGTGGTGTCCGTTTGTAGTGCTTACACTGTATTACTGTTGGTTATGTGCACATGCTTTACACACTGCCTCTAGAATAAGCCTGACTGCTCGTGCCAAGCTACCAAGGGGGTGAGCAGGGGTTATTTTAGGAGTGTAACTCCCTTGCCCTGACTAGGAAGAAGGGTCCCTACTTGGACAAAGGTGCAAGCCCTTGCCAACTAGAGATCCCATTTCTAACACCTACATTCAAGCCTTCCAAGGGCTGGAACTGACAATTGAATGCACCACCAAGAATCACCAAAAAATTATCGGGGATAGTAGATAAGAAAGTAGTCAACTGATCGAGTGTCGTTGACTCTTGACTATAACCAACCGGTCGTGAATATACATTAACCAGGACAATTCTGACCCTGAGAGGAAAGATCAGAAAAATACATAGAATATCACTAAAGGATGTCTCCATCTGTTTTGCTACACAACCCAAGTGCGCACCAACCCAGATACAGAGCCCCGCAGAAGGCCTACCCTTTCCCCCAAAAGTGGCGGCTACACTGAATGACACATAACCCAGTCTATGCAGGTCCACCCTAGCCCAGGTTTCCTGGAACATGCAAACCTCATGTTGATCTATAAAAGCCCCCCACTCAGGGTTATCCATTTTGGTGGTGAGTCCAGCAACGTTCCAAGATAATACCCGCAGCCTGGCTGGGCCCGAACAGTTATCTGGGATTAAAAGCTGACTAGCTTTCGTTAGTGAGCCAGAAGCCTGTTGGGAAATGCTAATCCTCTTCACCCTCATTGACCTTGAATCAATACTCAATCAATCAATCACAGAATTTGTAGAGCGCACTACTTACCCGCGAGGGTCTCAAGGCGCTGGGGAGAAAAAAGGGGGGGGGGTGCTGCTACTGGTCGAACAACCAGGTCTTGAGTAGCCTCCTGAAGGTCAGCAGGTCTTGGGTCTGTCGTAGGCTTAGTGGAAGGGTGTTCCAGGTCTTGGCGGCGAGGTGGGAGAAGGATCTGCCGCCGGTGGTAGTTCTTTGAATGCGAGGGACGGTGGCGAGGGAGAGGTCGGCGGAGCGGAGCTGGCGGTTGGGGATGTAGAAGAGGAGTCGTCTGTTGAGGTAGGCTGGGCCAGTCTTGTGGAGTGCCTTGTGTGCGTGGATGAGGAGTTTGAAGGAGATTCTCCTGTCGACGGGGAGCCAGTGCAGGTTCCTCAGGTGGGGGTGATGTGGCTGTGGCGTGGTACATCGAGGATCAGGCGTGTGGAGGCGTTTTGTATGCGTTGCAGTCGCTTGATGAGCTTGGCCGGGGCTCCCGCGTAGAGGCGTTCCCATAGTCAAGTCTGCTACTGACGAGGGCCTGGGTGACTGTTCTTCTTGTATCTGTCGGGATCCACCTGTAGATCTTGCGAAGCATGCGGAGGGTGTTGAAGCAGGAGGAGGAGACTGCGTTGACTTGCTTGGCCATGGAGAGCGTTGAGTCGAGGATGACTCCCAGGTTGCGTGCGTGGTCGGTGGGTGTCGGGCTGCTCCCAGCGTCGTTGGCCACCAGGAGTCGTCCCAGGCTGAGGGGTTGGAGCCGAGGATGAGGACCTCTGTTTTGTCCGTGTTCAGTTTTAGTCGGCTGATCATCATCCAATCGGCGATGGCCTTCATTCCTTCATGGAGGTTGGATTTGGCGGCGAGGAGGTCCTTGGTGAGGGAGAGGATCAGTTGAGTGTTGTCGGCGTAGGAGAATATGTTGAGGTCGTGCTGTCTGGCGATGCGTGCGAGCGGGGCCAAGTAGATATTGAACAGTGTTGGGCTGAGGGATGATCCCTGGGGTACGCCGCAGATGATCTCGGAGGCTTCGGATCGGAATGGTGGGAGGCGGACTCTCTGGGTTCACTTTTGTCAAGTGTGAGGGATGGGGATTGTGAGCCCGCCAATATGGATGGGTTAAGGTCCTGCATCATCTCAAGGAATGAATTAGGTGAGGGTCAGCTTATTACAGCCCTAAGCCAATATTCCCTGTCAGCCCCTTCCGTTCCGTCAGCGCACACCTGTCAACGGTCCACAGCCCACCTAAAAGGCACACTCTGTAGAGGGAACTCCCCTTGTTGAGTATCTCCCCCTGGAGCTCCCTATGACAGTGGAATTTCTCATTCTGGTGCCATGCAGGATACAGTCAATCGACTGACTCTAGGACCTCAACTCTGTTAGCTAGTGGTATGTTAAAAAGTAACAGTCTGGGCTGATCCTGACACATACTAACAGGTTGATGGCTCTGGTACCACATCCCCACCTCAAATCCAATGTGCTTTCTGGTTTGCGGGGCTCGCCCTATAGGATAAAAATAGCTCAGCAGAAAAGACCTAATACCCCCATCCTACCTGTGATAGTTCCTGTCTAGGAGAACTTGGGCAATCAATGGGTTTCTAAAGTTGATCACAATGCAGTCCCCTTGCACATCTTTTTGTCTCCAACCCACCCAACCAACCATGCATGTCAAGAGAATCTCGTCTGCATCTTTATAAGAAAATTGCCTCTGCTTGGCCAGCCAAAAAATACATATATTCTTCAATTCATGATGTGATTCCCTTTGCCCTCTTGTGAGCTCTGGTCCCCCTGTTAGGACATTGACATACGGGGTTGAGGCAGGTGGAAGATTGATACATGACAGGGCTGGCCTTTCTTCGCTAGCTTCTAAGTATGGGACGCGCCCCTCTCCCCCCTGTGACTGGGCTCCGGACGATGCATGTGGTCACGTGCTATCGGCATTGTTGGGTGGCCCTACTTTTGTTTAAGACCCCCTGGTTACCCTGATTTGGGGCTGCAGTAGGAATCAACTTATTTATGGGTGGGGGGGGTCCAACCTAATATTGGGGGGACCGGCTTGCATCACCTGGCAACCAGCAGACTCAATCCCACTTGATGTTACTTCTGGATTGCCTACCCAGGCCTCAAACAATGTTGCCAGCGTGTCCACCCGTGCTATCAAAGAACTGAGCTCATCCTTCACAACAGCCCTAACTTGGACCTGTAAGTCCACCACCAGGTTTGTCACCCATGCTGGGTGATCTATAGCTATGGGTGGGCAACCAACTGTCCCCCCCTCCCCAGTGTCTCCAGTGTCCAATGACTCTACTACACACTTCTTGCGTTTTACCCCGGATCTCACAGCTATTTTAGATTTCCCTTTTTTAGCTGGGCCTGGGGGAGCAACCCCCGGGTGCAGATCAGCGCTAGATGTTTCATGAACCATTGCACGACCCCTTGGCTGAGACTTAGAAGAGTTAATGGCTGAAGCTGGTGGGGTACGTGAGGCATTAAGAACTGTCAAGGGAAAATCTATGTTCGGGTTAGTGATAGCTGCCTTTCAGTCAATTCAATTTCGGTGGCCACCACACCTATGGCCCTCTGTAGCATCCTATCAATAGAAGTTGGTTGCAATGTTGATGAAGTTTGCGGGAGTGGCATTTGCTTTTTTTCAACACAGGTTCGCTTCCCCATTGTTATATTTGTATTTAGCACTCCTTAACGTCAGGCACTCTAGTTCAATCCTTCCACTCGCTGCAAATATAGATATCAGCCGAATACAGAGGAAAGAATGTCAGCAGGAGCCAAAACTCAACCTGGCTTGAATAAGCCACAAAGGGAAATATAAAACAGAAAAATAAAAAGCGACAGAGGCTCAACAGCTATGTGCACACACTCAGGGAAGGGAAGCTCTAACCGTGGGGTCAGCAATGAATGAAAGTCAAGTCCAAGAGACTCCAGTGACGGGTCTCAGAGGGGTGGCCCAGCCCAGCCTCCTCCGGGCTCTGACGGGCGCATCCGCGCGCGTGTCCCGCGCTGCAGGAGCCCTGGATGATCTTTATGTGCCTCCTGGCAAGTTGAAAACAGAGTTGGCGGCATGCAAGCCGCTTTGCAGGCTGGGCCTTGTGGTCTGATCCCCCGCGGCCCCACGCCGCAGCACAAACAACTCTGATCGGGCTCCAATTATGCATGAAAGCCTACTGAGGTAAGCGTTCAGCTTTAGCCTTCAAAATAAAGATTTTATCCAAAGCGATGCGCATTCAAACAAGACCGCACTGACATTGCAACTCCACTCATGCATGAAAGAACTAATGTTTACAACGTCACTAATTGTATTGATGAAGGAAGTGCTTATGTGCCATGCGTCAACAGCTGGAACTGCAAATGATGTAATTTGTGATGCCATCTACTGCATCCATGAGCATTGTGATGTCCTGTCCCCATTGCTTAGTGCGCATGTGCGCAGAGGCTGCTGTGAATGGCCTCTCACCATTCCCAATAGGCTCGTGGCACAGGGTGTGGATGAAGGTTATGCATCTCAACGGCTGCCCCCGCCCACAGAGCCTTCTGTGTAGGGCTCCTTAAACCATTTGCGAACTGGCAATGATCAGAGTGTGGTTTAAAGTAACAGATTGCAAATCATTATTAATTGAATTCATTATTATTTTTTGAACAGCTAATATCAACTATCTTTTTTAATCATGTTAATTGTAATAACCTGTTTTGTGAAAGCTTTGATTTCTATAATCTTTTAGTTTGTTGCTTCTTCAAGTGTTACGAAGTGTGCTCCCTGATTCCACATGCCTCTTTGTGATTTGTTTTTTCTCTGCCAGGACATTTTTGGTCCCGTTTATTCAGCAACAGGAAGGTGTTCATGAACACACACCCATGTTGGATGTGTTTCGCAGTACGCAGTGCATGCTCATTTTTGAACCAGTAGATGATGACAGCACATACCTGTTCATAAGCCAATGATCGTTAGGCACTCATGCCTTGCTCAGACCCATCCGATAATGGGACGACTGAAAAAACCTGCACCTTGGAAGTAACTAGAAATGGAAATGGAAAAACGTTTTTCCATCTTCATACACATAATTGGAGCAACCATTCAGGCATCTGTGTAAGAAAACACTGAATACCGTAGTTCCATCTCTCCTATTCTGGAGCCGTCCGGCCAGAATGCTTTCATGATCAAATATCCCCTAACCTATCAAAAAATGCTGCAAAAAGCTTTAAACATAGACTACTTAAATCCCACCCTGAAACCCTTATCTCAGACCCCTTCTTCTCCATTAAAAAAGATGCTATTATAAGTGATCTCATCTTTTAAACAAAACGGCATGCTCAATGGAGGAAGGCCCTCCACACACTGCTCCAGATCTCCACTTCCATGAAGACTCCACATGGTCTTAGAGGGATGGTGGCTCCCTCTCAGGTATATAGAGCAGATGCCACCAACGACTCCTCCGCCTCCGACATCGCCATAGCCATCCCAGACGGCTATAAGATCACCCGGAGAGACCGCGTCAACGCAGTAGGAGGAGGAATCGCCATTGTCCACAAGAACACCATCAGGGTCTCGACCAGCACCGACAACACTCTCAGCACCGCCGAACACATGCACTTCCAGATCCACACGGACCCCAACACCACCCTCAGAGGCACCCTCGTCTACAGACCCCCTGGGCCCCGACCCCAGTTCAGCGACTCCATCGCCGACTTCATCAGCACGCACGCCCTGACCTCTACCGACTACATCCTCCTCGGAGACCTGAATTTTCACCTGGAGAACAAGAACAACAGCAATTCCACCACCCTGATCGACAACCTCGCCAACCTCGGTCTGAGCCAGCTCGTCACAACACCGACCCATTCCGCCGGCCACACGCTCAACCCCATCTTCTCCTCCAGCTCCCACGTCTTCTTCAGCCACACCACGGAACTCCTCTGGACCGACCACCGCTGCATCCATTTCACCTTTCAGAAACACACCACACACCACCGCACCCAACAGATCCCACGCCGCTGCTCGAGCAAAGTCACCGAAGACCAACTACGGGCAACCCTCGCTCTCAGCCCTCCCTCCGACCCATCCAACACCGACGACGCTGCCTGCAACCTCAGAAGATGGATGGACGACTGTGCCAACACCCTCGCCCCGCTGAAAAACCCACCTACGCTGACACCACCAAAAGAGCCAGCTGGTTCACCTCGGAACTCCTAGCTTCCAAGCGTACCTGCCGGAAACTAGAGAAGAAATGGCACAGTGATAAGACACCGGACAGCCACGCAGCCCACAAAGACGCCATCCGTAACCACCACCACCTCATCAAGTCCGCCAAGAGAATCTCCTTCAAAGACCGCCTCGACAACAACGCACACAACAGCAAGGAGCTTTTCAACATCGTGAAGGAACTCTCCAACCCCAGCTCCAACACCAACGACATCCCACCGTCGCAACCCCTGTGCGATTCCCTCGCCACCTTCTTCCACCGCAAGATCACTGACATCCACGACAGCTTCAACACCCAGACAGCCCCAACTAAGATCGATGCACCAGACCCGCCGCACACCATCGACCACGATCCCCTGCCAGCCTGGGCCAGCGTGAACATCGAGGACACCATCAAGACCATGAGCACAATACACTCCGGCTCCCCGTCAGACCCTTTCCCGCACCACATCTTCAACAAAGCCAGCAGCTCCATCGCACCCCACCTGTGCAACATCATCAATCTCTCCTTCGAGACCGCGACCTTCCCAGAGAGCTGGAAACACGCAGAGATCAACGCCCTACTCAAAAACCCAAGGCGGACCCGAGAGACCTCAAGAACTTCCGGCCCATCTCCCTGCTTCCGTTCCCAGCCAAGGTCATCGAGAAGATCGTCAACAAGCAGCTAACCCGATACCTCGAAGAAAACAGCATCCTGGACCCATCCCAATCGGGGTTCCGCAGCAACCACAGCACTGAGACTGCCCTCATCGCCGCCATCGATGACATCAGGATCCTGCTGGACAACGGTGAGACCGCAGCCCTCATCCTGCTGGACCTCTCCGCCGCCTTCGACACTGTCTGCCACCGCACTCTACGCGCACGCCTCCACGACGCAGGGATCCGAGACAAGGCCCTGGAATGGGCCACCTCCTTCCTCGCCGGCAGAACCCAGACAGTCCGCCTCCCACCATTCCGATCCGAAGCCTCCGAGATCATCTGCGGCGTACCCCAGGGATCGTCCCTCAGCCCAACACTGTTCAACATCTACATGGCCCCGCTCGCACGCATCGCCAGACAGCACGACCTCAACATAATCTCCTACGCCGACGACACCCAACTGATCCTCTCCCTCACCAAGGACCCCTCGCCGCCAAATCCAACCTCCATGAAGGGATGAAGGCCGTCGCCGATTGGATGAAGATCAGCCGACTAAAACTGAACACGGAGAAGACAGAGGTCCTCATCCTCGGCTCCAACCCCTCAGCCTGGGACGACTCCTGGTGGCCAACGACGCTGGGAGCAGCCCCGACACCCACCGACCACGCACGCAACCTGGGAGTCATCCTCGACTCAACGCTCTCCATGGCCAAGCAAGTCAACGCAGTCTCATCCTCCTGCTTCAACACCCTCCGCATGCTTCGCAAGATCTACAGGTGGATCCCGACAGACACGAGAAGAACAGTCACCCAGGCCCTCGTCAGCAGCAGACTCGACTATGGGAACGCCCTCTACGCGGGAGCCCCGGCCAAGATCATCAAGCGACTGCAACGCATACAAAACGCCTCCGCACGCCTGATCCTCGATGTACCACGCCACAGCCACATCACCCCCCACCTGAGGAACCTGCACTGGCTCCCCGTCGACAGGAGAATCTCCTTCAAACTCCTCATCCACGCACACAAGGCACTCCACAAGACTGGCCCAGCCTACCTCAACAGACGACTCCTCTTCTACGTCCCCAACCGCCAACTCCGCTCCGCCGACCTCTCCCTTGCCACCGTCCCTCGCATTCGAAGAACCACCACCGGCGGCAGATCCTTCTCCCACCTCGCCGCCAAGACCTGGAACACCCTTCCACTAAGCCTACGACAGACCCAAGACCTGCTGACCTTCAGGAGGCTACTCAAGACCTGGTTGTTCGACCAGTAGCAGCACCCCCCCCTTTTTTTCTCCCCCAGCGCCTTGAGACCCTCGCGGGTAAGTAGTGCGCTTTACAAATTCTGTGATTGATTGATTGATCTCCCTTTAAACAAGCATTGGCATAGCCAATAGGTCTCGCATTTGGGTCCTTATAAGTGTTTAGCCAGAGCTATTGACTTTGCCAATGTCTTCAAGCTGTGCTGTAGAGAAGTGTGGCTGCTGTGCGGCATGCTGAAAAGTTATAATAAAAAAGTGTCTGAAGCATTTTTGTTACTTTATATATGACCAAGAAGGCATTATGTAAAACTGAACGACCATATTAAAAAAGTATTTACAATAAAAAATGTCCTCAGTTTTCTTTTGTTCTTGCAATGCTGGTAACTTGTTTCTGCCTATTGCAATGGTTGTTTGTTAAAGCTTTTTTTTTGAGGGGCATAAACAATCGGAGGGTGAAGGTTGGGAACTAGTACCTGTATTATAACACTAGCAGCGGCCAGACGCTAGGGGAGAATCAACAGATGCCAGATTCCGAGAGCAGGCTGAGGTGGTGCTGAGTGATGCTGAGGTGGTAGTGGTGGTGGTGGTGATTGTTGCAGAGACGATGCTGAGGTGATGCTGAATGATACTCAGGTGTTGCTGAGTGATACTGCTGTGGTGCTGAGTGATGCTGTGGTGGTGCTGAGTGATATTGTCTTGGCACTGAGTGATGCTGTGGTGGTGCTGAGTGATATTGTCTTGGCGCTGAGTGATGCTGTGGTGGCGCTGAGTGATGCTGTGGCGGCGCTGAGTGATGCTGTGGTGGCCCTGAGTGATGCTGTGGTGGTGGTGAGCGATGCTGTGGCGGTGCTGAGCGATGCTGTGGTGGCGCTGAGCGATGCTGTGGTGACGCTGAGTGATGCTGTGGTGGCGCTGAGTGATGCTGTGGTGGCGCTGAGTGACGCTGTGGTGGCGCTGAGTGATGCTGTGGTGGCGCTGAGTGATGCTGTGGTGGCGCTGAGCGATGCTGTGGTGGCGCTGAGCGATGCTGTGGTGGCGCTGAGCGATGCTGTGGTGGCGCTGAGCGATGCTGTGGTGGTGCTGAGCGATGCTGTTGTGGTGCTGAGCGATGCTGTGGTGGTGCTGAGTCATCCTGTGGTGGTGCTGAGTCATCCTGTGGTGGTGCTGAGTCATCCTGTGGTGGTGCTGAGTGATGCAGTGTTGGCCCTGAGTGATGATGTGGTGTCGCTGAGTAAAGCTATGGTGGTGCTGAGTGATGCTGTGGTGGCGCGGAGTGATGTTGTGGTGGCGCTGAGTGATGCTGTTGTGGCGCTAAGTGATGCTGTGGTTGTGCTGAGTAATGCTGTGGTTGTGCTGAGTGATGCTGTGGTTGCACTGAGTGATGCTGTGGTTGCACTGAGTGATGCTGTGATGGCGTTGAGTGATGCTGTGATGGCGTTGAGACATGTTGTGTTGGTGCTGAGTGATGCTGTGCTGGCTCTGATTGATGCTGTGCTGGCTCTGATTGATGCTGTGGTTGCGCTGAGTGATGCTGTGGTGTTGCCGAGTGGGAGATAGAGTGAAGTTATAATGCCCAATTAGAGAGGGTGGTGAGAGAGAAAGAGAGAGAAAGGGTGTACATAGAATAAAGAGTGGAGCGGGATAGAGAGAGAGAAAGAAGGGGAGAGAGAGTGAATGAAGGAGTTTGAAAGAGAAACAGATAAAGGGGTGAGAGAGAATGAAAGGCTAAAAAAGATAGAGGGGAGAGTTAATTAAGTAAAGAGAGAATTAGAGAGGGGAGAGAGAGAGAGAAGGAGAGAGACAATAAGAGTGGGGGTGGAGTTTAAATAGAGTGAAGAAGTGACGCGGAAAAAGTAACCTTAAATATAGCTTTGTGCTTTGCGCGAATAAATATAAAAAAAAAACAGTGAGAGACAAAAATACTGGTAATTAGGCTGTGACTCCCAATATAAAACAAATAGCGATATAAGGTGAAATCAACCCACCGAAGCAATATTTCTAACTAGACAAAAAAAAACTTGCATTTCAATGCTAATCGCTGTTGTTTTTCTTGTGACTGTAGTCCAGGGCCTTCAGTTGGTAATGTGAGCTGCTGCTGCGATTGAAACATCAGAGTCCAGAGAGTTAATGAGCCATGACGAGGAAATGAGGAAGAGATAGGAAACCCAGATGCCAGCTGCGCGTGCACGCCATCGTGAACTCAAGCTGGTCGCCAGCCGAAAGCCAGTGTTTGCACTTCCAAAACCCACTTACTAAAACTCTCGGCCAGACCAGCGCAAGCGCTGGTGCAGGCCGAGACCTAAAACTAGGGAGAGTGTGAGGTGCAGAGATAACGGAGCTCAGAGCGGGCAGGCCAGTGAAAAAAACTAGGGAGAGTGTGAGGTGCGGAGGGGGCTTGTTGGCATGGCTGAGAGGTCACCTGTGAGGTGGTGTGTGGTGCGCACAGGGATGCCGGCAGTCAGGACGGGGATGAACGGTCTTCCCTGGGAGTCACTCTCGCACAGTGACCGGCCGGGGCAAGATTAATATGATGGAGCTCGAAGCGGAGCAAACCAGTGAAAGTAAAAAACTAGGGAGAGTGTGAGGTGCGGAGATAACGGAGCTCAGAGCGGGCAGGCCAGTGAAAAAAAAACTAGGGAGAGTGTGAGGTGCGGAGGGGGCTTGTTGGCATGGCTGAGAGGTCACCTGTGAGGTGGTGTGTGGTGCGCACAGGGATGCCGGCAGTCAGGACGGGGATGAACGGTCTTCCCTGGGAGTCACTCTCGCACAGTGACCGGCCGGGGCAAGATTAATATGACGGAGCTCGAAGCGGAGCAAACCAGTGAAAGTAAACAAGTCAGCCGAGCTCACAGGGATGAGGATAACGTAAGAAAGGAAGCAGAGCTCACAGGACAGTTGATAGGTAATGAACAAGAAGCATAGGTGGTCAGTGTTTAAGCAGAGAGGGTGGTGTGCATCCAGAGAGGTCAGCGAACGTTCAGAGAGAGCAGATGGTCATTGTGTAAGCAGAAGGCGACGGCAGTAAAGTAGGCTTAATGAGCCTTGACAGAACCCCACATGGCAGGTGCACGCTCGCGTGAACGCAAGCTGGTGGCCGGCAAAAGCCTCTCTGGTAGCACTTCAAAAACCCACTTACTAAATGTCTCGCAGTGCAGCGCAAAGCGCTGGCTCAGCGAGACCTAAAAAACAGCAAGTGGCCACCATAGATGCCCGGGCGGAAAGGTTCCTTACTTCCCAGCAACACTTGTGTTTAATAAACAACCTTCTTTATGTAAACTTTGTGTCATACCTTACTCAATGGAGTGAATCTGCAGGGACTGAAATGGAAATTAGTTTAACAGGAAGTGACGACCACTCCTGGGTACCAGGAACAGTTTGGACTGAACCGGAGCCACCATACCTCTAAACTGCAGGGCCGCGAGAATCACGAGTTCAAGGCTCAACATAGCCTTCCGCTCGTAATGATGGGAAGATTTACTGGAGGTTAATTTGGTTTGATCACTTTACTCCGCCACTGGGGCGAGCAAATTAATTTCCCAGTGAGGGTTCCGTAGAACTGGAGATATTCTTAAGGCCTGGAACCTTCATGCCTAGAACCTGCCTGATGCCAGCATCCTGGTTCTAATCCCTTCTTTGTGAGTTTATATTTCATGTCCTGGAAAGGACTCAAATCACCACATATACCAGTTTGAAAAGCAATGGTGTAATTTGTGTATACTTTTAGTAATTTGTGCTTTTAGGCAATACTTGTCCAACTTTTACTGCTAACAGTATTTTATTTTAATGCATGTGTTACTGCCTTTTCCCAACATGCCGCTAAAAGGAGCCATCTAGTTAAAACAAAAAACAAAAAAAAAACCAGTTCTCTCACCCAGTTGTGCATCTCTAAAAACCACAATAGGCATTCCAGGATGTTCATGTATTTGATCCTGTCTGCTTGGGTTTTCACACTTATTTTGACAACAGTCACTGAATGCCCCCTCGAACGTTTGGTAGGGATATTATTATGTTTTTTGGAGGGGGGGGGGGCTTGAGAGGGAAAGGGGGCACCATTCACGTATCTCCATACAGATCCAATTTCTGGCAACACCCGCAGCCAGCTTTGGCTTAACAGCAGAGAGCACTTCCTAAGCAGAGATTTGGGAGCGCGCAATTATGATGGAAAAAAAGCATTAGCACAAATCCCAGACGGTAGTATGGGTGTCGAAAATACTAGATTTGCTGCAAATGTCACAAATGACCTGGGGCAACTTTGCAGCACTGCGGACACATGTCAAAATCATCTCCGAAAGAAGAACAGTCTTGGAAGTGTGTCTATCACTTGTCACATTACCAAAGGCAGGGTGGCAGGAGTAAGGAAAAGTCAGTCACATGCAATGATCACCTGTACAAAGTTAGTAGGGCTAGGTGAGAGTCTGTTGTGTGACATATTTCTCTCTGAAACGATAGGCACAGACTACTGACATCAATGTTGTGCTGACAATAGTCAGACGTCAGGATAACATCTTAAAAGCTAGCTGGCCAGAATCAGTGATGTGTCAGTATTGCACCTAAAAGGGTGATCAAGTCAGAGGTTTCGCTCATGCCCCAAATATAACCACTGGTTGCCTCACAACACTTTTGCATCATATGTAGAAAAGTAAAGATAAACTGAAAGAATAGGGGTACCTGAAGAGTGCAAGTTCATTGTGAAGGGGCTCCTGCGCAAACTAATGAATGTTTAATGTCGTCATGCTAATGGTATCGATTTTATCAACCTCAGAAAGCTGAGAGGCTTAAAGAGCTGGCTGGAATATGTGCGTGTAGCCAAGGAATCAAACGCAGGGTGGAAGGGTTAAAAATATATTTGATTTTCTAATAACTTTGGCCCAATTCGAAACTGTGGACAAAATCTGGTAGAGACTTAGAACATTTAACCTTTGCTTGGTATTTTAAAGTTTGCACAGATTCATCTGAACAAAAAGTATTGATTTGATAATAATAATATTGCCATTGAATACCACATATGAACAAAATTAGGCAGAAGCGTTGAAGGATTGGTTTATGTCGAGTTTAGTGCCAGTCCATCAAGTGGCAGGCAATAAAATGTTCAACGGCTTATAACTTTAGCGCAGTTTGAGGAACCTGCATCAAAGGTCTAAGGCAGTTATCAATGTACACTCAGAGCAGGTAGGTCAGGTTTCATGCAGATCGAATGGAGGTGGAGGCAAGTTAAGGGGTGGGTTGGGTCAAACAGTTTTGATTTACTGATAACTTTGTCATTGTTAGGCTAAAACTTAGGAGGTTAAACCTATTCGTGGTCCAATGCATATATCTCTCCATGTCCCAGCCATGCTCAGCATACCTTTTTGCCCATGGCATGAAAAGGAAAAAATCTCTCTTATATACATCTGCAAGAATGCAACTATACCACTAAAGAATCTTATCATGACTACAATTATTTAATAAGAGGTGCATCTAAACTTCAATAATCAGGGGGGTATATTTAATACAATAACATTTGTTTGCTGGCTTAATCCCATAACAAAACATACCACTGCAGCTGCAAAGAACAATGTTGCTTTCACTTTACAACACAGTATCTAATGCTGTCAACATTAGTTTCGCTTCAGTGAAGGAAAGCTAACTAGAGTCATTTGAGCCACTCTCTCAACATACACGCACCATTACTACAATTAACAATGTTTTGGCAACCACAAATGGTAAAGTTATGCCGGTACAGAATATACATAATCAGGCAGTAATTAGCACTCAGCGTCCCTCGATTTCGATCCCTAACCGTTGCCCCTCACCAAGGATGCGGTCAATCCTTCAGATCCAAGCTTGATGACCCACTGATATCTCAAAGGTAGCAACTTACCCACACACATCTGGCAAAAAGAAAGAGTATTCCGTCACCCTCAAACAAGCAAGTGGATAACTTCTCTTGCACCAAGTCAAAATTGGGGGGTTATCCGCCAAAACCACTTGCCAATGAATTTTAACTCTGCCCCAGTGTAAACATAGAACGGTGATGAAATTCCTTTATTATGTTGATCCCGCTATCACGTTTTCACCAGAAAAATCAGTCTTAAGAACCATATGGGAGAATTTGGACAGTGCTTACCGGAGGAAGGTGTCCATCCATACCCTAGTATATCAGGAATCTGCGTTCCTTATCTGAGAACGGGGATCACGCTGCAACATCAACAAGCGCTGAAATACAAACGCGGCCCCGCGGCCGCGAAAGTGAAACAGTACTGGGCTAACAAGTGGGAGGGGTGGGGGAGTGCGAGAGAACACACAGCGATTCCCTTGCGGGAGCGAGCAAACATATGTTGCCAAAGCTCGCTCCCGCAAGAGAATCGCTAACGTGCACGCATTGCCATTGAAAGCAATGCAATGCGTGCACGTTTTGGCTGAAAAGCCGAAGCGATTTCTATAGGTCTTTTTCCTATGCATCGCATGCACGCTGCGTAGGCGAGACCTAAAAAATGGCACTATACTTATCCAAGCCTCAGACCGCAACCTAGCCATGTTTGATAACATTTTCCCCATCATTAAGAACACAATGTCTAGCATTAAATCCTCCCCCTCCTAGGAGCCACCAGTTCCTCAGACGTCCCCCAGACTCCTCAAAGTTTATCATCTCTCATCCTCAACTTCTCTTTTGACCCTACCATGGCCCCTCGTGGCCCCCGCTTAGGTACCACCACACATTATAGCAACTCTCCGTCTATTCCAGTTGGGAATGAGCCCCTCCAGTACATCCACCATTCTAGTATGCATGGCCAACTCTCCTCTAGAACAGCTAGCTCTGACTTGACATGCCCCATAAACCACATCATCTCCCCAGATATTCCTTTGACCTCCAAGCCCAGTACGGTAGATATTATGAGTGTGCCCAAGACTCTCCATATATCAAAATCGGCAACACCCCCGGTGTCTGATAATCTGAACTGGGCTAACAACAACATGTCTCCTAAAACCCCTAAGCTGCCTCTTGGCCAAGGGTTGCACCTCTCATCCTCCAACTTATTTCACAATCCTATCCTGCTTCTGAAGGTTACTTTGGGTCAATATCTGCCTTACCCTTCTTCCCCTAACTCACCCACCCATCCTAGCCCCCAGTCCCACGGCCCTGAATCCCGCCCCTCCTTGCAGTCACAGGTTCTTTCAGGCCTTGCTATCCCATCTTCCACTAGTTCTCCACCTCCGCAGGGCCCCCTGCTCCAAGCCTCAAAAACCCACTCCCTCACCTCATTGGAACCTAGACTTGATGAGATTACACTTTGCCTCCAACGACTTAAGGCAGAGGTTCGAAGTTTATTACATATCACCTCAGAGTTGTCCGCTAATCTGAAGCTAAGCGAGTCCTCAAAGAATAACCTCCTCAACCTTGTGCCCCCATCTAAATTGGGCACCATGCTTCCTGTCCCCCCCTCCAACTAGATTGTCACCAAACATGGCACCCCCGTCCCATAGTTGGAAAACCGCTCCCCACCCTAATGACCCCTCGCGTCCCTCGATTTAAAGACCCATTGTTTGATAAGGATATACATTCCCTCCTACTCTCATATCATCCTTCACACTCCACCACCACTACTAACTTGCACCAAATAGAAGCAATCATTTCGGACCCTTTCAGGGAACGTAGGGTAAACTCCAGAGCCTTAAATAAGACCAACCTTACAAGAGTCACAACCACTCTTTCTACAACACCGAAAACCAATCCAAAACTTAAATGCCTGCTTCTCAATTGCAGATCAGCAGTAAAACACGTGGCTGACATCGCGGCCCTCATCCATGCACATGACCTTGACCGTGTAATGTTAACTGAAACCTGGCTAAACTACTCATCTGCACCCATCCTGGACATACTAGTGCCTCCTAACTATGACATCATTAGGCTAGACAGATCTAGCGGACAAGGTGGTGGCATCGCTTGTATATATCGCAGCAGTCTAGCAGTCAAACAAACACAACTAGCTCTCCTGCCATCTTGCGAATACTTGTGCATTTAGGTGGATATAAATGCACAAGATATCATCTCATCTAACGCAGATCTTCATGGCACTCAGATCTTCTTGGGAGATTTCAACCTCCACTGGAACAACACGAATGATGTGGCTGTCAATAGCCTCAAATCCTTCCTGGTAGACCTTAACTTAATCCAAATTTGTGACAGTCCCACTCACATTAAAGGTGCTACCCTAGATCTAGTCATTGGTAAGCTCAATTCCATTCACCTTGAATCTATCGTCCCGTGTGACTGGACTGACCACCACTGCATCACCTTCCTCATCTCAGATTCTGTGAGAGCTAACAGAGTCCAGCCTAAGTACCCCAGGCACTGTAAAAGATGTCTATGAAACATCAACTTGCATGATCTGACTGCTCTCTACGATAACACCCTGACCCCTCCAGTGGATATGTCCGATGTTCATGCCCTCACGGACCACTATAACAGTTCCATGTTTAGCGTTCTAGACTTGATGGCGCCTCTACAGCTAAAAAGACTGCCCTCCAAAGTTTCCAAACCTTGGTACAACGATAGTCTAAATACTGTTATATGGGGTTATGTGGCCCTAAGACACATTGTCGACATTGCTAAGTTAGCATGAGTTTTGCTTGCCTTATGCTGCTGCTTTTGCGCACGCCTCTGCTAAGAGTTTGTTTTCGCGACACTTTGCCTCTGCCCTGCACATGATAACAGATTGTTTTTCACGTTCTCAGCTTTCTCTTCAATTCTGTCTGAACATAATGTGCAAGGTCGGTCAACAATGTCTCTTGTTATTCTGTTCTGGTCAGTCCCTATTACCAAGACAAAACATGTTACCAACAGCTGCAATGTGGAATAATCGTGCTTTGATATAACGTTGTTGCATGTTTTTGAAACACACTCGAAGAAAGCCGTTCCATGGAGCTGAGCTCTGCTGTTCCTATGATGTAAACCTTTGCTTTGCGTTTAAGCTTTGAGGTAGGGGTCTGCTAATAACGCCTAGAGATCTTCTGTTATATAAAATAACTTTTTACTGCCGAGGGGAGGGTGATCAGGCCCAGTTATTTTGCCTTTTTCACAGTCTTTATAAAATGACGACTCCTTTTATATTCTATGGTATTGCAACAATTCTAATGATTCTTGCCTTATGCATTTTGCTGCTGGTTGTGGTTCGCATACTGTTTTATGAATCACTATAGTCAAAATAAACATTTTGAACTTATTTAGTGGCTCTGATTATTTTTATTGTGGACAAGTACGTGAGAGCGAAAGAGTGTCTTGTTCCCGCGACTCTGAGGTGAGTCGGGAGTGCTCGTGTTCTGGGTTGTGTAAACATTCGTAGCTTTTTGATATTTGTAGGAGACCGAATGAGACACTATTGCTAGTCGGTTGGGATTGTGGGTACTAAGGTAATAGGAGGTACACCCCTATTTACTGAGGTCCTGTTTTCTTGTGCATAGTTCTGTGTATGAGCAGAATCCCCGCAACATGACGCCGCCAACGTTTGGTCTGGTTCTTATCTGCGAGATGCTTGAGTAGTGCTCGTGCTGGTCCACAATACCCTCACTTCTGTTTCTGGAGACAGCTGTGATGGAGTAACCTCCTATATTGACATTTTTATAGGTTTATTCGAGCTTGAAGTTTTAAAAGGTCTTTCTTTTGTTATACCCGAGTTTGCGCTGCCACTCTTTAAGTTGTTCTACTCTTCTCTGTAATGGCTGTTGATATTCCGGCTCATAGCAGAGCCGCGCTGAGGGCGCACTTGACTCGTTATGCAGTTCATGATGCTGGGGCCACGCTTATTTTTGTGGTGGAAGCCCATCCGGCTCACCAGTTTGAAGTTTTTTACTCTTGGGTCGCCTTACCGGCGGTGGATGGAACTGATGATATGTTTCACACGTATACTGCCACTGCCGTTCCTCAGCAGTATCAGCCTTATAGAGCTCTTGAAATTCCGCTTACAGCTTGGCAACACTGTATTTGGTTTAATGGCGCCCTTCCTCACCCATTAATGGCAGTCCGTTTAAGCCCTTTATCTATAGATGGGGCCACATGGCCTGTTTTGGCTGGGTTTACCGCACACCCATGTGCTTTTACAACTGCGACTCTGGCAGATCTCTGCGTCTTACATACATCGTTGGTACACGTATATAGAGCTGTAATACAGTACGTAACCTGCACCATCCAGGTGGGACCACCTGGTGCTGCAGTACAACCTGCGGGTCCTGGTGGCGTAACCATCAGTCCCCTTATGGTTAATGCTGTCATGGGCAAGCGCCAACAGAATAAGGATGAATTTCCTTATTGGCTTGCCGAAAAATTTGGACGGATAGAAGCTGTCTTTCCTAATACCACTCCTGTGGATAAACACAGGATCTTAACTATTAGTTTACCAAAGGACTTCATTCCCAAATTGGCTGATTGTAACACCTTGGGCAGGGTGTTTGCAGCGGTATATTCTATGTGTTTCGGCACCCCCTCCATGATCGTACTCCCCTCTGTGATTAAACGCGTTCAAGATGAACACGGAGCAGAAGCGGATGTTGAGCTGGGGATGAGATTGGTGGGAGTGTTCGACGTGGTTGCTGATATGATCCTTGCGAATGTCAAGGGCGATGCCGTTAGCTTTCAAGTAGCAAACTGCTTAGAAGCGGTCACGGAGGCTGACAGACAACGAGAATTACCAAAGATTATTGCGAAGGCTTATAAAACCATAGGCCTTAATAGTCTGGGAAATAAGCCTACGACTCAAACACAAACGCAATCTCAAGTTCAACAGAAAGCCCAGCCTGACAAGGATGAGCGCCCTTTCTTTCCTAAAAAGAATTGGCAAAGAAATAAGATATAGGGTTCGCAACAGCAGAAGCAGGGTTCGCGTGCCAGTTCACCGACCCCTGAGGCTTCTGAACGTACTTATGACTTGCGCGATCGCGCTAAACTTAAGTCTCCTGATCGATTTCAGGTTCCTGACCAGCGTTCTCCTCGTTCTTTACAGGAAACATCAAGCTCACAAGCAGGTGGAGGTGATCGCCAGGATCGAGGTAGAAGTCAACCTGCGTCACAACCTTGTGAACAGCCTCGACAGTTTGAAGTCAATGAGAAGCAGGGTGATTTCGCTCGAACCCGCCCTCCTTTTCAAAAGAAAAAGGTTGCCGCTTTAACGGCGAGATATGCCACAGACGGTGAGGACGCGACTCCTGGATTGGACTTGGGCAGTGACTCTGCTCGACAGCGCAGCGGAAGTTACCATAGTCAGGGAGGCTCTACGTCCCCGTCTGGATTGACAGCAACTGACACATTTGTTACAATTGAGACTGCAGATACCCGGGTTGCCCCCCCGGATAGACTATACGAAGTACTTTTCCAAATTGAAGGTGATATACTGCGTCCCATTAAAGTTGTTTTCTGGGAGAATCTAACTGCTACATATGACATTTTATTGGCGGAGAAGGATTGGCCTCCACCCTTTGTGTTAGCCTCTTCTAGAGGGGAAGAAGTGATACTTCTGAGTTTTTCACGTTGTGTCCCTGAGGAACAAGCGCAGGCTTTCGCGGAGGAATGGGCTTTGGCCTTTGCCCCGGCGGTGTATCGCAATCAGGTGGGTTGGGACGTTGATTCACCAGCTCATCAAATACTATTGCGCTCTATGCCACAACCTCAATATCCCATCAAACGAGAAGCGAAGGCTTCGGTTTGTGACATTCTAAGACAATTGGAGTATCAAGGGGTCATTGAGTCATGTGTATCACCTATGAATAATCCTCTTTTTACTGTCCCTAAACCTGATGGTTCTTTTCGGATTGTATTGGATTATAAAAATTTAAACAGCCATTGCCGCACCTTTGCAGTACAAAACACACACAGCTCAGCGCTGGTGAATAATATTGTTCGTAAAAAATACAAAATGACACATGACATTTCCAATGGTCTCTACAGTCACAATCTCGACCGTGCAAGTGGTGACCTGACAGCATTCCGTGCCGTCGGAAATCAGAAAAAATGTACACGATTGCCTATGGGGTATAAGAACAGCCCCGGGGCATTTGCAGCAAGCATTGTGTCTTTGTTGCATGACATTGACCCTGAGGCCTTGTCGTACGTTGATGACATCTATTTGACTGACGACGACCTCGTCCCGCATCTTGACCAAGTCGACCACATAATATTGTCTTTGGCCGACTATGGTTATAAATTTAATTTTGCAAAGTCACACATTGCCCATC
Organism: Calotriton arnoldi; assembly: GCA_963921515.1. NCBI lineage: Eukaryota > Metazoa > Chordata > Amphibia > Caudata > Salamandridae > Calotriton > Calotriton arnoldi. The sequence goes on along the minus strand of CAWUFW010005055.1, from coordinate 454,621 downwards.
TGGCAGTGCTCTTTTTGGGCTACGAGCTCAATAACGAGGAAAAAGGTCTAGCACCTCACTTCCTAGAGAAATGTGCACATTTGCAACCACCTTCCTCTTTGAAAAAGTTACAATCCCTGCTGGGTTTTTTAAACTTCGGGAGGATTTACATTCCTGATTATGCCCAGCATATCAAACCGCTTTATGCATTGATACAACCTACGTTTTCATCTGCCAGCTGGCTTCCGGAACATACTTTCGCTCTGCAAGCTTTGCAGGCAGATTTGCTTGCAACTAACTTCTTAATGACTCGTGATAACACCACCAACCTGGCAATACGTATTGTTTCAGGGGCAGTGGGTTTCACGTACTTAACATTCAATGAAGGAGACACAATGCCAATTGCATACAAATCACACTTGTACACTGCAGCTGAAATGCGTTTTTCCTCTGTTGAAAAAATCTTGATGGCAGTACAGATGGCGATTCTAAAAGAACGCTCACTGGCGCAGGGCAAACGCATTCTTATGGTCACTCCCTTTCCTGTTTTGGAAGCGGTGACTAAAGCTAGTGTGCCTAACTAGAAGGCATTCTACCCACGTTGGATCAGTGGGCCACTTCTTTGACGTCTTCGGATGTCACTTTTGTCTTTCATCCATCTCTTCAGACTCAGGAGTTTTTACAGTATGAATTTGTTCATCCGCCTCCTTTGTCGCTTCTTCCTCTGAGTGAATACAAATGCATCATTTATACCTATGGCTCGGTGCAACCGGCCACGGGTTCCAAACATACTTATTCAGCGGTTTGCGCTATTATAGCTGGCTCCATTGAAGATGGAGAGTTTAAGTCATCCATTGTGCACACACAGGCACTAGGAGACTGCACGGCGCAATTGACCGAGCTGCGTGCTCTTGTTCTAGCTCTAGAATTTGCTGATACTCTTGTGAATACTCTTATTGTTTGCGATTCTTACTATTGTGTCCATTCGTTCAATGACAACTTATTCTTTTGGTCTCAAAATGATTACTGCGATTCTAAAGGCAGCGCAATTAAGCATAAAACGCTCTAGGTTTGAGTCGCAGATCTTAAACAATGTCTGCCTCTCACACATGTTATTCACACTCTTGGCCACCAATGTGTCGGAACGCACGCCCTTGGTAATTCTCTGGCTGATGAAGCAGCCAAGTCTGCAGTAGCCACGTGTTCCGTAGCAGCAGTTACAAGATCAAAGTCTAAGGTTGATAATGAGATTCTGGCAGCGGTCGCTGCAACTAGGGAGGGAGGTAATTATCCTGCGGGTTTCCCTTCTAAATACTCTTATCATGTAACTCCCGAACAGGTTCCTTATGCTACCATTCCTTCAATTAGGGATCAGCTGATTCCCAACTCTGACCGCAGACAAGCTTTGATCAAGGCCGCACACGAAGGCATTACTTCGGCACATGCTGGTGTGTCGGCAACAGTCTCTATTCTTCAGCAACGTTACTGGTGGCGTGGTTTATATAAACAGACTCGTAATTATGTTCTTTGCTGTGATGTTTGTCAACAAATCAAGCCTTCTACAATCCCACGTCCACCACAAACACAGCTATGAATTTCTAATAGACCTTTTGGCTGTGTCTATCTTGATCACTGCGGTCCTCTTTCTTCTGATACTGCATACAAGTATATCTTGGTTGCGGCTGATTCGTGCACTCGATTCCTGTGGTATGGCCACAAAGTAGTGCTGACGCTCGAAATGTCATCAGGGATTTGCGTGTCTTTATCGGGATGTTTGCCTGTGGTACCTTCCATTCTGACCAAGGTCCAGCATTTGCCTCTAAAGCTTACAAGGATGCGATGAAGTCGTTAGGGGTACAGGTGCAGTTTTCGTCTCCATACAGGCCTGAGGGCAATTCAGTTGTGGAGCGAATGAACCGTGACTTAAAGCAATCCTTGACAGCTAGAGTCTTAGGTACTGGCAGGGACTGGCTGTCCCACTTGTATGGGGTCCAACGTGCACTAAATAATCTCCCTAGAAGATCTCTGGGTGGGCGGACCCCTTATGAAATGCTCTTTGGCTTTCACATGTTTGTTCCTGACCTTGATGGTCTGGACATTGTGGCAGCTGCCTCTAAGTTTGAGGTAGATAATCATTCTGCTATGTTACAGGATCTACAAAAGTCACGTGATACTCTGGCAACTGAGCATTTACCATCTTCGCCTGCTGATACACAACTGATTCCTGTTACCGGTTGGCTTCCTAAGGTTGGAGATCTGGTGCGGGAGAAGATTGAAAACAAAAAAGAATTTGGTCCCTCTTACCGTGCTCTGGTTTCCGTGCTTTGACTAAGGGGGACTTGTTCTGTCCTTCTGCCACCATTGCCAGGTCGCAAAGACAACAGGTACATCTCTGTGGACAATGTCAAGTTACACCGTGTGGCCGATTCTGAATAGTGTGACACCTGCAGTTTCGTCCAACGCAATATCCTTAGCACCGTTAACTTTGTCACCTCCTGCCACAAGATTGTCTGCTGATATGAAGGACTCTGCAATTGTTCTTCAGCCTTTGCGACAAGCCTCTTCTGCAATGGATATTGTGTGCCCTTTTCCGGGAATTGATTCCGTGAGTGAGATGCCATCTAGCCCACGAGTACGACTGGACGATTCGACGCTTTCACCTGTGCTTGCAAGTCCAGTGAGTGCCTGTGATGGAGAACCGGCACACCTTTCTTCTGCCTCGTCCTCCTCCTCCTCCAGTTTGTCTGATGCGCCTAAGTCTAAGTTGCGTATTTTTTACTCCTGGTTCAAAAAGACATACTTCGTTCCCCCATGGACCTACATTTGGTTGGTGCTTATCCTGTTATTTCTCTTCATGTCAATTGGATTTGTGACAGTGTTCTTTTTACTCATAAATGGCCATTATCTCCCTGAACGCTCTGCAGTAAAAATGGTCAATGGAACTTTGGCTCCTCACACACCATCCCATATCATGAAACGTGACAAGTCTTTTGTGAATATTTCAGCTTTTCCTGTTCATGATGGCATAGTTTGGGACAAAGTAGCTTACGAAATTCATGGCCCGACCGAGGTCCTTAGAGATGTGGTGACACGGGACATACATTCGGATGATTGGGATGTGCAGGCAGTTCATGCATTATTTTCAGATTTAAAATATTATGCTGCCTTTGATGCTGAAGATTTGTATTTAAATTCTGCCAATTATGGTGATCTCTTTTGCTATCAACATTATGGGCATAATTTTTTGCACAAAACAAACACGATGAGACCGGTTTTTAATTTCACCCAATGGGAACATTGTCCGACTCCCTTAGAAGGGAGTTCTAAAACTCTTAGAAATAAGTTCACCTATTTCTCAGATTATGATTTGACCAATCCTGAATCCTATTTTTTTCGGCTTCAGAAATCCCCTACATCTAAATACCTGTTATCACACACTAAACTAATTTACGCCAACTCGTTTAGAACACAGCTGGCCACACACGGTTATGACTATTGGAAACAGACTATAGATTTAAAATCAATCTGTGGCACAAAGCATGGCAGGTTCAGGGCACTGAGGCACTACATCGTGCCTGCCTGATCCCGACTCAATTGCTGTTTTTAAATAGAACAATTTACCAAACATCCTGTTATGGCCTTGCAACTGTCAAAAACCTCAATACCCCCTCCATTCCATCATTAGCTGAATATGACAATTGGCAGTTACATAATAACTACACCATTGAGGCTTTGCAGGCTCTCCTTCAAAATGCCTCCTTTAATGTTTCTGAGGTTGATTCATTGGGATGGTTGTTGTGGCAAACTAATGCAAATGCATGCCAGTTGCGTTTCTATAATGTTACACCTGGTTTCATTCAGACTAAGCCTGACCCTCGTTATCCACCTCATCATTCTGTGACTACATACTCGGTAGGTAAATTGTGCCAGCTGTGGCTAGAACACTCTACCCTTGCATCTGTCAAACAGCACCTTTCGATCCTATCGAATGATATAGATTTGGCTGATTTTCTCCTAGGCCCACGTAATCCAAGGGCCAAGAGATTTCTTTATGCCTCTTATAATGAAATTTGGAAACTTTCACAGATGGAAGCCACCTTCCGTCTGCGTCAAATAGACCAGGCAAACTTGGAAAAAGTCCTTGCTGTGGTGGACAACAGCATTAACACGCTTTCTTCACGCATATACACCTTAGACAATATTGTTTCTTCTGTAATAGATATTGTGCAAAGTGATGTTTCTGTGTTATATCATGTTCAGAATCAGTTAAGGTCGGTCATGCAATTTGCTTGGACGTTGCAGACACTTAAAATGGGTAAAGTGCCTTGGGATTATTTGAATGCTACTGCTTTATTTTTGCCTTTTAACCTGACTGATAAACAGAAGTTTATGTCCATGAAAGATGCTGTATACACGCTGTTACATATTGAACAATTGGAGCCTTTGCCGTTCTCCGTAGCGGAAACGGACTCTGCTATTTGGTTAATTCATGGCGTTATCACTTTGCCCTTTTCGCTTTTTCAATTTAAATCATGTATGCAACACTTTCCTGTTGGCTGCTTTGAACTGCTTGGCACTGCTTTTCTGCATGAATTATGGGTCCTGCCCTTTGCTTATCGGTGTTTGAGGGAGGATAAAGAAGTTTTCCTCACAGGGTAGGAGTGTGATTCGGTAGTGGGTCACTCTCTTCTGTGCAAACACGTTAAGTTGCACGGCGAGTGTAACGTGTCAGCGCCCAATCTCGCTTGCTTTTTAAAAGGGACCCCAGTACCATCCGTCACGCCCGTCTTTACATTGCTGACTAATGGCAGCTATCTCATTTTAAACAATCAAGACTGCTGTGGTTTGCGGGCAGGTGTCCCATACTTGGTAACTGATTCTCAGCGCGTAACTTGCTGTAGCAATGTCCTTTTCCCGCCCCCGCAAGGGAGTTTAGATTCTTCGCTTTGGCCTTCCATTCCGACTTTGAAAACAGAGTTCAACAAGTTGAGCAGGCTCAAAGCCCTTTTATTCCAACAGGAGGTGGCCCTCACTTCCGCCCGTGAAACATTCAGATTGCAGGTGGCTCAGACCTCGAGTGAGATACAGTCGCTTCTTAACACTAACCTCCCACTTCATTTTGGGGAACTAATTCACCAAATATTTAATGCATCTGATACAACAGGTCTTGCCCATTTTTTTAAATGTGTGGGATCTGGAATGGTCTCTTCCTTTCAAACTATATTCGGGGTAATACCGGCTTTTATTCATTCTATATTTTTCAGCGTCTTCGGAGGGTTCCCCTTAATATTGGCGCTGGTAGCTGGAGTTCTGCTTCTCCTCCTTGTGCTTCGTAATGGCTGCTCACTTTGTGGCTCTGCACAGGCCGTCCCAGCTTCAACTGTGCCGTGATCGCCTGTATGAGGCTTTTGGATGCTTGCCTTTGGCAACGCTTGGCGTGAGTTACGACTTGACATTCCGCTTTGCCTAATTTACTTGCGTGCAGCCAGTGCTTTATTGCAAAAGATGTCATTTCTCCTGGGCGATGGAACTTTGCTTATCGAACACGTGGTGTCCAATCCCTGATTTCCGCCGGTTGATGGGTCCCTTAGAGACGCATGACAAGGCTTGTTCTGTGGATGGTCAAATGACGCGTGCAGCTTTACTTGGAATCTTGGATCAATGGGATATCTGTGCGGCTGCGCAGACCTTCCTACAATGAAGTTTCATTGAATATCACGCAAGTTTGCCATTTCTACTTCTGGATGCTCCTGCTTGTGCGGAACATGCTTGTTCCTTCGATTTATTAAATTGGATGTCATCGCTTTCTTCTACCAATGATAAAGATGTACTATTGGAAGGAATTGCTTTCCTTTGCACCCAAACCTTCATGGATTGACTACTTGATTCGTCCCTACTCCACTGTCTGGCATACAGACTCTTTTTTTCAAGCTCAAAGTGCCTTTATCTTTTTTTTTTACTTTCCCTTTTTTCTCTGATTTGTTTTTTTTAGAAAGTCCCTCACCAATATTTTAAACAATGCCTGACTTTTGAACTCTGTTTTCGTTCTTCTGTCTATGTCCTACTGACTTACCAGGGGGAGGTGTTATATGGGGTTATGTGGCCCTAAGACACATTGTCGACATTGCTAAGTTAGCATGAGTTTTGCTTGCCCTATGCTGCTGCTTTTGCACACGCCTCTGCTAAGAGTTTGTTTTCGCGACACTTTCCCTCTGCCCCGTACATGATAACAGATTGTTTTTCACGTTCTCAGCTTTCCCTTCAATTCTGTCTGAACATAATGTGCAAGGTCAGTCAACAATGTCTCTTGTTATTCTGTTCTGGTCAGTCCCTATTACCTAGACAAAACATGTTACCAACAGCTGCAATGTGGAAGAATCGTGCTTTGATATAACGTTGTTGCATGTTTTTGAAACACACTCGAAGAAAGCCGTTCCATGGAGCTGAGCTCTGCTGTTCCTATGATGTAACCCTTTGCGTTTAAGCTTTGAGGTAGGGGTCTGCTAATAACGCCTAGAGATCTTCTGTTATATAAAGTAACTTCTTACTGCCGAGGGGAGGGTGATTAGGCCCAGTTATTTTGCCTTTTTCACAGTCTTTATAAAATGACGACTCCTTTTATATTCTATGGTATTGCAACAATTCTAATGATTCTTGCCTTATGTATTTTGCTGCTGGTTGGGGTTTGCATACTGTTTTATGAATCACTATAGTCAAAATAAACATTTTGAACTTATTTAGTGACTCTGATTATTTTTATTGTGGACAAGTACGTGAGAGCGAAAGAGTGTCTTGTTCCCGCGACTCTGAGGTGAGTCGGGAGTGCTCGTGTTCTGGGTTGTGTAAACATTCGTAGCTTTTTGATATTTGTAGGAGACCGAATGAGACACTATTGCTAGTCGGTTGGGATTTTGGGTACTAAGGTAATAGGAGGTACACCCCTAATTACTGAGGTCCTGTTTTCTTGTGCATAGTTCTGTGTATGAGCAGAATCCCCGCAACAATACTGAAAGATGGAATCCGAGACTAGCGGAAAGATTGTGGAGATCTTCTCCCTCCCTTGAACATCTCAACCAATTGAGATATGTAAGAAATATCTATAACAAACGCATCAGATGCTCTAAAGCCACCTTCTTCAGAAACCAATTAGAGCATGGAAAAAACCGTCCAAAAAAGCTGTTCGAGCTCATCAAACTCCGATCAACCAATCAACCGAACCTTTCCACACTGGGGCTTGGTCCGCAGCCTAACTGTGATGAATTTGCCGACTTCTTCTCCGATAAGACTACTAAGATCGAAGATGAACTACGTTCAGCCTTGGAGCACCTTTCGATTGCACCTCCTAACACCCTCCTTCCTACTGGGTCGGATGACGTCCTGCTCGGTCGGCTCTGCCCCCCCAAAAACAACGCCTCTTGGAACATTTTCAAAACTGTGGATGAAAGTACTATACGCAAAACTCTAGCCACTCTGAAACCATCTAACCATTTCAACGACCCCTTGCCATTGAACTTCTTCTCTGAGATCAGAGCCTCCTGACTCCCACTCTGGACGAAGATTGTCAATGCTTCACTTCTGCAAGGTGTTATTCCGGACTGCCTAAAATCTGGGCAGGTTACCCTTATTCTAATGAAACCATCCGCAGATCTCTCTGACCTACACAACTACCGCCCAATTTCTAACATTCCCACGTTGGCAAAGCTCCTGGAGAAATGTGTGCATGTCCAGCTTTGAAGAATGGATGAGTCAACTAACAGCTCTAAATTGCACGCCACACATCATTGATTCCACAAGCTCATTGGGAATAATGCTAGACAAGAGTCTGAACATGCAGAAGCATATTAGTAAACTCTCCAAAGGAGCGAACTTCCAACTCAGCCTCTTAAGGAAAATAAAACCTTTCCTCCCTTCAAATGACTTACAGGTTGCGGTGCAAGCTCTAGTGATCTCCAAGCTTGATTGTGGAAGCGCCACCCTTTGTGGCCTTCCTAGAGCGAAGACTGCCCCTCTCAGGGCTACCCTCAATTCTGCTGCAAGGCTCATAACGGGCTTGAAAAGATACAATCATATCATGCCAGAGCTGATATCCCTAAATTGGCTCTCTTACGAAGCTAGGATACAATTAAAAATTGCATGTATGGCACATAAAACCATTCATTTCAATACCCCAATGTACCTCGTTCAAAGTTTGAGCTCTCGGGTGGATCTAGATCTTTGAGAAGTGCCAGCACATTACTGCTCAAACCACAAAAATGTTACAAAAAAAACTTACAAACGAGCCTTCTCAGGTATCGCCCCGAGGATATGGAATGCCTTACCCCCTGGAGTCAGGTTGAATCCCTCTACTGCCCTTTTAAAAAAGGATGTTAAATTGATACTGATGAAGAAACTCTTACCATTGTAATGGAGCTTCCAAGTCGCTAGATGACACCCTTGCCGGTCGGAGTATATGAAGATTGTCTTGCTGATCTGTCGGTCCTCTATTGCCTCTGCTTCATTCTGTTTGCAACTGATATATGATAATGTACTATAATACCCCCTGTGACCATGTTCGCAACATAGGCTTTATCCCTATAGTTGCTTTCTCTAGGAAGTAAAAACGTTACGGACAAAGAAACTTTTGCCTGGACTCATTGCTTCCTAGGGCACCTTGCTTTATGAGACTGTTAAGATTGTTTTTTATATGGTTGCTCTGTTTTTTTTTTTTTTTTACCCCTTGTATCCTTCCCTGACTTATTTACTGTAAAGCGCTCTGATACCCCCGGTGGTCATGTTCGCGCTATAGAAAACTTTTTAAATGAAATAAATAAATAAAGTAGTTCCCGAGCACGAAAACATTTGTCCTGTACGACCTTGTTTGTTACCAAGCAATTTGCACTTTTAGGATTTGATGGCTTGCCTATTTATATTTTCTCAGCTCTCCTTTCTAGTGATATCCTTGCTCTGCATAGCCATTTCTACTCATTTGTATATGTTTTGTGCAAGGTACAAACTAGAAATATATATTTTTTCAAAACCCAAAAATGAAAAAGAAGTGTAAAGTTTAATTAAAAAGCAGAATAGTTTACAACTTCAAACGCAGTACACAGACTGCATGGCCTGTGGGTACATTTATAAAGCAGGTCATAATTTTTACACGTGGTTAAAATTAAACTTAAAACTTCAGTAGTCTAGAAAAATAATGTACAGATATGTAAAGCTGGGGGAGCACGCTTTATTATTTCAACTTTTTATGTTCATTGTCCCTTACGGCTCCAAAGTCTCTTTACATAGAATTTGGCATTGCTCAGCTAGTTGTAGGTGCCATGCTTGTGTTTTGGTTAGGCCCTTCTTTCATTCGCTACAACCACAGAACCTACACAGCTTGGGATGAGTGCAATGTACTCTGAACACAAGGGGGCCTTTTTACAAAACAGTCACGCAGAGCAGCGCAGCAAGTCACCTTGCTGTGCTGCACTGCGTGACAGGGAACGGACAGGAATGCACCATATTTAAAAGAATGCTGTGCATTCCTGCCCTTTTCCCCTGTACTGATGCACAATGGTCTGCCTAGCGCCAATGCAGTCACCCTTGCACCGTGGTGCAAGGGTGCCACCGTTGCATGCAGGATTGTTTTTGTGCAGGAAGGGGCACCTTCCTGGACAAAAACACTACTGGGAGGCATATTACTCTTTCAGCTGTTTTATGTAGGGATTTGTCAACTTTTTTCAAGGAAAAGATTCAATCTATATATTCCACATTCTTGGGGTCAGGAGATAGGCCAATTACACCTTCGGCTTATGTTTCTCCCTGTCTTTGGACTGAATTTCAGCCTTTCTGCCCGTCTTTATCTCTGAAAGACCTTGTCAGAATTAAATCAGGCTCGCCCTTGGATCCCTGCCCAGCTAGATTTTTTAACTTACTGGCTCCTCTTTTAACTCTCAGTTAAATGCTATTTGGAACACCTCTCTAAGGTTGGGATGCTTCCCTTCAGTGTGGAAAGAGGCCCTGGTCTTGCCAATTCTTAAAAAGGAAGATGCAGATCCGAGTATACTCAAGAATTTCAGGCCTATCTCGCTTCTTCCTGCCCCTGCTAAAATCTTGGAGAAGGAGGTTCAGAGACAACTCTCTAATCACCTGGAGTCTAATAATCTCCTTCACGACTCCCAATTGGGCTTTAGGAAGGGTTATAGTACAGAGACGGCCCTGTTGGAAGTGGCGGAAACCATCCGAGAATCCTTAGACCATGGTAGCTGTGCTATGCTTGTGCTGTTAGATTTATCTGCAGCCTTTGATACGGTCTCTCATTCGATTCTTTTAGACCGACTGACACAGCTGGGTATCTCGGGTACCATCTTAAATTGGTTCCAATCCTTCCTGGAGGGGCGATCCCAGCAGGTCCTCCTTCGTCCTTATGTCTCTTCCTCTTGCGCCATGGGCTGTGGAGTACCTCAGGGTTCTGCGTTAAGCCCGACCCTATTTAATATCTATCTGGCCCCTCTGGCAGCATTAGTTGAGCAGTGTGGCGTGCGTATAATTTCATACGCTGATGATACGCAGCTGGTGTTCTCATTTAAAGATTCCAAGATGGCTGCATTTGACAGCTTTAGGCAATGCCTAATTAAGATTGTTTCATGGATGACAGATAACTGTCTTAAATTGAATACCGACAAAACTGAGGTGATGTTCTTTAACCAACCATCACCTCCACCGGCTGATTTATGGTGGCCATTGCAGTTGAATCCCCTCCCACCCCAGTTTTATCTGTCAGAAATTTGGGTTTTAGATTTGACTCGGAATTGTCGGTGAAGGCCCAGATTGGCCAAGTTTCTAGAGCATGTTTTTGGAAGCTCAAAAGTTTGCGTAGATTTCTTTATTTATTACCGATGAACTGTCGGGCCACTATAGTCCATGCCTTGGTTACGTCCCAGCTGGACTATGCCAATAGCTTGTATCTTGGCTTTCCTGCCTATCTTATTCAAAAGCTCCAGACAGTTCAAAATGCTGCTGCTGGTTTCTTAGAAACGTGCCTCTCCGGCATCACATTTCCCCCCACCTGCGCAGTCTTCACTGGCTTCCAGTAAAAAGGAGAATCGAATTTAAGGCCCTGTTACTTGCCTTTAGAGCTACTAGAGAAAGTGGACCTGGTTATCTGAGGCTTAGACTTCGGAAATACCACCAGAACAGGACCCTGCGTTCGAACTCCCAGTTTCTTCTCTGCTCTCCTTCCTACCGTAAGGCCAGGATGGGAGGGCGCGCCTTTGCAGTAAGAACAGCCGCTCTTTGGAATGCGATGCCTCTCTACTTGCGCAAAGCAGAATCTGAAACCACTTTTAGGAGTGCTCTGAAAACCTGGCTTTTTGATCTCCCTTAGCTTGCTTTCTTTTCTTTCTTCTTTTTTTTCTTTTTTCTCTGTGTAGCGCCGGGACACCGCCGTTGGTGGTAGCCGAGCGCTTTATAAATGTCTTGGTATGGTATGGTATGTGTGCTGCAGAGGAAGAAACGAGGAGAAATATAGATATTTCTCCTCATTACACCTCCCCTGGCAAAGCGTTACTTTTTGGTGCATTCCCATGTTTGCGAGGTCTGCTAATTCTGGGAATGCGTCAAAACCGTGAGAGTTGTTTGGAAACACCCATGCACTGCCCATGGAACGCCTTCTCAGGGTACAGTAATGAAACGCAGTGATTTGCGCTGCATTGTGTTACTCCATATTTATGAAGCCACTCAAGGCCACGCAAAGTGGCTTTGTGTGGCTTCATAAATCTTACTTAAGGTTTGCATCATGAATGTACCATGTTGCATGGTGCAAACGTGATGCAATACTCCTCATAAATACCCCCCAATGTCTCAGCACAGTATTTCAATGCCTACACCCTTTTTGTAGTACTAAATCATAGGCAGCAATCTCTAGGCAAAGATTGTACTTACCTTTGCATGCCAGATTCTGAGCACAGGCTGTGACTTTCCTCAGAGCTCTATGCATAGTCCCAGAGGCCATGGAACCCACTGCACACCTGCTTCAGCACTGTGCAATTGGCCACTTGCTCCATTTAGCTCCAGTGACCACAAAATCCAATGTGCATGGCCCTCATCTGTGCTGAGTGCACTTTGAAAGCAGACAGTGGACTTTGTTCATGTCCTGTGACCCCCAAATCTGCCCTCTACTCAGTCTAGGTCACATTAGAACCTGGGGCACACAGGTTTACCAGGATCCTGGCTCTTGTTGTGTCAGAGATCAGGCTGTGTTCCCAGTTCCCATGACCACAGATCTTTCTCTGCTCAGGGTTTGGCCCTGAACAATATGATGTCAGCACAGGGCATGCTTTTGAATACAGCCCCATTGTTCTCAGAACCATTAATCTTTTATCATTGCACTGCTGGGTTATCTGTCTACAGGGAGTCTGTGTGTGCTGTCTAATTGGTTCTACCTTCTTCGTTTTATGATGGCTTGTGTCACGTACCATAGCGCCAGGGTACCCATAGGGTGTTAGTTGCGCTTTATAAATGATATATACAATACAATACAATACATTACAAGGGAGTGGACTTTGGTCACTTCACTCAGTTCCAGCAGCCTAATAACCTGCTGTCCACTAATCCATGAACTTGTACCTAAGGATTTCGGAGTTAGGCACCTAGATGAGGCTAAACATCAAAGCCTATTGCTACACCCTGTGTCCTGACACTGTGACTCAATAAATCATATATAACCCAGTCCTAGTGGCCCCAGAATCCAATGTGTACATCCCATTACAACGTTTTAACAAACGTGGGTGTCGCCAAAGGCAACAATCAACATCCGCTCCAGGTGAAATCAGAACCCACCATAATTCATCTTGTGACTCCAGAAATAGACATGGTCCTTGGCTCGAAGCTTCAAACTCCAATGGGTGGAGCTATATCTTTGTACATGCTCAATGGCTCCTGGGAACAACATGCCATCTCAAGCCTCCCTTAAACCTAGCAACTGCAACCTTTGAACCCACTGTTCACTCAGTCCGTCCGACCCCAGTTGGGAGTCCTCATAACCTTCTGTCCTGCATGCTGAGCTCCGGGCCAAGAATATACCAAACCTTGTGAACATTGAACCTGAGGTCTCGAAGAACAGTTCATTGCTTTCAGCCACTTGTTGCTCCAAAGGCTATGTCCACTAGGTGCCCACTGCAGATGCACAGATTATCTGCTAGAGTAGGCTTCCCAAACTGGTAATAATTGTGATTTACCAGAGTGGTTTCAGAGTTTTGAAAGAAAGGGTAAGTCTGAAATGCACTCAGAGACAGAATGCATGAGAGTGACTAGTACAACTTATACTTCCAAAGAAAAACTACTAGTTAGCCCTTAGGGGACAAACATAAGCTGTGTACCTCAGCTCCGTAAAACAGCTTGCATGGTCAGCTTGGGAGCCTTTGGATATCGCTTGATGTCAGTCACTATGGACCATCAAGCCAAAAAAACTTGCCAGCAGCTGTTACGTACCCTGAAATTGCTGAGAAAGGTTCTCAGCCTTCTTCCTTCACTGTGAGAAGAGTTATTATTCAGACCCTTGTGCTATGTCGTCTTGACTATGGGAATGCCCTGTTTCTTGGATCACCCTGTTATATTATCTGGAGGTTATAGACCGCGCAAAAATGCTGCCGCACGATTCCTGATGAACATTCCCAAACCTCACTCGGCCACCAAGGCTGTAAAAGATATCCACTAGCTTCCAGTAGAACGCCGAGTGCAGTTCAAGACACAAGATAAAAAAGGCCCTTCTTTGTTAACATCTCTAGCCTCCCCATATTTGTGAGTCCCAAGATCCTCTTAAGATCAGCCACTTTATAGGAACTGTATCCCAATTCACAAAATGGCAGCCACAACTTTTTTCTCAAGTTGCAGTCAGCCAATCACGGCATTGCTGTTGGTGCTTGGATCAGTGGATCCTCCATGGTGGATCCACATCTCTAGATATACATAAATCCTTTTTCTTTAATAACTCTAAAACTACTAAGCAGATGTACATCAAATGATAAAAGCACTCTTCTGGACCAAGATCTAGCTGCCTGACAAATTTGGTCGTTCAGCTGTTCGGGCTGTATTCTTGTCTAAATTCCCAATGAGAAATTGCATAGAGAAAATGTTTTTTGGGAGCCCCCTTTCTTGGCCCCCGTTTGATGAATCACCCCGAAACTTTCCAGACAGCCGCTGAACTGACTGGCACACTAGTTTTGATAAATGAATTATATATATATATATATTTATCCAAACCAGTTTTTCGCTTCAACCCATGCCTCAAGCGACGGCGGGCCGTAGCGGGTTAGCGAGACCCATTATATCCATATTCCATTATTTCGATACCAAACAATGATCCACGGCACCCAATTGCTTCAAGCAGATATTTATTTTAGCAAATGCTTCACTCAACGCGTTTCGGGAACAAAGTCCCTTGTTCACGAGTGTTGAGGTTGTGTTACGTAATGCTTTAAATCAACATCACATGACTTGTGACAACAAATAAAAAGTGTAAACAGACTTCATCATTATTTGCAGAGTAGTGCACTTTTCCACATAAAACACAATATTAATTCATACTGGTTTAAATAGATTATAAGTGCAATTCAACTTCGTCTTAGTGAAAAGGTAGAACAACGAGTATGGGAGGATACAAATCAATGAAAAGGGTACCATTACGAGGACGGAACTGGCTGTGGTCATTTTTTCACTGCATTAACTTTATTGTTCCTCCTATTGCTACGCAATGCCAGTAGCTCAAATCCCTAACTAGATTACAATTCATAACTAGTGACTGCACCTTGCTTATGGCCAGAAAGCGCAACATATTGCCGTTCTATTACGCGCTAGTGCTCTAATGCATAATCCTGTCTTTACTTCTGTACATGTGTTTTCAACCAGATATGGAGACGAAGCCTGACCCTCTACCTTTGAGCATCGGTCAGGATTCTAAATCTAATTTCCTGTTTATTTATATTGTATTTACAGTGCAATCCTAGTAAGGCCGAATTATTAAAAACTACATGATTGCGCCAGTGCGCATCTGTGTCACATCGTGCCGCTAGGTTAAAGAATAGATATTAATGAAGCCCCAGTGGGCAAAATCTCTATGTACAGGATGTGCAAAAAAGGTATGATTTTAAAGCAAACTTTCTTAAATTTCAAAATTACAATGTAGGGACTATCAGTTCCAGATAGCTATTCTCGTCATTCCTCGACTAATCCAGACTTGATATTGCCTCCCAACTCGTTAACCAAACATTCTCAGTGCAGAAGATCTGTAAGAAAACACATATAACAAAACAGTGTCATAAAAGTGAATATATAACAGTGCTACAAACAACACAAAGCAAAAACTGCTGTAGAGGTTAAAAGCCATAAAAATATATATGTATATATTAACAGTACTGAGTTCATATTAAAACAAGGGACTTATTAACCTGATCATTAGCCCAAGTGCACAGATAATTCCTCATCAATATTGTGCCCTGACGGCTGTACTGTCTGATATTTAATTATCATTTTTGATTCAAGGCGTCTTAATTCTAGCACTCTGTCCCCACCCCTCTCTCTCAGTGGGATGGTGTCTAAGACACAATAGGAAAGGAGGTTAGCATTTTGTTTATGTGAAGTCTTGAAGTGTCGTGCTATTGGGTACTGTTTGTCATCTTTCTTAATTGCCCTCAAATGTTCCAATACTCTCTTTTTAGCTGGATGGATGGTACTTCCAATGTAATATTTTTCACAGGGACATTTGAGGGCATACACGGCATAGTCTGTGTTACATGAGACGTGTTTGGTTATCACGAATGGTTTACATCCAGCCGATAACTTGAAATGTTTACAATTTTTACTATACTTACAAGCTTTACACTTGTTACAAGTAAAAAACCATTGCACCTTGTTGCCCACTGACTTAATGGTAGTATCTACTGTACTTTGACATACAATATCTTTAAGGGATCCCAGTAGCTCACAGATGGGGAATAAAAGGGCCGTTAAGCATAACGCGGGGCACTTGGAAGGATTTGATAAACTTACGGAGACCTTCCTCAAGAGTGCGCAAACGCTAAAACATGCACCCTGCAGGGAGGAGGAGGGGCCCGGAGAAAATTGCGACACTGTCACCACTATTGTAGACCCCGAAGGCGGGTTTCCCTTAGAGGGAGAGGGTGTATCGGAGGACTATTTCTCCTCCGATGAGGATAAGGACTCGGGGCATCCCTGGCGTCCAGAGTCCCACTCCACTCAGTCCCCGGTTGGGGACGGGGTCCACTCGGACATGTTCGAGCCTACCCAAATTTACCATCCTAGGTCGGCGGAGTGGACACCTGACGCCAAAGTGGCAGAGTATGTGGTGGGGAAAATCCATCAACCCCTTGAAAGGGAGGTCAGGAATAGGATGAGGGGAGAATGCCCCAGGCCCTCACCGATGAGAAACTATGTACCTTTTTCTCCAAGTATATGAGGGATCCCAAGAAAGGAATTGATAGGTCTTGGATGTGGTAGGGCCCTTGACCCAAATTATTCAATTGACGGAGCGTTCCAAAGAGTCAGGATCCCCTTTGTCCACGGATATTGTGGCTGGTTGGGCGCACTACCCTAAACCCTAAAACACTACCCCCTCCACTACCCAAACACCACTTCACTACCCTAAACCCTAAAACACTACCCCCAGCACGACACCCTACACTACCCAAACATAACTGCACTACCCTAAACCCTAAAACACTACCACCAGCACGACTCCCTACACTACCCAAACACCACTGCACTACCCTAAACCCTAAATCTATCCACAGCACAACCCCCTACACTACACAAACACCACTGCACTACCCTACACCCTAAAACACTACCTCCAGCACGACCCCTTTACTACACAAACACCATTGCACTGCCTTAAACCCTAAAACACTACCCCCAGCATGACCCCCTACACTACACAAACACCGCTGCACTACCCTAAACCCTAAATCTACCCCCAGCATGACCCCCTACACTACACAAACACCACTGCACTACCCTAAACCCTAAAACACTACCCCCAGCACGACCCCCTTCACTACCTAAACCCAACTGCACTACCCTAAACCCTAAAACACTACCCCCAGCCCGACCCCCTTCACTACCCAAACACCACTGCACGACCCTAAAACATGACCCCCTACACTACACAAACACCACTGCACTACCCTAAACCCTAAAACACTAGAACCCAGCACGACCCCCTACAGTACACAAACACCACTGCACTACCCTAAACCCTAAAACACTACCCCCTACACTACACAAACACCACCGTACTACCCTAAACCCTAAAACACTACCCCCAGCACGACCCCCTACACTACACAAACACCACTGCACTACCGTAAACCCAAAACACTACCCCAGCACTACCCCTACACTACCCAAACACCACTGCACTACCCTAAACCCTAAAACACTACCCCCAGCATGACCCCCTACACTACACAAACACCACTGCACTACCCTAAACCCTAAAACACTACCCCCAGCACGACCCCCTACACTACCCAAACACCACTGCACTACCCTAAACCCTAAAACACTACCCCCAGCACGACTCCCTACACTACACAAACACCACTGGACTACCCTAAACCCTAAAACACTACCCCCAGCACGACTCCCTACACTACCCAAACACCACTGCACTACACTAAACCCTCAATCTACCCCCAGCATGACCTCCCACACTACACAAACACCACTGCACTACCCTAAACCCTAAAACACTACCCCCAGCATGACCCCCTACACTACCCAAACACCACTGCACTACCCTAAACCCTAAAACACTACCCCCATCACGACTCCCTACACTACACAAACACCACTGGACTACCCTAAACCCTAAAACACTACCCCCAGCACGACTCCCTACACTACCCAAACACCACTGCACTACACTAAACCCTCAATCTACCCCCAGCATGACCTCCCACACTACACAAACACCACTGCACTACCCTAAACCCTAAAACACGACCCCCTACACTACACAAACACGACTGCACTACCCTAAACCCTAAAACACTACCCACAGCATGACCCCCTACACTACACAAACACCACTGCACTACCCTAAACCCTAAAACACTACCCCTACACTACACAAACACCACTGCACTACCCTAAACCCTAAAACACTACCCCCAGCATGACCCCCTATACTACACAAACACCACTGCACTACCCTAAACCCCCTACACTATACAAACACCACTGCATTACTCTAGACCCTAAAACACTACCCCCAGCACGACCCCCTCACAACACAAACACCACTGCACTACCCTAAACCCTAAATCTACCCCCAGCACGACCCCTACACTACCCAACCACTGCCATACCCTAAACCCTAAATCACTACCCCCAGCATGAATTCCTACACTACCCAAACACCACTGCACTACCCTAAACCCTAAAACACTACCCCCAGCACTACCCCTACACTACACAAACACCACTGCACTACCCTAAACACTAAAACACTACCCCAGCACTACCCCCTACACTACCCAAACACCACTGCACTAACATAAACCCTAAAACACTACCCCCAGCACAACCCCCTACACTACACAAACACCACTGCACTACCCTAAACCCTAAAACACTACCCCAACACGACTCCCTACACTACCCAAATACCACTGCACTACCCTACACCCTAAATCTACCCCCAGCATGACCCCCTACACTACCCAAACACCACTGCACTACCCTAAACCATAAAACACTACCCCCAGCATGACCCCCTACACTACACAAACACCACTACACTACCCTAAACCCTAAAACACTACCACCAGCATGACCCCTACACTACTCAAACACCACTGCACTACCCTAAACCCTAAAACACTACCCCAGCACGACCCCCTACACTACCCATACACCACTGCACTACCCTAAACCCTAAAACACTACCCCCAGCACAACCCCTACACTACACAAACACCACTGCACTACCCTAAACCCTAAAACACTACCCCTACACTACACAAACACCACTGCACTACCCTAAACCCTAAAACACTACCCCCAGCATGACCCCCTACACTACACAAACACCACTGCACTACCCTAAACCCCCTACACTATACAAACACCACTGCATTACTCTAGACCCTAAAACACTACCCCCAGCACGACCCCCTCACAACACAAACACCACTGCACTACCCTAAACCCTAAATCTACCCCCAGCACGACCCCCTACACTACCCAACCACTGCCATACCCTAAACCCTAAATCACTACCCCCAGCATGAATTCCTACACTACCCAAACACCACTGCACTACCCTAAACCCTAAAACACTACCCCCAGCACTACCCCCTACACTACACAAACACCACTGCACTACCCTAAACCCTAAAACACTACCCCAGCACTACCCCCTACACTACCCAAACACCACTGCACTAACATAAACCCTAAAACACTACCCCCAGCACAACCCCCTACACTACACAAACACCACTGCACTACCCTAAACCCTAAAACACTACCCCCAACACGACTCCCTACACTACCCAAATACCACTGCACTACCCTACACCCTAAATCTACCCCAGCATGACCCCTACACTACCCAAACACCACTGCACTACCCTAAACCATAAAACACTACCCCCAGCATGACCCCCTACACTACACAAACACCACTGCACTACCCTAAACCCTAAAACACTACCACCAGCATGACCCCCTACACTACTCAAACACCACTGCACTACCCTAAACCCTAAAACACTACCCCAGCACGACCCCCTACACTACCCATACACCACTGCACAACCCTAAACCCTAAAACACTACCCCCAGCACGACCCCTACACTACAGCACTACCCTAAACCCTAAAACACTACCCCCTACACTACACAAACACCACTGCACTACCCTAAACCCTAAAACACTACCCCCAGCATGACCCCCTACACTACACAAACACCACTGCACTACCCTAAACCCCCTACACTATACAAACACCACTGCATTACTCTAGACCCTAAAACACTACCCCCAGCACGACCCCCTCACAACACAAACACCACTGCACTACCCTAAACCCTAAATCTACCCCCAGCACGACCCCCTACAATATCGAGATACCATAATATCGAAGTTTAAATATCGAAGGGACAGAATATCGATGGGACAGAATATCGATGGACAGAATATCGACCCTAAGGTAAGTAATATCGAATTACTTAATATCGATGTCAATAATATCGAAGTTAGTAATATCGAAATCAAATATATCGATGTTACTAATATCGATGTTACTAATATCGATATTTGTATTATTGTTATGTATTTTGTTATGTTTTTAATATGTATGTGTTATATGTGTTTTTGTTAAGTGTTTTAATTGTTTAAAAATATATGTATACAATTTTTATATGTTAATACATTTATTTTTTTAAGTCATTTTTTTTTTTGTACTGTAGCGGGTTGTGGGTTTATAGGGGAATAGGGTGGGAAGTAATTTAATTATACTAAATTAATTATTAATTTTTAGGAATTATAAATTAATTTTAATTATTTTTTGCGTTTAAGTTCTGTAGCGGGTTGTGGGTTTATAGGGGAATAGGGAGGGAAGTAATTTAATTGTAATTAAGTTATAATTTATTTTAATTAATTGGTATTGATAATTATATTAGTGTTAATTAATTAATAATTGGTAATTAATTTTTATTAATTGATTACTTGATTATCATGTAATTTAAATGTAATTAAGTTATAATTTATTGTAATTAATTATTATTGATAATTATATAATTGTTAATTAATCAATAATTGGTAATTAATTTTAATTGATTGGTGATTAATTTTTATTAATTGATTAATTAATCACCATGTAATTTAAATGCAATTAATTTATAATTTATTTTAATTAATTGGTATTGATAATTATATTATTGTTAATTAATTGATAATTGGTAATCAATTATTAATTGGTAATTAATTTTTATTAATTAGTTATTAATTTTTATTAATTGATTCATTGATCATTATGTTAAGTGTATTTTATCATTGGAGTGTGTTGTGCGTTTATAGGGGAATACTTTTGGAAGTAATTGAAATCTAATTAAGTAATTATTAAATTTATTTTTGGGTATTGATAATTAATTTATTGGATATTAATTATTAATAGGTAATTTTTTTAAATTACACATTTTTAGTTCTAAAAATTAATTTATTTATAAGTATGTTATTTGTCACTTCTACGCTATCCAACACTTTCCCTACTGTTGCACTCCCTGGAGTGGGAATAGTAATTTTTACCCCTACGCTATCCAACACTTTCCCTACTGTTGCACTCCCTGGAGTGGGAATAGTAATTTCTACCCCTACGCTATCCAACACTTTCCCTACTGTTGCACTCTCTGGAGTGGAAATAGTAATTTTTACCCCTACGCTATCCAACACTTTCCCTACTGTTGCACTCCCTGGAGTGGGAATAGTAATTTCTACCCCTACGCTATCCAACACTTTCCCTACTCAGTGGCGGATGGTGACATTTGAAAGTGGTGAGGCGTACAATGATTGTCATACTGCACTGTAGCGATCGAGCGTAGCGAGCGAGCCCGAACACTCTAAGGGGGTTCGGGGGTTCTCCCCTGAGAAAATTTTGAAAAAGAGTGGAAAAATGGTGCATTTTCAAGCAAATTTGAGAAAGCAGGAAGGTTAATAAAGCAATTGTGAAAGTGCAGTTATTACATAAATAAAGAGATGTCATATAACATAGGTAGCTGCTTATTCAGTATAACCATAGAGCTTCCTAACAGACTTTGAGATATAATGCATTTCTGAGTACCTCACAGATGTTTTTTATTTAACAAACAACTAAACAGGTCGCAAACTAGCAGCATTCAACATATTGTTTACTTTTTGTATCTAAAATCAGCACGTCTGTCTTTAAGAGCAGCAAACTTTTCAATAACTTGAACGTTAAAGTCTGGGATTTTTGAACTAGCTTGCTCTCTATAGAGAGCATTGCCAAAGCATTTAGTCTTTCCTCAAGCATGGTGTTCCTCAGGAATGTCTTAATCCTCTTTAAGGTGGAAAAACATCGTTCTGACTCTGCTGTTGTCATAGGAGTGGTAATGACAATTTTTAGTAAAGCCACTGTCTCTGTAAGTGACTTTTCCATATTAAGTTTATGAATTAAAGCCAGCAAAGACCTGGCACCTTTGGCCTTCCGGTACACAGGCATTGAGTACAGTACAGTCAACTCAGTTTTCAGGTCCTCTTGGTTGAGCATAGGATAAGCTTCCACAGCCTCATTCAGAGCATGCATAGGGAAAGATTCATCATATTTTGCAAAGTTTTCACTTTCCAATAATGCGGCACTCACCAAATGTTTTGTGAAAGCAAAACGTTCTTGTGCATGCACAATTACAATGTCACATATCTCCTTTGCATTTCGGACCAGACTGGTGATGTTTTTCCTGTGGTTTGCAAAGTAGAAGCCTCTGGCAGTTTGCTGTCTAAATTGTCAACCTCATCTCTCACTTTGCTTATGCTTTCGACAAACATAGTGGTATATCTTTTCACAGAGACCGTATCTATCTCTCGTGCTTGTAACTGATTGTATAAATTCTCGACAGCTAACATTATGTCATGAAATAAAAACAGAAAGAACTGAAACTCTCTGTCTTTTAGTGTTCTAGCAAAGCCACGGGCTTCACTGTGAGTTTTGAAATCAAAGGTTTCATTGGCTTCTATGGCTTCAAAACATTTTACAAGGTCCTCCCTATATTGATATATCAGTTTGACTGTACGTATGTTAAAGTTCCAACGAGTTGAGGATCCCCTTGGAACCCTTTTGTCCACAATCTCCTGAAGTGCTTCCGTTCTTTTTGGGGAACGTGAGAAGAATGCTGCCATGCCTCCTACATCCCGAAAGAAAATTCGTGTCTCGGAGATCTTTGATACTGCCTGTTGCATAATAAGATTAAGTTGGTGGGCGTAACAGTGCACATAATGAGCATTAGGGTACACATCTCTAATTCTTTTCTGTATTCCACCAAGGTTTCCACTCATTACGGACACACCATCATAGCTTTGTGCGATAAGTTTTTTTTTTTGAGGCACCTCTGGAAAAATTAAGCTCAGTTGACGCAGTATAGCTGCAGTAATGGTTTCTGCACTAGAGTCTCTTAAATGTGTGAAACCATAGAACCTCTCCACAACATTATTGTCATTGTCCAGGTACCGAAAGACTAATACGGACTGTGTTTGTGTGGCCACATCAGTGGTGTCATCAGCCTGAATAGCCACAAAGTCTGTGTTTTGCAACTCTTGGACAATATGGCTTCTCATAATTTCTAGCATACACTCAAGGAGTTCATTTTGTATCGTTTTAGAGGTGCCATTAAAGACTGTAGCACTTGCTAAATGTGCTTCCATTTCCTTGTCTATGCTTGCAATTAAATCCACAAGGCCTCTGAATATTCCAGGATTTGGGGAACCTTCTGATTCATCATGGCCTCGCAATGCCAGTTCGAAAGCACCACAGAAACGAATGCAATCAATTATTTTTGATAGTATGTGTCTATTCCTATCAACTGCTTCATTGTATTTCTGTATTGTTTTGCGGTATGCGTCGTTTATGTGCTGCTCAATCAGTGTGTCTCCCAACATTCCCAGTCTCGTCAGGTTTTCCATATGCCTTCTTGTGTGTGCATGCTTCTTGATTTTTTCAGACAAATGCTTCAAGTCTTTTACTCCTCTTGTCCAAGGAAAGTCACCATGAAACAGCAAGCAGGGGAAGCAGAACAGTTTGTTTCTTGACGGGCACCCTGTAAGCCAATCAGCTTTTGTGTACCAGGTGTTTGAGAATGTACGTTTGTAAGATTTTCCTCTGTCCTGGGTATCTTGTTGTAGTTGTAGGTCAGGCCGATCAGGTCCTAATCTCTTTATATGTAGTTTCTGTTCTAGTGGCCGTGCTTGGAATGACATTGTAATGAGCTGTTCTACTGTATTCATCATGCCGATGCTGTCCTTACCAATATGAAAGAACCTGTCAATAGTCAAAGTACAACATATAAGGTTTGGTGCAATTATATCAAATTTCAGTATAAGTACATATATCTTGTGCATTATCGCAATATATCTCCAACAGCTCCCCTTTGGACAACATGACTGCTAAAAATACAGCCTTACTACCTGCTGCCTCTGTGTGCCATAGTGGTTGCTGAAGGCACTGAAACAGACACTGCGTGAGGGCCTTGAACAAGGCAAGGAATAGATAGTGCCTATAACAACCGTTATTGCCCAAAGCACAGGGCTAAGGCTCAGTATTAGTAAATTCCATCCACTGAGGGTACAATGTTCAGAATGAGCACCCAACTCAACTACCATGTAGAGTGACCACCAGTACTGGTGACCACATACATAGCCGTAACTCCAATCTAAAAAAATAGCATCAGTTTCCTTACCTTTAACACTGGTGTTTGCTGGGTCGTAGCCGGGGTGAAAGAGCAGCAGAGGAGGTTGGGGCCTCTTGTTCTTCGTCCAAAAATTGCCCAAAAATTAGGTAATGGTTCAGGTTGTCAGGCTTTACCAGGCGCTGAAAATAAAAATATAACAATTTATTTTTGAAACAATAGGGTAATCAAAAAAGACTGGGGGAAAAACATAACGCTCCAATTTTTACCTTGCAGTTTGCATGCAGCTCTTAGATGACAGTTAATAGCTCACTGTTGTATGTTAGGATTTTAACTTACAAACTGCAAGTAACAAAAGGATCTCTCTGACAAAAGCAGTGACACACTGACCTATTTACATCATGTGCATTTTGTAATCTGCATCAGGTACATGTTCTTTGCAGCAGGCACATTAACCTTCTGCACTACCTTTCCATGAGTCAAAACTTCCACTAGACAAAACTCTGATCTCTCTCTAGGAAAAACATTAACCATCAGAAGTTATCGTGACATTTTTGTCTCTCGTCAGGAGGCCGCTTGCTAAAGCGCTTTGAGAAAAAGTGCCGAATAAGGGCCATCATAACTTAATGGAACGCTTGAGTGTGCAAGGATGACAAGCAGAGTGGACATTACTTAATGCCTTGAGTTACCCCAGGTTGTTTCCGGCCAATAACTTAAGTTGAGGAAGTGCTTCGGAGCTGAGTACTTCCCTGCGCTCACACAGCAGGTTGTAACTTGCACAACATGTTTTGTGAGTACTGGTGACAGGGCACGGAACAGAGCTGCATGTATTTCAAATGTTATAATTATGCTGAGCTCTTCCGTTAATTGGCCTATCTCATGTGGCTTTTAACTTTTTAGGCTGCTCATCTGCTCATTACCGCAGCCATTTAATTCCATTAGCACCTTAATTACACAGGAACAGCAATGTCTTCTGATAGTCATTATTAAAGAGTCTTTAATAATGGCTATCAGTACGTTTATGCTTGATTCAGGAAATGTGTTATGAAAAGCAAGATGTTCCAGACTCCGCTGCTTTAAAGTGTTCTTTGCGGTACCCCCGTTGTTCCTGGCACTTTTTTTTATTTTTAAAAAGGGTAAGTGCAGAAGGGGATATTTTTGTGACTTTGGATATTGCGCTGTCAGTAATTTAGAATTGTAAGTTTAGTTTGAAAAAACAACAGCGAAGTTCTTTTATTCCAAAGATATTTCATGAGCTCTGCAATACCCCGAGTGTGCACCCTTGGTGAGCAGTCTCCCTAACACTATAAGTGCTAAGGTTTTAAGCCACCCTGCACATTCTTTTCTTCTCACCAGAGCTTATTTTTATTAGAACAATATTATGAGTTTGTTGAGCGATGGGTAGGGTCTATTCATTTCCTGACGAAATAATAACCTTTATTTATAAATAAGCTACCTAGAAGTGATTTGTAAAGTGCAATTCGGTGTACATGTATCTAAAATAATATATTTCTACAAATACTGCATTTTGATTTTCTCACAGAAACGGCGGAATACACTTTCAGTAGCAGTTCTGGAAAAAAGTTTTAGACTCGGAGGGGTTAATATTTCTCCTGACATTTAGAGGATTCTGAGCAGCAAAAACCGTACAGGATAATTGCTCCCTAAGGGACCAATCCACAGGTTACAGATTTCTGCACTTCAGTAAAACCGAGTCCCGGATAAGATTGTGTCTAACCACCAGTTTAATCCTTCAGCGCAGGCGCACTGTTTACCCAAGCTCCACTAACTAGGGGAAATATCGGCTGTGCTGCAACTGATGAAGCAAAATCCAAATACCTTCAAGCATTAATAAGAAAGAGACCTCTTTTTGCGTTAACTCAGATACTGAGAATAGCAATTACCACTTTCACTAAAATGTTTTTTCGTTCCTAAAAATAATCCACAAATTAAAACAACACACACCAGCTTATATATGCAAAATGATATCACACTGCAACCATAAAAACAATACCAAGTTGACATATTTGCAATATGATTTTAACAATGACTTTTTAATGCTTGTTGGATTCAGTGATAGGGGGTAGCGCCGCTGTGCGTCTCCCTCTGCACTCCCTGCTGACTCAAGCCTCCCCCTCAGTTCAGTGGATCCCGCAATGTTCAGAAGGAAGACATCTCCGAAAGGTGCACCCCACCCGATGCTACTCTCTTTGAGGCAGCTTCCAACTCTCTCCTTTGCGACCCGCAGAGTTGTTCTCCCAATTTCTCTTCAAAGATGTGTTGGATTCGCTAGGTGCTTTAGTGATTAGAACACTGGAGGGCCTCTTGGGGTACTGGATGTGGCAAATAGAGAGGATACAACAGTGAAGGGGCAGACTGCGCTGCTGTGCAGTTGCAGGTTTTCAAGGATACGCACACTATAAAGGCGGTGACTGAGCGACAAAGCACCCAGTCCCCGCCGGCCGCCGCCGCGCCAATTCTATCAGTGTAGTACACTGCACCGTGATCGGACCCCACTGCCCCGTGCCCTCAGCCTCAAACATCTTAAGCCGAGGCAACAAGCTCTCCAGTCTGACAGCGTCGCACGGCAGGCGCTAGAAGCCCAAGGAGCTATACACACGTGTTTACAGCTAACAATGCAGCTCAGTGGGTCACACACATGTGGCCGAGAATGGCGGCCCAGCTGCAGGTCGCAGGCGTGAACCCTAGTGCCTAGCTTCATTCTCATGCTGCAGTGGCTGAGCTGAAAAACAACAACTTGTGCGGGTTACGAGGCTGTGTTTAACAAGCACCACCTGTAAAAGGAAAGAAGCCGCTGTTCTAATGAATCTGAGCTGCGGCCTCCCCTCTAGGCAAACCTGCCGAGCGCCTCTGTCGGTCCAGCTGCCGTGATATGGGGTTTGAATGAGGGGGGTCTGCAAGTTATAAGGTCCTGTGAGAAGGAATCGCATCGTTTCTAGGCACTTCATACAGACCCCTGCAGTATCCCTCTGCTAGATTTCGTTGTTGTTACAGGGTTGTGTAAATTATGCGGCAAGAAAATGCAAATTATTCAGCATAATGTGACACGTTTTGTGATCGCATGTCTTCACTTTTTTGTCATTTTCACGCTTGTTAACACTGTCTGGCCAATGGTTGCACCTCTTTTTAGTTCCAGTTTAACACACAAACTATAGCAGCAAGCAACAGAAAGGTGACGACCAGTCATCCTTTGCAAAGGGCCTTCCACTGGAACAGGTGTTACTGCTTTTTTAATATCTTTTGAACCGTTTGAGTTAGAAACAACATTTTTTGCCAAAATCGGCAGATTATGCAGTGGGTGACGGATTATGTGGCAAACATAGGTTCTATGGCAGTGGCCCTGCCGATACACCACTGGAGAAACTCAAACTGCAGCACCCTAACAGATCTCTATAGCAAGTCTGTCTGAGCTAAAAGAGTTATCAGTCAGACACAGACCTGTAGGTAACACCAAAATATAGCAATAAGTAACAGAAAGGTGACAAGTCAACCTTTGCAAACGGCCTTCCACTGCTCTGCAATGCGTGTAGCTGCGTTTTTAGTAACTTTTGAACTGTTTAAGCTAGAAATGCGTTATTTCTTATGCAGCAGATGATGGATATGTGCTAAATGAGGTAAATCCATAATTTTGTGAAAAAACGCTGCAGCCGCGCAATCGCATAATGCTAGTGGCTCTAATAATATCCCCATATCCACTGAAGCTTCATGGATAAGGATGCTGCTGGAAAGCTCTTAAGCACATTAGGCAACACACACAAGTCCTGCTGTGATTGTGGCACCTGTAGGCGCTGTCCTGCCCTCCAGTGACTGTCAACGCCGACCTCACATAGTGCGGCGCTGACAAAGTGTGAAGGAGTCGAGATCTTTAATACAGTGAATTCCCTGCACTATGTGAGGTCGGCGTTGACAGTCACTGTGACTGGAGGGCAGAGAGCGCAAGTAGCGGCCACACGAGGAGGTGCCTGGAAGCAGCTTTAAAGTGTCCGGGACCGGGTGTCACACATCTACTAGTGCACGCGCGTATCTGTGCGTGTACTCTGGGCTCCTAAACGTTCGGTTGCAGTTGTCACAAAGGGATCCCATTGAAGTTTCTTTTCCTGAAGACCGAGCTTTATCAGTCCTTTGAGGGATCCTCTAGGGGCCACCGTGATCTCAAGAATCGAGCTTTCACCATTACTGCTTGTTTGTTCAGTCCAAATCGCAGTGGGGAAAAGGAACAGTTTTCTGAAGCATCTTGTCTGCCCTTTATCCAGCCATTTGTCAGCCTGATCTTTAAAAATTAGCCACCTGTAAGTTAAAGTTGCCATACACTTCGCTTCAATTACTTTGCAGATGCCTGTGATGTCGGGTCCCCGCATTTTCTTTGAAAATGTCTTGAAGCTCATAAGCATAGACCGAGATATCTTTCAGGGATGCAGGATGAGTTGCTGCGAGCCTCGCTGATTAAAGTAGATGCCGAGATACTTTAAACTGGGAACTACCTCGAGGGCTACATCGTTCATACTAGTAAAATTAAACTTCTGTCTGTCCGACAGGCACTTATGTACATGTCATGATGCGAACAACATGGCTGCCATGCCGGGAATCTGCAAGAGGTCATGTGAAAGGCCACTCCACTGGGCATCGTCTGCTTCCTGCATATTTAACCCTTCTTAAAAATTAGTTCAGTGTCGGTATATTGTCACGTGTCACCTTGAAGGGCTGTGACGCAGGCCAGATATATTATTAAAAATGTATATACTATAAATAACGTATCAGGTACCGTATCATTGCTGCAGGATCGGCCCATGCGCATGCAATGCGGTCACACAGAACTTAGGGGCCCCCGCCCAACTCTTACTTGTTGTTTTCCAATTCTAACGCTATTACGATTCGATTCACGAACAGATTATTAGCCACGGCCCACGAGCAGCTAGACAGACTGTGAGTAGACACCTGCACGAGGTCTGTGTGTGGTGCGAGTGCGACTCGTGACTCGTGTGGCGCGGTGACGTGCCGGACTGCTGCCTGCGCTGCGACGACACACGACAGCGAGAAATGGCCAATCACTACTGCATGGCTTCACATAAGCCACAGTGATTGGCCAT
Source organism: Calotriton arnoldi (assembly GCA_963921515.1). Lineage (NCBI taxonomy): Eukaryota > Metazoa > Chordata > Amphibia > Caudata > Salamandridae > Calotriton > Calotriton arnoldi. Next base: position 425,129 of record CAWUFW010005055.1, on the reverse strand, counting down.
ACAAGCCACCACCCACGCGCGGCACCCATACAGCGAAGCCTGCCCTCAGGCTCAGGCTGCGCGGTGTCTCAGCCAATCCTGATGCTGCATTATCAGCGCCACTGCGCCGCAGCGCCAGGATTGGCTAGGAGCAGGGTTACTCCCCGCCCATTATGAGACCCGGGGGCTGCGGTATGATGAAGCAGCACCCTCGGGTCCCTCGCTACTAGTCGCACTAAAGGGAAGGTACTACTACTGTGCGCATGTTCGGGCTGGTCATAAAAATGACCAGCCCAAAAACGGACATGCGCGCACTGCTGCTGCACTGCTGCGCTATAGTGCCGCGCTCACTCAGCTGCCACAGCCCCGCCCCCACCCCCTTCAGCGCCGTCCCATTGAGTCGGGCTTGTCCCGGTAGCGGTCAGCGCGACAGCGCTGTGAGATTACTTTGTTTTACTTGATTTTAATTTAAATTATACTTGACGGTCATCCATGTGGCTTAGTGGGGCAACGCCCCAACGCCCCCAATGGACGCACCGCCACTGTCCCTACTGTTGCACTCTCTGGAGTTGGAATAGTAATTTTTACCCCTACGCTATCCAACACTTTCCCTACTGTTGCACTCTCTGGAGTGGGAATAGTAATTTTTACCCTTACGCTATCCAACACTTTCCCTACTGTTGCACTCACTGGAGTTGGAATAGTAATTTTTACCCCTATGCTATCCAACACTTTCCCTACTGTTGCGCTCTCTGGAGTGGGAATAGTAATTTTACCCCTACGCTATCCAACATTTTTCTTAGTGTTGTTTTTTGGGGAGTTGTAATAGTAGTTTTATTCCCTACGCTATTTAATATTTTTTGTATTATTTTAGTTAATATAGTATATAATTAATTTTAAAAATATTAAAAGTAAATTTAATTTTTTAATTTGTTATACATAATTTTTTAATTGTTATTTATGTTATTGTTTTATGTGTATAGATGTATTTGTAATTTATAATATTTTTTAATAATTTATAATTTATTAAAATAATTATTCAAACTTATTATTAAGTAAGTATATATATTATATATTATATGTATATGTTTAATTAATGTTTTATTTAATTATATATGTTACTTATTAATTTTAAATATTATCAAATATTTTTAACTATGTTTATTTTTATTATAAGTATTATTTAGTTTATTTTACATATTATTTTTAACAAAAAAAACGATATTTTTGATAACGATATTTTTGACATCGATGTTTTTTTCGATATTTTTGTACTTACAATGTTGTAGATAGGATGTCGATATTATTGACATCGATATTTTTGTTGCGATATTTTTGTAGGTCGATTTTTTGACCTTCGATATTTTGTCAGTGATTCACCCAAACACCACTGCACTACCCTAAACCCTAGAAAAGAAACCCCCACCCCATGCCCAATCCCCCTTACCTCTCACTCCTCGTGGTTCCTCTCTCCTCGTGGTTCCTGCTTCACGTCGTCTCTGAGGGGCGGTGCACGTCGTTGTGAGGAAACGGAACAGCCTCTGTTTCCTTACAACGACATGGATCGTCTACATGTTTTAGAACGCATGGTCATTTACCATACATACCTTTACAACAAAATTCATTGTAAAGGCATGCGTGGTAAATGACCATGCGTTCTAAAAATGCGTAGTAATGACTTCGTGATGTACAACGCATGTGTGGTAATGCATGCGTTGTAATGGTATCGCAAAGTAAAAAGTCGTTGTAATGGCTGTTTACCGATCGAAGCTGGCCCCTGTTCTTCAGTGAGACGTTTATTTGATTAATTAGGAGGAAGGAATGTGGTTTTTTTTACCGAAAAGTGCATTCCTGGCTGTTGTATTGTGAAAGGGTCCGCGTGGCCTGGTTTCACTTCCGGTGAGAGAGTGGAAGAGTCTGTTTGGATCTAAAGGAGTTCTGTTGTTGGACGGGGCCGGCGCGACATGTCATCAGAAAACATAGCTAATGGAAAGCGTCCTCCCTGAAGTGTGGAGCAGTGCCATGAGAGGTCAACGAGTGTGCATCCCACCTCAGTATGACCGTACCGCGTGACCCATGTGCCGTCTCCAGGGTACGGGAGGTAGAAGCGGCATCGCAGGTCCTCTTGAAGACCATTGTAGCACTAATTCTACATTTTGGTACTAGGGCATTTTAACTTCGTTGTTCCTGCCAGATACAAAGAGAAGATCCTGTGTTATTCAGTGCCCTCATTACCTTTTTTGTGGGTTGTGGTGCTTGTCACTTCGCTGCCCCGCCGGTGCACACGACTGGGCACCCCACCTTGTGTGCCATCTGCAGGGCCTCTGCCCTCGGATCACTGGTTTCGGTTTCTGGAGTGGCAACATAAACAGTTGCACCCAAAGGACTAGCCTGAACACTTAGGTGAATATCCCCTGCACCAGCATTCCACGGAAATTCTTTCCTAGCTCTCCCATGTCAACGAGGACGTCATAATAGCACGGCTCCGCTCGCGACACCGTATGACATCATCGGAGCCATAAGAGGACCTAGTCGGCGTGCTGACGTCAGTTCCACCCATTTTTTCCGTGCCACCGAGGCAAACAGGGGACCGAGACATTTTCACATGTATACATAGTATAATAAATATATATATATTCACTGAAAAAACCATAGGTTTCAGGCACGTTATAGTTAGAAATTAGCATTTAAAAAACCTTAGAAATTCACTGAAAAAACCATAGGTTTCAGGCACGTTATAGTTAGAAATTAGCATTTAAAAACCTTAGAAATTCACTGAAAAAACCATAGGTTTCAGGGGCGTTATAGTTAGTTGGACATTTCACTCGTACAAAACCATAGAAATTCCCCCGTTATAGTTTGTTCAGCTAACTATAACTCGCGCGCCCGCAATGCACTGCTGATGACGTCACATATTACATCACTCATGACATGGTCAGTGACATCACTCATGACATCACTGTTGACATCTCAAATGACATCACTGATGACATCATCCAGTGAATGTGTGTTTTTCTGAAAATTAAATATGTTTTATATATGTATATATCAAGGTCGATGGAAGAATAAATGGGTATATAAGTGTCTAAATGGATGATTTTTTTGTAAAATTGATTGTATAACTGACTAAGTGTATCTTAGTGAATACATGGGTTAGTGAGTAATGTTTAAATATGAAAATATCTGTATCAGTCTCTCACTTTGTGTATAAGTGGCTGCATGGGTTGGTGAGTAGCTACATGAGTGTCTATATGGGTTATTAGTTGGTTTTTTGAGTATCAGTATGAGTGTCTGAGTGTCTGTATGGTTCGATGGGGGTATTACTTAGTGCATAGATGCATGAATGAGTGACTCACTGTTTGTATGTGTTGAAGACAGCATGTGTGCAGGACTGTATAGGTGGATGAGTATGTGTATGGGTGTGTTAGTGAGTGAATGACTGTCTCAATAGTGTCTTTATGAGTAACTACATATGTTTTAAACTAGTATATGTGAGTATTGGTGTATATAAGTGAGTATATGTGAGAGTGAGAGATTGGAAGAGTTCCTGTACAAATAAGTAGGTGTTTCTATAAGTGATTGTTTAAGAGAGTAAGTATGTGTAAGTTTCTGTAGAAGTAAGTGTGGTAGTGTGTGTATAACTGTATATGCAAGTAAATGGATGTTTGATACTTTGTTTGCATGTGTGACTATGTGTGTGAGTAACTCTATGGATGAGTGGCGGTGTGTAACAGGATGTATAGGCGTATGAGTACATATGATGAGTGAGTACATGTATGAGTGACTGTATAGGGACTGTTGGTGAATGAGTGGATGTGTGTGTAGATCTTGGAATTACTGAATAGGTGTGTTGTAACTGGCATTGGTATGTCCATTGTTTTGAAAATGTTAGTTTGTATTTTTGAGTGTGTGTATCAAAGGTTATATTAGGGTGAGAGGAGGTCTGCCACTCTATCACAAGGATGATGTCATCAGTGATGTCATCAGTGATGTCATTTGAGATGTCATCAGTGATGTCATGAGTGATGTCACTGACCATGTCATGAGTGATGTAATATGTGATGTCATCAGCAGTGCATTGCGGGCGCGTGAGTTATAGTTAGCTGAACTAACTATAACGGGGAATTTCTATGGTTTTGTACGAGTGAAATGTCCAACTAGCTATAACGCCCCTGAAATCTATGGTTTTTTCAGTGAATTTCTAAGGTTTTTGAAATGCTAATTTCTAACTATAACGTGCCTGAAACCTATGGTTTTTTCAGTGAATATATATATATATATATATATATATAATTCCTACTGGCGGTCGCCAGTAGGTAGTTATAGTTAGAATGTATTTTCCATAGGAAAAGCATTTTTGATTTGCCAATATCTTTAGCGCCGTTTGACGAATCTTCGCAAAATTTTCAAAACTAATGAGGCGCTCCGGTCAGCTCCTGTCTTGAAAGTTTCGGGATGATTCGTCAAGCGGAGGCCGAGAAAAAAGGGGGGTCCCAAAACACGTTTTCTCCATGTTAATTTCCATAGGAATTTTGAAACAGGTTACAGCCCGAACTGCTGAATGGAATTACACCAAATTTGGCAAAAGGTAGGTCTTTGTCCAGAAAGTTACCTTTTTTTTAAATGGTGTAAATCCGTTCAGTAGTTCCTGAGAAATTTAAAAAAGAAAAATATCGATATCTGAGCACCGAGGAGGGTTCGCAAACCCTCCCGGGCACGAGCTTCACTCTGATTGGCTGCCAACACTCCAAACCAGGCAGTGTTGGCAGCCATCTTGTGACTCGGTAACCGAGTTACAAGAAAAGAATTTAAAAAAGGTGAAAAACAAGAAAAGGGGGCAGGGTAGAAACACCCTGACCCCCTAGGCCTGCTCAGGGGGTCCCACTAGGACCCCCAGGGCCAAAGAAAGCATTTTTAAAAAAAACAAATCTGCAGAATTAGTGCTGGGTGCGCGAATCTGGCCGACAAAATAAAAAACGTGATTTGTGGCGCACTGCTGGTGGGGCGATGAGGTCCTCTTGTGTCCTGAGGACCTCAGGACACAAGTGGATTTCATCCCCCAAGCAGCAGTGCGCCAAGAGGTGCGTTTGCAGAGTGGTGTATAAAGGGGGCATGGCCTTGGACCACCTCTCTGCAATCCAGCTGTGTGGCACTTACTGGAGGTACCTGGTGGGCTATTTGGCCCCCAGGGACCCTCAGTATTCAAGGGGACTTAATCCCCCAACTTAGAGCGCCCCAGGGGGACGTTTGCAGAGTGGTGGAGAAAGGGGGCATGGCCTTTGTCCACCTCTCAGCTATCCCACTGTGTGGGGCTTGCTGGAGGTAAGAGGTAGGCTAGTTGGCCCCTAAAGGACCCCCAGCAGCGAAGGGGACTTCAATACCCATTCAAGAGCGTGCCAGGGAGCGCGTTTGTAGAATGGTGGGCAAAGGGGGCGTGGCCTGCTCTGAGGACTTAGCAATCCTGCTGTGTGGGACTTACTGGAGGTAATAGGAGGGATAGTTGGCCCCCAAGGATGTCCTTGGGGGCCAACTACCCCTCTTGTTACCTCCAGTAAGCCCCACACAGTGGGATTGATTAGACGTCTTCGGAGGCCATGCCCCCCTTTCTCCACCACTCTGCAAACGCGCCTCCTGGCAGACTACGGGATGGGGGATGAAGTCCAATTTACTCCTGAGGGACTTTGGGGGCCAAGAAGCCCTACTGGTACCTCCTGTAAGCCCTACGCAGCAGAATTCCTGAGTGCTGGTCGGAGGCCCAGCACCCTTTCTCCACCACTCTGCAAACGCGACTACTAATTAAAGAAGTGTTTGCAATGTAATAGGTTTCGCATTTGCGAGAACTAGAGCTATTGGCGTTGTAAATGCAAAAGGTGTTTACTAATGTTTTTTGGAGTGGAGTGGATGTACGTTGTGTGCAGTGGAATTATGTGGTATGTTGTGCTGTGAAATTATGTGGATAGAAAGTATGTGGTATTTAGTGTATAGGAATTATGTAGAGTGGGATTATGTGTTATGGAGAGTAATTATGTGGTATGGTAGTCTGTGTTGTGGATTGGTAACCTCAGGTTTAGACTTCCTCGTTTCCATAGAAGCTCAAATATGAACCCAGTGAGACAAAAAAAGATGGAATCACTGAGGAGCACTTGTGGACCTAGTCAGAGGTATGAGTAGGGCCACTGGAATTATGTGACTGTTTGGCTGCACCGACTATCGCACAATTATACATTTTCTGCATTAGCCACATAATTCATCATCTGCACCCTAATCTGCAGATTTGAACAAAAAAGCCTTGTTTCTAGCTCAAACGGCTCAAACGTTACCAAAAATGCAGCGACAAGTGTTACAGCATGGTGGAAGGCCCTTTGCAAACCTAGAATGGTCACCTGTTACTTATTGCTAAATGTGGGTGTTAAATTGGTACTAATGGTGTGCAAGCCACTCTTGCTACCCTCTGCGCCTCTCTTGCCTCTTTCTGCATTTCTATTGCTTCTTTCTGCATGTTTCTTTCTTTTTCTGCACTTCTCTTGACCTCATTCTGCAAATCTCTTGTACTTTCTGCACCTCTCTTCCCTCTTTCTGCACGTCTGTTGCCTCTTTCTGCACCTCATTTGCTTCTTTCTGTACCCTTCTTATGTCTTTCTGCACCCTTTTTGCCTCTTTCTGTACTTCTATTCCTTCTTTCTGCACTTCTTTTGTTTCTTTCTGCACCTGTCTTGCTTCTTTCTGCACCCCTCTTGCCTCTCTTTCCACCCCTCTTCCCTCTTTCTGCACTTCTGTTGCTTCTTTCTGCACTTATCCTGCTTCTTTCTGCACCTCACTTGCCTCTTTCTGCACCTCTATTGCCTCTTTCTGCAGTTCTCTCGCCTCCTTCTGCACTTCACTTGCCTCTTTTTGTAACTCTCTTGCCTCTTTCTGCACCTCACTTGCTTCTTTCTGCACCCCTTTTGCCTCTTTCTGCACCCGTCTTCCCTCTTTGTGCAACTCTCTTGCCTCTTTCTACACCTCTCTTCCCTCTTTCTGCACCACTCTTGCATCTCTCTGTACCTCTGTTCCTTCTTTCTTCACCTGTCTTGTCTCTTTCTGCACCCTTCATGCCTCTTTCAGCACCTCTGTTGCTCCTTTCTGCAGTTCTCTTCCTCTTTCTGCACCACTCCTGTCTCTTTCTGTACCCCTCTTGCCTCTTTGTGCACCTCTCCTACCCCTTTCTGAACCTCTCTTGCCTCTTTTTTTTCCACCTCTGTTGGTTCTTTCTGCACCTCTTTTGCTTTGTTCTGCACTTCACTTGCCTCTTTCTCTACCCCTCTTGCCTCTTTCTGCACCTCTGTTGGTTCTTTCTGCACTGCTCTGGCTTCTTCCTGCACCTCTGTTCAAAATTTCTTCATCCCTCTTGCCTTTTTCTGCACCCCTCTTCCCTCTTTATGCACCTCTCTTGCCTCAGTCTGCCCACCTGTTCCCTCTTTCTGTACCTCTTTTGCCTGTTTCTGCAACTCTCTTGCCTCTTTCTGCAGTTCTCTTACCTCCTTCTGTACCTCACTTACCTCTTTTTGCACCTCTGTTGGTTCTTTTGCACTGCTCTTGTTATTTCTGCACCTCTCCTGCAAATTTCTGCACCCCTCTTGCCTCGTTATGCACCCCTTTTACCTGTTTCTGCACCTCTCTTGCCTCTGTCTGTACCTCTGTTCCCTCTTTCTGTATCTCTTTTGCCTATGTCTGCAACTCTCTTGCCTCTTTCTGGAGTTCTCTTGCCTCCTTCTGCACATCTGTTGCTTCTTTCTGCACTTCTCTTGCCTCTTTCTGCACCACTGTTGCTTCATTCTGCACTCGTCTTCCCTCTTTCTGTACCTTTCTTGCCTGTTTCTGCATCTCACTTGCCTCTTTCTGCTCTTTTCTTGCTTCTTTCTACACATCTGTCGCTTCTTTCAGCAATTCTCTTGCCTCTTTCTGAAGTTCTCTTACCTGTTTCTGCACCCCTCTTGCTTCTTTCTGCACCCGTCTTCCCTCTTTGTACAACTCTCTAGCCTCTTTCTATACCTCTCTTCCCTCTTTCTGCACCACGCTTGCCTCTTTTTGTACCTCTGTTGCTTCTTTCTGCACTTCTCTTGCCTCTTTCTGCACCCTTCGTGCCTCTTTCAGCACCTCTGTTGCTTCTTTCTGTACTCCTCTTCCTTCTTTCTGCACCCCTCCTGCCTCCTTCTGCACCTCTGTTGCCTCTTTCAGCACCTCTGTTGGTTCTTTCTGCACTGCTCTTGCTTCTTTCTGCACCTTACTTGCCTCTTTCTGCACTTCTCTTCCTTCTTTTTGCACCCCTCCTGCCTCTTTCTGTACCTCTCTTGCCTCTTTGTGCACCTCTCCTACCTCTTTCTTTACCCCTCTTGCCTCTTTTTGCACCTCTGTTGGTTCCTTCTGCACTGCTCTTGCTTCTTTCTGCACCTCACTTGCCTCTTTCTGCACTTATCTTGCTTCTTTTTAAACCTTTGTTGCTTCTTTCAGTATTTCTCTTGCCTCTTTCTGCACTTCTTTTCCTTCTTTCTGCACCCCTCCTGCCTCTTTCTGTACCTCTCTTGCCTCTTTGTGCATGCCTCCTACCTTTTTCTGCACCCCTCTTGCCTCTTTTTGCACCTCTGTTGGTTCTTTCTGCACTGCTCTTACTTCTTTCTGCACCTCACTTGCCTCTTTCTGAACCCCTGTTCCCTGTTTATGCACCTTTCATGCCTGTTTATGCAATTCCCTTGCCTCTTTCTGCACCTCTGAGGTAGAGGTAGTTTTAATCCCCCTGCCCTATTATGTACTAGGGCCTTACAGGGAAGGTCATGCCAATCACAGGGATACCCCAACCTATAGTGTACCCTAGTGTATGTAGGTGCTTTCACTGTATTCTAAGTGTCTTCAGCATAGCACTGGCTCCGGGCCTGGTTAGTGAGAGTCAGTTACCACCAGTAGCAGTCAGTAAAAAGTTGGGGGCACAGGATGACGTTGCAACAAGGCCTTTTTCTGTACCTCTGTTGGTTCTTTCTGCATATCTCTTGCTTCTTCCTGCACTTTTCTTCGTCTTTCTGGACTTCTGTTGCCTCTTTCTGCATTTCTCTTGCTTCTTTCTGTGCCTTTCTTCCTCTTTCTTCACATGTCCTACCTCTGTAGGCATAGTTAGAAATTATCATTTAAAAAACCTTAGAAATTCACTGAAAAAACCATAGGTTTCAGGGACGTTTTAGTTAGAAATTATCATTTAAAAAACCTTTGAAATTCACTGAAAAAACCATAGGTTTCAGGGCCGTTATAGTTAGAAATTATCATTTAAAAAACCTTTGAAATTCACTGAAAAAACCATAGGTTTCAGGGCCGTTATAGTTAGAAATTAGCATTTAAAAAACCATAGAAATTCACAGAAAAAACCATAGGTTTCAGGGACGTTATAGTTGGTTGGACATTTCACTTGTACAAAACCTGAGAAATTCGGCTGTTATAGTTAGTTGAGCTAACTATAACTCGTGCCCCCGCAATGCACTGCTGATGACGTCACATATTACATCATTCATGACATGGTCAGTGACATCACTGATGACATCACTGATGCCATCTCAAATGACATCACTGATGACATCATCCACGTGATAATCTGATGCACCGCCTCACATCCTAATATAACCTTTGATACACCCACTGTAAAATACAGACTACCATTTTCGAAACCATAGACACACCAATACCAGTTACTACATACCCACTCACTGATTCCTAGGTCTACACACACGTCCACTCATTCACCCATACAGTCATTCATACATGCAGTCACTTATCAATACAGCACTATCATTTGCACTCATACACCTATACAGACACTCACACATTGCCATTCATCCATAGAGTTACTCACACACCTAGATAATCATGCAAAGAATCATTCACACTCCCATTTACTCACCTATACAGTTATACACACATCACCTCACTTATTCATACAGATACTAACACATACTTACTCTCTTTTACAATCACTGATACAAGCACACAATCATCCATACAGCCACTCTCACAATCACTCACTCTCACATATAGTCATTTATATACTCCGACACTCACACATACTGCCTTTCACATATGTAGTTATTCACACATGTACCACTGAGACATCCATTCACTCACTAATACACCCATACACACACTCACCCACCCATACAGCCCCTCACAGATGCACTCTTGAACCCATACACCCAGTGAATCACCTACTCACACATCCATGCAGTGAGTCACACATACCCCACCCACACAGACATTCAGGCACCCATACAGATACTCAGACAACCAATCAATAACCCATATAGACACTCATGTAGCTACTCACCAACCCATGCAACCGCTTACACACCAACAGACAGACTGATACAGATATTCACACAGTTTAGTCACTAACCCATGCATTCAGTAAGACACGTTTAATAACTCACTTATACAGTCAGTCACACACCTACTAAATCATCCATTCAGACATTCATTCACCGACTCATTGTTCAATACACCTTGGCCTATATATATATAAAACACATTTAAACTTTACAGAAACACACAGTCACTGGATGATGTCATCAGTGATGTCATCAGTGATGCCATTTGAGATGTCATCAGTGATGTCATCAGTGATGTCACTGACCATGTCATGAATGATGTAATATGTGACGTCATCAGCAGTGCATTGCGGGGCGCGAGTTATAGTTAGCTCAACTAACTATACCGGCCGAATTTCTCAGGTTTTGTAAGAGTGAAATGTCCAACTAACTAGGTTTCTGGGACGTTATAGTTAGAAATTGGCATTTAAAAAACCTTTGAAATTCACAGAAAAACTACAGGTTTCAGGGACGTTATAGTTAGTTGGACATTTCACTCGTACAAAACCAGAGAAATTTGGCCGTTATAGTTATAGCTAACTATAACTCGCGCCCCCGCAATGCACTGCTGATGACGTCACATATTATATTATTCATGACATGGTCAGTGACATCACTGATGACATCATGGATGACATCTCAAATGACATCACTGATGTCATCATCCAGTGACTGTGTGTTTCTGTAAAGTTTAAATATGTTTTATATATATATATATATGTCAAGGTGTGTTGAAGAATGAGTGGGTGTATAAGTGTCTGAATTTATGATTTAGTAGGTGCATGACTGACTGTATAAGTGAGTGATTAAACATGTCTTACTGAATGCATGGGTTAGTGACTAAATTGTGTGAATGTCTGTATCAGTCTGTTGGTGTGTAAGCGGCTGCATGGGTTGGTGAGTAGCTACATGAGTGTCTATATGAGTTATTGATTGGTTGTCTGAGTATCTGTATGGGTGCCTGAGTGTCTGGGTGGGTGGGTGGGGGGTGTGTCTCTGTGCATAGATGTGTGAGTGGGTGATTCACTTGGTGTATGGGTTCAAGAGTGTATCTGTGAACGGCTGTATGGGTGGGTGAGTGTGTGTATGGGTGTGTTGGTGATGAATGGATGTCTCAGTGGTACATGTGTGAGTAACTGCATATGTGAAAGGCAGTATATGTTAGTGTTGGAGTATATAAATGACTATATGTGAGAATGAGTGATTGTGAGAGTGGCTGTATGGATGAGTGTATGCTTGTATCAGTGATTGTATAAGAGAGTAAGTATGTGTTAGTATCTATATGTATAAGTGAGGTGGTGTGTGTATAACTGTATAGGTGAGTAAATGGGAGTGTGATTGATTCTTTGCATGACTGACTGGGTATGTGAGTAAAGCTATGGATGAGTGGTGGTGTGTCAGTGTCTGTATAGGTGTATGAGTGCATATGATAGTGCTGTATTGATGAGTGACTGTATGTATGAGTGACTGTATGGGTGAATGTGTGGATGTGTGTGTAGACCTAGGATTCAGTGAGTGGGAACGTAGTAACTGGTATTGGTGTGTCTATTGTTTCAAAAATGGTAGTCTGTATTTTAGAGTGGGTGTATCAGAGGTTATATTAGGGTGTGAGGAGGTGCATCAGATTATAACATGGATGATGTCATCAGTGATGTCATCAGTGTTGTCATTTGAGATGTCATCAGTGATGTCATCAGTGATGTCACTGACCATGTCATGAATGATGTAATATGTGACGTCATCAGCAGTGCATTGCGGGGGCGCGAGTTATAGTTAGCTCAACTAACTATAACAGCCAAATTTCTCTGGTTTTGTACGAGTGAAATGTCCAACTAACTATAACGTCCCTGAAACCTGTAGTTTTTTCAGTGAATTTCTAAGGTTTTTTAAATGCTAATTTCTAACTATAACGTCCCTGAAACCTATGTTTTTTTCAGTGAATTTCAAAGGTTTTTTAAATGCTAATTTCTAACTATAAGGTCCCTGAAACCTATGGTTTTTTCAGTGAATTTCTAAGGTTTTTTAAATGTTAATTTCTAACTATGCCTACAGAGGTAGGACATGTACAGAAAGAGGAAGAAAGGAGCAGAAGGAAGCAAGAGAAATGCAGAAAGAGGCAACAGAAGTCCAGAAAGAGGAAGAAAGGTGCAGAAAGAAGCAATAAATATGCAGAAAGAACCAACAGAGGTGCAGAAAGAGGCCTTGTTGCAAAGTCATCCTGTGACCCCAACTTTTTTGCTGACTGGTACTGGTTGTAACTGACTCTGACTAACCAGGCCCAGAGCCAGTGCTATGCTGAAAGACACTTAGAATACAGTGAAAACACCTACATACACTAGGGTACACTATGGGTTGGGGTACCCCTGTGATTGGAATGACCTCCCCTGTAAGGCCCTAGTACATAATAGGGCAGGGGGATTAAAACTACCTCTAAGTCAGAGGTGCAGAAAGAGGCAAGAGAAGTGCAGAAAAAAGCAACAGAGGTGCCGAAAGAGGCAAGTTAGGTGCAGAAACAAGCAGGAAAAGTACAGAAAGAGGCAAGATAATTGCTGAAAAAAGCATCATAGGTGTAGACAGAAGCAAGAGAAGTGCAGAAAGAGGCAAGTGAGGTACAGAAAGAAGCAAGAGCAGTGTAGAATGAACCAACAGAGGTGCAAAAAGAGGCAAGAGGGGTGCAGAAAGAGGAAGGAGAGGTACACAAAGAGGCAAGAGAGGTAAAGAAAGAGGCAGAAGGGAGCAGAAAGAAGGAAGAGAAGTGCAGAAAGAGGCAAGAGAATTGCTGAAAGAAGCAACAGATGTGTAGAAGAAGCAAGAGAAGTGGAGAAAGAGGCAAGTGAGGTGCAGAAAGAAGCAAGAGCAGAGCAGAAAGAACCATCAGAGGTGCAAAAAGAGGCAAGAGGGGTGCAGAAAAAGGTAGGAGAGGTGCACAAAGAGGCAAGAGAGGTACAGAAAGAGGCACACGTGTTGCAGAAAGAAGGGACAGAGGTGCAGAAAGAGGCAAGAGAAGTGCAGAACGAAGGAAGAGAAGTGCACAAAGAAGCATCAGAGGTACAGAAAGAGGCAAGAGAGGTGCAGAAAGAGGGAATAGGGGTGCAGAAAGCTGCAAAAGGACTGCAGAAAGAAGCAAGTGAGGTGCAGAAAGAAGCAACAGAGGTGCAGAAAGATGCAAGAGAGGTGCAGAAACAAGCAAGAGAAGTGCAGAAAGAGGCAAGAGAGTTGCTGAAAGAAGCAACAGAGGTGTGGAAAGAAGCAAGAGAAGTGCAGAAAGAGGCAAGTGAGGTGCAGAAAGAAGCAACAGCAGTGCAGAAAGAACCAACATAGGTGCAAAAAGAGGCAAAGGGGTGCATAAAAAGGTAGGAGAGGCACACAAAGGGGCAAGAGAGGTACAGAAAGAGGAAGGAGGGGTGCAGAAAGAAGGAAGAGAAATGCAGAAAGAAGCAACAGAGGTACAGAAAGAGGCAAGAGAGGTGCAGAAACAGGCAGGGAAGGTGCAAAAAGAGGGAACAGGGGTGCAGAAAGAGGCAAGAGAGGTGCAGAAAGAGAAAAGAGGGGTGCAGAAAGAGGCAAGAGGAGTGCAGAAAGAGGCAAGAGGGGTGCAGAAAGAATCAAGTGAGGTACAGAAAGAGGTAACAGAGGTGCAGAAAGAGGCAAGAGAGGTGCACAAAGAGGCAAGCGGGGTTCAGAAATGTGCAAGAGTGTAGCAGATAGAAGCAAGAGCAGTTCAGAAAGATCCAACAGAGGTGCTGAAAGAGGTACGAAGGGTGCATAAAGAGGCAAGAGAAGTGCAGAAAGAAGCAACAGAGGTACAGGAAGAGACAAGAGTGGTACAGAAAGAGGGAAGAGAGGTGTAGAAAGAGGCAAGAGAGTTGCACAAATAAGGAAGAGGGGTGCAGAAAGAGGCAAGAGGGGTGCAGAAAGAAGCAAGTGAGGTGCAGAAAGAGGCAAGAGAGGTGCAGAAACAGGCAAAAGAAGTGAAGAAAGAGACAAGAGAATTGCAGAAAGAAGCAACAGAGGTGTAGAAAGAAGCAACAGAGGTGCAGAAAGAGACAAGAGAGGAGCAGAAAAATGGAAGAGGAGTGCAGAAAGAGGCACAAGTATTGCAGAAAGAAGGGACAGAGGTGCAGAAAGAAGAAAGAGAGGTGCAAAAAAGAAGCAACAGAGGTGCAGAAAGAGGGAAGAGGGTTGGAGAAAGAAACAAGAGAGGTGCAGAAAGAAGCAACAGATGTGCAGAAAGAGGGAAGAGGTATGGAGAAAGAGGCAAGAGGGGTGCAGAAAGAAGCAAGAGAGGTGCAGAAAGTAACAAAAGAAGTACAGAAAGAAGGAACAGAGGTGCAGAAAGAGGCAAGAGAAGAGGGGTGCAGAAAGAGCCACAAGGGGTGCAGAAAGAAGCAAGAGAGGTACAGAAAGATGCAAGATAAGTGCAGAAAGAAGCAACAGAGATGCAGATAGAGGGAAGAGGGGTGGAGAAAGAGGCAAGAGAAGTGCAGAAAGAAGCAACAGACATGCAGAAAGGGGGAAGAGGGGTGGAGAAAGAGGCAAGAGGGGAGCAGAAAGTAGAAGAGATGTGCATTAAGAGGCAAGAGAAGTGTAGAAAAAGAAAGAAAGGTGCAGAAAGAAGCAACAGAAATGCAGAAAGAGGCAAGAGAGGTGCAGAAACAAGCAAGAGAAGTGCAGAAAGAGGCAAGAGAATTGCTGAAAGAAGCAACAGAGGTGTGGAAAGAAGCAAGAGAAGTGCAGAAAGAGGCAAGTGAGGTGCAAAAAGAGGCAAGAGATGTGCACAAAGAGGCAAGCGGGGTTCAGAAATGTGCAAGAGTGTAGCAGATAGAAGCAAGAGCAGTTCAGAAAGATCCAACAGAGGTGCTGAAAGAGGTACAAAGGGTGCATAAAGAGGCAAGAGAAGTGCAGAAAGAAGCAACAGAGGTACAGGAAGAGACAAGAGTGGTACAGAAAGAGGGAAGAGAGGTGTAGAAAGAGGCAAGAGAGTTGCACAAATAAGGAAGAGGGGTGCAGAAAGAGGCAAGAGGGGTGCAGAAAGAAGCAAGTGAGGTGCAGAAAGAGGCAAGAGAGGTGCAGAAACAGGCAAAAGAAGTGAAGAAAGAGACAAGAGAATTGCAGAAAGAAGCAACAGAGGTGTAGAAAGAAGCAACAGAGGTGCAGAAAGAGACAAGAGAGGAGCAGAAAAATGGAAGAGGAGTGCATAAAGAGGCACAAGTATTGCAGAAAGAAGGGACAGAGGTGCAGAAAGAGGCAAGAGAAGAGCATAAAAAAGCAACAGAGATGCAGAAAGGGGGAGGAGGGGTGGAGAAAGAGGCAAGAGGGGTGCAGAAAGAAGCAAGAGAAGTGCAGAAAGAAACAAAAGAAGTACAGAACGAAGCAACAGAGGTACAGAAAAAGGCAAGAGGAGAGCAGAAAGAGGGAAGAGGGGTGCAGAAAGAGGCACAAGAGTTGCAGAAAGAAGGGACAGAGGCGCAGAAAGAAGCAAGAGAAGTGCAGAAAGAAGCAACAGAGGTGAAGAAAGAGGGATGAGGGGTGGAAAAAGAGGCAAGGGAAGTGAAGAAAGAAGCAACAGAGATGCAGAAAGATGGAAGAGGGGTGGAGAAAGAGGCAAGAGGGAAGCAGAGAGAAGCAAGAGAGGTGCAGAAAGAAACAAAAGAAGTGCAGAAACAAGGAACAGATGTGCAGAAAGAGGAGTGCAGAAAGAGAGAAGGGGGTATAGAAAGAGGCACAAGGGGTGCAGAAAGAGGCACGAGGGCTGCAGAAAGAAGCAAAGGAAGTGAAGAAAGAAGGAACAGAGGTGCAGAAAGAGGCAAGAGAGGTGCAGAAAGAGGGAAGAGGGGTGCAGAAAGAGGCAAGAGGGGTGCACAAAGAAGCAAGTGAGGTGCAGAAAGAGGCAACAGAGGTGCAGAAAAAAGGAAGAGAAGTGCAGAACGAATCAACAGAGGTGCAGAAAGAGGCAAGAGGGGTACAGAAAGAGGCAAGAAAAGTGCAGAAAGAAGCAAAAGAGGTGCAGAAAGAGGCAAGAGAAGTGCAGAAACAGGCAAGAGAGGTGCAGAAAGAGGCAGGAGAGGTACAGAAAGAGGCAAAAGGGGTACAGAAAGAGGCAAGAAGGGTGCAGAAAGAAGCAAGAGAAGTATAGAAAGAAGCAACAGAGGTGCTGAAAGAGGGAAGAGGAGTGCAGAAAGAGGGAAGAGGGGTGCAGAAAGATGCACGAGGGGTGCAAAAAGAAGCAAGAGAGGTGCAGAAAGAAGCAAGAGAAGTGCATAAAGAAGCAACAGAGATGCAGAAAGGGGAAAGTGGGGTGGAGAAAGAGGCAAGAAGGATACAGAAAGAAACAAGAGAAGTGCAGAAAGAAGGAACAAAGGTGCAGAAAGATGCAGCAGGGGTGCAGAAAGAGGGAACATGTGTGCAGAAAGAGGCAAGAGGGGTGCAAAAATAGGGAAGAGGGTTGCAGAAAGAGGCAGGAGGGGCGCAGAAAGAAGAAAGAGAGGTGCAAAAAAGAAGTAACAGAGGTGCAGAAAGAGGGAAGAGGGTTGGAGAAAGAAACAAGAGAGGTGCAGAAAGAAGCAACAGATGTGCAGAAAGAGGGAAGAGGTATGGAGAAAGAGGGAAGAGGGGTGCAGAAAGAAGCAAGAGAGGTGCAGAAAGTAACAAAAGAAGTACAGAAAGAAGGAACAGAGGTGCAGAAAGAGGCAAGAGGAGTGCAGAAAGAGAAGAGGGGTGCAGAAAGAGCCACAAGGGGTGCAGAAAGAAGCAAGAGAGGTACAGAAAGATGCAAGATAAGTGCAGAAAGAAGCAAAAGAGATGCAGATAGAGGGAAGAGGGGTGGAGAAAGAGGCAAGAGAAGTGCAGAAAGAAGCAACAGACATGCAGAAAGGGGGAAGAGGGGTGGAGAAAGAGGCAAGAGGGGAGCAGAAAGTAGAAGAGATGTGCATAAAGAGGCAAGAGAAGTGTAGAAAAAGAAAGAAAGGTGCAGAAAGAAGCAACAGAAATGCAGAAAGAGGCAAGAGAGGCGCAGAAAGAAGCAAGAGTGTCTTGCACACCATTAATACCAATTTAACACCTACATTTAGCAATAAGTAACATGTGACCATTCTAGGTTTACAAAGTAACTTCCACCACGCTGTAACACTTGTCGCTGCATTTTTGGTAACGTTTGATCCGTTTGAGCTAGAAACAAGGCTTTTTTTGTTCAAATCTGCAGATTAGGCAGCAGATGATGAATTATGTGGCTAATGCAGAAAATGTATAATTGTGCCAAAGTTGGTGCAGCCAAACAGTTGCATAATTCCAGTGGCCCTGCTCATACCTCTGACTAGGTCCAGAAGTGCTCCTCAGTGATTCCTTCTTTTTTTTGTCTCATTGAGCTCATAGTTTAGCTTCTATGAAAACGAGGAAGACTAAACCTGAGATTACCACTCCACAACACAAACTACCATACCACATAATAACTCTCCATAACACATAATCACACTCTACATAACTCCTATACACTAAACACCACATACTTTCTATCCACATAATTTCACTGCACAACATACCACATAATTCCACTACACACAACCTACATCCACTCCACTCCAAGAAACATTAATAAATTACTTTTAGATTTACAACGCCAATAGCTATAACTCTCGCAAATGTGAGACCTATTACATTACAAATGCTTCTTTAACTGGTAGTCGTGTTTGCAGAGTGGAGGAGAAAGGGTGCTGGGCCTCCGACCAGCGCTCAGGAATTCCGCTGCGTAGGACTTACAGGAGGTACCAGGAGGGCTTATTGGCCCCTAAGGCCCTCAGGAGTAAAGTGGACTTCATCCCCCATCCCGTAGTATGCCAGGAGGCATGTTTGCAGAGTGGTGGAGAAAGGTGAGCGTGGCCTCCAAAGACGTCTTAGCAATCCCACTGTGTGGGACTTACTGGAGGTAACATGAGGGGTAGTTGGCCCCAAGGACATCCTTGGGGGCCAACTACCCCTCCTATTACCTCCAGTAAGTCCCACACAGCAGGATTGCTAAGTTCTCATAGCAGGCCACGCCCCCTTTGCCCACCACTCTGCAAACACGCTCCCTGGCACGCTCTTGGATGGGGATTAAAGTCACCTTCGCTGGTGGGGGTCATTTGGGGCCAATTAGCCTACCTCTTACCTCCAGTAAGCCCCAGACAGTGGGATTGCTGAGAGGTGGACACAGGCCATGCCCCCTTTCTCCACCACTCTGCAAAAGTGACTACTTGCACGCTCTTTGTTGGGGGATGAAGTTCCCTTGCCTCCTGAGGGTCCCTGGCGGCCAACTAGCCCACCAGGTACCTCCAGTAAGCCCCACACAGCTGGATTGCTGAGAGTGGTCCGAGGCCACGTCCCCTTTTTACACCACTCTGCAAACCCGCCGCCTGGCGCACTGCTGCTCGGGGGATGAAGTCCACTTGTGTCCAGAGGTCCTCAGGACACATGGGGACCTCATTGCCCCACCAGCAGTGCGCCAAGAGGCGCGTTTGCAGAGTGGTGTAAAATGGGGCGTGGCCTCAGACCACCTCTCAGCAATCCCACTCTGTGGGGCTTACTGGAGGTACCTGGTGGGCTAGTTGGCCCCCAGGAACCCTCAGGATTGAAGGGGACTTAATCCCTCAACTTAGAATGCGCCAGGGGGCGTGTTTGCAGAGTGGTGCAGGGAAGGGGCCTGGGCGATATGCCGGCTTTCTTTAAATTTTGGTTTTTGGAAGGGGGGCTGTGTGGCCCCCCTTCCCTTTATTATTTTTGGGCCCTGGGGACCCCATCCCTCAGGGCCTGAGCATTTATTTTCATTTTTTTTTAAAACAGGAAGTGGGACACGTGGCCTCCCTTCCCTGGGCCACTATTGGCCCTGGGGACCCCATCCCCCGGGGCCTGGCCTTGTTTTTTTTTATTTTCACGGGAGGGGGGCCGTGTGGCCCCCCTCCCCTGGGCCACTTCTGGCCCAGGGACCCCATCCCCTGTGGCCTGGCCAGCCTGCTTATGTGAGGAGGGGGGCCATGTGGCCCCCCTCCTGAGGCCAATTATGGCCCCGGGGACCCCATCCCCGGGGCCGGCCTTCCGTTTTTTGTTTTTTTAATTAAATTAAAGGGGAGGGGGCCCAGTGACCCCCATCCCAGTCCACTATTGGCCCTGGGGGCCCCATCCCCCGGGGCCTGGCCTCTTTTTAAAAAACAAAAATTTAATTAGGGGAGGCGGGCCACCTGGTCCCCCTCCCGGGGCACTTCTGACCCCAGGGACCCCATCCCCCGGGGCCTGACCTCTTTGATGGGGACCGTGGGGGGAGCCCCAATGCCCCCACGGTCCCTGCCGGATCCTGACCTCCTGCGGGAGCTGGCATTGATTTGAGCAAGGGGAGCTGCTAACATGCAGCTCCCCTTGCCCAAAAGCAATTCTGCTTTGCTTCGTTGAAGCAATAGCAGGTTTCCTGCTCTCGCTTCAAGGAAGCAAAGCAGGGTTTCCTATGACAGGGTGGGAGCCGTGCTCCAGCCCTGTCATAGCAAACAAAGCAAACACAAGGAGATGATGGACGGAGTGTTGAAACTTTTCAGACACTCACCTCCAGTCACAGATCTGGGTTGGATCCATCATCATTCTTTAGCTCACTTCACCACCTCAGTTCAGACCCAGCTATATGCAAATCAGTCTTGACCCTGTGCCCCATGGGAAAGGTCCAGCCTGAACTGCCAAGCCAGGTCTTCCCTGAACCGGAAACAAGCATCCTGAGACCGGTTTCTGGGTAACACTCTTCATCAGCCAGGCTAGCTTGAATCCAGTGGCAAAGTGAGCAAGGGACCCACATATGGGCATTCCCTGCCAACTTAGGGCGAACAAAGCAAACACAAGGAGATGAGGGACGGAGCGTTGAAACTTTTCAGACACTCACCCCCAGTCACAGATCTGGGTTGGATCCATCATCATTCTTTAGCTCACTTCGCCACCTCAGTTCAACTTGTTGGGGCGCTCCGCTCCGATCCTACCCTGAAAGTCTCGGGTTGATTCGTCAAGCGGGGGCCGAGAAAAAGGGGGGTCCCAAAACGCGTTTTCCCCATTCATTTTTCCATAGGAACCTTTAGTCGCAGCTACAGCCCGAACTGCTGAACGGAATTACACCAAATTTGGCAAAGAGGTAGCCCTTGGTTCAGTGTCGTGCCTTTTGCTTAAATGGTGTAAATCCGTTCAGTAGTTCCTGAGAAAATCAAAAGTAAAGTCACATATATATCTATGGGCGCGTAGGGTCCGCGTACCCTCCCGATCTGGGGCATACTAGAGGTATCTGGTGGGCTAGTTGGCCCCTAGGGACCCTCGGGATTGAGAAGGAATTAATTCTCCAACTTAAAACGCGCCACTGGGTGTGTTTGCAGACATGTCACCTCAGGCCCCACCCCTTCCTTCACCATTGTGCAAATATTCCTCTAAAATCAGCCGAACTACGAATTCCGATTTACTCACCTGTTATCAGGAGAGACCTCAGTGCTGCATCTTTCAGCCCAGTACTGATCCT
Source organism: Calotriton arnoldi (assembly GCA_963921515.1). Lineage (NCBI taxonomy): Eukaryota > Metazoa > Chordata > Amphibia > Caudata > Salamandridae > Calotriton > Calotriton arnoldi. The sequence continues at coordinate 404,258 of CAWUFW010005055.1, read as the reverse complement.
GAAAAGTAATTTTAACCGTACTTACCAGTAACTTGAATTTCCTTCCATAGGATATCATTGCCTGCTTTTTGCTGAAAAAGTTTCTAAGTGTCGATTTTTGAAACATACAAATATTCCTCTAAAATCAGCCGAAATACGAATTCCGATGTACTCACCTGTTATCAGGAGAGACCTCAGTGCTGCATCTTTCAGCCCAGTACTGATCCTGAAAAGTAATTCTAACCGTACTTACCAGTAACTTGAATTTCCTTCCATAGGCTAACATTGACTGGTTTCACTTGGAAATTCTTCTAAGTGTGCAGTTTTGGAACTTTATAATATTCCTCTAAAATCAGCCGAAATACGAATTCCGATTTACTCACCTGTTATCAGGAGAGACCTCAGTGCTGCATCTTTCAGCCCAGTACTGATCCTGAAAAGTAATTTTAACCGTACTTACCAGCAACTTGAATTTCCTTCCATAGGCTAACATTGACTGGTTTCACTTGGAAATTCTTCTAAGTGTGCAGTTTTGGAACTTTATAATATTCCTCTAAAATCAGCCGAAATACGAATTCCGATTTACTCACCTGTTATCAGGAGAGACCTCAGTGCTGCATCTTTCAGCCCAGTACTGATCCTGAAAAGTAATTTTAACCGTACTTACCAGCAACTTGAATTTCCTTCCATAGGCTAACATTGACTGGTTTCACTTGGAAATTCTTCTAAGTGTGGAGTTTTGGAACTTTATAATATTCCTCTAAAATCAACCGAACTACGAATTCCGATTTACTCACCTGTTATCAGGAGAGAACCCAGTGCTGCATCTTTTAGCCCAGCACTGACCCTGAAAAGTAATTCTAACCGTACTTACCAGTAACTTATATTTACTTCCATAGGAATCCATTGTCTGGTTTTCAGCAGAAAAGTTTCAGTGTCGATTTTCACAAACTACAAATATTCCTTAAAAATCGCCTGTATGACTTAAACGCATTCTTTCAACTGTTTACAGGAGATGCACCAGTGCTGGATCCAGGATCCAACCCTGAGTAAGAAAAAGTAACGATAACACTACTTACCTGCTAAGTGAATTTCCTCCCATAGGATAACATTGGTGATTCTATGTGAAAAAGTTTCTAAGTGTCAACTTTTAAAATACAATAATATTCCTTAAAAATCACTACTGTAACCAAAACGCTTTTACTCAACTGTTTACAGGAGATGTCCCAGGACTGAATCTAGGATCCAGTCCTGTGGTTAGAAAAGTAATCCATAAAGTAACTAATTGCATTTAACTAGAAATTCACATTGAGCTCAATGTTGCATTGTGTTTGAAATTGTGTTGCCCATTGCAACAACTGTAACTACTGTACTTAAAAGTCTATTGCCTATTTGCAAAGTATTTAAACTAAAGTAATTCATTCAGAGAAAGTATATTTTGTAATGTAATGTATAATGTAATTACAATGTAATTTAAAAAATAAAATATGTAAAAATAAATAGTTTAAAAAAATGTAGTAAATCAGTATCCCAAAAATAAATATAACAATTAATACATTTAAAAATTGTCATTTACAAAACTTTTTGAAATTCACTTGAAAAAAACATAGGTTTCAGACATGTTATAGTTAGGAATTAGCATTTAAAAAACCTTTGAAATTCACTGAAAAAACCATAGGTTTTAGGGACAGTTATAGTTAGAAATTAGCATTTAAAAAACCTTTGAAATTCACTGAAAAAACCATAGATTTCAGACACGTTATAGTTAGAAATGAGCATTTAAAAAACCTTTGAAATTCACTGAAAAAACCATAGGTTTTAGGGACAGTTATAGTTAGTTGGACATTGCACTCGTACAAAACCCGTGAAATTCCCCGTTATAGTTAGTTCAGCTAACTATAACTCGCGCCCGCAATGCACTGCTGATGACGTCACATATTACATCACTCATGACATGGTCAGTGACATCACTGATGACATCACTGATGACATCTCAAATGACATCACTGATGACATCACTGATGACATAATCCACGTGATAATCTGATGCACCTCCTCACACCCTAATATAACCTTTGATACACCCACTCTAAATAACAGACTGCCATTCGCAAAAACATAGACACTCCAACACCAATAACTACATACCCACTCACTGATTCTTAGGTCTACACACACATCCACTAACTCACCCGTACAGTCACTCAAACTTACGGTCACTCAGTACAGGACTATCATATGCACTCATACTCCTATATAGACACTCACACACTGCCACTCATCCATAGAGGTACTCACACACCTAGTCAGTCATGCAAATAATTATTCACACTGCCATTTACTCACCTATACAGTCATACACACACCAGCTCACTTACTCATACAAATACTAGCACATTTTTACGCTCTTATACAATCACTGATACAAGCACACACTCATCCATACAGCCACTCTCACAATCACACACTCTCACTTATAGCCATTTATATACTCCAACACACATATATACTGCCTTTCACATATGTAGTTACTCACACATGTACCACTGGGACATACATTCACTCACTAACACACTCTTACACACACTTACCCACCCATACAGTCTATCACAGATGCACTCTTGAAACCATCCACCCAGTGAATCACCCACTCACACATCTATGCACAGAGTCGCACACACCCCACCCACACAAACACTCAGGCACCCATACAGATACTCAGACAACCAATCAATAACTCATATAGACACTCATGTAGCTATTCACAAACCCATGCAGCCACTTACACAGCAACAGACAGACGGATTCAGACATTCACCCAGTTTAGTCACTAACCCATGCATTCAGTAAGATACGTTTAATCACTCACTTATACAGTCAGTCACGTACCTACTAAATCCTCCATACAGACACTTATACACACACTCATTCCTCAATACAGCTTGGCATATATATAAAACAAAATTAAACTTTACAGAAACACACAGTCACTGGATGATGTCATCAGTGATGTCATCAGTGATGTCATTTGAGATGTCATCAGTGATGTCATCAGTGATGTCACTGACCATGTCATGAGTGATGTAATATGTGACGTCATCAGCAGTGCATTGCGGGGCGCGAGTTATAGTTAGCTGAACTAACTATAACGGGGAATTTCACGGGTTTTGTACGAGTGCAATGTCCAACTAACTATAACTGTCCCTAAAACCTATGGTTTTTTCAGTGAATATATATATATATATATATATAAGTATATCTTCAACGAAAACAAAGTTTAAAGGGACGTTATAGTTAGGCTCAGATTGTACACGCACAAAACCATAGACATTCAGCAGTTATAGTTACCTGCGCTAACTATAAATTACGCCACGCAATGCACTGCTTATGGTCTCACATATTACATCACTCATGACATGGTCAGTGACATCACTGATGAGTTGTGAGTTGTTTAAACCATTGGTCACCAAATAGAAAAAAGTTAACTTTCTTCTATTTGGTGACCAATGGTTTAAACAACTCACTGGGACTTCGATGGAATGTAGTTTCACTCCCAATTATGCCGGCATCTTCATGGGGTGGTGGGAGCATCAACATATCTGGAGAGAAAACAATACAAGTTGGACACAGCATCTGGCGTTTTGGACCCGGTGCATTGATGACCTTTTATCATATGGGACGGTCCACAAAAGGTTTTAGATGCATTTCTTCTTCGAATAAATGACAATGAGTTGAATCACAGATTAACATGTAAAACACACAAGACAACTATGGACTTTTTGGATGTATTGGTTACAGTGGCAGATGTCACCATACACACTAGCCTCTTGAGGAAAGCCACTACAGGCAACAGTATCCTGCATGCCATTAGCCATCATCCACCTAATTTGAAGTGCAGGATCCCTTACGGGGAGTTGTTAAGAGTGAATCATATCAACAGGACACCAAAGGCATTCGAGGCAGAGCAGACCAGAATGGTTGCCAGATTCAAATCCAGAGGTTACACAGGAAAAATGATTAGGGCAGCGTGTGACAAGGTGTCAAAGATTAGCAGGGACAGTTTGCTGATACCTAAGAAAAGTAGCAAGGGTCTCAATTAAATCAGACTCATTACTACCTATAATGGTGAATCAAGAGCTATCAGCCGGGTATTGAGAAAGCATTGGCATTTGATCAGATCTAATCATGTGATTGGTAAATTGGTCAGTCCATTTCCTCACAATCCATACCGAAAAAGTAGATCTCCGTGGGACATACTAGTGCCCAGCCACCCCACTAAACATGGGGGGAAACAGTGTCCTGGCTAAGGGAGCAACAGGGTTCTATAAATGCAGATAATGCAAGGCATGTGCCCACAGTTCTAACAAGAAAGTGTATACTTTACCCACAGGTAGCAAAGTGAAAATCAAGAAATGTATCAATTGCGGCAGTGTTTTAGTTGTATATGCTTTGGTCTGCCCATGTGGGCATCAATATATGGGGAGCATAATCTTCCCTGTGAAGGAAAGGATTCTTGAACATGTGCAGGACATAAAGAACAATAACCCTAGTTACCCCGTGGCGAGGCACTGGCACCATACACATACCGCCAATGTTGACAAAATTTCCTTTTTTGGAATTGACAGGGTCCTGGTTGGTGCAAGATGAGGTGAGAGTGGAGTGCATTCTGAGGAAAATGGAGCCCAAATATATCATCAGACTCAACAGCAGACACCCAGGGGAACTGAACCAAGACGAGGAAGGGTAAATTGTCTCAAATAGATTGGTTTTTTTAATTGATCAAGCCGATATTATTATGATCCAAGAGACCTGGGATTTAACGGCCTCTGAGGGGCAAGTTTTCAAGCCTTCTTCATCTCAGCTCAGAAGACTGACTCTGGCAGAGCTTTGGGGGGGCTTGCAATATGGGTCAGCATCACGCTAGAATGTCTGGTGAAGCAGCTACATATTAATTCTTTTAGAACTGCGGGTCTCTAGTTGGCAATGGTATACACCTTTGACCAAATAGGGACCCTTGCTTCTAAGTCAGGGAAAGGGGATTACACTCCTGGATAACCCCTGCTAACCCCCTTGGTAGCTTGGCACGAGCAGACAGGCTTACCTCAGAGGCAGTGTGTTAAGCATTTGTGAACACATACAGTAATACAGTGAAAACACTACAGGTGGACACCACACAGGTTTTATAAAAATAAGTATTCTTTATATAGACTTAACACAAGACCACAAACGACAAAAATCCACAATACTGTACTCAAAATACACTTAAAGATGGTAGAAGTAACTTAGTTCAAGATGATGATAAATGCGACACGTTTCTCACAAAAGTACCTTGGATGCGTAACGCAAGACAAACAAAGGGTCCGCAGGGAGGACGATGCGGCGAGCAGGTGCCTCGATGCGATGAGACGATCCGGTGCGATGCGATGAGAGTGTACCCTTGATGCGATGCGATGCGACGACGTGAAGATGGTGCATGCATGCCCGGCGGCCGTGCGGCTAACTCTGTACCTTTGGAGCCACGACAGGCCCTGCGACACGCTTCTCCGGTGATGCGACAGCAGGCAGCTGCGACGGCGACACGCTTCTCTGGGGATGCGACGGCGGCCCTTGCGGTGGCGACATGCTTCCCCGGTGATGCGACGGCAGGCAGTTGCGATGAAGCCACGCTTCTCTGGTGATGCGACGGCAGACAGCTGCGACGAAGACACGCTTCTCTGGTGATGCAGCGGCGGCCTCTGCGGCGGCGACACGCTTCTCCAGCGATGCGACGGCAACAGCTGCGACACGCTTCTTCTCGTTGAGTCGCGCTTCCAGCTCCCAGCGACACGCAGGCTTCTGCAGACAGAATCCCCAGCAAGGGAATTCAGGAGGGAGCTGGTGGTGAAGTCTTGTAGCCCTGAGACTTCAGCAGGAGGCAAGCTCTAGTTCAAGCCCTTGGAGAAATATTCTGCAAGATGATGAAAGTTCTTTGAAAGTTCCTTCTCCTTTCCTTGGCAATGAAGACCACTGTAGGCCAACCCAGCAATCAGCACACTGGCAGAGGGGCAGTCCAAACTCCTGCAGCTTCCTTGGTTCTTCTCCTTGGCAAAGGTTCGTCTTGTTCTTCCAGAAGTGATCTAAAGTCTTGGGGTCAGGGCCCCAATATTTATACTAGCAAATCCTGTGTCCTCTGAAGGCAGAGGGTCCTGTACCCAGTCCAAACCAGTTCTGGGTCTATTCTGCCAGTGCACACCTTCTTCCTTTGTCAGTGTGGGCCAGGGACATCAGACATACCACAGGAGGTGGAGCCAGCATTTTGGAAGGCAGGCACAGCCCTAGTCAGGCCCAGGTGCTACTCCTCCCACCACTCTACATGCAGATAGGTCTATTCAGCCTAGTGCTGACTCACCCTGCCTCCTGGAGTCCCCTAGCCCCTGTCACTCACACAACCAGACATACAATACACATGCTAGCAGAGGCAGGCTGGATGGTTAGGCAAGAAAATACCTACTTTCTAAAAGTGGTATTTTCAAACACAGAATGTTAAAACCAATTTCACTAAAAGATGTATTTTATCATACTGAGTTCAGGCATACTAAACTCGAACTTCTACCATGTTCCCTGGGTCAGTTAGGATTATAAGATGTTATAATCAAGCTGCCCATTCTGGCCTATGGGGACAGGTAGCCTTGCAATAGTGAAAAAAGGAATTGGCTGTAATTCACTATCAGGATATGCTACACACACCAGGGCATGTCCTACCTTTTACATACAATGCGCCCTGCCCTTGGGCCTACCTTAGGGGTGTCTGATATGCAGAAAAGGGAAGGTTTAGGGACTGGCAAGTGGGTGCACTTGCCAAGTCGACATGGCAGTGACAGACGGCACACAGGCTCTGCAATGGCAGGCCTGAGCTACACTTTACAAGCTGCTTCTGTGGGTGGCACAACCAGTGCTGCAAGCCCACCAGCAGCATTTGATTTACAGGCCCCGGGCACCCATGGTGCACTATACTAGGGTCTGACAAGTAAATCAAATAATCCAATCATGGAGTCACTAATCCATACATCAATTTAACATAGAGAGCATATGCACTTTAGCACTGATCAGCAGTGGTAAAGTGCCCAGAGTCAAAAGGCAAAATGTTCAGGGGTGATCCTGCAAAAAGGGCCAAGTCCAACAAATTCCAACAAAATTCTGTTGTGTAGTTCCTATAAAACCTATACAGGATCTGCACGTTTAGACAACATATACTGCTGGCTTGGTATCCGAACTGATTCCATATGCCCCCACCGAGTATGTTGGCCTGTATGCCAGATAGCTCAGAGTGCCACTAGAAACTCCTCTTATCAAGGAGAGAATAGTTATTGGCAACTATCGAACATGATAACCCTGATCCCTCAGAATCGTGGAAACAGTGCAATACTTTTCGCTCAGTCACTCGTGCTCACTTGGTCCCAGAGACGTACATAGAATAAACGGTATGAACGTTTTCAATAGGCATTTATTGAACATTCGTCATTCTAGTGTAAAATAGATGTGCTGAGACAATCATCAGACAGTAACAGATATAAATGACTACAAGCACTAGAAAAGTGAAAGGATGGAAAATCTCTACCATTTTGTTCTAATCATGAATACAAGCAGGTATATAAAATACATGACAATAAAATGCGTACTCCTACGATGCGATCCTAACAAGAGGTACCTAAGTGTACCTAGCATGTGTGTAGGTGTCAAAGCCAAGAATCCCTCTAGGATAAAGTCCACACCATTACCTGAAGTGAGATACTGTGGGACCCCGTCTTGGTCACGAGTTGGACACCCCGCAAGGGATGTTCAGACCACTGCGAGCTGGAGCGTCTGCATGCAGGAATCTCAGCGTCTCGTGTCAGTGTGTCGCCATGGAAGTCGTGATCTCCTCTGACTATCTGAGCAAGATGTGATGTTTATATACCCGAAGGTATCCCCAGGGTTTCTACCTTGCTGTGCCACTGTTGGACTAAGAATGACGTTGGGAATGAACCTTGTACATAGTTATTATGCAGGAGATGATAGTCCTGATGATTTTCAGAGAATCCTGAATCCTCATGCATAATGTATGAGCCTATTGTTCAGGGAAAACCTCACGTTCTGTAAGGAGTACTGTAACTAGGTAAAGGGTCAGTCCTAGCAGCCGTAATGTATGTAATGCAGGGACGAATATAGGTGTATTGGGGTACCTATACGGAATATAACAATTCTGGGGATACAGTTTGGGCAGTGGAATGGCAAAACATTGCTTTGTATCATGATTATAATAGGAAATCCTCCACAGCCATAGAATCTGGGGTTACTCCTGACTTGAAAGAATCTATACTCGCTGGCAATAGAGACACTGCTATCATAATTGGGGGTGATTTCAATACATGTTTTGAACCATCAGCCTCAATTAGAGAAATTGCCAGTGAAGAAGATAGTCAGAATGGTTTTCCTCAGGAATATGGAGCTTGCATTCCAACCATATCTAAGGTTGCTTTACAAATAATAGATCTCTCTCATTCATGTCAGCGAGAGCTTAATGGCCGTGCTCCATCAGACCTAAAGAGGCAACCAACATTTAGAACATCGACTATTTCCTTTTAGATCTCCACTCTTGGCCTGCATTGACAAATATGAGGGATGAGACTAGATATGAAAGTGACAACTTTCCTTAGTTTCTAACCCTTAAGGGTAGTCTGGCCTTGGTTGCCCTGTGCCATGGTTTGCCAAGGGAGGCACTGGCTGTTACTAACAACAGGAGGAAACTGAGATGGAAGGCCATTGCTTTAAACAATGCTATCCTAGGAGAAATATATTCCTATTTAGAGCCTTTTCTGCTGACACTGAGTGACCACGATCTTGCCGCCCTTGATATATTGAAGTCTCATGGTGATAATCTGCTAGGCTGAGGAAGACTTACTTCACCAAGACTATACCAAGTACTAATCCTAAGCTTAATGATACTCACTCTTGGTATGATAAAGAGTGCAGAGAGGCAAAAACTTACCTGGTCAAATATGTCAAGTGTGGCTCGCAATCCTTAATCCAGGAAGCAAGGTCTAGGTACAAAGCAACCCTTAAACATGCTAAGAGATCCTGAGACTCATTGTTATGTGGAGATGCTCTGGATGCCATTCGGACCAAAAACCAGGCAATCTTCTGGCACATTTAAGCCATGGAGGTAAAACGGCCATGATGAGACCTGAATAAAATATTTTACCTATGGACTGGGTGGCCCATTTTCAATCTTTATATTGTGAGGGTAAGCCAACTAATTCGGACCAGGACTTGGCTGTACAGGAGACACTGCCTGTTGATCCACACCACATGGAGGGCTATCCTCTCATACCTCGTCAAGAGTCTTCTAACACCAATATGGCATTTACCTTGGCTGAGACACAGCAAGAGGTATGGGTGCCATACTTAAATCGTATTTCCAATGCTATTCTGGCAGGTGGGCCTATTCCCAATTCCTGGAGGGGCACAGAAATAGTCACTGTACACAAGAAAGGGTTTGTGATCCATTCCGGCAAACTATCGACCTATAAGCCTGATAGACATAGCCCAAAAGATTTTTAGCAAACAGGTTCTGGCCCAATTGAATATCTGAATAGAAGATAATAACATACTGTCCCCATTTCAGGCGAGTTTCCACCCCAAAATTAGCACTGTTGACCAAGTATTCAGGTTTCTGATGTTGAGGTGGAAAATAGTAGATCTCAAAAGAGGGACTCTCCATGTAGCATTTGTGGTCCTCAAGGCTGCATTCAATATGGTTTCCAGAGCTAAACTATGGGCAGTCTTGAAGGACTTGGGCTTTCCTCCTGTGCTACTTGAAATTATTGTTCTACTCCATACTGGTAGTTTTCCCCAAGTAAAATGGGGTGCCAATGGCGAAGCAACAGACTGCATACTAGTCAACAATGGGGTAAGACAAGGATGTGTACTCGCCCCAACACGTTTTTTATTATTTATTAATAAATGTGTTGATTTTTTTATGGGCTGTGCAAACGACTCGCCGATCCTGGGAGGTGTCAAGATTCCAGCACTATTAATTGCCGACGATACCCTTTTGCTGTTGAAAACTCACAAGGGCCTGGAAGTATTGCTAGATAGATTTACCTTGCTCTGCAAATGTCATGGGTTAGCCATAAATGCTGACAAAACAACATTTATGGCTATCCACCCCCATAAACAATTTAGCATAACAGTCAGGCTAAGGGGAGTTACCCTGGACTTCAACTATCTGGGTATTCGTCTGTCTAGCACCAGTTCATGGAATAGCCACCTTATCAAGAGTGGGCTTCTTCCTAACCATAGGGCTGCTGTCACGTTGAATTTTGCAAGAAACACAACTATCCGCCCCATTTCGCCATTATTGGAAATTTGGAGAACGCAAGCTGTAGCTGCGGCCATCTATGGCTCTGAATAGTCATGCTAAATTCTTGGGGATAGCTGAGAATAGGTTCCTGAGGGCAGGGCTTAGAATCTCCAAGGTATGCCCCTTTTTTTCAGAGTGAACTTGAATGTTTATCCAATCAATGCCACAGTGAGGCTAAAATCCATCTTATACTGGCTGAGATTCTGGCTAGTTCATGAGCTTGAATGCTTCAGGACCGGGCTTAAGGATATCCTTCTAATTCCCAGATGTGTTGCTACTCTGCAATGGTTAAGACATATTAAAAAGTCTCTTTTTGTGTTGTGGATCGTTGATCTGTGGCAATGTCCAGAGTCTATCTCTGCCTCCTTTGTCAAAAAAGTTAAAGATGCTTACTAGGCATACAAGTGGAGGAATATGTTGAGATTAACTAGTTGTCGTAGTGTAACTGAGTATTTGTTCAACCATAAATGTGAGCCAAAGTTTGAATCCTTTTTGAATGAGATTGACCCGCCATTTACTAGATCGTTGTACATAAGATTCAGGCTGGATACTTTGTCGCTTGCATCATTTACCTTTAAGTGGGGCCCTCGTTCATAGGGTAGTGCAACTTGCCCAACCTGTGGAGTGGAGCAGGAAACAGGTGCCAATCTACTTTTCTTCTGTCCAACATTTGCCAGCCATCGGAGAAGCTGGATTGTGCCACTGTGCAGATAGCTTGGAGTATGTATCCACAAACAATCTTTGTGAATTTGTAGTTCAGATAGTAGGTCATGTGTTGTTTTTTCTATTGCTAAATGTATAGAAGCAATCTGGCCTGTCCATGCTAGGACTGTCAAGCAAACAATAGTTTCTAACTTTGAACACCGGAACTAGCTTGCTTTTATGATTGTTGCAATGCATGTTTTGTCAAGTTGGGCAGCTGGTCAGCAAGCCTAACCTTCTAAGGTGCTTATGTGCTTATGTTGCCTTAGTTTCTAATTAACAAATGTATATGATATCTTTTTATACTGCTTTTATTATTTTTATATTGTGTGCTTACTTTTAAGATTGATCATGCATGGTGATTTTTGTCTAAATATAAATTTTATGGATTCTGGATATTCCAATTGTAAAGTCTCTTGTACAATGTTCCAGTTTTACCTTGTATTTGCTAAACTAGTACTGTAATGTATTTTTATTCTTGTGTTGCTTTTAAGGCCTTTGACCGGTATAAAGTATTTAAAGAAAGAGAGAAGATGAAGAACTACATGGGCATATCGGCTGAGTTTTTTTTAACTGTGTATATCCTTTTGTTTAACATCAGCACATTGATTTAATGTGTTCTATGTAGAAGTCTTCATGATATGCCAGGTTAAGTTCTTTCCCCTTCTGTCGATCTGATCTACTCTTTTTGATCAGAAGTTGTGTTCAGGGTTGCATCCCTGACAACTCTAGTATGTTGTACATATGCCCTTGTTCAGTGCGTCCTGCTCTAGGTATATTTATTTGTATATTTTGGAAATTGCCCATTCCAAGCATTTTTTTCAGGGATTGTTCTCTTTTTTATTTTTTATTTTTCTGTTATTTTCCTATTGCAGTGTATCAACATGAGGTGTTTCACACACAGGATTAAATGTAATTTTAAGTTGTGCATAGGTAATGCCTTTAGGTTTTGATTTTTTTAGCCACATGTCTTAGGCTTTGCACCCAGTGTTCATTATATCTGCCACGTGACCCCGCACTTGAGGGCCCTTTATTGGTTCCTGGTGAAAAAGAGGGTGGTCTTCAAGGCTATGGTCCTTATGCACAAGGCATTGCACGAGACAGGTGCGTGCTATCTCAGTGAGAGGATCAAAGCATACATTCTTGCACGCACCCTTCGCTCTTCTTCAGCGAACCTGGCAAGAGTGCCCCGCATTAATCGTCTCAAAATAGGTGGGAGATCCTTTTCCTATCTGGGACCAGTCTACTGGAATAGACTCCCACCAGACCTGCAGCTTGCTCACAGCCTGGATATATTCAAGAGGAAATTAAAAACCTGTCTTATTAACATAAGCCAGCTGCCTGTTCGATTTCCCACTACCTAGCGCCGGGACACTCTGCTGAGTAGCTGTGCGCTTTACAAAATAATATAACATAACATAACATAACTTGGCAGTTACATAATTGAATTAGTGTTGCGTGTTTCCCATAACTGATAAACTGCAATGGTTTTGTGCGAGTGAAATCTGAGTCTAACTATAATGTCCCTGTAACCTTTGTTTTTTTTCAGGGAATTTCAATGGTTTTTATACTTCTATTTCCTAACTATAACGTCTCTGTAACCTTTAGCTTTTTAAGTGAATTTCTATGTTTTTTAAAAACTATTTCCTAAGAATAATGACTCTGTAACCTTTGGGTTTTTAAGTGAATTTCTATTTTACTTTTTAACTAATAGGTGCGTTTGCAGAGTGGTGGAGAAATGGGACGGGCCTCCAACTAGCTCTCAGCAATCCCGCTGTGTGGGACTTACTGAAGGTAACAGGAGGGCTTCTTGGCCATCAAACTAAGGGACTTCATCCTCCGACCAGTAGTGGACCAGGGGGTGCCTTTGCAGAGTGGTGGAATAAGGGGCGGGGCATCTGATGAGCTCTCAGCAATCCTGCTATGTGGGGCTTACTGGAGGCAACACAAGGGGTTGTTTGCCCACAAGGACCCTCAGCATACAATACTTCATCCCCCAAATTGTTTTGTGCCAGAAGACTCCTTTGCAGAGTAGTTGAGAAAGGGGGTAGGCCTCCAGTGACTTTCTGAGGGGCCGGCCTTTTTTTTTTAACTATTAGTGGAGGGGCGAAATGAAGCCTCCCTCCTCGGGCTGATTTTAGCCCCGGGGACCCCATCCCCGGGACCTAACCTTTTTCTAAAAATATTTTTTAATAGGGTGAGGGTGGTGCGTGGACCCGATCTCCCAGATCCCAGCCATTCACAAATGGGGGAGAGGGGGTGCATGAACCCCCGCCATGGGCCGATTTTGGTGCCGGGGACCCCATCCCCGGGGCCTGGCCATATTTATCCTGGGTGCCCACAGGGCACCCAGTCTCTATTAGGGCTGCAGGGGTATACTGCAGCCCCCTCGGTCGCTGCCGGCTTCCCACCTCTTGCAGGAGCTGGCATTGCTTTCAGACACAGGGAGCTGCTAAACATGCAGATCCTTGTGTCTAAAAGCATTTTCTCTGCTTCCCTGCTTGCTTGACAGTGGGCAGGGAAACAGATGAATGCTTTGCATTCAGCAATTGAGAGCTTTTTCACTGCTCTTGCTTCCTGAAAGCATAATGTTTGCTGTGGCGTGGCGGAAGTGGCTAAAGCTCCCTCCAGACCACAGCAAACAGCTATGTCCCGGGGGTGGGAACCCCGGGACATAGCAGGATCCGGCAGTGGAGCATGTAGGTCCCCAGGGCCATATATGGCTCTGCAAGGGGGGCCCACGGCTGCCCTCCATCCTAAAACTTTGCCCCGGGGAGGTGACAGTCCCTGGGGGCAGGGGCCCGTAACTGACCCCCTACCTACATTTATTTCAGCCCTGTGGAGGTGGCAGTCCCCAGGGCTGCGGGGGGTTGTGGCGGACCCCCGCATTAATTTAATGCGACTTGCCTCGGGGAGGGTGCAGTCCCTGGGCTACGGAAGGGCCAATCTGGCCTGCATGCATATACATTTTGATAGTGCCCCAGGGACATCATGGTCCCTGGGGCTGCCACATTTATTTAAACGATTGTACCGGGGTGGTGGTGGTCCCCGGGCTGTGAAGGGACAGCACAGGCCCTCCGTATTTATTGAAATGTTTGCCCTGGGTAAGTGGCGGTCCCCGGGGAGGTGGCGGCCACCGGGATGTGGGGAGCACCACGCCAGCACCCCCCCACATATTTATAAATGGTAATGCCCCCAGGACCTGCGACCGGGGGCCTATTACAAAAGAAGCGTGGGAGACCAAGAGATCTGGGGGTTCAGGGTATTCCTACCCTGCCCCTTTCTCTGTTTTTAACAGTTTTTGTGGGGCTCAGCTCAAGCCGAGTCCAAGATGGCTGCCAGCAATTCCTGGTTTGACGTGTTGAAGTGCAGCCAATCCGATCTCAGCACGAGATCAGCAGGGTTCACTGAGCCTTCACATCTCTAAATGTACAAATTTGAATTTATTTCAATAACTCTGCAACTACTAAATGGATTTAGAGCAAAAGACTTGAAAAGGGCTGCAGATAAGACCAACATGCGCAACCTTGGTATGTGCAATATAAATATATAAACCGAATGCTGCTTACATGTTTTCATAAAAAGTTTTTTTAAGAAGCTTCCATCGTCACATGATTTGAAAAGTGACGATGTGAATTTGTATGCTTCAGTCACTTTAGTGTGTATTTATTTACCATGCACAAATTATTTTCTTTTGTCCAAACTAGTGCAATTTCAAATCTACTGTGTTTCTAAGCAATTGTTTTAATCAGCAGTTTGCAATGTGAAAGATGTATATGTATTCATTTTGATGAAATAACATTGCAAGTCTTTGCTTTGAGAGGATGTTTGAAAAAATGCATTGTCATTTTAAGAATTCCATATAGTATAAAAAGCACAAAATGCTTTGAATAATTGTTGTGAAAAAGACCATGGAGACGGTTGAAACGCATCACCCCATGCCACAATAAACTACTCTATGTGAACCCGAGCATGTTATATATATATATATATATATATATATATATATATATATATATATTCGTTTGACGCTTCCGCCAAGGTCACGGTTCTCTCGTAGTGGGTGCTGCAACCAACGAGGACAGTCTCGTTTACAAATTCCAATTGACACAATTGTTGTGGGAGACGAATGCACGGCGCAGAATTTCCTATCTTGGCTTAATACACAGAATGAGTTCCTGAAATTCACCAGCACTGTGAGTAAGAAGGAACTGGTTTTCTTGGACCTAAACATCATAGTAGAGGAAGACGGGAGGCTGAGAACAACCACACATGAGAAGGCCACGGCAAAAAAATGCCTCCTGCTCTACGACAGTTACCATCCCCGCCACCTTAAGGAAAACCTACCTTTTGGACAGTTACTGAGGCTCAGGAGGAATTGTTCGGAGTTACGAGACTACAAAACTCAGGCGAATCATCTGACTAATAAGCTACTTGTGAGGAGGTATCCCAGCAGAATGGTTTCACAAGCAAAAAGAGGGCACAAAATAATAACAGAGAATCTCTTTTGGAGCCACCAGTCATAATAGATACGGAAGACAGACCCATCTGTATAACGACTTACAACATAGCAGCAAATGCAGTCTCCAAAATCATCAACAAGCATTGGCGCATCCTGAACAGTGGTTCCATGACAATACAGTGCCCAATGTTCTCCCACAGGAGAGGCAAAAGCCTAAAAGACATCCTAGTGCATACACGTCCAAACAGGAACTTGAATGAGGATGACCACTCAAGGGACCCTAGCACCAGTTATGGGACATTACCCGTGTGGTAATTGCAGTGTCTGTCATTTGACAAAACCAACAAAGACTCTGACACTGAGCGATAGAATAACCTGGCAGCTTAGAAAGTTTACGAAATGCAACACTGAGAGAGAATTGTACATGATTACATGCCCATGTGGTCTCAATTATATTGGGATGACCACCAGAAAGGTTAAGACACGGCTCTGAAAGCATCGGAGCAATTTACGCTGCGAAAGGACTACAACCAAAATGTCAGCCCACTATATTGAAAAGAAGCACACGGTTCAGGATTTCAAGTGGGTCATACTGGAATCAATGGAGTATCATGAATCAGTAGAGACCAAACTTTTTGAAAAAGAGCAACGGTGGGTGTTCAAACTTAAAACACACATTGAGGGTTTGAACGACAATATCCCATGGGGCAGCTTTGGAAGATGATCGAGAAATCCATGAATAATATACCATTTTTCACCCCCAAGTCATTTTAGACCCTACAGCACTATTAACCACAATGGCAGGGTGGATAACGATTATGCGTTTTCCCAGAGTGGTACGGGTGAACTATTCTACATCATATAACTAGGGGTGCCCCATAATGGTAGTCGTGTGCAGATTATCATGGATAATTTGCCGCTACATCAACCCCCATAATGGTATAATTGAGAATATAAACCCCATAATGGCATTTTTGTATATACACAAAATATGGCTACCAACAAATGATCAGAGACAGTACAGCCTGTCACCACCTAGGGACTAGAAGAGCAGACTGAGGAAATAGGCTGTTTCATAAACAAATTCCCCGTAATAGTGTATTTTTCACCACACGAGGGTAAACATTAACCCTGGGCGTAGTTCGCGTAGTCGCGCTACGCGAAGCTACGCGAAGACGTCGGAGCGCTACGCGAGCTACGCATAGCTTCGCAAGCGTGCGTAGCTGCTTGTCGCACCCGTTCGCGATGCGTTTTTCTTCCTCAGGAACGCGTTGTGCGTGTTCGGGATGCTGTTTGCATGCTCGGGGGCGCAAACTTACCCATGCGGTCGCCTATGGGCGTGGCCATCTTGTTTTTCACTTGTCCCGCCCGTTCGCGATGCCTTATTTCCTGTTCCGGGTCGCGTATAGCGTGCTCGCGATGCGCATTTCATGTTCGGGAACGCGTCGTACGTGTTCGCGGCGCTTTTTGCGTGCTCGGGGAGAAATATCGCGCAAACTTACCCACGCGTCGGTCTTGTTTTTCACTTTATGCTATGGTTCTGGGCCTGCTTTTCTATCCTCCCTCAGTCTTTGCAATCCTTAGTTTTTTACACTGTTTTTCAATTTTTCTTTATTTCTTATCTATCTCTCTCTCTGCCTAAGTCTATATTTTGCATTTTTTTCTACTTTTAATGTGTTTTTTTTACTTTTCGACTGTTTTATATAACTTTCTTCTTTAAGCTCCCACTTCTTCCCCTAACTTTATTTTTCCCTTCTAACTTTTCTTTTCCGCCTCCTCCCAGTCCCACCCCAGAACCATGGCGAAGGGCAGCAGTGACGGCTCGAAGGGCAAGGCGCGTGCGCCCAAGAGCCGCCGCCTGCCTTGCGGCAGACTGCGCCCTGCAGGGGTGCAAGCCCGCCAGCTTTTACTGAGGCGGAGGTGGCCGCCCTTGTTTTTTTTTCTTCAGCGCCACCTCCCCTTGACCTTGGCAGCAGGCGGCAGGCCAGGCTCCGGGTACCCGACCCAGGAGTGTCACCGCCGGTGGGCGAAGGTGCGCCGGGCAGTGTTTCGCTGCTCAGGGGTCCGGCGCACCCATAACCAGCTGGCCCACCGGTGGTCAGACATCCTCGACCGGGAGCAGGACCTGTTGGACCTGCTAGGTGTCGAGGTCGTGGGGCTTGGTGAGTAGCTAATATATATAGTAGTATAAGTATTGTGATTTGTGTATACATTTTTTACAAATAACAAGAATACTGCTGCTTACATTGCAGGTAAATTACGTTTCAAAATCTTCTGTGATTGTAGGACACAGGTGCTGGGCGCTACTCTTACTTGTTTGCAACTTTGCGCTCGCTTGTCCTTATTATTATGTAAGAGTTTACTTTAGAGAACTTCAGTTAGGTAATGCTATTTCTAGAGAGACTCTAGTCCTTCCTTTGTCCTCCTGTCAAATAGTGGTGGATGGATTGATAGTTTGTTAGTAGGTTTAGTTATTAGTTGATAATTTTGAGCGGTCTGCGTGACACATCCTCTGTCACTGAGTGCTGCTTACCCCAGTCCTTACTAGTAGAACCTTTTGTAGTTTGTTTAGTGAGTGGTAAGCTTAGCAGTGTCAGTCAGCTGCAGAACATCAGACTTAACCAACCAACAATTTGGTGTATGCATTATGCACCAATTTATGCATGTGTCCTCCTTCTTGTATATGCATTTATGAGGGCAATAAAAAAATGGAAATGCAGACTTAATGAACAATTGGCCCGCCTGGAATAGGTGGGCTAGGTCAGGTGGTACTTAGGCTTAGTTAGTGTTCTGCATTTTATTTGAATCAATCCGAATGAAACACTGAATTAGTGTTCCCAAATAAGTAGACTGTCCGTGACCGTGAATCCCGCAAGCCAGTAGTCGATCGGATTAGATAGGTCAATTTTATTGCAATTTTTGGTTCTTAAAACGTTTTGAGCGTTTTTTTAGATAATTTATTTGTTTCACAGCAATCATTAATGTTTGTGTCTTTCTTTATTATATCTTATTTGATCACTGATCTGCAGCACCCAGGGGCAAGAAGACGGGGTCCGAGTCGGCGGGACAACCACCAGAGGACCGCTCCTCTACCGAGGGCCCTGCTGCTGGTCCCAGTAAGTCCTCCAGTGGTTAATATTAACATTTATATTGCCCTAACTTTTACTGCACCTTATTTTTCCAGAACTATTAATTATGGTTCCACTCCCTAATTCTATTTTTTACAAAAGATTCTTTGATCTTGACTTGACTATCTGTTTCTAAATTCTGGTTATCCCTGCCTCTAAGTTCTAACTTCCTCTGCTATGAATGTCTGTACTACTACTATTATTAGACTGTCGCTAAGCTTGCCCAGTTTGCATTGCCACTCTTTATTGTACGGTTTTGAATAAAACTCCGATTTACCAATAGCTGAGTCCAGTCCTTTCGGTTGTCCTCTTCTAGGCTTCTTAATCTTGAGGCTTTGACAATTACCACAAACAAAATGCCCAAGCAGATATTTGACTATTTTTGATAGGATATAGTACATACTACTACTGATGTGTGGATTCTGTACAGCCCCATGCAGAACTATGCACAAGGAAATAGGATGTTGGTGATGGGAGTTTGGAACTTGGACGTTCCTCACACCTCAGTCAGAAGTGAACCCACAATCCCCTGAACGACTTGCTATAGTGTAGTGTCTCACTCTCATTAGGTCCCCGAACCCCCACCCGAAGATACTCAATGAGATTACACAACCCAGAACATAATAAATATAACACCCTTTCGCTCACTTACTCGTGTAAGTCCACCACCTCCACACCAAATACCACAGAGTCTATGTTTAAGTTTAAAAGGTTTATTTTCAACTAACAAGCTCTGTATGTTGTTCTATAAAATTCAGTGTACTCCAGCCAGCTCCAACAGCTAAATGCATAAGATTAAAACAATAAACATTGTTACAACAAGTGCATGATGATTGATGTTAGAACTTAGAAGACAAAAGATCTGTGAGAATTCTGTGAGACTCATCACCGTAGAACGTAGAATTACTGGTTACATGCATCATTCATAAGCTCTGCAAATCTCTGGTTCGTAGAAGGAAATCTTCTGCCTGAGAAAAATGGTGCGCGTTAGATAGTATAATGCAAGCATTTGTCAGTCCTGCCAAAAAAGTGTAACATGTTACTTATGGCTAAGCAATACGGACTAACCGAACTCCATAACAAAGTGGCTTGTTTTTCGACCTCTTGTACGCAACGCTCAGACAGTAGCTGTATGTGCTCATGTGGGCTAAAAAGGCGTCTTACTGTTACTGCACAACAAGCTGCGAGGTAACATGCGCAAAAGACATGAAGCGAAAAATGGTTGCATGGCTCAGGCTAACTTTGCAAAGAGTAGAGTATAGTATAATAAATAATGACCCTAGGGACCATAACACTACTAGTGTCTACTGACTCTAGTACCCGATTTGGACTACTGAATGTGATGTATAATAATATGTATGTATTAACTTTTTTTCAATCTTGCTAGTGAAAAAGAAGAAATATAAATAGGGGAGGTGTACACAGGCATCTAAAAATGTGTCATGTTTTTATCTAGGCGTAGTAGCGACCACCAGTGCCGGCGGGGCCAGCGGCGATTCGGCCATTCCGGAGGGGGAAGGAGATGCGGCACCTGCAGGAGCTACAGGGGGTGAGCCAGCAGCAGTGGCGGGCGATGGTAAGTTATATTCATTACGTATTGACATTGCACTAGCTGGAAGGGTGTTGAGTGACTTCACTCACTGTACTGTTGTTGAGACTTATTAGGTATGAAGTTGTAGTGAACATTATACAACGGTTGAAGAAGAGAAGACACCCTTTACTTAGCATTAGCAATGCAGTAGCAATAGCATTACCAGCGTGACTTGATTAACCAATGGCCTCTTCTATCTGACTCCAACTCAGCTGTGAAAGTTTTATGGAGGAGACTAAAAGTCAGATCAGATGACCTTGATGGATGTGTTGAATAAAAAGGGAAAGAAGGGTGGAAGGAGGAAGGACGGGCGAGATTTAATATGATTGATGACTGGCAGAGAAGGATACGTTGGAAGCATGGATATAGGTGGCTAATAGGAATCAGATGCATGTGTTGTTGAAGGATGGGTGGAAGGTGAAAGAAGAACGGATGCCTGCCTGGGTGGGCGACACAGTATGGGTGGATACTGTGGATAGCAAGAATCATCAGCGGTGTTTGGGTGAAACTCTAAGCCAAGGCAAGCAACGGAGTGAGTGGACGCATGGGTTGTTGTTGGCGAAACAAAGTAAGGTTTGTGGAGAGATTAAGAAGAATGATTGACATTTACTTAGAATGGATGGATGCATGTATGTATTCATCATAGACAGCATAGGTGGAGACTGTCACGGGATGCACAGTTTTAGTTTTAAGGGAATGTAAAAGAAACCGCGCCACAGTAGCAAAGCCGATGTGGGTAGGGGCAGGGTGGGGGGTAGCAGTAAACAATGTATTACGCGGCCAAATACAGGTAAATTTACTGTAAACATAAAAATAAATAAAGCAAATTTCATTGTGCCCACTGCACCGCCAAAAGCGGTGCAGTGGGCGCAACAAAATTACTTTTATTTCTTTATATGTTTACTTACCTGTAATTGGCCGTAATCCATAGTTTACTACCCCCACCCTGCCCCTCCCTACGTCACCGCCCGGCAGCACTCCCCGAGTCCCACCACCGACCGCTACTGACCTTATGTCGTCGTCCCATAAAAGCAATGATCATTGGATCAGATATATAATCTGCCTTTTTGTAGTAGCCAGGGCACTGTTAAAGTGAAATTGACCAATTGCCCTGCTTCATGTAACAGAGAGAGTATGGCCAGTGCCACCCGTAATAGAAAAATAAATACGAGCTTCCCCACCTGCATACAGTAGTAAATCAAACTAACGTGAGTCTGCGTCATGATGACTCGTATGTTTGTCTTGGGTGCAAGCATAGATGACCGAGCTGGCATGCCGGCTACAACCAGGTTATGTCATTTCGCTAAACTAGTAGAGATAAGAAGAAGACTGGTGTACTGGAGTCCATAGTGCTAGTATAATGCCTGAAACTCCCACAAATGTTACAGGCCGAGGAAGTGGGAGGATAGATAGATTATTATACCAGAAATGTAATGTACTGTTCTTCTTGCTAGTGCTACTGTGCCATTATGTGTTGAATTAATTTTGTGTTACTGTTTTGCTAAGAGTACTGGTTACAACAATATTCTTTTTCTTTCTTGATATAGATAGTACTCCTTCCCAAGGCAAACCATCCCGGAAGGAGTTGGCAGCCAGGGCCCGGCACCGGAAACTGGAGGCCATCTGTGCCGAGTACCGGCGGCTGGTGGCTCAGGCGGAGGAGGAGGAGGCGGCAGCAGCAGCAGCCTCATCCAATGCCCCGGGCCCCAGCCAGGCCAGACCTCCAGTGGTACGGCGCTGCAGACTGGCAGCCGCCCGCCGCAAATCGATTGCAACCAGCACTGCTGTCCCCCACCCTGGATGCCACTGCAGGGCATTTCGACGCAAGAATCTCCTCCGGGTGGCACGGCTAGAGGAGCAACTCGAGGAGCGGGTTAAAATTCTGGTGGACAAACACCTTAAAGCCCGCCGAATATAATAAGACCCTGTTGCATTGCCCCTTTTTTATTCGTTTTGTTGGTGGGTGGGAATTGGGCGTTGGGGTTTGGACTTTGGACATTCTTTGGACTTTTTTTCGTTTTGGACATTGGTTGGGGTTAGGGAGAGGGGTGGGTCAGGTGTGGGATAGTTTATTTTTGTTAGGGTAATAAATTATATTTATACTTCAACATACAATGTTAATGTTTTGTGGGGGGTTACTGTTTTACAAATTAACGTCACATGGTTTCTTTCATTGCTGCTGCAGGGCCGCAGCCAGTGTTTGATTTAAATAATCTGCCGATGATGTAACACAAACAGATAGATGCGGTACCCCTCACTGAGTGATTTGTCCTACTAGTACTGTCAGTCTCTCCTCCTAGTCCATTATACCTCCCACCAAACTTATCTTACCTGTGATTGATGATGATTACGTTCGGCACAGCGATGGCTGCATGGTTTCCCAAGAGAATGGAGAATATGCCATGGTTGTGGTGGTAGTAGTAGAGTAGACACTGCCAGCAGCATTTGCTAAAAAAATAAAAAGAGACAGTCACTTGCCTGAAAGCGACTGTGGGAGGAGTAGTAGAACGAAGTCAAATACAGTACAGAAGAAGACTGCCAAACAAACAATATTGCATTTGCAACTGCTAAAGTCAAATAAAACATAATGTTGGCGGGGACAGCCTAGTACAAGAAGTTACAAACTGTAGTTGTGTCAAGTGAGTCACTTAACTTAACACAATCGTAATTCGTAACCTTTACTGCTGTGTGGTAGGAGTTTGATGATGAATCCAATCAATGCTGGCAATTAATTATGATGTACTATTAGCCGGTGACGGCTTGCACATAGACTGAGCATGGGTGGGCAAGCAGAAGAAGCTCCTCGCCCTGCCTTGAAATTTAATTAGTGTTGCTTTTACCACATCTGCCCCAGCAAGCGTGTGATCAATTGGTGTACATTTTATGTAGTCACATCACACCTCAATATAAATCACAGCCCGGGGGAAGAGGGTTAGGGTTTGATGAATGGATGGGAAGGGGAGTTTGGGGAAAGGTTTGAGAAAGAAAAACAGTACGCATGGACAACAAAAGCAAAGCGCAATCTTGGCAGACGACCATGATCTTATCCAAAAAATCTATAAAGGGAGAAAAAGGCAATGCATGCATGATGAAGATAACTTGATGGTTAATGAGTAGTACTTACTAACTCCTACTAGACAAGACAGTACAGGGCAGCAGTATGTTCTATGCAATTTGCCTTGCCTGTAATATATGCCCTCAGACAGAGACCCAAATTCCATGTTGTACTGGGCTTACTTTTAAAGATAGCAAAGAAAAGTAAAAAATAGTTGTAGGGATCAATTAGCAAACAAACAACAACACACAACACACAGTCATAATGATTGAAGAGAAAAAAGGATTCCAATTAATTAAAAGATGAATGATACTAAAGTTACTGTATTATCCTGGTCAAATTGTGGAGTTGAATCTCGTACTTCCTCTTGGTCCTATCTTCTATGGACACTCCGCACATCAATCTTGGTTGCCTTCCTGATGCGGATTGGTAAGGTAAATGTGAGTTGAGTCTCCCAGTATAGCACAGGGTAAAGGCCGGCCTGTAACGTCTAGATGGAAAAACAAAAGGGGTATTGAAAAATCAATGAATATAAAAAAGCATCAATTACGGTGGAGTCCAAGAAGAGAAGAGAGAACACTTTCAGACTGAGGCGGCTTGGATATATCGTGTCTATTCCGTTTACAGCATTAAGCTACAACAACAACAGGACAGAACAGGCCCACCACAGCACCAGCCTGTGACCCAACCTCCATTTACCTTAATTTTTGACAGAGCCAGACAAAAGGCATATATACAGCAACTTAGCATTTTCAAAATTAAGTGACAAAATCAATGCGCCGTTGTCAGTCATAACTACACTGACTCGACTCCACCACTACATGGACATGTAGGTCTGCTGTGTTTACTTTCTTGTTGAATTGTTGTGTTTATGTTTACCTTATGCCACTTCATGAAACGCAGTTATTCCTTGAATCATCTCCGATCCAACTGACTGACTGCGTGCAAAGATAGTATGGTCATCATCATGTTGTGGTACGTGTTGTCCAACTCCAACTCAGTCTGTAGTGACTCCGATTAAGTCCATATTCCATATTAAAAAATTGCAACAGATATTGGCTGGCACCTGCAGTAGTAGGAGTACAATCTGGTTATTAAACAACAAGAAGGGAAACATTGAGTGTCACTTGAGTCACTTTGTAGATTAACTAGTAGAGTAGAGTTCGACTTCATGCACAACACAACATCAACACAACAAACAACAGCAATCGCTCAGAGTCAGCAAGCATCCAATGCATTCCATCATTACCTGTCTTGCTCTTCTCTTTGGCTGTCAGATCATCAGATGCCTAGTTCTGACAGGTGTGTGTTTTTTTTTTACGGGGCAGTAGCCTCATCATTACTCCAGTCCACATTCATTTCGAGTGTTAGTCGCTGTTTCGGTTTCCGTCTTATTCATCTGTGGCACTTTGTCACAGTTTAAGTTGCTTCACATGGTCAGCACTGTGATGATGGGCCGCGGCCTGGGTAGCGCTCATTGCTGGTCAATTGAGTTTGCACAAATGTCAGCAAGTTTCTTCGAAGAGTCTTGTCTTTCTCTGCCAAGTACCTTCTGTCCTGACAGTGAGGAGCTTTGGATGTCTGCCGAGGCTGTAGCCTTCGGACAGTGATGAGTTTACTTTTGGATGCCTGCCCAAGTTCTGACAGTGAGGAGCTTTGGATGCCTGCCGAGGCTGTAGCCTTCGGACAGTGATGATGAGTTTCGGCTCGGAAACAAAACGGAGGATAGCTATAGTCACGTTTCACTTCTTATGGAGGGACTGTTAATGTTAAAGGCAACATTTCTTGTACTCCAATGTCTGGCTTGATGGAAATGTACTAGGGCGAGACAGGAAGATGAAGCAGGACTCTGAAGAGTGGACAGTTAAATGCACAGACGTGCAACTCCAATAGGGAAATAAAAGAGAAGACGGTGGTGATGGATTTGTTGTGATTTGATTTGAACCAGAAAGACAGATACACAGACACATAAAGGAAGGAAGAAAGTAACAATTTGAAAGCCTAGTTGTCAGGGAAGAGGAGCTCGTCCTCAAACTCTGGTGGTTCGCACAGAAGTAGGTCCTGTAACGCACTATTTATGTCATCCAAGTCGCTCTCCTCTTCCTGCTGTGATTCACGTATTTTGTAATCCGGTGGTATAAAGTGCTGATTCATTTTGATGATGGTTAACCTCTCCACGCTTTTGGCCGAGAGACTGGTCCTTTTCGAAGTTACAATGGCACCAGCAGCACTGAAAACACGCTCTGAAGAGACACTTGCGACAGGGAAGCCAGATACTTTAGCGCCAGCCTGCTGAGCACTGTCCATTGGCTTCTTTTCCCATACCAATACACCAATGGGTTTCGATCCATGAAGACCTCTGTTGGGTCATCCAGATAGGCCTGGACCATCTGCTCAATGTTCAGGGGTGCTCCGATGTGCTCGGCCTCTTTTGCCTTTGCATCAGCACTGGACTTACCATACCCCTGCCGTAGAAACCAATCAGTTGCACATTGTACTGTGGATGATCCTGTTCTTGCTGTTGTTGATGTTATTGTTGGTGTAGGTGACTGCTGAGAGGCAAACGCACTGCCCTCAGGCTCTGAAGTAGAACTTGACTCTGGATGGCCTCTAGTACTTGTTGTTATGGCCTGGGGTGGGGGGCCTGCAATTAACAGCCGTTCGTTTTCGAAAATAGTGGCTTCTTTAGCTATCAAAGTTTTGTAGTTGGCAACATCCACTTCCGAAAAAGGAATTACTGCCTTGCTGTTCAGAAATACTTTGTACTGTGGATCCAAAATTGTGGCACTAATGTAATGTGGTTGTGACAAAATTTTATTTTGAATCCTTGTATTTTCAGATAAGCGAGCGGCTAAGGTCTCCGCCAAATGATATGCGTCTTGTTTGTTATCCACACCTGCGTACGTTTCAGACACCTCCTTCAGCTGTTGCTCTAGCATGTGCAACAATGGGATAGCTTGGCCCATAGTACAGTCCTCCCTGCTGACTTCACGTGTGAATATCTCAAAAGGAAGTAGCATCTCAGTCAGGCATTTAATGAGGTCCCATTGACCCATCTCAACGGTCATGCCTCTCACAGTAGGTTCCCCTAATCTTTGCATGACATAAGCATTGAGTGGTATGTACAGTTCAAACAGACGATCAAGCATATAATAATTGAGTTCCAACGTGTTGGCACCTCCTGGATGAGCGCTTTGACTGGCATTTTATGCTCACGTTGAATGACCCTCAGCTGCTTCCGGGCTTTAAAAGAATGGCTGAAATGTGTGCATATTCTTCTGCAGGTGGCCAGTAAGTTGCTGACTTTGGATTCATTTTTCAAAAAGTCTTGAACAACAATGTTAATGCAGTGTGCCAAACACGGGACCCTGAAATAGCGACCATCTTCCATGGCCCTAACTACATTACTGCCATTGTCCGTGGCAACAAAACCAATGTTAAGCCCTCTTGGGCGCAGCCACTCAAAGACCTTGCTGTTAAACTCTTCCAAAATGTTTGCAGCAGTATGAGATTTCTCCATGGCAAACATGGCTACAGTTGCATGTTTGCGAGTGGCATGAAAAATCTCAGCAGCGTCAACACCAGCAGATATCTGTTCTCTAACCCCCGCAAAGAGATCCAGTGTGCAGTGATGCACATGTAATCAGTGGCTTGGAAACTGGTCCACATGTCTGTTGTCAGGTGGATACTCTGAACAGCACTCTGCTTCAAGGCTTTTCCAAGCAATTCCAGCACGTCGTGATGTAGTGCTGGAACAGCAACTCTGGCAAAATAGTAGCGGCTGGGAACATGCCATTTTGGGCAGATGGTTGACACAAATTCCAGAAAACCCACCCCTTCAACAAAAGAAAAAGGGAGAAGGTCCAGTGCTAACATTTTAGCCAGCTTCGCATTGTACAAACGTGCTATTGGGTGGTTGCGTTCGTACTGCCCCTCCCCACCAAACATGCTGATAATGGTAGGCTGCATGGTTTTCCTTTCTCTTATGCTCAACGCACTTTTTTGGATTGCGGTACTCCTTGTCCTTGGTGTCTCAGGCTGACGCTTACTCTTGTGCCACTGAGATGTTGCTGAAGATGTGTGCGACGTTAACAACACTGCACTGCTGGGGTCAGGGACACCTTGTGTACCACTACCAGAGAGAATGTCTCCCTGTCCTTCCTCTTCCACCGTGATCGGATCTTCTACTCCTTTATCCCCACCAACACCAATGGTTGCAGTTTTTTTATGTCGCGAAGGTGGTCCTCCCAGCTGATCAAGTGGTGTTTTTTCAGATGGGTCATTTGGCCTCCGGTACCATAGTTTGTACCAAGCTTACCACGACTAACAGAGGTATTACAAATGGAGCATATAGCAATGTTCTCCTCCTTTTCGCTAACCGTAAAGAAGTCCCAAACTGGGGAGCTTAACTTTGGCCTCCTGCTGGAGGACCTGCCACTTCCAATGGCGGATGAACTGGAGGGTGTGTGTTGAATTTGACTCTGTGCTGCTGCTGTACTACTACCTACTTCTACTGAGGTGGTGGTTGTGCTGGTGGATGTAGGTCGCTGCCGGGCCTTTGCTATTGCAAATATGGAAGCTGTAGGTCGTGTTGGTGGTGTTACCTGTGGAGGTATGCGTGCTACATCCCTCGCAGCGATTTTGGATAGGGTAATAATGTTGGTCTACATCTCCTCGGGCCGGGAGTGATGTTCGTGATGACTGGCTCATCATCATCATCCTGCTGTTCTACATCGACCTCCATAAGTGTAAGGCTTTCTGGAACCTTCCTTTTCCCTAGCTTGGTCTTGGGACGTGGCTCCCTCTCAGACTCAGTTTGTGGCTTCCAAGTGGCATCTAGATCATCAGAAGGGGGGCTTGGTGAAGAACTTGATGGACTACCCCTCCTTTTCCTTGCTGGAGATTTGGAAGACAATGGATCTTCCGAATGAGTGGCTTCTTCTTCTTCTACCTCTGCATGAGGTGCAATTTCCTGAACTGCCCCTACTTCGGGAGGAACAACAACTACTATTGCGGGCGGTGGTTGCGGCTGTTGTTGTTGACCACTTATCTGCTGTGTTTCCTCCTGCGTTGATTGGGTACTACTTTGAGATAGCGATAAGTTTATCTCAGGCTCAGCATCACTGCTTTCCACCATTAGGCTGGCTACCTCTTCCACACTCATGTGCTTGGGCCTGGGTTGGTGGGTTGGGCCCACTGATGCGGAGGTGCTGCCCCCAGCTTGCCCCCGGACACCGTTGCTGCAGGCGTAATTTTTTTTTCCCAAAAAAGGTACTGGGCGGCACACCAGACTTAAGATTCACTTCCTTCTTCTGTTCCTTCTTCTCAATAGCAACTTTCTTGGCACTGGAGGACCTGGTACCTGCTTTCTTTGGGCCCATCTTCTTCTTCAGATGTCAGCAGCACTCAGTTGCAGAGATGTCTGGTCAGGTCACACGTCACGTTGTGTACAGCAGCAGGATGTCTGTCTGGCAGTGCAACGGGCAATGATGACACACCTCCTCCTCAGTCTTTGTGCACCTAAAAGCAAAAAGCCAGAACAACATCAGTCAAACGACGATAGCACAAATCAAACAAATATAATATAGAACTTAGTGTGTGGTGGTGGCCTCAATTATTAAATTTTAGAAACTCAGTGAACAACAACACACAGTGTAGCCATTTATGAGACTTTGACAACAAGGCCAGGGCTTTCCTGGCTACTGTGTAGTGTGTACACTCTGGAAGAATAAGAATAGTAAAGAACAAAAACTAAAATGTAGTGGAGCATGTTTGGCCTAAATTTGTGCATCACGTGGGATGTATGCAGCATCAGGGAGCTGCAGCTGTCAATGGGGATGGATTTGGAAGCAGTAAGACAAGAGGAACAATGGAAAGAGTGACACGCAGGCCTATGTGGCAAAAACAGCACACTACTAACTACCACCACAAAATGGGCCCCAGCAACATGGTGACTCACAGGCACAAGGCACGGCAAACAATGAACTCAAGCAGGCCTACTATATATGGGCAGACAAAGGATGCCTGATAAAACACACACAGCTTTAATGCAAAAACTAAAATCCACATGGCTAAAAACAGTTTGGAAAGTTAGACAGCCACTACAACAACAACACATAATTATAATTACACACGCAAAAAAGGCATTTATTTAACACACCCAAAAAGTGAAATAGACCCTCCCAAAAACCCCCACATTTTGCAATTCAATCCAATGCCATCCATGGCCTAAATGATGGCAAAATTCAACAGACAACACAGAAACAGTTGTTATGCACCCTTGATGACTACCTCTGGGCCTACTTTACTGGCAGACTAGGCCGCAAGCTTGGAGGCCTATGGCAAAAGCACAGTGGCTGGTCCCACAAAATGGCCGCCACCACATGGCCAGGCCACCCAACAACTTCCTTCCTTGTGAAAAAAATTGTAAAACAAAAACAAAGTGACTCCTTGCTCACCAAACTACATCTAAATGACAACCTGAGGAGTTTTTGGTGCAAAATGAACTAAATCATCATTTTTTAGAAGGTTTTATACTGCTCGAGAGATATTCTTCGCCAGATTGTAAATTCTGCGTGTTCGGCATCGCAATCGTCACAAAAAGTCGTTATCGCGCGTGCGAAAACGTATATTGAGCGCGCAAAGAAGATAAAAAGTGTAAGTCCGCATTGTCGCGCAGTGCGGAGTTGCCCAAAGTCCGCGAGCTGAATGGCCAGGGTTACCTAGTGGCTGAAAAGGCCTATTTAATTAACACACACACAAAAACTGAAATACCACCCCAAAACCCACATTTTGCAAATAAATCCAATGCCATCCATGGCCTAAATGATGTTACAAATTCAACAGACAACACAGAAACAGTTTGTATGCACCCATGAGGATGACTACCTCTGGGCCTACTGGCAGACTAGGCCGCAAGCTTGGAGGCCTATGGCAAAAGCACAGTGGCTGGTCCCACAAAATGGCCACCACCAGATGGCCAGGCCAGCCACAACAACAAGAAAAGGAACACAAGACAGACAATGCAGGCCTATGGCAAAAGCACAATGCCTGGCTTTACAAAATGGCCGCCACCCACATGGCCAGGCCACCCAAAATAACAAGAAAGTGAAGACAAGGGACAGGACCAGGCAGTTGGAGACTCTGGGCAACTTCCTTCCTCGTGAAAAAAATTGTAAAACAAAAAAAAGTGACTCCTTGCTCACCAAACTACATCTAAATGACAACCTGAGGAGTTTTTGTGCAAAATGAACTAAATCATCATTTTAGAGAAGGTTATATGCGCTCGAGAGATATTCTTCGCCAGATTGTCAATTCTGCGTGTTCGGCATCGCGATCATCACAAAAAGTCGTTATTGCGCGCGCAGAAACGTATATTGAGCGCGCGAAGAAGAGAAAAAGTGTAAGTCCGCGTTGTCGCGCAGTGCGGAGGTGCCGAAAGTCCGCGAGCTGAATGCACAGGGTTACCTAGTGGCTGAAAAGGCCTATTGATGTAACACACACCCAAAAACTGAAATACCACGACAAAACCCACATTTTGCAATTCAATCCAATGCCATCCATGGCCAAAATGATGTTACACTTACAACAATCCAACAGACAACACAGAAACAGTTTTTATGCACCCATGAGGATGACTACCTCTGGGCCTACTGGCAGACTAGGCCGCAAGCTTGGAGGCCTATGGCAAAAGCACAGTGGCTGGTCCCACAAAATGGCCAGGCCACCCACAAGTTCACAACAAGCATAAGCCAAGGGGAACAAAGAAAAGACATGCAGGCCTATATGGAAAAAGCAGCACACTACTAAACTACCACCACAAAATGGCCCCAAGCCACGTTGTCACTCACAGTCACAACAGGCCATGGAAAACAATGAACTCAAGCAGGCCTATAATAATATGACCAGACAAAGGAGGCCTGCAGTGCTAAACAACACAGCTTTAATACAAAAATGCAAAAACGAAAATCCACAGGGCTACAAAAGGTTGGAAAGTTACACAACAAGCACACACACACATCCAACAAAGGTATATATATTACACCCAAAAAGTGAAATACACCCCAAAAACCACATTTAACAATTCAATCCAATGACATCCATGCATGCCCTACATGATGTTTAAATTCAACAGACACCACAGAAACATGCACCCATGGGTACCTCTGGCTCTAGTCTGGGCCTACTGGCTGAAATTCCAATCAAATAAAAACAACTAGGCCCCCACTGAAACTAGAGGCCACAACAATAAATTTTAAAAACGATGGAAATCCCCCAAAAGTGTAGGTACAAACAAGCCCCAATCAAACAAACAAGTACACCAATTCTCCAACTTACTTGTAAAATCTCAAATCCAAAAGTCCTCAAACCCAATCCAATGATATGATGCAGCAGACAGACACAAAAAGTGATCCTTCCAGCTCCAAATCCATATGAAAATGAACTGCACATGGACAAAGCACTGGGAGGAGCCTGCTGGACAGGAACAGGAAGTTTGAGAATCAGGGGCACTTCCTTCCTCTTGGAAAAAAAAGTAAAAAAGAAAAAGGACTCCTTGCACAAAAAACTACAGCCAAATCACAATCTGAGGAGTTTTTAGAGCAAAATCATCATTTTCGAGAAGGATTTATGATGCTCGAGAGATATTCTTCGCCAGATTGTAGTTTCTTCGTGTTCGGGATCGCGATCTTACCAACACTGCCGCCGGAAGTCAGATCGCGCGTCCGAATGACGTGTTCGCGTACGCACACTCTCGCAGGATCGTGCGGCTGGATTCCAAATCTCGTGGCGCCCGCAAACGGATAGGAAGTCGCGTCGGCGAACGCAGAATCACGGTAGGTCGTTACCGCGCACACGAGAACGTATATTGAGCGCGCGAAGAAGGAAAACAGCTACGCTACGCCGCAAATTGCGTAGTGCATGGTAACTTCGCGTTCTACGCGAATTGTGAAGTTGCCGAAACTACGCAAGCTCCGCGAGCGTAGCGTAGTTCACCGCCCAGGCTTAGTAAACATGTCAGAATCCAACAGACACTGATTTGTCCCTTACGTGATCATACTGCTCCTATAGATACACAGGATGTCATTTCCTGTCAAGAATAAATAAATAATCTGGCATATAAAAGTCAGATTTTTCATTTAACCCCATTTCAACAACAACAACTGATGAAACATTATGGTTAATATCTAATGTTTACCACTTCCGAGTAAACTTGAAGGCTCCATATCATGTCCGCCATCTTTGACGCCTAACGCACTAGTCTTTTTCTCACTCCGTGAGGATGCGAACGTCCTAGCGTTGCTCTTATTCGGCAGACGCGACGGGCACCAGCAAGATGCGGTTCCCAAGCGAAAGCCAAATAGGTCTCAGAAGTAAAGTGCGGTCTTGATGAGGTGAGATTTCAGTGCCTGCAATTCAATATGAGCAAACGCCACAGTCACAACGATAATCAAGCGTTTATCTTCAACCTATAGTCTACTAATTTTTAACATAATCTCACTAAACAGAGTGTGACTACAGACCAAACTTCCCGCCGGAGAAACCATGAAGCGATGGCTTTATACCCAATATGTACGTGGTGTGTGTGTATATGTGTGTGTGTCTTTCCGTCCCAGTCTGGATGGACCACTGTCATGAATACTACAATAGTCAAGAAACAGTATTACTCACTAGACGCGCCACAGGTATCCACTAGTGTGTGTGTAGACAAGTCACAATTTGGTTTGTTTCTTTACCCAAGTGGTGCATACAGGATGAATTGAACATCGGGACCGCCCACTGACAGTGGCAGAACTGTCCTTATGCACAAGGCATTCCACGAGACAGGTGCGTGCTATCTCAGTGAGAGGATCAAAGCATACATTCTTGCACACACCCTTCGCTCTTCTTCAGCGAACCTGGCAAGAGTGCCCCGCATTAATCGTCTCAAAATAGGTGGGAGATCCTTTTCCTATCTGGGACCACTCTACTGGAATAGACTCCCACCAGACCTACAGCTTGCTCACAGCCTGGATATATTCAAGAGGAAATTAAAAACCTGTCTTATTAATACCTAAGCCAGCTGCCTGTTCGATTTCCCACTACCTAGCGCAGGGACACTCTGCTGAGTAGCTGTTCGCTTTACAAAATAATATAACATAACATAACTTGGCAGTTACATAATTGAATTAGTGTTGCGTGTTTCCCATAACTGATGAACTGCAATGGTTTTGTACGAGTGAAATCTGAGTCTAACTATAATGTCCCTGTAACCTTTGTTTTTTTTCAGGGGAATTTCAATGGTTTTTGTACTTCTATTTCCTAACTATAACGTCCCTGTAACTTTTAGCTTTTTAAGTGAATTTCTATTTTTTTTAAAACTATTTCCTAAGAATAATGACTCTGTAACCTTTGGGTTTTTAAGTGAATTTCTATTTTACTTTTTAACTACTAGGTGCGT
Source organism: Calotriton arnoldi (assembly GCA_963921515.1). NCBI lineage: Eukaryota > Metazoa > Chordata > Amphibia > Caudata > Salamandridae > Calotriton > Calotriton arnoldi. The sequence goes on along the minus strand of CAWUFW010005055.1, from coordinate 370,522 downwards.
TTGCAGAGTGGTGGAGAAATGGGTCGGGCCTCCAACTAGCTCTCAGCAATCCCGCTGTGTGGGACTTACTGAAGGTAACAGGAGGGTTTCTTGGCCACCAAACTAAGGGACTTCATCCTCCAAACAGTAGTGGACCAGGGGGTGCCTTTGCAGAGTGGTGGAATAAGGGGCGGGGCATCTGATGAGCTCTCAGCAATCCTGCTATGTGGAGCTTACTGGAGGCAACACAAGGGGTTGTTTGCCCACAAGGACCCTCCGCATACAAGACTTCATCCCCCAAATAGTTGTGTGCCAGAAGACTCCTTTGCAGAGTAGTTGAGAAAGGGGGTGGGCTTCCAGTGACTTTCCGAGGGGCCGGCCTTTTTTTTTTTTTATTATTAGTGGAGGGGCGCCATGTGGCCTCCCTCCTCGGGCTGATTTTAGCCCCAGGGACCCCATCCCCAGGACCTAACCTTTTTCTAAAAATATTTTTTAATAGGGTGAGGGTGGTGCGTGGACCCGATCCCGCAGATCACAGCCATTTACAAATGGGGGAGAGGGGGTGCATGAACCCCCTCCATGGGCCGATTTTGGCGCCGGGAACCCCATCCCCGGGGCCAGGCCATATTTATCCTGGGTGCCCCCGGGGCACCCAGTCTCTATTAGGGCTGCAGGGGTATACTGCAGCCCCCTCGGTCGCTGCCGGCTTCCCACCTCTTGCGGGAGCTGGCACTGCTTTCAGACACAGGGAGCTGCTAAACATGCAGATCCTTGTGTCTAAAAGCATTTTCTCTGCTTCCCTGCTTGCTTGACAGTGGGCAGGGAAACAGATGAATGCTTTACATTCAGCAATTGAGAGCTTTTTCACTGCTCTTGCTTCCTGAAAGTATAATGTTTGCTGTGGCGTGGCGGAAGTGGCTAAAGCTCCCTCCAGGCCACAGCAAACAGCTATGTCCCGGGGGTGGGAACCCCAGGACATAGCAGGATCCGGCAGTGGGGCATGTAGGTCCCCAGGGCCATATATGGCTCTGCAAGGGGGGGCCCACGGCCACCCTCCAACGTAAAACTTTGCCCCGGGGAGGTGACAGTCCCCGGGGGCAGGGGCCCGTGACTGACCCCCTACCTACATTTATTTCAGCCCTGTGGAGGTGGCAGTCCCCAGGGCTGCGGGGGGTTGTGACGGACCCCCGCATTAATTTAATGCGACTTGCCTCATGGAGGGTGCAGTCCCTGGGCTACGGGCGGGTCAATCTGGCCTGCATGCATATACATTTTGATAGTGCTCCAGAGACATCATGGTCCCTGATGCTGCCACATTTATTTAAACGATGGTACCGGGCCTGTGAGGGGACAGCACAGGCCCTCCGCATTTATTGAAATGTTTGCCCTGGGGAGGTGGCGGTTCCCGGGGAGGTGGCGGCCCCCGGGATGTGGGGAGCACCACGCCAGCACCCCTCCACATATTTATAAATGGTAATGCCACCAGGACCTGCGACCGGGGACCTATTAGAAAAGAAGCGTGGGAGACCAAGAGATCTGGGGGGTCAGGGTATTCCTACCCTGCCCCCTTCTCTGTTTTTAACAGTTTTTGTGGGGCTCAGCTCAAGCCGAGTCCAAGATGGCTGCCAGCAATTCCTGGTTTGATGTGTTGAAGTGCAGCCAATCAGATCTCAGCACGAGATCAGCAGGGTTCACTGAGCCTTCACATCCCTAAATGTACAAATTTGAATTTATTTCAATAACTCTGCAACTACTAAATGGATTTAGAGCAAAAGAATTGAAAAGGGCTGCAGATAAGACCAACATGCGCAACCTTGGTATGTTCAATATAAATATATAAACCGAATGCTGCTTACATGTTTTCATAAAAAGTTTTTTTAAGAAGCTTCCATTGTCACATGATTTGAAAAGTGACGATGTGAATTTGTATGATTCAGTCACTTTAGTGTGTATTTATTTACCATGCACAAATTATTTTCTTTTGTCCAAACTAGTGCAATTTCAAATCTACTGTGTTTCTAAGCAATTGTTTAAATCAGCAGTTTGCAATGTGAAAGATGTATATGTATTAATTTTGATGAAATAACATTGAAAGTCTTTGCTTTGAGAGGATGTTTGAAAAAAATGCATTGTCATTTTAAGAACTCCATATAGTATAAAAAGCACAAAATGGCGTTGAACAATTGTTGTGAAAAAGACCATGGAGACGGTTGAAACGCGTCACCCCATGCCACAATAAACTGCTCTATGTGAACCCGAGCATGTTATATATATATATATATATATTTGTTTCACGCTTCCGCCAAGGTCACCGTTCTCTCGCAGTGGGTGCTGCGGCCAACGAGGACAGTCTCGTTTACAAATTCCAATTGACACAATTGTTGTGGGAGACGAATGCACGGCGCAGAATTTCCTATCTTGGCTTAATACACAGAATGAGTTCCTGAAATTCACCAGCACTGTGAGTGAGAAGGAACTGGTTTTCTTGGACCTAAACATCATAGTAGAGGAAGACGGGAGGCTGAGAACAACCACACATGAGAAGGCCACAGCAAAAAAATGACTCCTGCTCTACGACAGTTACCATCCCCGCCACCTTAAGGAAAACCTACCTTTTGGACAGTTACTGAGGCTCTGGAGGAATTGTTCGGAGTTACGAGACTACAAAACTCAGGCGAATCATCTGACTAATAAGCTACTTGTGAGGAGGTATCCCAGCAGAATGGTTTCACAAGCAAAAAAGAGGGCACAAAATAATAATAGAGAATCTCTTTTGGAGCCGCCAGTCATAAAAGAGATGGAAGACAGACCCATCTGTATAACGACTTACAACATAGCAGCAAATGCAATCTCCAAAATCATCAACAAGCATTGGCGCATCCTGAACAGTGGTTCCATGACAATACAGTGCCCAATGTTCTCCCACAGGAGAGGCAAAAGCCTAAAAGACATCCTAGTGCATACACGTCCAAAGAGGAACTTGAATGAGGATGACCACTCAAGGGACCCTAGCACCAGTTATGGGACATTACCCGTGTGGTAATTGCAATGTTCTGCCATTTGACAAAACCAACCAAGACTCTGACACTGAGCGATAAAAAAACCTGGCAGCTTAGAAAGTTTACGAAATGCAACACTGAGAGAGTAGTGTACATGATTACATGCCCATGTGATCTCAATTATATTGGGATGACCACCAGAAAGGTTAAGACACAGCTCTGAAAGCATCGGAGCAATTTACGCTGCGAAAGGACTACAACCAAAATGTCAGCCCACTATATTGAAAAGAAGCACACGGTTCAGGATTTCAAGTGGGTCATACTGGAATGAATGGAGTATCATGATCAGTAGAGACCAAACTTTTTGAAAAAGAGCAACGGTGGGTGTTCAAACTTAAAACACACATTGAGGGTTTGAACGACAATATCCCATGGGACAGCTTTGTAAGATGATCGAGAAATCCATGAATAATATACAATTTTTCACCCCCAAGTCATTTTAGACCCTACAGCACTATTAACCACAATGTCAGGGTGGATAACGATTATGGGTTTTCCCAGAGTGGTACGGGTGAACTATTCTACATCATATAACTAGCGGTGCCCCATAATGGTAGTCGTGTGCAGATTATCATGGATAATTTGCCGCTATATCAACCCCCATAATGGTATAATTGAGAATATAAACCCCATAATGGCATTTTTGTATATACACAAAATATGGCTACCAACAAATGATCAGAGACGGTACAGCCTGTCACCACCTAGGGACTAGAAGAGCAGACTGAGGAAATAGGCTGTTTCATAAACAAATCCCCCGTAATAGTGAATTTTTCACCACATGAGGGTAAACATGTCAGAATCCAACAGACACTGATTTGTCCCTTACGTGATCATACTGCTCCAATAGATACACAGGATATCATTTCCTGTCAAGAATAAATAAATAATCTGGCATATAAAAGTATAATTTTTCTTTTAACCCCGTTTCAACAACAACAACTGATGAAACATTATGGATAATACCTAATGTTTACCACTTCCGAGTAAACTTGAAGGCTCCATATCATGTCTGCCTTCTTTGACGCCTAACGCTCTAGTCTTTTTCTCACTCCACGAGGACGCGAACGTCCTAGCGTTGCTCTTATTCGGCAGACGCGACGGGCACCAGCAAGATGCGGCTCCCAAGCGAAAGCCAAATAGGTCTCAGAAGTAAGGTGCGGTCTTGATGAGGTGAGATTTCAGTGCCTGCAATTCAATATGAGCAAACGCCACCGTCACAACGATAATCAAGCGTTTATCTTCAACCTATAGTCTACTAATTTTTAACATAATCTCCCTAAACACAGTGTGACTACAGACCAAACTTCCCGCTGGAGAAACCATGAAGCGATGGCTTTATACCCAATATGTACATGGTGTGTGTGTATATGTGTGTGTGTCTTTCCGTCCCATTCTGGATGGACCACTGTCATGAATACTACAATAGTCAAGAAACAGTATTACTCACTAGACGTGCCACAGGTATCCACTAGTGTGTGTGTAGACAAGTCACGATTTGGTTTGTTTCTTCACCCAAGTGGTGCATACAGGATGAATTGAACATTGGGACCGCCCATTGACAGCGGCGATCCCAACATGGGAAAGTTTAATTATTGTTCTTTTCTTTGTATTTTTCAGAGTCAATAAGAATACAAGCTCAGGTGGTATTAAGTATATATGCACCTACTTAAAAAGGACCTACAAAGTATGTAGTGCTGAATGTTTTGATTAGTATACAACAGCAGGAGTGGAACTAGGTATCAGACACCGAATACGCTAGGTCCTGAAGAATAGCCGAGAGGGGTAGGCTAGAAACATGTCGACCATTAGGATGTGGAACATTGATCCCATGAGTCCTAATTTTTTCCCCTGTTTTTAACCATACCGAATAGGGGTGTGAATAAAGTAGTCATTACCCACTAGCCAGGTATATTTTAATAACGTCCTGTTAGAAATGGGGGTCTCTAGTTGGCAATGGCTGGCCACTGTCCAAGTAGGGACCCTTCTTCCTAAGTCAGAGTGAGAGGGCTACCCTCTTTAATACCCCTGCTCAACCCTGTGGTAACGTAGCACGAGCAGGTAGGCTTATCTCAGAGGCAGTGTGTGAAGCATTTATGACCATACACAGAAACACAGTGAGGAACACTACAAAGGGACACCACACAAGTAGTTATAAAAAATAAGTATCTTTATATAAAGGCAGATTTATCACAAGACCAATAACTGTAAAAGCCACAATACTGTCAAAAATAGGATAGCTGTTGAAGGGCTGTCAAAGATAGTTCAAAAGGTTGCAAGAATAAGGTTCAAATTCAAGGCAGTGGTCTCGGCGACCCTTTCTCTCACAAAGTACCTGGGTTTAGTAGCAAAACCAACAAAATGTCGCAAAGAAGTGGTAGCGATGATTTTCCTCCCGCGAGGCCGGCGATGCGTTAAAATCCTTGCCGCAAGGGAGGATGATGCCCCGATCTGCTGATGCGTGCGGAGACGATGCGACCAACTTCTGCACGCTAGGCCGCCGATGCGCTGAGACCTTGCCGCGAGGGCGAAGGCGATGCGACGATCCTGTTGCGTGTGCGGAGACGATGCAACAAACTTCTGCACGCTAGGCCGCCGATGCGATGACTTTCTTGCCGCGAGGGAGAAGTTGATGCGACGAGCCTGTTGCGTTGTGCGATCGTGTTGCGATGCGAAGAAATGGCGATCCGCGAGGGAGCGACGAAATCCGGTGCGATGCGATGAAAATGGCGGATGCACGGCGTCCGCAATGCGATGTCTTGAAGCAATGATTCTGTAGGGGTTGCGAGCGCTCGGCGACAGCCGCGCGATGATTTTTCCAGCGCGTCTCGGCTGCAGCAGCTCGCAAAGGGGCGTTAGCGATGGTCTCGTGTTGCGAGCACTCAGCGGCAGCAGCGCGATGATTTTTCCAGCGCTCTCGACTGCAGCGGCTCGCAAACGTGCGTTAGCGACGATTTCCAGCACTCTTTTCTCTGAAGCAAACTAGAGGCCCTGGAACTCACAGGAGCCTCATCAGCAGATAGCAATCCTCGCAGGGAGGAAGCAGGAGGTTGGTGGTGGAGTCTGATGTGCCTGAGACTCCAGCAGGAGGCTAGCTCTTTTCCTAGCCCTTGGGTAATTGCTGTAACAAAAATAAAAGTTCTCTCAAAAGTCCTTTTCTCTCTTCAAGGTCCAGTGGTCACTGCTGCAGGCCAGTGCAAGAAAATCACACAAGCACAAGGACAGTCACTTCCTGCAGATTCCTCCAGTGGCACGGACAGAGTTTCCTCTCCAGATCCAAAAGCAATACAAAATGTAGGGGCTTGAGCACAGATATTTATACCCCAAAAGCCTTTGATCTTTGAAGCTACCAGTCCCTGAACCTAGCCAGAACCAGTTCTGCTCAGGCCGGGAGCACTTTGTTTACCAGGCTGCATCCTTCCTTTCAGAAAGAGGGGTCTGCTAGCAGACACACAGTGGGAGGTGGAGCCAGCATTCACTTTGCCAGGCACAGCCCTATTCAGATCAAAGAGCCACCCCTCCCCACACTCTAAATGCAGATCTCTCTATTCAACCCAGGTCTGACTCAGCCTGTCCTGCCCCTCTAAAACCAGACAGCCAATACACATAACGGCAGAGCACACTGGAAGGCTTAGGCAAGAAAATACCTACTTTCTAAAAGTGGTATTTTCAAACACAGAATATAAAAATAAACTTCACTAAAAGGTGTATTTTAATATTCTGAGCTCAGGCATACTAAATTCGTTTTTCTACCATGTTCCTGGGGTCAGTTAGGACTATAGCATGTAATAGTCAAACTGCCCATTCTAGCCTATGAGGAACAGGTAGCCTTACAGTAGTGAAAAACGAAATGGTGCATAATTCACTACCAGGACATGCTACACACACCAAGGCATGTCCTACCTTACACATACAATGCACCCTACCATAGGGGTGACTTACAGGATGCCAAGGGAAGGTTCAGGGGCTGGGAAGTGGGTGCACTTCACAGCCAAGATGGCAGTTCTGGACTGCACACAGACACTGCAGTGGCAGGTCTGAGACACACTTTACAAGCTGCTTCTGTGGGTGGCGCAAACCAGCGCTGCATGCCCACCAGCAGCATTTGGTTTACCAGCCCTGGGCACACACAGGCCACACTACTAGGGACTAACAGGTAAACCAAATAAGCCAATCAGGGATATACCAATTCACATAGACATATTTACAAAGGGAGAGCATATGCACTTTAGCACTGAACAGCAGTGGTAAAGTGCCCAGAGTCATAAAACCAACAGAAACAGGTCAGCAAAAATACAGGAGGCAGGCAAAAAGTTTAGGGGTGACCCTGCAAAAAGGGCCATTTCCAACACAACCCCCTTCCAGCCAAAACGCAGGGTAGACCAATCACTACTTTGATGGGCTTCCCTGCTTCGGGCGATAGAACACGGAACTGGCCCGCAACTGCAGGGGCATATGCCCGCTCTACTCCAATCTGAACCCTGGTGGATCCCTCTGTCCACACTCCCAGGGCCCACTAAGATAACCAATGGGGAACTCTGCCCCTCACCTGTGGACACCACCTGTGCAGCACCTAACCTTAACTGGCCCCCAGGTGTGTCCCAACAGATAAACAATAAGCCACAGTAGCCACTGACAGTAGTCAGGGATGAGACCCAGGCCTTATACCTCTCAGGGCTCACTAAGGCAACCAATGGGGAACTCTTCCCCTTACCTGTGGACACCACCTGTGCAGCATCTAACCTTAACTGGCCCCCAGGTGTGTCCCAACAGATAAACAACAAGCCCCAGTAATCACTGACAGTAGTCAGTGATGAAATCCAAGCCCTATACCTCTCAGGGCTCTCAAACATTTGTGGCATCAGAGAGTGAGGGGCAGTAACCCCAGGTGCCTGGCACCTTTGTACACTCTCCCTCCTGTCAGGTCAGGCAAAGCACCCGGACACTGACCCACCAGCCCTGGGCCTGTACCCAGCGGCTGGGCCAGAGACTGGGGTGGGCTCTCCCACACCCGGTCCTCCTCTTTGGGGCTCGGTACCCTCCCACCTGGAGCAATACCCCCTTCCAGAATTGTCAGGGCACCTGAGGCAGGTGTCCTGCATAATTCGCCCACCAGTTCAGGGGTTCTATCCTGCAACTGGTATCCCAGCATAGGGTCTGTACCCTTAGACTGGGCGGAGGTCAGGGGTGAGGCTGCCCTCTCCCCGCCCCCTTTACTGGGGCCCGGCACCCTCCCACCTGGAGAGGTGCCTCCATAACACAAACCGGGAGGGGCACTGTTAGCAGTTGCCCCTTCCTCCAGATCAGGGGGACACCCTGAACCTGGCCCCCAACCTAGGGTCTGTACCCTTGGGCTGGGCCTGTGCCTGGCAACCCAGGACTTCTGGGGGTGTACACCAATTCCCCCCAAGGAAAATACACTCTTCCACTAGTTCAGGGCCTTGTCCCTGCAACTGATCCATCAACCTGGAAAAACCCTCAGGTGGTACTGGGGTCAGAGGCGAGGACTCCCTCCCTCTGCACCCCCTTCCAGCATACTGCACCCTCCCACCTGGAGTGGTGCTTTTAGAAAAAGAAAATGGTCGGGACACTGCTTACAGTTGTCCCTTCCTCCAGGTCAGACAACACCTGGACCTGACTTACCATCCCAGGGACCAACCCCTGTGCTTGAACAACTGCCTGGCCAACCAGGACTTCCTGGGGAGCACACAGGCCCCCTCAAGGGAAACACACCCCTCCACCAGTTCAGGGCCTGGACCCTGCAACTGACCTACCAACCTGAAAAACCCGCAGGTCGCACCGGGGTCAGAGGCGAGGACTCCCTCCCTCTGCACCCCCTTCCAGCATACTGCACCCTCCCACCTGGAGTGGTGCTCTTAGGAAAAATGGTCGGGACACTGCTTACAGTTGTCCCTCCCTCCAGGGCAGACAACTCCTGGATCTGACTTACCAACCCAGGGACCAACCCCTGAGGCTGAACAACTGCCTGGCCAACCAGGACTGAAGTGGTGTCACCATGGTCACTCCTAGGGGCTCAGCCCTTCTGACTGGCCCCTGACCCACTGGCTCTTCCACTGGGGACTCCTTCCCCCTTTCATCCCTCAGACTGGACTTCCGTACCCTCCCCCTAGGAGTGGCACTGCCAGGCACAAGAACTGATGGAGGCCTGACTACAGGCACTCCCAGCTCACCTAACACTGGGGTACCCCCCACAATGGACGGTCCATCCAGATAGACTAGGCTCCCCACCTGGTGTTCCCTCATGGAACCATCCAGTCCTGGGGACTGAGACTGGGGCACTTCGGGACCTATCCCAATCTCACTCCTGCTCCCACGAGACAGGATGTGAGGCCCTACAACCTCCTCACAACAAGGGGACCCAGCTGTAACACTCCTAACCTTTCCCAGCACTCTGGGTTGGAAAACTTCTGAACCACTTCTCTTAGGGTCATTCCCTAATGCCTCTACAGAGCCTCTGGTACTCACCCAGAGGTCTGCCTCCTGCGCAAGTTCCCTAGGATCAGAGAACTCGCACTCTAACACATGTTGGTTTAGCTCTGGAAAATAGGAACTCACAATATGCTCTCCCACAATTGGATTACACAGCTCCACACAGGTGCTAACCTTTACCTCACAATCCAGTGCCTCACACACGTACCCCACACCACTCTCTTGAAATGGGCGAGACATTAACTGACTGTCTCTATCACTCAACCCACACTCTTCTGGGCGGTCCTCACACTCATACACCAGGACTTCAACCACGGGGGAACCCCTCTCCCTGCACCTCTCATCCAGAGTCGGTAGAGTATCCCTCCTTTCACTAGGACTATGGGCCCCTGCGCTAGTTCCCCAATCCACCTCAGGGACACTGCACACCAATGGAGCTATCTCAGGTCCTTGAATCCCCTGGTGTAGATCAACCCCCTCCTTCAAGTCAGGTGCCACATCCCTGGGTGGGTGTACTACACTGTCATCACTATATACTTCGATTTTGCTGCCACCACTGGACCCCACCCTCTCTGGGGAATCCAGACACTTAAAACTGCGCTCCAGGGGTAACCTCCCCTCTGGAGCTAACTTCTCCTTTTCTGCTATCTGCGCTAGGTGCGCCTCCAGCTGGGCAATCTCTATTTGGAGCCTCTCCAATTCCAGCTGGTACTCCCTCTCCTCTGTCTGTCCAACTCCTCTGGGGACCATGAAGGGGATTGGGCACTACCCTGTGCACTAGATCCAGCAAGGGACTCCCTACCTATGGGACCTTCCCGCCTGTCCCCCAACTCCTCTGGGGACCATGAGGGGAATCTGGCACTACCATAGGCACTAGGCTCATCAAGGAACTCCCCACCTATGAGATATTCCATAACACTTTCTTCCTCCTCTTCAGACTCTCTAGGGCCACCCTCAGACCAACTACCCTCTTGGTAGGTGTACTGGGACTCAAGAATCTCCATCTGTCTTGTTGCCAAAGTCTCAGGGATGTCTGCAGGGATAGCTGAGTCTCCTTCCTACTCACTGCTAAGCCCTTCTCCTCACAGAACCCCTTAGCTCCTCTAGACTGTAGGTTAACAGATCATCTATATAAAAGGTAGGTCTCATCTCAGCAAGACCCATTGTAGCAATATCTGGCAATATCAATAATAAAACAAATAGGCTTGCCCGTTGTAACAATCACGGGCAATATCAAATAACAGATAGAAGAAAACTTCTCAAGAAAATGTATGCGGGTAAAAAAAATCACCTGGCAATATCAATAAAACATAGGCTTGCCCATTGTAACAATCACGGGCAATATCAATAAAAGATAGAAGAAAACTTCTCAAAAAATGTAAGCGGGTGAAAAATCACCGGCAAAATCAATCACAATATAGGATCCTAAAAACTCTCAGAAATGTGCGTGGGTGAAAAATCACCAGCAATATCAATCACAATAGGGGATCAAAAAACTTTCAATAAATGGGCGCGGGTGAAAAATCACCGGCAATATCAATCACAATATAGGATCCCAAAAAACTCTCAGAAATGTGCGCGGGTGAAAAATCACCGGCAATATCAATTACAATAGGGGATCAAAAACTTTCAATAAATGGGCGCGGGTGAAGAATCACCGGCAATATCAATCACAATATAGGATCCCAAAAACTCTCAGAAAATGTGCGCGGGTGAAAAATCACCGGCAATATCAATCACAATATAGGAGCAAAAAAAAATTCTCAAAAAATGTATGCGGTACGTTATGGTCTGCACTCACTAGTAGTGTACACTATAATTACTGTATGCGATCATAAATGCAAGTCCAGATCCTCACCGCTGACCACCAATGTTAGAAATGGGGGTCTCTAGTTGGCAATGGCTGGCCACTGTCCAAGTAGGGACCCTTCTTCCTAAGTCAGAGTGAGAGGGCTACCCTCTTTAATACCCCTGCTCAACCCTGTGGTAACGTAGCACGAGCAGGTAGGCTTATCTCAGAGGCAGTGTGTGAAGCATTTATGACCATACACAGAAACACAGTGAGGAACACTACAAAGGGACACCACACAAGTAGTTATAAAAAATAAGTATCTTTATATAAAGGCAGATTTATCACAAGACCAATAACTGTAAAAGCCACAATACTGTCAAAAATAGGATAGCTGTTGAAGGGCTGTCAAAGATAGTTCAAAAGGTTGCAAGAATAAGGTTCAAATTCAAGGCAGTGGTCTCTGCGACCCTTTCTCTCATAAGACTGTCAAAAATAGGATGGCTGTTGAAGGACTGTCAAAAAATAGTTCAAAGGTTGCAAACATAAGGTTCAAATTCAAGGCAGTGGTCTCGGCGACCCTTTCTCTCACAAAGTACCTGGGTTTAGTAGCAAAACCAACAAAATGTCGCAAAGAAGTGGTAGCGATGATTTTCCTCCCGCGAGGCCGGCGATGCGTTAAAATCCTTGCCGCAAGGGAGGATGATGCGCCGATCTGCTGATGCGTGTGGAGACGATGCGACCAACTTCTGCACGCTAGGCCGCCGATGCGCTGAGACCTTGCCGTGAGGGCGAAGGCGATGCGACGATCCTGTTGCGTGTGCGGAGACCATGCGACAAACTTCTGCACGCTAGGCCGCCGATGCGATGACTTTCTTGCCGCGAGGGAGAAGTCGATGCGACGAGCCTGTTGCGTTGTGCGATCGTGTTGCGATGCGAAGAAATGGCGATCCGCGACGAAATCCGGTGCGATGCGATGAAAATGGCGGACGCACGGCGTCCGCAATGCGATGTCTTGAAGCAATGATTCTGTAGGGGTTGCGAGCGCTCGGCGACAGCCGCGCGATGATTTTTCCAGCGCGTCTCGGCTGCAGCAGCTCGCAAAGGGGCGTTAGCGATGGTCTCGTGTTGCGAGCACTCAGCGGCAGCAGCGCGATGATTTTTCCAGCGCTCTCGACTGCAGCGGCTCGCAAACGTGCGTTAGCGACGATTTCCAGCACTCTTTTCTCTGAAGCAAACTAGAGGCCCTGGAATTCACAGGAGCCTCATCAGCAGATAGCAATCCTCGCAGGGAGGAAGCAGGAGGTTGGTGGTGGAGTCTGATGTGCCTGAGACTCCAGCAGGAGGCTAGCTCTTTTCCTAGCCCTTGGGTAATTCCTGTAACAAAAATAAAAGTTCTCTCAAAAGTCCTTTTCTCTCTTCAAGGTCCAGTGGTCACTGCTGCAGGCCAGTGCAAGAAAAACACACAAGCACAAGGACAGTCACTTCCTGCAGATTCCTCCAGTGGCACGGACAGAGTTTCCTCTCCAGATCCAAAAGCAATACAAAATGTAGGGGCTTGAGCACAGATATTTATACCCCAAAAGCCTTTGATCTTTGAAGCTACCAGTCCCTGAACCTAGCCAGAACCAGTTCTGCTCAGGCCGGGAGCACTTTGTTTACCAGGCTGCATCCTTCCTTTCAGAAAGAGGGTCTGCTAGCAGACACACAGTGGGAGGTGGAGCCAGCATTCACTTTGCCAGGCACAGCGCTATTCAGATCAAAGAGCCACCCCTCCCCACACTCTAAATGCAGATCTCTCTATTCAACCCAGGTCTGACTCAGCCTGTCCTGCCCCTCTAAAACCAGACAGCCAATACACATAACGGCAGAGCACACTGGAAGGCTTAGGCAAGAAAATACCTACTTTCTAAAAGTGGTATTTTCAAACACAGAATATAAAAATAAACTTCACTAAAAGGTGTATTTTAATATTCTGAGCTCAGGCATACTAAATTCGTTTTTCTACCATGTTCCTGGGGTCAGTTAGGACTATAGCATTTAATAGTCAAACTGCCCATTCTAGCCTATGAGGAACAGGTAGCCTTACAGTAGTGAAAAACGAAATGGTGCATAATTCACTACCAGGACATGCTACACACACCAAGGCATGTCCTACCTTACACATACAATGCACCCTACCATAGGGGTGACTTACAGGATGCCAAGGGAAGGTTCAGGGGCTGGGAAGTGGGTGCACTTCACAGCCAAGATGGCAGTTCTGGACTGCACACAGACACTGCAGTGGCAGGTCTGAGACACACTTTACAAGCTGCTTCTGTGGGTGGCGCAAACCAGCGCTGCATGCCCACCAGCAGCATTTGGTTTACCAGCCCTGGGCACACACAGGCCACACTACTAGGGACTAACAGGTAAACCAAATAAGCCAATCAGGGATATACCAATTCACATAGACATATTTACAAAGGGAGAGCATATGCACTTTAGCACTGAACAGCAGTGGTAAAGTGCCCAGAGTCATAAAACCAACAGAAACAGGTCAGCAAAAATACAGGAGGCAGGCAAAAAGTTTAGGGGTGACCCTGCAAAAAGGGCCATTTCCAACACGTCCTTTCTTTCACTCCTCCCCCGCAGATCAACTTGCCTTTCATAGTCAAAAATAGTGCTCCCGCGTAGTTCGTCTAGTCGCAGCACGCCCCGTTCCGCAGCGGAGCGGGAAGGACCCTATGATGAAGCATGCCACCAAGGGTAACCCTGGTGGGTGAGGGTTTTACAGAAAACTTTATGTTTTCCCCTGAGAAGGAACTAGAACTTACCAAAAGTAAGGTTGGTTGCCTTTTTTTCTGTGTAATATATATGTGTGTGTGTGTGTGTGTGTGTAGTCATACACACACTTACACATTTGGCCTTTGCATAGAAGAAAACCATCCAAAATAGTGCTGAGTGCTGCATAGACAATGGTACTATCAACAAACAATTGGGGAAAGAGCCGGGTTGTGACAGCAGACGTCAATTGCTACTACATTGGAGCAGGGTTGGGGCAGTCCTGAGTGCATAGATGGAGAATCCATGATATCTTCCACTTTCTTTTGTGCACTTCATTGTCTCTATTCTGATGTTGTCCTGGCTGCTGGTGTGCTAGAGCCTCTAGAGATAGTGAACGTATCTGCCAAATAGGTGGACGTGCTGGACATGATGTTTTTCGAGAAGATGCAGGTGGTATTGTAGTTGACTTGGGCAGGTTAGGGAACCCAGTGGAGCAGCATTATGGTGAGGATAATGTTGGTGAAGTTCTTTAGGCCCATGGTGAAGAATGCTACAACATGTCAGATGCCTTTCAGTGGGCCAGTGTGTTATTTGGGAAGCCATAGAACACAACAGTGTGAACACCCAGGTTCCAAAGCATGGAGGTTTATGTAACCATTCTGATGCCACTTTCCAGGAGGAACATTTTCACTTTCTTTAGTAGAGACAGCTGGTATTAGGCCATCCACGCTGCGCATTCCTTGAGGGTAAGATTGGTGCTGAATGTGAATTCTCGTGACTTAGCATTGGGTAATAGTTGGGCATTAGGTCTTGGGAGGTGAGTGTTGTCTATCTAGGCTTGCAGGTTGGTGGATATGAGGCCTTTAGTGTTGATAGGGTTCAGTTTCAGATGGATTCTTGGTACCTAGAATTGGACGAAGTTCAAGTAAGTGTTTAAACCACTGAATGTTGCAAGAAGAAGAGGTTACTTTCAAATAGAGTTGTGAGTTATCTGCATATTTGTGAGTGTTGATGCTGTTGTTAATGTGCCGGTTTCCAATGGGTCATATGTAGAGGTTTAAATTGATGGGGAAAGGATGCATCACTGTTGCACTTCGCAGGTGATTTGGCATTTCTGATATCTGGGGCTGCCTGTGTGGACAGACTGGTGGCTGTTTGATAGGAAGTTAACCAGTAGAGGAAATTGCCAGTGAGTCTTGTTAAAGATTCTAGGGAGCAGAGGAGTGTGGGAGGCTGACGGTACCGAAGGTGTCTGACAGCTCCAGAAGAAACAAAAGTCTTTGTCATTTTATCTGTGGTCAGCAGGACATTGTCTATGGTTTGTAAGGGGTCTTTTATCTATATATCTCTGAGCTTCAGGACATCATATTCTTCTCCTGATTTGTCCACTGTGACGTAATAGATCTTCTCTTAGCTGGATAGACCCTCATGGATAACAGTTATAAAGATTTTGTTAGAAAATGTAAAGAGTTCGAATATTTGGACTATTTGGATTTCATTCAGATACTGCGGCTGCCAGCGGCCCACGCAGGGGGCACCCTAAAAGGGCGGCACTTTAGTGCCATTTGGGCACTAACCCACCCCCTCTAATGCCGGGACTCATGGAGGAGTCCCCCCCTTGCCTTAGGGGTGCTAGGCGCGTCACTTCCGGCGCGCCGAGGAGTTGGGGAGGGTATTTATGCCTCCCCCGGCCATCCTGGCGTCCTCTGTTGCGCCAGGCATGCCGTCTCGACTGTTGTCTCGTGGCGTTGGGTGCAGTTGCGGCTAAATCTGGAGTCTTGTTTTCCTCCCCTCGTTGGGCGGCTTGGTCAGGGTTACTCGGCGGATTGAGAGGTTAGTACTATTACAAGAGGGCCACAGCCTACGGGTGTGAGAAGTTGGCCTGGTATATGCTGTCCACTAACTATAGTGGGCACCCTGCACCAGTCCAAACAACCCCTTATTGGAGATAGGTTAAAGACAACCTTTTTGAAAGCTATCCTAGTGGTAGCTATGGAGAGCAGCCTTCAGGCTAAGTCTTGAGGGAATGTAAAGCAGCTTGTTTTACCAGTCTATAATCTCTTGAGTGACCAAATGAAAGAGGACCACACCAGGTATATATATAAAATATATGTATTTAGTCTTAAACACACCCCTCTAGTCTCTTTATGAGGCTAGAGTTCGAAGTACATAGGTTACAAGTCAAATATCAACAGTAATAGCAAAAAATACACGTTTGAGCCCAAGGGGCGTACCAAACCATATACCAATAAAGTGGTATAAGAACCACGACTAAGCTAGACACAAGGCCTAGAGCCTGTAGAAGTGCTTGGACCACAAGGAACCACCCAAGGTAGTGACACAGGGGACCCACGGGGGACGCATGCAGTGTGGGAACACAGCCGCGAATCACCGTTAACTTCTATGGGGAAAGTCGCGGTTGGAATTTTAAAAGAAAAGGACACTTAGAGGAGGACTTGGAGCAAACACTTTTAGAACTAGGCCGTTCTAGAGTCTATACCCACGGGAGCACCGGAGTACTCGAGTTACCTCACCCAGGGAAGCCGGGTGCATAGGTGTCTTTCGGGGTCGGGTTTCGTTGTCGTTTTCAATGGCGATCTGCTGCAAAGTGCTGCTGGCGACCAAGTCGAAAGTGTCTGGGTGGATCCAAGGATGGATCGAAGATCTGAAGAACCTGAAAGCAGAGGGGACAGAGTCTGGGTCACTAGCCAGTGACCAGGAAGGCGATGAGCAGATGCCCACCGATGTTGGGTGCTTCAGGTAGGTTGATGGTTGTCTTGACTCTTCAGCCACGAGGTCCAGGAGGCGTCAACGACGGCTAGGAGCTGGATTCGAGCTGTTCCATGACGTCTGTCGATTGCTGTGGTGTCGGCGACCGGATTGGACCCAACAAGCCTTGGCAACGGCAAGTCACGTGGAAACAAAGAAAGGACGTTGATGCACCAGCAAGGTCTGAGGGACTCACCCAGCAAGGGTAAGTCAGGGCACGTCTGGAGCAACCAGGAAAGCCCAAGCAGAAGAAGAGTTGCCTTCGGGAGGGCCCACTAGCCAATGGACTAGCGACCGCAAAGGAGCCTCAAGTGGACGCACTTGGAGCTGGCTCACAGGACACTCGTGGAGTGGAGGCCAGTGATCTTCGGTGCAGTCGGTGCTGGAGGCGGGGGCTACTCGAAGCCCAAAGCACAACTTTGTGGGAGACCAGGAAGAGGGTGCACTTGCAAAAGTTCTCGGTGTGTAGGGGTCACAGTTCCACGTTACCCACGACAGCTACGGGCCTCAGCTTTGCTGGGGTCTCAGGGCAGCCTCAAGAAAGTCTGGAAATCCACCTTTGGTGATGCAAAGACTTTGGCGTCCGGCGGGAGCTTCAGTGATGCCGACCGGACAATTGCTTCTTTGGTGCCTGCCAAGCAGGGGAGTCACTGCTTGACCCCAAGGGAGATTCTTCAGTCCTCTAATCTTCAAGTAGAGCGTCGAAGGTCCAGGATTCATTTCAGAGTTTCGTCCAGGGTAATCTAAAGTCCTAAGGACTGGGGTCCCATACTTATACCAAGTTAGGGGGTTGGACATACTCTGGGGACCCACCTATGGGAGGGTCAGGGAAGAGGGGTGGTTATACCCATTCCCTTTGTCCAGTTTTGTACCAGAGCAGGGGCAGGTAGCCCCGGCAACCAGTTTGAACTGGCATATGCACAGGGACACCAAGTGTGCCCCCAGTGCAGGACTTCTGAGCACCAGAGAGTGCTCCCGCCCAGCCCCAATACACATTATCCTGTCTGGGGAGGTGGTTACACCTCCCTGCGACAGGAAACCTATTGTCCAGGCCTCCCCTGCCGGAGTTTCAGTCAGCAGCAGGAGGCCAGACCCGTGTCTGTGGCAGCGGCATCCATTTTGTGATGCCAGGGCTCTGTAAAGAAATTACCGGGTAGGCCGGTGGGTACATGTCTCTCCCTCTAGAAGGGTGGAATGCTACCCCCGCCGCCAGGACTGGCGGTGGGGTAGTATTCCAAGATGTTTGACACCAAACACGACATGTTTTGGTGCAGCCAGTCCAAAGTAAGCATTCTACCGCGAGGATATAATGCACTTAAGAGTATATGGTCAGGCTGTACCACAAACAGCATCAGAGGAGGGACTCCGAATGCTGCAGAGGGGCTCTGCTCATGCAGGGGCACCCTCTCACATAAAAACCAAGCACTCTGCCTTCAGGATTGTAAAGGCCTGCCATAGGAGTGACTTATAGGTTTATATGTGTGTGCAATGGTAGTGATATAGGTAGCCTATATCACAGTAAGGGGTGCATGCACCACCTTACCCAGGCTGCAGTAGCAGACCTGTGGTGTCATTTTGGCTGGCCTTCCAGGGGTGGCATAATACATGCTTCAGCCCCTGGCGGGCCTCTGGGGTACCTATGCCCTGGGTACATAGGATACCATATACTAGGGACTTATAAGGGCACTCCAGATTCCAATCACCGGTCAATCACCAATTGTTGATAGCAAGACTCAGAGAGAATGGGGTGACTGGAACTTTACTTAAATGGCTTGAGTCTTTCCTAGCAGATCGGTTGTTTCAAGTTTTTGAGGACAATGCCACCTCTGAATGGATGCCGCTGCAGTGTGGGGTTCCTCAGGGCTCCTCCCTGAGCCCCACACTTTTTAATGTCTACATGCCCCCTTTGGCTGAGGTGGTTGAGCCTTTCGGGGTTAAGATCGTCACGTACGCTGATGATACTCTGCTTATTGTGTCCCTCAAGCTTTTAGACAACAATAAGTCTATTCTGGCCAATTGTCTGGAAAAGGTCTCAGAATAGATGGACTCTTCTTTCCTAAAGTTGAATGCTGCTAAAACTGAACTGATGTTTTTAGGCAAGATTACCAACTTGGAGAGCGGCGCACTATGGCCTAAATGTCTCGGGGCCATGCCTCCCCCTAAAGACCAAATAAAAAGTCTCGGAGTTTGGTTGGACCATAACCTGAACTTTAAGGTACAGGCGAATAGGGTGGCAGGTACCTGCTATGGCATCCTGAAAATGATTAGGAGGATTTTGCCCCTTCTGCCTTTTAACGCCAGGAAACTGCTGGTACAAGCCCTGATTCTCTCGAGGCTTGATTATGCCAATGTGCTCTATCTTGGCTCCCCCTACTCGACCATAAAGAAACTTCAAACGGTTAAAAACTGTGCGGCTCGACTTCTTATGCAGGCCCACAATAGGGAATCTGCCAAATCATATATTAATTCTTTGCATTGGTTGCCAGTAGCCGAAAGAATCCAATTTAAGGCCTTGTGTATCGCCCATAAATCAATGTCGGATAGTGCTCCGCCAATTCTCCGATCCATTATTTCCCCGTATCTTCCTAAAAGATCCCTTCACTCTAAGAAAAAATACCTTGCTAATGTTCCCAGAGTCAATCGAGCTAGGAGCGGTGGCCGTCTATTCTCTGTCATCGCTGCAAAATGCTGGAATCAGCTACCAGATCATATTCAGCTTGAGGCCAACCACCTTTTATTTCGCAAACGTTTGAAGACTCTGCTGTTCTCCTGATTTCCCCGATTTTCGCGGTTTAGGCTCTGTCTTTAGCGCTGGGAAGCCTCTGGTAGCCATGCACTCTATAAGTGTCTATTCATTCATTCATTCATTCATGTACCTAAGGTACATGGAAACCATTTTAGAGAGGAAGCAGCTAGGCTGGGGTTCTGATTAGCAGGGCCCCAGCCAGACTAAAGTCAAAATTCAGTGAAGCATCAGCAAAAAGTAGGGGTAACCATAAGAGGCAGATCCTACTCTCCTACACAACCCCCCCAAATGCAGGGACATTAAACTAACCTTGACCAGTTGAGTCTTCATGTTCTAAGTGGAAATATCTGGAGAGTCCATCTGCATTGGCATGGTTACTCCCAGGTCTATGTTCCACTGTATAGTCCATCCCCTGTAGGGAAATGGACCACCTCAAAAGTTTGGGGTTTTCACCCTTCATCTGTTTTAGCCATAAGAGGGGCTTATGGTCTGTCTGAACAATGAAGTGAGTGCCAAACAAGTATGGCCTCAACTTCTTCAGAGCCCAAACCACAGCAAAGGCCTCCCTCTCAATGTCTGACCAACGTTTCTCTCTAGGGGTCAGCCTTCTGCTAATGAAAGCTACTGGCTGATCCTGACCTTCATCATTCAATTATGACAGTACAGCCCCAACCCCCAATTCAGATGCATCTGTTTGGACAATGAACTTCTTGGAGTAATCAGGGCTCTGCAGAATGGGAGCAGTGCACATGGCCTGCTTCAGGTCATCAAATGCCTTTTGACAGCTAGCTGTCCACTGAACCTTTTTGGGCATTTTCTTGGAAGTTAGGTCATTCAGGGGTGTCACTATTGATCCATACCCCATGACAAATCTCCTATAGTACCCAGTCAGGCATAAGAAGGCTCTCACCTGAGTCTGGGTAGTGGGAGCAGCCCAGTCCATGATGGTCTGGATCTTGCTCTGCAATGGTTGAACCTGGCCTCCACCTACAAGGTGGCCCAGGTACACAACCTGACTCTGCCCTATCTGGCACTTGGTGGCCTTGATAGTGAGGCCTGCCTTCTGCAGGGCCTCCAAAACATTTCTGAGGTGGACCAGGTGATCCTCCCAGGTGGAGCTAAAGACAGCAATATCATCTAGATATGCTGCACTATAGGCTTCCAGACCTGTAAGGACTGTGTTCACCAACCTCTGAAAAGTGGCAGGTGCATTTTTCAAACCAAAGGGCATCACCACAAATTGGTAAAGCCCACCAGGGGTAGAAAATGCTGTTTTTGGCTTTGCATCCTCAGCTAATGTGATCTGCCAGTAGCCAGCTGTTAGGTCAAATGTGCTTAGATACTTGGCTGAGGCCAAAGTGTCTATTAGCTCATCTGCCCTGGGTATTGGATGGGCATCAGTCCTAGTGACTGCATTGAGGCCCCTGTAGTCCACACAAAACCTCATCTCTCTCTTGCCATCTTTGGTGTGAGGTTTAGGCACCAGGACCACAGGACTAGCCCAAGGGCTATCTGAAGGCTCAATGACACCCAGTTCCAACATTTTCTGGACTTCAGTCCTGATACAGTCCCTGACCTGGTCAGGTTGCCTATAAATCTTACTTTTAATAGGCAGACTGTCCCCAGTGTCCACTTCATGAGTGCACCAGGTGGTCTGACTTGGAGTCAGAGAGAACATGTGTCTGAACTGATTGAGCACCTGTCTGCAATCAGTTTGCTGCTGGGCAGTGAGGCTGCCTGCCAAGGCTACACCATCTACTGACCCATCATCAGGGTTCTGTGAGAGCAGGTCAGGGAGTGGGTCACTCTCTTCCTCCTGTCCCTCATCAGTTGCCATGAGCAAGCCCATGTCAGCCCTGTCCACATATGGCTTCAGCCTGTTGACATGAAGCACCCTATGGGGGCTCCTGGGAGTTCCTAGGTCTACCAGATAGGTAAGCTCTCCCTTCTGCTCAACAATTGTATGGGGGCCACTCCACTTGTCTTGGAGGGCTGCTGGGGCCACTGGCTCCAACACCCATACCTTCTGCCCTGGCTGGTAAATAGTCAGCACAGCCTTTTGGTCATGCCAGGCTTTCTGTAATTCCTGGCTGGCCTCAAGGTTTTTGGTTGCCTTTTTCATGTATTCCGCCATCCGGGAGCGGAGACCAAGTACATAGTCCACTATGTCCTGTTTAGGGGGTTTGAGAGGTAACTCCCAACCTTCCTTCACCAGACACAATGGACCCCTGACAGGATGGCCAAACAAAAGTTCAAAAGGGCTGTAGCCAACCCCCTTTTGAGGCACCTCCCTGTATGCAAATAAAAGGCAGGGCAAGAGTATGTCCCATCTCCGCCTAAGCTTCTCTGGGAGCCCTTTAATCATGCCCTTTAAGGTTTTGTTGAATCTCTCAACTAAACCATTGCATTGTGGGTGATAGGGTGTGGTGAACTTATAAGTCACTCCACACTCCTTCCACATTGCAGTCAAGTAACTGGACATAAAGTTTGCAGCTCTGTCAGATACTACCTCCTTAGGAAAGCCCACTCTTGAGAAAATTCCCAGGAGGGCCCTTGCCACCACAGGAGCTGTAGTGGTCCTAAGGGGAATGGCCTCTGGGTACCTGGTGGCATAGTCCACCACCACCAGGATAAATCTGTGCCCAGATGCTGTTTGGGGATCCATAGGTCCAACTATGTCAATCCCCACCCTCTCAAAGGGCACCCCCACCACAGGTAGTGGTATCAGGGGGCCTTTGTGGTGCCACCTGCCTTCCCACTGGCTTGACAGGTTACACAGGAGCGACAAAACTCCTTGGTGTCTTCAGACATGTGGGGCCAGTGAAAGTGAGGGACAATCCTGTCCCAAGTCTTGTTCTGGCCCAGGTGACCTGCTAAGGGAATGTCATTGGCTAGTGTCAATAGGAAGCCCCTGAACTTCAAAGGTATAACCAACCTCCTGGCTGCACCAGGCTTGGGGTCTCTACTCTCTGAGTACAGGAGTCCATCATCCCAATAGATCTTATGGGTTCCACTAGCATTCCCAGCAGCCTCAGCAGCAGCTTGCTGTCTGAGGGGTTCAAGAGAGGGGCATCTCAGCTGCTCCTGGCTCAGATCTGCCCTGGAAGGGCCCCCTGTCCCCAAGAACTCAACCTGATCAGGTTCAAGCTCCTCTGGGACAGTTCCTTCTTCAGGCCTGAGATCATCTCCCTCAAGAGACTGATCTTCTTCCTGAGCCAAGGGGGAAGGCACTGCCTTAACCCTACAACTCCTTCTCTTGGGAGGCACCTGGTCCATTATTCCAGAATCCAGGGCCTGTTCAGTGTTTGACATTTTTGCCTGTGACCTAGTCACTGCAAAGACATGTGCAGGGATCCCTAGCATTTCTGCATGTTTCCTGAGCTCCACCTCTGCCCAAGCTGAGGTTTCCAGATCATTGCCAAGCAAGCATTCAACTGGTAGGTCTGCACTCACCACAACCTTCTTAAGGCCAGTTACCCCTCCCCAGGAGAAGTTAACAACTGCCAGAGAATGGTCTGTTCTGACATTGCTAGCATTGGTCACTTGGTACATTTCACCAAGTATAATCTGCCCAGGACCCACAAGATCTTGTGTCACCATGGTGACACTTGCTCCTGTGTCCCTGAATGTCAAAGCCTCTCTTCCATTAATCAAAGGCTGCTGTCTGTATTTGCCGAAATTACTGGGACTCACAAAGGGGGACATATCCATGCCCCCATCACAGACTAGGACAGCCTGAGTTGGCACTCTGACTAGGTCAGAGCCCATCTCAGTACCCAGGGTCAACCCTGCTAAACCCTTATTCTGAGTATTTCCACCACCATTTGTAGCTGGACTAGGGGGAACAGTTGCATTAGGGGCAATGGTGGATGGAGTGGAGTCTTTGGACTTGGTGCAGTCACTTGTCCAGTGAGTCTTTTGCTTACAGACTTTGCACCATGGTTTCCTTTGGCCTTTTCCTTTGTTGGATTGGGATTCCCCACCAGATGCAGATTTTTGGGTGCCTTGTGAAGACTTCTGGTCTTTACCCTTCTCCCCACCCTTATCAGAGTTTTTGGAATCTGGCTTCCTCTGGTCACCACCTTGGTTCTGTACCTTCTGCTTCACCCTGGTTCTGACCCATTTGTCTGCCTTCTTTCCCAATTCTTGGGGAGAGGTCAGATCAGAGTTCACCAGGTACTGATGCAACAGCTGATTTTGACAGTTATTACGAATCTGCTCCCTCATGATAAGATTGTACAATCCCTTGAAGTCACATACCTTACTGCCCAGTAACCAACCTTCCAGAGCCTTGGTAGCACAATCTACAAAGTCCACCCAGTCCTGTGTCTGTGCCTTTTGGGTATCTCTGAACTTTAACCTGTATTGTTCAGTGGTTAGGCCAAACACATCTATCAGTGCACTCTTCAGGACATGGTAATCATCAGCATCCTCTTCTCTTACAGTGAGGAGCTTGTCTCTACCTTTGTCTGCAAAGGAGAGCCATAAGATTGCTGCCCACTGCTCCTGGGGGACCCTTTGTACTTTACAGGCCCTTTCCAGTGCAGTTATCCATTTGTGGATGTCATCCCCACTCTGGTAGGGAGGGACAATCTTATTCAGGTTTCTATGGTCATAAGACCTTTCCCTATCTCTGGGGAAATTGCTGCCACCATGGGACTCTAGTCCCAACTTTTTTCTTTGTCTAAAAAGATCTAGGGACTCCCTGTCTATAGCAACTGCTGTTTTCTGATCTCAAGCTGAGCTTGTTCATACTGAAGCAGTCTCTTTTTCCTTTCATGAGAGGATTCCCTCCTATGAGAGGAAACAGAGGTCCCTACTGAGGTGCTAGAGTGGTCAGATTCCCCTGAGGAAGATCTGGCCCTTCTAGGCACACTCACAACTATTCCTGGTGGGACAAAGGGGAGGTCAGTCTGATCCTCCTCTTCCTCTGCAGGAGTAGCTGGATTGTCCAGGTCAAGGTCATTGTCACCTTCCTGGCCAGTTTCAGAGGGCAGGTCCTGGGCTGGTTCATCCCTGGCCCCTTCCTCATCTTCTGCCCCACCCTCTCTGCTTACCCCTTCAGACCCTAAGGGTCTTCTGAGATCATCTAACAGGAGTACCTCTATGAGGCGTTGGGTGTTGGCACTTTTGCCTGTCTTCAACTTCCTAGCAGTGGATAATGCTCTTAATTCCAAGAATGGGAGATTATCATACTTGGAGGGAAGAAGCCCATTGGCTTCTGGCAGGGACCCACTGGTTCCTGGCCCTGAAGACATTACTAGTGTGGTGTGGTGTATGCACTACCTACTCTAGTGTGGCCTACTAAACTCTCTTGAGTTGTAGAAAGGGTGTGCTAGCCCTTAACACAGAACTCTAAGTTCAGTAGAACTTACTGTATACTAAGCTTGTTTTATATGTACCTAAGGTACCCTTAGTGGTTTTCAGTTGATCAATTCAATTGAGATTATCTGGTAAAACAATAGCAAGCTGGAATCCCACAGGCTGCACACCAATGTGAGAAGTTGGCCTGGTATATGCTGTCCACTAACTATAGTGGGCACCCTGCACCAGTCCAAACAACCCCTTATTGGAGATAGGTTAAAGACAACCTTTATTGAAAGCTATCCTAGTGGTAGCTATGGAGAGCAGCCTTCAGGCTAAGTCTTGAAGGAATGTAAAGCAGCTTGTTTTACCAGTCTATAATCTCTTGAGTGACCAAATGAAAGAGGACCACACCAGGTATATATATAAAATATATGTATTTAGTCTTAAACACACCCCTCTAGTCTCTTTATGAGGCTAGAGTTCGAAGTACATAGGTTACAAGTCAAATATCAACAGTAATAGCACAAAAACACGTTTGAGCCCTAGGGGCGTACCAAACCATATACCAATAAAGTGGTATAAGAACCACGACTGAGCTAGACACAAGGCCTAGAGCCTGTAGAAGTGCTTGGACCACAAGTAACCACCCAAGGGAGTGACACAGGGGACCCACGGGGGACGCGTGCAGTGTGGGAACACAGCCGCGAATCACCGTTAACTTCTATGGGGAAAGTCGCGGTTGGAATTTTAAAAGAAAAGGACACTTAGAGGAGGACTTGGAGCAAACACTTTTAGAACTAGGCCGTTCTAGAGTCTATACCCACGGGAGCACCGGAGTACTCGAGTTACCTCACCCAGGGAAGCCGGGTGCATAGGTGTCTTTCGGGTCGGGTTTTGTTGTCGTTTTCAATGGCGATCTGCTGCAAAGTGCTGCTGGCGACCAAGTCGAAAGTGTCTGGGTGGATCCAAGGATGGATCGAAGATCTGAAGAACCTGAAAGCAGAGGGGACAGAGTCTGGGTCACTAGCCAGTGACCAGGAAGGCGATGAGCAGATGCCCACCGATGTTGGGTCCTTCAGGTAGGTTGACGGTCGTCTTGACTCTTCAGCCATGAGGTTCAGGAGGTATCGACGATGGCCAGGAGCTGGATTCGAGCTGTCCCACAATGTTTGTCGATTGCTGTAGTGTCGGCGACTGGATTGGACCCAACAAGCCTTGGCAACGGCAAGTCACGTGGAAACAAAGAAAGGACGTTGATGCAGACCAGCAAGGTCTAACGGACTCACCCAGTGAGGGTAAGTCAGGGCACATCTAGAGCAACCAGGAAAGCCCAAGCAGAAGAAGAGTTGCCTTCGGGAGGGCCCACTAGCCAACGGACTAGCGACCGCGAAGGAGCCTCGAGTGGACGCACTTGGAGCTGGCTCACAGGACACTCATGGAGTGGAGGCCAGTGATCTTCGGTGCAGTCGGTGCTGGAGGCGGGGGCTACTCGGAGCCCAAAGCACAACTTTGTGGAAGACCAGGAAGAGGGTGCACTTGCAAAAGTTCTTGGTGTCCAGGGGTCACGGTTCCACGTTACCCACAACAGCTACGGGCCTCAGCTTTGCTGGGGTCTCAGGGCAGCCTTGGTGAAGTCTGGAAATCCACCTCTGGTGATGCAAAGACTTCGGCGTCCAGAGGGAGCTTCAGCGATGCAGACTGGACAATTGCTTCTTTGATGCCTGCCAAGCAGGGGAGTCACTCCTTGACCCCAAGGGAGATTCTTCAGTCCTCTAATCTTCAAGTAGAGCGTCGAAGGTCCAGGATTCAGCTTCAGAGTTTTGTCCAGGGTAATCTAAAGTCCTAAGGACTGGGGTCCCATACTTATACCAAGTTAGGGGGTTGGACATACTCTGGGGACCCACCTATGGGAGGGTCAGGGAAGAGGGGTGGTTACACCCATTCCCTTTGTCCAGTTTTGCACCAGAGCAGGGGCAGGTAGCCCCTGCAACCAGTTTGAACTGGTATATGCACAGGGACACCAAGTGTGCCCCCAGTGCAGGACTTCTGAGCACCAGAGAGTGCTCCCGCCCAGCCCCAATACACATTATCCTGTCTGGGGAGGTGGTTACACCTCCCTGCGACAGGAAACCTATTGTCCAGGCCTCCCCTGCCGGAGTTTCAGTCAGCAGCAGGAGGCCGGACCCGTGTCCATTTTGTGATGCCAGGGCTCTGTAAAGAAGTTACTGGGTAGGCCGGTGGGTACATGTCTCTCCCTCTAGAAGGGTGGAATGCTACCCCCGCCGCCAGGACTGGCGGGGGGGTAGTATTCCAAGATGTTTGACACCAAACACGACATGTTTTGGTGCAGCCAGTCCAAAGTTAGCATTCTACCGCGAGGATTTAATGCACTTAAGAGTATATGGTCAGGCTGTACCACAAACAGCATCAGAGGAGGGACTCCGAACGCTGCAGAGGGGCTCTGCTCATGCAGGGGCACCCTCTCACATAAAAACCAAGCACTCTGCCTTCAGGATTGTAAAGGCCTGCCATAGGAATGACTTATAGGTTTATATGTGTGTGCAATGGTAGTGATATAGGTAGCCTATATCACAGTAAGGGGTGCATGCACCACCTTACCCAGGCTGCAGTAGCAGACCTGTGGTGTCATTTTGGCTGGCCTTCCAGGGGTGGCATAATACATGCTTCAGCCCCTGGCAGGCCTCTGGGGTACCTATGCCCTGGGTACATAGGATACCATATACTAGGGACTTATAAGGGCACTCCAGATTCCAATCAAAGATGTACCTAAGGTACATGGAAACCATTTTAGAGAGGAAGCAGCTAGGCTGGGGTTCTGATTAGCAGGGCCCCAGCCAGACTAAAGTCAAAATACAGTGAAGCATCAGCAAAAAGTGGGGGTAACCATAAGAGGCAGATCCTACTCTCCTACAACGGGTCGCAGAGCAATGCTCCCCCAAACCTACTTCTCCCACTCGCTAAGAACTTCAAGGCGGGAGGGTTCCCTGGCCTGGTCAGGGTAAAGGGGGGCTGTGTACCATGTGGGGCGCTTGGTCAGGAGGTCGGTTGCTGGGCAAGCCCCACAGGGCGCTATGGTTACGAGGCAGCATAGTGCACTGGTAACGTTGCGGATGGATGTTGCGGTGCAGGCGATGAGTTGAATCCTTTACCGATCTTGCTAGCGCTAACGGGGACGAGGTGTTTACTGCTGCGAGTGGGCGTGCGACTGTGTGAGCGTGTGCGAGCGTCGTAGGCCCGGCTTTGGCTAGTGTTTCTGCTGGAAGGTGGTGTTTGATACACGTGGCCACCGACCGGGCGGCATTAAGATGGTATTAACTTTGCACATGGGTGGTGAAGCACGATGGTTCTACTGGTTTTACACGCTACGTATTTGTTTAAATGCTTGCGAGTGGACGGGGTCGAGGGTATCACTCCTGCACATTGTTATGAAGGTATGATTACGGTAGAGTGTTACGAGGCGCGATGTGCTGTACTCGTTTTACAGGCCAAGTAATTGCTCACATATGAAGCATGATGTGTTGTACTTATTTTACATCCTACGTACTTGGTTACAAGCTTCCGAATTTTACAAGGTGTCAATTGTATGACTAGGGCAGATTGTTATGAGGCGCGATGTGCTGTACTCGTTTTACATGCAACGTAATTGTCCACATATAAACCAGGATGTGTTGTACTTCTCTTGCGGGCTACGTACTTGTTTACAAGCTTCCGGATTTTACAAGGTGTCAATTGTATGACTATGGCATATTGTTGCGAGGCGCTATGTGCTGTACTTGTTTTACAGCTACGTAAATGTCACATATGCTTGCGAATTTTCACGATGTCTCTTGTATTATTCATGCACGATGGTGGCTGGGTAAGGGCTATGTCGGGTGTCGTACTTCGAGCGTTCCCGCAAGGCTTCCCAAACCGCTCGGCGTAACGGACAATAAACGGAGTGCTAGTGCGAATGACCTCTGGCTGAGGAAGGTAAGAAGAGGGTCGGGTGTCGCGCAGGCTCCAGATAGTAACGAGTGTGCTATGCTGTGTGCCAGACGGTTATTGTGATAGGGGCTATCAGCAGGCAAAGGGTCCCAATCCGGGCACAGGCAAGGACGATGTGCCCACATGTGTTCCGCTGCTGTGAGGTCTCCCAGAGCACGGGCTTGTACCTAGTTCGAAATTCGGCATCCTTGGTGGGCGAGCAACAGAGTCCCAACGTGCGGGGTGGCACAAGCATGCAGTGTCCGCAGGGGCAATGGCCGCGGTTCACGGGTCGCGTGGACCCGGAGCGGGACAGCTGGCTGCGGTGCCTTGGTGCCGGTTGGGTAGATATGGTGCCCATAGTTCAAATTAAAAGGCTGTTTTAATTTTGTTGTGTTGCAGGGACGCGGTAGCGCGATGGTGGATGGTGTCCGTGGCAACACTAAGGTGCAGGTAAAACACAGGGGGCAAGATGGCGGCCGCCACGCACGTGGGAGATAAGGGTCAGCTTGCGGCTGGCAATATAAGGGCCTGCTGGCTAGTGTAAGTGGTCGGGTTCGTGCTGTGTGGCTCCCAGCTCATGAAAGAATTTGTCGTGCCTGTTTCGATTGCACTACCTGTCATGTGTCATGGAGGGTTGAGGCTTTTGCAGGGTTGCCGTGAAAGGGATGATGCGCAGAACGGGTTCAGAGGCCGGGGAGGTATAGACTGCCCAGCCGGGGATCTAACATATGTTAATTCTTTCAGACTGCGTTTATCGAACTTGTGACGCTACAGCAAGTGGGTCTCCCGGATCAATTGGATGCGTTTTCGTGGCCCAACAGGCAATCATAAGGTAGAGTGTTAAGGGGCAATGGTTTTACGGCCAGGGCTGCTGACATTGAGCGGACCGTGAGCGGGGAACCGGGTTCGGACCACGGGATCGGGTCCATCTTGTGAGCAGGAACGTAGGATTTTGGAACGAACGAAGGGAAGTGCAGGGAAACAGGGATGGGAAAGCAATACGGGGCAGGGTGCGGCGCGGGGGCAGGTGGCTCAGTGGTGGAAACACTGTAGAAACAAGGTAGGCTAATATGCAATTTTGAATTACAGCAAGGAAAGGCCCATAGGTTGGCAACCGGAGTCCCCCGGCTCGCGACTAGAATCCCCCCCCCCACTGGAGATCGTTTCACTAGGATAGGTTGTCAGGATACCAGCAGGAAAAAGTAAGTACGGGGGCGAACTCGGGCTGGACACGCACCGTGGTAGAGGGACACGGGGACTCTACGACACAGCAAGGGGGCAGCTTAAGCTGGAAATGGGGCGAGCAGCTACTTACGACTCTTTATCCCCCCCCCCTTTAGGACCCACATAGAGGCCTCTCAGCTCAACAGTCCGGAGTAATGGATAGACAAGGAACCCCCATCCTCCTGTTTTCTCAAGTCAGCTGTGTGGATGAGTCTCAACCCAGCACGTCGCAGGAGGTGGTGTGGGTGAACTTTATGGAGTTGGCAAAGGCCAAAGGCGTCGATTGGGCAAAAGGAAAACTCAACTCCTGAGGGCAGGAGGATTCTGGGGTGGTGGCGGACTTACCAAGTGGATCCCAGGCAGGACCAGTGGAAGTGGGACAAGGCAGGCCAAAACGGGTTCGCCAGCACACTAACAAGGAATTCCCTGCAGACCCTCCGGCACCGAAGGTCAGGGTAATGACCAATCGTGAAGAAGTAGGGCCCGTGGCAGCACCGGTGAGCACACAGGACACTCCCGCTGTCGGCGGTGCAAACATTGAGAAGTGGGGTAAGGTTATGGACACCATGTTGAGCCTGATGGCAAACTATCAAGCTTGTTTAGATAACCATATGGCATCCCCCCCGCACGCGCCCCCCGGTTTGGTGCGAGCTGGGCCGCCATCCATTGCCCAGGTCTGGGGAGATCAGGCCAGCAGCGTGAGTGCGCTAAGTGCTCCGGAGGCAGCCGCCAATGCAGGGAGCTCGGGGTCCCGCCAGGGGTCCGGGGCGGGGGCAACAGCTGCACTGGTTCCCAGCGGCGCAGCACCAAGTAGTGCCCCCCCTGGGTTCAGGGGACAGCAGCTGGCATCTTCAGCTCCTCAGACAACTCCCGCACCTGCGCCCAGTCCCGTGGTTCCCCTCACAGTGGAGTCCCCGCCTGCTGCCCCTCAGGAGGTCAGCACCCCCACACACCCTATCGGGCCAGCAAAAATAGCTGCAGCAGCGGCGCCCCTGCCACTTATCACAGTGGCACCACTGGTGTCTGGGCAGTGCTCCTTGGCTTGGGAGGTTCCGTTAGCGCTAAGGAGGGGATTTGGAAGCGTGAGTTCATAGATATATTCACCCTATTGATGCATGGTTTAGACGGGGTCGATACCAGGAAGATGGGGGGTAAGGAGGAGGATAAGAAGGTGAGATACAAGTCATGTCCGGAAAAAACTATTGGAAATTGGGGGGAAGCATTCTCCATCTTAGCAGCTGTAATCATGGAGAAACACCCAGAGCAGGGGCCGGCGCTACTCCAGTACTCTTGCACCATAACCAATGAGGCGGAGAAGACCGGTGGGATGGGTTGGTACAATTACGACCGGGATTTTCGGGAGAGGATGGCTATGTGTCCCGAGCTTACATGGGACCAGAAGGAAATTCAGCTCTGGGTTGAGCACATGGGGAAGTTTACCCCTGAGCAAAAGGAAGGGGTGAGCAAGAGCCAGAAGGAGCGGGACAATTTTAGGGGACAGAAGCAGGTGGGGAAAGCCCCTTTTAAGCAGCCCCTTTTGAGGAGGTCAGGGAGGTGGACAAAAGCAAGGGGGAAAAAGATTCAACTCAGGCACGTGTAGGTTGTACAACGCTGGGTCCTGTTCCTGGGGCAAAACTTGTAAGTTTGCCCATAGCTGCAGCAACTGTGAGGCCAATCACCCAGCTGTGTCTTGTAACAACAAGCTGGAAGGTCTTCCAACACCTGCAAGCCGGCAGGGCAGTTAGTCCGCTGGTGGCAGCTAGACCCCCCCTGAATCCACCCCCCCTGGTACCACTCCCTTCCAGCACACATGGCCCCCCTTGCCCATCCTCCCAGGTGATGTCAGCCGCCAAGGTTCTTAAGGTGAAGGGTTCCTCTCCCATCGTCATTTCCAACCTCCTCCCCCTGCTCCGAGACTACCCGAACACCAAGGACAGACGGCTCATAGCAGAAGGCTTCGTGGAGGGCTTTAAAATACCATACCTAGGCCCCCAAGTGGACAGGGATGCAGAGAACCTAAAGTCAGCCAGAGAGCTACCTGAAGTAGTAAGAGAAAAAGTTCGGAAGGAATCGGCACAGGGCAGGGTTGCAGGCCCCTTTGATTAGGCCCCCTGAAAGAATTTCCTGATCTCCCCGCTTGGGGTGGTCCCCAAAAAAGACCCAGGGGCCTTCCGGTTGATCCATCACTTGTCCTATCCGGAAGGCAACTCAGTTAACCACTGGTTGGAGGAGGGGACATGTTCGGTCTCCTACTGCTCCTTAGATATGGCAGTTAACATGGTTAGGAGAGCAGGCAGAGGGGCATGGCTGGCGTAGGCGGACATTGAGTCGGCATTCCGCCTGCTGCCCGTCCATCCAGAGAGCCAACACCTCCTGGGGTTCAAGTGGGAGGGAAAATTCTTCTTTGACAGATGCATGCCCATGGGTTGCGCTGTATCCTGCGCCTACTTTGAAGCTTTTAGCTCTTTTCTCCAGTGGGCGCTCAACTGGGCATTTGATGTGAAGGGAGTGACACACTACCTGGACGACTTTCTGTTTATTGGGGGCGCAGGTTCACAGGATTGTAGCAAGGGGTTGCAGTGTTTTCAAGAACTGGCAGGGCACCTGGGGGTCCTGTTGGTGACTGGTAAGACGGAAAGTCCGGCGCAGGTTCTCACGTTTTTGGGCATTGAGCTGGACACGATTAAGGGCGAGTCCAGGCTCCCTGCTGAGAAGGTGCAAGCTCTGCGCCAAGACATTCAGGCGTTGCTAGGTAAGGACAAGGCTACCCTGGGTGCCATCCAGTGTCTCTTGGGGAAGCTGAATTTTGCAGCTAGAGTCATCCCAGCGGGTAGGGTGTTTGCCAGAAGGCTAGCAAGGGCAACGGCAAAAGTAAGCAAGAAGCATCACCTAGTTCGGCTGGGGAAAGGTTTGAAAGAGGATCTGGCAATGTGGCATGAGTTCCTCATGCTATTCAATGGTACTCTCATCTGGAGGGCACGCTGGGCGGACAGTGCGGAGCTCTGCCTCTTTACAGATGCATCGGGCAGAGAGGGCTTTGGCGCAATAATGGGTACCGTATGGTGTGCACAGAAGTGGCCCAATGCCTGGCGCAAGCGTAACATCAAGGCAAACATTACTGTCCTAGAACTTTTCCCCATCGTAATTGCTCTGCATTTATGGCCCGAAGCGCTATCAGCCAGAAAGGTCCTATTCTGGTCTGATAACATGGCGGTAGTGCACGCAATCAATGGGCAGACAGCCAGGTGCCCATTGGTGCTGTGCTTGCTAAGGGAGCTAGTCAGGGCCTGCTTGCGCTGCAATGTCGAGTTTAGGGCGAAGCATATTGAGGGGGTCAAGAATGTGGCAGCTGACGCTCTCTCTCGTTTTCAGTGGCTCCGTTTCCGGGAGGCCTGGCCGCGAGCGAGAGCGGAGATGACCCCCTTCCCGGCACACCTCTGGCGCATTCTGCAGTGGAGCAGCGATTGAGAGCAATGGGAGAACGCTATCTGGCACCAGGAACCATGAAGAAATACAGAGCCCACTTGACCACATTTTTGAAAGTTTCAGAGTATCAGGGCCATGTCGCGCTTCCCTTGGAACACAGAGTGCAGGCATTCATAGTGTGGGCAAAGGAGCAGGGAAGGAGCCATTCCTGGGTATGCGGTCATTTGGCAGCAATAAGCCTTGATGCCAAACTGAAGGGAGGTCAGGACCCTACCAAATCCTTTCTAATCAGGGCGGCCCTCAAGGGATGGGCCAGGGAGGAGGTCAGGGTTCCTGACAACAGGGCACCCATTGACTTCCCCACACTCCAGGGCATGTTGGATGTAATTGAGCAGGTCACCTATTCACAGTTTGAGGCCAGACTCTTCTCGGCAGCATTCTATCTGGCGTTTTTTGGGGCTTTCCGAATCAGTGAGCTGGTGGCCAGGTCCAAGACAGATAGGTCCGGCGACGCTTTAAGCAGACAGGACGTTAGCCTGGATGGCACCCTGGTGATTCATATCAGTAAGTCCAAAACTGATCAGACAGGGCGGGGAGCCGATGTGGTACTAAGTTCTCTGGGGGATCAGAGATACTGCCCAGTCGCCACGGTAAAGGAGTATATGGCGTTGCGCCCCAAATGTCCCTGGCTACTTCTTGATTCACGCTGACCAGGGGCCCCTGACCAAATTTCAGATAGAACGCATCATGAAGGCTTGCCTGGCACGGTCGGGTCTTGCCCATCCTGACAAAAAATACTCCAGTCACTCCTTCAGGATCGGGGCGGCCACAGCTGCGTTCAAGGCAGGCATGGAACCAGAGGGTATAAAAAAGATGGGGCGTTGGGAGTCTCGCTGCTACAAGCGTTACATCCGCCCTTGAAGGCAATTTTGTATATAGTAAATATGGTGTGCAGAACCTTTGAGTGTACTAATGACAAATTATGCATGAACACAATGAACATTAAAAGCAGAATGTAAAAATGGTGTCCTTTATTTCACCAGGATTCCAAGTATGGGTGATCGGGCACTCATTCGTCGCCAGGGTGGCACAGTGGGCTGCGCGCCGGAATTGGATGCGGGGATTTTCACAAACGCAGTTTGTTTGGATGGGTTTTCCCAGAATGAGATGGAGCAGCCTCATGAACAGACGGAAACAGATATTGGCCCAAGGGGGAGTTCTCCCCAACTTCTTAGTGATACATCTAGGGGGCAACGACCTCACTGCCATGGGGAGGAGGGCACTTTTACAAGCCATGAAAGCTGACTTAGGGGAGATCAGTAAATACATGGGTCAATGTGAGCTCTGGTGGTCTGAGATTATTCCCCACAGAGTGTGGCACGGGGCTAAGTCAGAGGAGGCCGTCGAACATTCCCGAAAGACAGTGAATAGTTCAATGCGTAAGTTCACAGACCAGAGGGGTCTGGGTTTCATCAGACATGAGATGATTCAAGCTAATGTGAAAGGTTACTTTGATAAAGATGGGGTTCATTTATCACCAGTAGGGATGGATATCTTCCTCTT
Organism: Calotriton arnoldi; assembly: GCA_963921515.1. Taxonomy (NCBI): domain Eukaryota; kingdom Metazoa; phylum Chordata; class Amphibia; order Caudata; family Salamandridae; genus Calotriton; species Calotriton arnoldi. The sequence continues at coordinate 335,457 of CAWUFW010005055.1, read as the reverse complement.
GGATTTGCAGGAGGCCCTGGAGATGAGAGGTTGCAGGTGAGAATATAGCTGTTTTGGTGGGGGGCTCTGGCGATGACGGGGCCGCCTCCAGAGCTGTGGCGGAGTTACAGGGCAATCTGGAAGCAGATGGGTACAGAAGGGTACCTCTGCAGGAGCACAAGAGGGGTGCCAGAGCCAAATCCCAGGAGCCTCATGGCAGGTTCCTGGAAAACCGCGTTGGCGTCCCGTTAGTCCTTCGGGCGGTTGTGGCCTGAACAACCGGGGGCTTGCCTTGCTACGCTCCACTCTGAAAGGGGCGTGAGTAATAAGGGACCAATGTGTCACGTGATCCGGAAAGAGGATCACCCCATAAGGTAGCACTGATTGGGTTCTCTACAGTGCTTGGCTCATCAGGCGGGCAGGACAGCATAGGTTGGTTACAGCTGCCTGCCCTTGGATCGCCAGTAAGATAACACACCATATTGCACACTTTTGTATGGAATAAACCTGCAGCAATATTTTCCCAAACAAAAGTTGTGTTGTGTATTTATTTATCATGCATGCTCTGTGGTTGTGTGGGTGGGGTGTGTTGCCAATAATGGCACTATGCGGCTGCCCGCGGCCCACGCAGGGGGCCACCCTAAAAGGGCGGCCTTTTAGTGCCATTTGGGCACTAACCCACCCCCTCTAATGCCGGGTCTCGTGGAGGAGTCCCCCCCTTGCCTTAGGCGCGCTAGGCGCGTCACTTCCGGCGCGCCGAGGAGTTGGGGAGGGTATTTATGCCTCCCCCGGCCATCCTGGCGTCCTCTGTTGCACCGGGCATGCCGTCTCCCACCCTACCGCTTACCCGGCGTGGGGTGGCAGGCAAGGTACATGGAATGTTGTAATGTTTTCTTTTGTGTTGCAGGCGGAGTTACAGGGCGATCTGGAAGCAGATGGGTACAGAAGGGTACCTCTGTAGGAGCACAATAGGGGTGCCAGAGCCAAATCCGAGGAGCCTCATGGCAGGTTCCTGGAAAACCGCGTTGGCGTCCCGTTAGTCCTTCGGGCGGTTGTGGGCCTGAACAACCGGGGGCTTGCCTTGTTACGCTCCGCCCTGAAAGGGTGGTGAGTAATAAGGGACCAATGTGTCACGTGATCCGGAAAGAGGATCACCCCATAAGGTAGCACTGATTGGGTTCTCCACAGTGCTTGGCTCATCAGGCGGGCAGGACAGTATAGGTTGGTTACAGCTACCTGCCCTTGGATCGCCCATAAGTAAACCCACCATATTGCATACTTTTGTATGGAATAAACCTGCAGCAATATTTTCCCAAACAAAAGTTGTGTTGTGTATTTATTTATCATGCATGCTCTGTGGTCGTGTGGGTGGGGTGTGTTGCCAATAATGGCACTATGCAAAATGCATATGTTTGCATGGAGCAGGAGGAGGAAGCCACAGTGAGTTGCCTTCACAATATAGTAGAAGATGCCATGCTATGAACCTCTGAATTCTTTTCCAACAGGGACAGTGGTCCAGGCCTCATTGGTACCGTGACAAGAGCCCCAGGATGAGATCTCAATTCCCAGGAAACCCTGGTGTCTTTGAACATATGTCCAATTCGCCTCACCTTAGTGTTTTGCGATCTGAGCCTGGAAAAGGCCCGGTGAAGTCACTGGCAACTCCACTTCATAATTCTCAACACTGGAGACCCCTGGTGTGGAGCAGTCAGGGAGAAAATTAAAATAAAGCCTTTTGAAAGACTGGTGATGCCAGGATCTAATTGCACCGCCATCTTTCCTAAAACAGACATTTTCTCCCTCTAGATAATTAAGTTTAATGACTCCGTAACATGTGCTTGTTGCACACCCTGGGGAACCTCACTCTGACAAAAGGCCCTCACTTCTCGACTGACGTGCAGTTCTTCCCTTCCCGCGAGAAGAATGCGTGCCCTGACCTTGCCCTGCGCGAGCCGCTTGTAGGAAGGTGTCTCTTATTTCACATTAGCATTTGCCGCGAGCAGCGGCTGCCTGACTGTTTTCCTCTTTCTTGGCATCACTGTGGCACTTTAACTGGACTGAGCTTAGGGTTAATGCTGCACTTGCACGTCTGTTGAGGGCTGGAGGAGCCCCTTCCATGTGGTTTGAAGTCTTGCTCACTAGCCCGCATGTTCCAAGTTGCATGCTGTTACTAGTCCATTGATGTTGGATGAAAATTTTACTTACAGTTTCCTGATCATCAGTAGCCCTTGGGCAGTCGAGGCTTTTCGATGCTTCCATGTCCATGAGCTATCTATACAGCGCCTAGAAATAATAGAATAGGCGATACAATTAGCACGCAATGGACGGACAGTCAAAATTTAAACTAGATAAAATCTCTTGGAAAACGAGAGCAGCTCAAGAGACCCGGTAATATTTGTTAAAGTTTCTGATGACTGAGTTTAGGGTATGTTCCTTAAATCCAAAATTCACAGAACATATACTTTCGTCAGCCAATCACTTTAACTGTGCCATTCGGTTGTCTTGGAGAATAGCACTGCACCCCTGGTTAGACCAGGACAAGTAGTTACAGGACGTTATGATGGAGGGCCTGGCGCGAGAACCTGCCGGGGGCAGGCTGACTCTACACCTGAAAGCCGCACTCTGTCTGGTCCTGCTCCTCCTCCTGCCAGCTGCTGCTGCTTCGGGGTGCCAGCTCCGCAGACCCGGGCTCGTGGGGCTCTCGCGAGATGGGCACGTCATGATGGGGGGCATCTTCACGGTGCATCACGATCGACAGTACCGCGAAACCAACTTCACCCAGAGGCCGGCGCCGATCACCTGCCAAAGGTACTGTTCTCTTCTGGTGCGCGCGCGCTTTTTGAGACTGGGTTGCAGTGCGGGGTAGAAAGAGGGTCAGGCAGTGCTGCTGTTTGACACCCCTGTTCAATACTTTGCAGCCACCATTAAATATTCCGACAACTGGTTTTTAAAGTAACATGACCCTTTAGCCTTTGCTAGTTTTAGGAGCAATTTCATTGTTGCTGATTACTGTTTTTAACATGTTGTAAAATGGAGTTTATCGATTAATTAATAAAGAGCGCAGCTTAGCCCATAATTGGGTCACAGTAAATTAAATGGAAAAGGAATGCCCCAAAAAGTCCTATGTATAACTGTCTTATCAGAGACAAATATTCAGCATATATCCTGGAAAACCTGTGAAAATATCAATATGTTTGAAACAGCTTGAGAAAAACACTTTACAAACGCCCCTTGTAAATGGAAAACATGATTTATGTTTATTTATTCTCTAGCAAATGCAGGTAGACTTTGAAAGGTATCTCATATCATCCTAAAAAAACACAATAATGGTCTAAGTCACTTCGTTGCTAAATATTTGAGAGGAAAGTATTGAAATGCTTCTGAAACATGCATTTCACTTTGATATATAGGTTTGCCGTCCGAATGACGTAGGCACAGCGGGCAAATGTCCAGAAAAAAAAACGGTAACAAAAACTTACAAAACCGCCACTTAGCTCCATGCCATGAGAGTGACTTTAAGACAGTTATGTTTTATTGATCAACAGCGTTAACCATGCTGGAAATCAGAGGCCCTTATAATGACATGAAAAGTGCAAACTTACAGCTCCATTACCAGTCAACTGGAAAACGGCTGGGTAACTCCTCTTAGGGTTACTACTCCTCAAAGACATCACCATGTACCTCAAAGAGCTCCACTGGCTTCCAGTGCAGAAACAAAACCTCTTCAAACTCCTCACACACACATACTGAGCCTTACACACCATTGCCCCCCATACCTTCCACCAACCTACCAGACACCCTTGTTCACACATACCTTCCACAAACCTACCAGACACCCTTGTTCACACGTACCTTCCACAAACCTACCAGACACCTTTGCTCATCTGTAGGAAAGTGGGTTTCTGTTGCAGTAACCCCCCCCACTTTTTGCCAGACTATTGATGCACTTTAACTTGATGTGCGCTGGGACCCTGCCAATCAGGTCCCTAGGGCCTGTGTTCTTTCCCCAAAACTAACCCAATTGGCATCTCTGGCCACAGGTCAGCCCCTGGTAAATGGTACCACAGGTACCCAGGGCACTGTGACCAGGGAAGACCTCTAAGGGCTGCAGCACTGATTGTGCCACCCTTAGAGGCCCTGTACCTTTACACACACACACTGCCTTTGCAGACTGCGTGTTTTGGTGCAGAACAAAGTGAAGAGTCAACATGGCACACATCCCTGTGTGCCATGCCTACAACCCACTGCCCTGGCATAGGTCAGTCACTCCTCTAGCTGGGTGCACTATACCAGTGGTGAGGGTACAGGTGCATGAGCCCTGTACCCCTACAGTGTCTAAGTCCATTCTTAGACATTGTAAGTGCAGTGCTGCCATTAAGAGTATATGGTGCTGGGAGTTTGTCATTACGAACACCACAGCACCATAATGGCTACACTGAAAAAACTTCTCAGCACATTAAACCCACACTGATGCCAGTGTGGATTTAATGAAAAATGCACACAGAGGGCATCTTAGAGATGCCCCCTGAAAACTAAGCCACCTCTAGTGTCCAGGCTGAGTGGCTGCTTTCAGCTGCCACTACCAGACATGTTTCTGGACCCCTGGGTCGAGAGCCTGCTGCTCTCTGGGGCCTGAAACAATGCACATCCTGGGACAAGGTGCCAAGCCTCCTCCCCCAGGATGGGCAGGGTTCACGAAGGGGAAGCTTCAAAGGCTTGCTGCCTTTGTGAGCTTCCCCAGGCCACTGAGGGGGAGGTGAGGTGAAGCACAACTCTCAGTCCCCGCCATCTTGCAGATGGGGTGACTCAGCCAACCAGGGACAGACTCATGCCCCCCTCCCACTGGAGGGTGGCATAATAGGGGGTGTACCCACCCCAGGGAAGGGACCCATTGGTCCCTGCCTTTTACCTACCTGTAATGCCCCTAAATCTAGTATTTAGGGACACCCCTGAACCTTGCTTCCTCAGACAAGAACCTGCAACAAGAAAAGAAGAAGAAGGACCGAACAGCCGTGCCAAAGCTAACAAGAGGAAGACTCCCACTGACTTGGCCCCAGCCCTACCAGCCTGTCTCCCCCTTGAACCTGCTCCTGTGAAACTCTGGTGTGTCCTGCAGCCAGCAACCTCGAAAACCCTGGAGGACCTGCCTGCCTTCAACCCAAAAGACTTTGTCTCCCGTGAACACCGGATTTGTTCATCTGCAAGCTCTGGCTCCGGCCGGACACCGCGGATCCGCCCCACTCTGCACCCGCCGTCCACGGCCCAAGCTCGAGTGGGCAAACACCATGAGGAGGTCCCCCCCCCGGCGATCCTGACCCGAGATCCGGCGACCCCTGACCTGCCTCAAGCCTCCAGCCGACGCCTGCAGCCTAAATCCAGAAGGCCCCCCTAACCACAACCAGGAGCTGGTAAGAAGATCCGACCCCAAAGGCACCCCTGCACCCGACGCTCCAAGGCCTTGTGTGCCCAAACCGACGGTGCCTAACCAACCCCTAACTTCCCAACTTACCTCTCAAAGTGGTGGTCGTACCCAGAAGACCTTGGTCCCCGAGCCTGCAGTGCCTTTGCAAGCCGGAGGTTCCTCATCGAAAACAACAGGGCGCGAATGTCGAAACACCAGCCTGCACCCGGCCGCCCTAGTGCCGCTGAGGATGCACCTTTGGTGCTACTTTGTTTCCCCATTTGCCCTGAGCTAAAGTCCAGGAGCTTTGCTCCCACAACCTAGTGGCCTGCTTGCCAGCAGCCACCAACTGGAGGCCCCCTATCCCTCATTGGATAACATTGGGCCTCAGCACTCTGCACCCGGCCGCCCTAGTGCCGATGATGGTGTAACTAGAGTGCATCCTTGACCCTGGGGGACCCCTGAGTCTACCCCCAGAACCTCAACTCCCACTACCAAATACTTACCTCAAAACCGATAACACTTTTTTCCTCTATAGGATAACATTGACTGTTTTTCTGTGAAAAGTTTCTGTGTGGAGTTTGCGAAACTAAAGAAATTCTTTAAAATTGCATAATCTAACAAAAACGATTTTACTTACCTGTTTTCAGGAAATGTCCCAGAGTAGTATCTAGGTATACTACTCTGTGTAAGCCTAGTAATCTCAAAAGTTACTTACCTGCTATTTTACTAAAAAGCCTATTCAAGTCTATGTACTGCATTTACTAAGTATTGCATTTCTCTGCATCCATACTGTAAATCAAACCAAAGTGCATATACAATTATCATTCAAACTGTATTTCAATTGCATTACTACTGTAAAGTATTTATTGCTTACCTGTGCCAGGCTTGCTTGGTTCTAGAAAATAAAATAACTAAAAGAATATTTTTATACAAAAACAATTGGTCTGAAGTTCAGTCTTTGAGTGTGTGAATTCATTTGCTGACTGAGTGTGTACAACAAATGCTTAACACAGTCCTCTGATACTGCCTTACTGCTCGACCACACTACCACAAATAGAGAGTGAGGTGCTATCTAACTTTACCTCTGCCTGCCTTTGGGGATCCACTGGACTCTGTGCACACTATACCTCACTTTGGTATAGTATATACAGAGCCAGCTTCCTACATCATCCGAACTCCTAGTCGCACAGCCTCATACGCACCAGATCCAGCAGTTGTGCATTCTCCTATGTCATTCCTAAAAACTGAAATGTCCTGCCCCTGCACATCAGGGCCTCCTCCTCAGTTCTTGAAACCACAGACCTGGATCTTCAACTAGGTGCCCGGCCAGGGCTCAGACCATACAGCTCCTGCTTCAGCACCAGGATACCCTCCAAGGAGAGTCTTGCGCTGTATAAATAAACATAAAATAATATTATATAACATAACACAACATAACATAACATGACGACTCCCCCATACATATTTGACCTTCAAGGTGCCTTTAAAAAGGGAAAATACCTGTGGAATTTGAGATTTTGCACCAGATTCCAGCAATAATCCCCCATTAATCTGCAGAGTTCCACCAGGACATTTCATCAGCCCTCAGTACTTGACATTTAAAGTTGACAAACACCTGATCTGCAGGTTTACTGTCCTACCTCATAATCCAGATGTGGCCGCCAGATTGAAAGTAACATAGGACTTGTAATTCGGGATTTAGTGTCACTCGGGTGTTTAACTACGAGATCACATATCATGGACCCAAACATTTCATGTTTAGTAAAATGGAGGAACAAAGCAGGCAGTCTTTGAAGGCCAGGTCAAAATCTGGATGGAAAAGAGGCTGAAATAGTTTTTTATGGACCCATGTCAAATGCTTTCCATAACAAGCTTTTGCAATGCAATAGATCTCGCATTCACGCGAGTTTGAGCTATTGGCATTGTAAATGACAATGCCTTTTATTTATAATTTGGGTTTTAAAATATAAATAAAAGGCATTGTCATTTACAATACTAATAGCTTAAACTCTTGCTAATGCGAAACCTATAGCATAGCAATAAAGGGCCTTCTTGACCGCTTGTTAGATTGTAAATATCAGAGGAAGAGGCCGGACTGCGACGTCTTCAAAGTAGTGATAGATAGTGCAGTGAAGAAGATGTGTAAGTGTTGTAAATTAGACAGACACAAAGTGTGAAGTGAGAGTTACATATGATCCGAGCTATAAACACTAACAAAGCGCTCCAACACCTTTCGCTCTGTGATTACAGTGTCGCGGCTCAAGAGGAAGAGCAGGGGGGCTAGTTCCTGCCCTCTCCATGATTTGAGTGTGCAGTGTGGCATTGTGTAATGTCATTGCTATCTTTGGCCTAATAAAAAACACTCCAGCTGTAGTAGGGCCCTGGCTTCACGTTCTGGTGCAGGGCGGGTTGTGCTTTATGGCAGGCATGGAGAGAGGGATGGTCTCGGCTGTAGCTCCAGCCTCGTACAGTGCCCCTGGTATTACTAGTGAGCAAGAGGCGCTGAGGTGGTGGTATTGGTATTGGTGGTGGTGGTATTGGTGGTGGTGGTGGCATTAGTGGTGGTGGCATTGGTGGTGGTGGTATTGGTGGTGGCATTGGTGGTGGTGGCATTGGTGGTATTGGTGGTGGTGGTATTGGTGGTGGTATTGGTGGTGGCATTGGTGGTATTGGTGGTGGTGGTATTGGTGGCGGTAGTGGTGGTGGTATTGGTGGTGGTATTGGTGGTGTTGGTATTGGTGGTGGTATTGGTGGTGGTGGTAGTGGTATTGGTGGTGGTGGTGGTACTGGTATTGGTGGTGGTACAGGTATTGGTGGTGGTGGTACTGGTGGTGGTGGTATTGGTGGTGGTGGTATTGGTATTGGTGGTGGTATTGGTGGTGGTTGTACTGGCATTGGTGGTGGTGTTGGTATTGGTGGTGGTATTGGTATTAGCGGTGGTGGTGGTGGCATTGGTGGTGGTGGTATTGGTGGTGGTATTGGTGGTGGTGGTGGTATTGGTGGTGGGGTATTGGTGGTGGTGGTGGTATTGGTGGAGGTGATGGTATTGATGGTGGTGGTATTGGTGGTGGTGGTGGTATTGTTGGTGGTGGTGTTGTTAATAAAACAGGCTTTTGAAAACAACCCATCAGGTGGCTTTAGTACAGATGACATGTAACACAGATGTGCTGTTGTCAGCTTCAGCCCATTGGCACAGGATTATGTGCTACCTGGAATTCACATGACTTTCGCTAATCATTTCTAGATCCATTTTACTTGGGGGGGGAGGGTTGAAACAGACACAAGATAATGCTGCGTTAAAGTGATTGAAAGCAGGCGCCCTTGTTACGGGGGCGGCCGTTCTGCTTAAAAAAACACAAGCGGTTTCAGCTGAAGCAGCGCATGTCCGGCCCACAGTAAGAGAAACTCAATAAAGTAAATAGTGCTTACAGACTAAATAACAGGTTCCGTGTAACAACCGAAGTAAAGGGGCCAGATGCCATGGGAGGGTTCAAATGAAGACAAGGCCGTACTAAGGAGGGACTAACAAGCCTATTATCGAATCCGAAGGCAGCATTTATGACACAAGCCAATGAAAAATATGGGAGGAGAGTGGGCGTGGCTTCTCTCCCATACTCTACTATAGCAGTCTCGCAGAGCGAGCAGCGCATGCGCGCTGCTGCTATGCTCGACCTAAAAACACACACACATACAAACACACATGCACACACACACACACAAACTCATGCATGCACACACATGCACGCACAGATAGATACATAGACATATGCATGCACAGACGCACACAGACATACCCACATATGAGGGTGATGGTTTCTATTTGACCAGCATCAACAAAGTTTAGTCTCATTTTTGGTGATTCATTTCCAATCCATGCTTGTTTAATGAGCAGTGTATTTAAGCAGCTAGCATTATGAAGGGACAGGTTATATTTTTGTAATATATCACATGCAAACAGTCTCTACTATGGTGAGCTTTCACACTGGAATGCACTTTTGTTCAAGTGGCACTCACTAGTGTTCATTATTCAATGGGAAGTAGAGGCTTGCCAGTGATAGTTCATTACTACTGTAGGAGAGTAGGATCTGCTTCACATGGGTACCCCCACTTTTTGGTGATGCTTCACTGTTTTTCGACTTTAGTCTGGCTGGGGCCCTGCTAATCAGAACCCCAGCCTAGCTGCTTCCTCTCTAAAATGGTTTCCATGTGCCCTAGGCACATCTCTGATTGGAATCTGGAGTGCCCTTATAAGTCCCTAGTATATGGTATACTATGTACCCAGGGCATAGGTACCTCAGAGGCCTACCAGGGGCTGCAGCATGTATTGTGCCACCCCTGGAAGGCCATCCAAAATGACACCACAGGTCTGCTACTGCAGCCTGGGTAAGGTGGTGCATGCACCCCTTACAGTGGTATAGGATACCTATATCACTACCATTGCACACACATATAAACCTATAAGTCACTCCTATGGCAGGCCTTACCAATCCTGAAGGCAGAGTGCTTGGTTCTTATGTGAGAGGGTGCCCCTGCATGAGCAGAGCCCCTCTACAGCGTTCGGAGTCCCTCCTCTGATGCTGTTTGTGGTACAGCCTGACCACATACTCTTAAGTGCATTATATCCTCGCGGTACAATGCTAACTTTGGACTGGCTGCACTAAAACATGTCGTGTTTGGTGTCAAACATCTTGGAATACTACCCCCCGCCAGTCCTGGCAGCGGGGTAGCATTCCACCCTTCTAGAGGAGAGACATGTACACACCGGGCTACCCGGTAACTTCTTTCCAGAGCCCTGGCATCACAGAATGGATGCCGCTGCCACAGACACGGGTCTGGCCTCCTGCTGCTGACTGAAACTCCGGCAGGGGAGGCCTGGACAATAGGTTTCCTGTCGCAGGGAGGTGTAACCACCTCCCCAGACAGGATAATGTGATTGGGGCTGGGCGGGAGCACTCTCTGGTGCTCAGAAGTCCTGCACTGGGGGCACACTTGGTGTCCCTGTGCATATGCCAGTTCAAACCGGTTGCAGGGGCTACCTGCCCCTGCTCTGGCGCGAAACTGGACAAAGGGAATGGGTGTAACCACCCCTCTTCCCTGACCCTCCCATAGGTGGGTCCCCAGAGTATGTCCAACCCCTAACTTAGTATAAGTATGGGACCCCAGTCCTTAGGACTTTAGATTACCCTGGACGAAACTCTGACACTGAATCCTGGACCTTCGACGCTCTACTTGAAGATTAGAGGACTGAAGAATCTCCCTTGGGGTCAAGGAGTGACTCCCCTGCTTGGCAGGCACCTAAGAAGCAATTGTCCGGTCTGCATCGCTGAAGCTCCCGCCAGACGCCGAAGTCTTTGCATCACCAGAGGTAGATTTCCAGACTTCCCCGAGGTTGCCCTGAGTCCCCAGCAAAGCTGAGGCCCGTAGCTGTCGTGGGTAACGTGGAACCGTGACCCCTGGACACCGAGTACATTTGCAAGTGCATCCTCTTCCTGGTCTCCCACAAAGTTGTGCTTTAGGCTCCTAGTAGCCCCCGCCTCCAGCACCGACTGCACCGAAGATCACTGGCATCCACTCCACGAGTGTCCTGTGAGCTAGCTCCAAGTGCGTCCACTTGAGGCTCCTTCGTGGTCACTAGTCCATTGGCTAGTGGGCCCTCCCGAAGGCAACTCTTCTTCTGCTTGGGCTTTCCTGGTTGCTCCAGATGTGCTCTGACTTACCCTCACTGGGTGAGTCCCTCAGACCTTGCTGGTCTGCATTAACGTCCTTTCTTTGTTTCCACGTGACTTGCCGTTGCCAAGGCTTGTTGGGTCCAATCCAGTCGCCGATACCCCTGCAATCGACAGACGTCGTGGGACAGCTCGAATCCAGCTCCTGGTTGTCGTCGACGCCTCCTGGACCTCGTGGCTGAAGGGTCAAGACGACCGTCAACCTACCTGAAGCACCTGACATCGGTGGGCATCTGCTCATCGCCTTCCTGGTCACTGGCTAGTGACCCAGACTCTGTCCCCTCTGCTTTCAGGTTCTTCAGATCTTCGATCCACCCTTGGATCCACCCGAACACTTTCGACTTGGTCGCCAGCAGCACTTTGCCGCAGATCGCCATTGAAAACGACGACGAAACCCGACCCCGAAAGACACCTATGCACCCGGCTTCCCTGGGTGAGGTAACTCGAGTACTCCGGTGCTCCTGGGGGTATAGACTCTAGAACAACCTAGTTCTAAAGGGGTTTGCTCCAAGTCCTCCTCTAAGTGTCCTTTTTCTTTAAAACTCCAACCGCGTCATTCCCCATAGAAGTCAACGGCGGCTCGCGGCTGTGTTCTCACACTGCACGCGTCCCCCGTGGGTCCCCTGTGTCACTACATTGGGTGGTTCCTTGAGGGCCAAGCCCTTCTACAGGCTCTAGGCCCTGTGTCTAGGTCAGTCGTGGTTCTTATACCACTTTATTGGTATATGGTTTGGTACGCCCCTAGGGCTCAAACGTGTATTTGTGCTATTACTGTTGATAACTGACTTGTAACTTATGTACTTCGAACTCTAGCCTCATAAAGAGACTAGAGGGGTGTGTTTAAGACTAAATACATATATTTTAAATATATACCTGGTGTGGTCCTCTTTCATTTGGTCACTCAAGAGATTATAGACTGGTAAAACAAGCTGCTTTACATTCCTTCAAGACTTAGCCTGAAGGCTGCTCTCCATAGCTACCACTAGGATAGCTTTCAATAAAGGTTGTCTTTAACCTATCTCCAATAAGGGGTTGTTTGGACTGGTGCAAGGTGCCCACTATAATTAGTGGACAGCATATACCAGGCCAACGTCTCACAACTACCACTTGCAGACCTTTCCGATTCCTACCTACTCGATCATATAACCAAGAGTCAGCGGAATCAGCTGGCAATAAAATAACATGCTCTAGCAAGCCATCTTGCCAGCCATTGCTACTGTTACATCACCAACTGAAGCACTCTCTTCCCTATTGTTCCCTACCTCACCCAGGTCACCAGAGATTGAAGTAAAGTGTCAGAATGGCACATGACAGTATTCTGTCTCACCCACCTTCCCTCTCCTCTCTCAGGGTATGTGCAGGCCTGCTACAGGTGATGGAACACAGTGGCAGTCTACTGTCACCAACCCATCTTCCACATCAGCATGGTTGTCCACAGATCAGTGATGACGGGGAAATGGAAGCTGCACTGACGTGACTCTCACACAACCACTGTCTGCATGGGCCAGCTCCCTGCTCTCAATGTGAGTGTAGATTTTAATTGGGACAGAATGCTTAATTGGCAGGATAGCAGGCATTGATTTTTTTCTATTTGGGTGATGGTGGAGGTAGCAGTGCTTGGCTGACAGGTAATTTTTGTAAATATTTGTGGGGGTGGGGGAAAGCAAGCTAATGTTGAGGGGAGGAGAGGAAGTGGGAGGCAAATCACCAGGTATATTTGTAAGACAATTTAAGTGAGGAGTGCTAAGATGGGAAGAGGCTGGTTGGGGTGGGTGTAAAGTGCATATAACATAGGGTCGAGTGACTGAGAGAGATGAGGCCATGTTGTGTATGGCTCCCCTATAAATTCTCTACCCCTACATATTTTTTTACAGTAAAGCCCTCAACAATTGCATATATTCTGTGTTTATGAACAAACGCACAAATGGTCCCATTCGAATTGTGGGAGCAGGAGAATAGAAGAATGCTGTGTGTGAAAACTAGAGGAGAGTTCAGCACAATTTCTCAACATGACCACCAATAACGAATCATTCAACACTTTCCGGGCACATGTTCACCACAAAAAGTCAAGCAATTTACGGTTCAAAATACAAAAAAAAATTAGCACCCAAAGTACGAGAAAATGCTGTCAATAGCCTTTTCAATGACTATACGAGGTACAAAAATTTGGAAGAACCTTGGACAATGGACCTAGAATTTAAAAGTTTCATTATAAATTGCCAAGGATGCTTATAACAGCTTTTTTACAAGACAATGTTTCTGTAACAACTATGAAATGAACTAATGTATTCAATATAGTTGGAAATAACGGGGGTTGATGTTGGTAATTAATTGCACGTGGAACAGCTGTTATGAAGAAACACCTGCAATTTATAACTAGGATGAATTATTTATGTTACATATTGTGTTTTCTGGAAACCCGTTAGTTTCAATACAGAATTCTAAATCTGGTTATACACTGCAGTGATGTAGCAGCAGTGGGAATCAAAGGTTGTTGCTCACTGTGATGTTGTAAACGAATTCCAGGCTGCACTGACTGGGCTCTGAGACAGCCTGTCAGTGTTGGGCTGGCTCTGCTCCATGGATAGTATAGAACACATCTTCTGGCTGGGCACGGGAGAGGGATTCAAAGAGGGTGCGTGCTGGGGATCGGTTGCAGGAGAACTAGTTTTATTTTTACATATTTGAGCAGTGGAAGGAGTGGATTGAAGAGAGATAGTATGGGCAGGTCGAGGACACTAGGTTTTATTTGCAATTTAGGAGAGGAGGTAAGATAACATGAGAGTATGATATGGGGTGTGGCAGAAAACCAGGTATCATTTTATTTTAACATTTCGGTGGGGAGGAACTGAACAGAGGATGTTGAGAATGGGTGGCAGGACAATTTTGTTTAATTTGGGCAGAGGAGAGAAGGGCAAATGCAAATAGGGGTGGGGTGGGTGGCAATAAACCAGATACTCTTTTTAAGATTTGTGAGCGACGGGTAATGTCAAAGGTTGTGTGTGAGGGTGGCAGGGCGAGAAATACTGTTTTTAAAATGTGGGTGGTGTAGGGGAGAGATTGTCAGACAGTGATGGGTGACAGGACACTGCGTTTACCATGGTTCAGGAGCGGGCACACGTGTGGCCATGTTGTGTATAAGCCTTCCTATGCTAGCTTGGGTGCTAGCTCAGACTCGACCTAAAAAACAGACTACCAGTTCCGAAAAGGCAAACAGTAATGTTTCACATCTCTGCCTAACATTGAAAGCTGGGAAGAGGGTGTTCATTGCACAGCTAACCTTTTAATGAATCCCAAATTTAAAAAACACTGTACTTGGGGGCCATTATGATAGCAGGCGGATCGCCACCGCCCGTATGGCGGTGGCGATCCGCTCGCTATTTTACACCGCCCGCCTAACATTTCCCCCGCGATATTGTGATGGCTGGGGGGTCCGTGGTGGACGGAAAGACCGTCCGCCGCGTTTCCGCCGGTCGACTCGTCGACCGGGCTGAAAACATGCATAATATGGTGGCGGAAAGCAGCCCTTCCATGGCGGCATTGCCGCCATGGAAAGGCATGTGGTCTTCGCTGTTGGGGGCCCATAGCGGGCCCCCAGGATGTTGAGGGGGTGGGGGGTGCACATGGGGGGTACCTATGGTACCCCCCTGCATGGGCATGGACAAAGTGGCAGGCACCGCGCGGTGCCTGTCACCTTGTGCATGTCAATGCACAACGTGCATTCCCAGCATTGTGGTGGGCGGTGCTGTGAGCACCGCCCGCCACAATGCTGGGAATAGGGGATGCCACCACCACGGTAGCGGTGGCATCATAATACGCACAGCGGGACCGCCGCACCTCTTGCAGGCAGTCCCTTTTTCCGTTGCGATGGCGGGCGGACTTTGTCCACCCGCCATTGTAATGACCCCCTTGGTCTTTCAAGGGTATAATGTCTAAATATCAAATTTTAAATATCGATACAACAAAATATCTAGTTTTAAACATTGAGTGGACAGAATATCGACTGTCAAAAATATAGTGGTACAGAATATCGAAATGCAGGTAAGAAATATCGATTGTCATAATATCGAAGTTAGTAATATTGTCAGTCATAATATCGTTGTTAAAAATATCGAATTTTTTTTAGTGTTGTAAATGTTAGTATATGTGTTAAAAGTATATATTATTTTTGTAATGTATGTTTGAATTTTTTAAAGCGAATGAATTTTATGTTAAATTATTTTTGCGTATTTTAGTTCTGTAGCGGGTTGTGGGTTTATAGGGGAATAGGGTGGGAAGTAATTTAATTATAATATATTAATTAAGAATTTTTTTGAATTAATTAATTATATGTTAATTAATTTTTGCGTAATTTAGGGGTGGGAAGTAATTTAATTTAAATTAATTAATAAATAAATAAATTAATATTTTTGTATTTAATAATTTATATTGTTAATTGAGTTAATTAATTAATGAATAATTAATTATACATTTATTAATAATAATTAACAATGTATTGGAAAATATGTTAATTGTGTTAAAACAAGTTAATAATTAGTTAATAGTTTGATATGAATTATTAATAATTAATTTGTTAATATGTTAATTGTGTACCTTTTTTTGGAGTGGGTTGATTGTTGATAGGGAGTAGGGTGGGAAGTCATTTAATTTTTATTAAAATTTTTATATTTTTTATATAATTTTTTTAAAGTTATTTTATAGTGTAAATTGTGTGCATTCATTTATATTTGATGGAGATTAATTTTATCATTATTTGTTATTAGTTAATTAATTAATTGATAATTAATTATGTTAATTTATTAATTTTTTACAATATTGGTGGTGACGTTTATAGGGGAATATGGTGGGAGGTAATTTTTTTTTTTTTTTAAATTCATTAATTGTTAATTAATGTTAATTATACTGCAGGAATGGGAATACTAAATTAATCCCCTAAGCTAGCCAACACTTTCCCTACTGTTATACTTGGTGGAGTGGGAATAGTAAATTATTCCCACCTGCTGTCCAACACTTCCCCTACTGTTGCACTCGGTGGAGTGGGAATAGTAATTTTTACTCACCCGCTATCCATCACTTTCCCTACTGTTACACTTGTTGGAGTGGGAATAGTAATTTTTACCCTCCCACTATCCAACACTTTCCCTACTGCTGCACTCACTGGAGTGGGAATAGTAATTTTTACCCTCCCGCTATCCAACACTTTCCCTACTGTTCCACTCACTGGAGTGGGAATTGTAAATTATTCCCACACGCTATCCAACACTTTCTCTACTGTTGCACTTGCTGGATTGGGAATGGTAATTTTTACCCACCCGCTATCCAACACTTTCCCTACTGTTGCACTCACTGGAGTGGGAATAGTAATTTTTACACTCCCGCTATCCAACGCTTTCCCGAGTGTTACACTTGGTGGTGTGGGAATAGTAAATTATTCCCATTCGCTATCCAACACTTTCCCTACTGTTGCACTCTCTGGAGTGGGAATAGTAATTTTTACCCACCCGCTATCCAACACTTTCCCTACTGTTGCACTCGCTGGAGTGGGAATAGTAATTTTTACCCACCCGCTATCCAACACTTTCCCTACTGTTACACTCGTTGGAGTGGGAATAGTAATTTTTACCCTCCCGGTATCCAACACTTTCCCTACTGTTGCACTCACTGGAGTGGGAATAGTAATTTTTACCTTCCCGCTATCCAACGCTTTCCCTACTGTTACAATTGTTGGAGTGGGAATAGTAATTTTATCCCCTACGCTATGCAATGTTTTCCCTACTGTTATAATTAATGTAGTGTAAAATATTATTTAAAAAAAAATAATTTAAATAATTTAATTTATTATATAGAAAATACATTTTTATATTTATATTACAGGTTTATTTAGATATATATGTAATTATAATTTAAATTATGTTTTTAACATTTTACAATTAAATGTAATAATTATTTATTAATATTATTAAGTTAATATATATATATAATATTTTTTAATTATGCATGTTTATTTTTTACATTACATTTATTATTTATTAATTTTAACATTTTTAAATAATTCTAACTATGTTTTATTTAATTATATTTATAATTTAATTAATGTTATATTATTTTTAAGACATTAAAAAAATCGATATTTTTATATAACTATATTTTTAACAACGATATTTGGGTTTCGCTATTTTGGTACTTACCTTTATGGAGATAGGAAGTCGATATTTTGACCATCGATATTTTGGCAACGATATTCTGGTACCTTGATATTTTGACTGACGATATTATGTCAGTGATCCTCTTTAAAGACCTGTAAAAAGCTCGGGCGTGCCGGAGATAAGACTCCAGACACTGCCCAGCCGAGCCCACAGCTGCAGAGAGACATGAGACACACGACGGAGAGGTGGGGGGGCAGGAAATAATTGAACTTTAGAAATTGAACAGTTGTGTATAAATTCAATATTTGTTTTTCCAGTTTTGTATAGCACAAACTGAACCAGAAGGTATTTGAGGGATTTACAAAAGCACCAGTAACATTACACATGAACACATTCATTTCTGTAGGCACGGCGTGATTAGGTAGTTTGCTCAGAATCACAGGATGTTGATCCGAGGCCGAGACTGGAAACCTAGAACCTGGCCATTTTGCCACATCCTCTACCTTCTTATTGTATAACTATTGTAAGCCGCTGTGGCCCCATTGAACATTATAATAAACACTTGCACCCTTCTAAAGTCAGATCAACTCATTTCCATACTCTGAGCCGACATTCTTCTATTATTCTTTTAAATAATAAGTTCAGATTTTCACTACGTTTGTTACTCTCATGTGTTCAATAAAGTTTGTTCAAATAAACTGGATAAGAGATCTCCTGCAACCAACCTTGTCTATCTGTCCCCGCCTCCTAGGCTGTTTCGGCCAATGACTCACAGCAATTGGTGTCCGAACAAGCAGCACTGCCCACAGCTCGCTGGCCTTTGTTCTACATGGAGCTGAAAACAAGGGAAATTTGGAGCAGCGACCATGGAGCTAAAAGTGAAGGAATTGTATCAGCTGCTCTCTGCGTCTCTTTTGAGATAAATATGAAGAAATGGGCAGGGTTTTAAATCAAGTACGTCTGGCAGGATGGGACTGGGTGTAGGAGAGATAGCAAGGAGAGACGCGACGACCGAGGCGAGTGAGGCAGTGAATCTAATTATGGGGACTATGGCAATTTCCACTCTCTGTATTATTTGTTACTTTTACCTGCTTGAAGACTTTTTTCTCCAAGGGACAGATTTCGTCAGAATTTGTCAGCAGCCAGTGATCGGATAACTGGCAGCAGGTAACAGTAAAATGTGCCTAATAAAGAAAATTGCTCGTTTGTGCATTTCGAAGCAAAAGCTAGAGCGCCGTAATGAAATGCCCACAGCATGCAAGCAGAAAAAAACTGAGCCACTTGTGCCCTCTCCCATTTAAAATAAAAAATGCGGTCGTGATTGTCCCGGCACCTTGGAAAGTAAAAGCGCGCACAGCGCGCTAAAAGTAAACAAAGCCCGTCCTCGTGACTCAAGCAGGACAAACTCAATAAGAATAAAGTGCTCATGGTGTAAGAACCGAAGTAAAGGGGCCAGTAGCCTTGGGAGGATACAAATGACGACATGACCCTACTAAGGAGGGACTAACAACCCTATTAAGCAATCAGAGGACAGCATTTACAAAGAACAAAGACACAAGTGAATGAAAAATATGGGCGGGTGAGTGGGTGGGGCTTCACTCCCATACTGAACTACCCCAGATGATCCCCAGAGCAACGCTTGCGCGCTAGCTCAGGCTCGAACTATAAAGACAGGAAAATACCCACTTTTGCCCCAAAACTGCAATGTCTTGAAAACACAGGAATATCTGTTGATATCTCACCAATCCTCATAGTCAGGCAGCAATTGAAGTGCGTTGTCAAATGTGGGACATCTTTGTTAAAATTTAGATATAGGATGTGTGTATAACCAGTTATGAGAAAAACAGCGTCCAAATACTAGATTTTAAATATTTTCCTTGGTTAGGAAGATAATCAAAATGGAAAACATTTTCGCTGCAAGTCACGTCTGCTAGGTAGCTGCGAGATTGCAGGTGGTTATTGTAAGCTCTCTTTGTATATTCATTAGAAATCAAATAGTATCTGGGTGCCTACATAAAAATAACTGATTAGAGAGCTTAACACTGAACTTTTGCCGTTTCTAAGCGCTGTAAATTGCAGGCGTAACTCTCAGCCAGCTTAACGGCAGTCAATGAAATAATGACGGTGCTAAGTCAGTTGTGCTATGGTTCAAACTGCAAATTTGGAGATCGCTACATATTTCGACGAACCCGTGTTTAACTCTCTAAGACCCATTATTTTGCCCAGCTCATTCGTACTCGTTTTTTGTTTGTCCTGGAAGGATAAGAGGCCGAGCCAACCCACCAAGCTTCAAACACAAATGACCTAGAATGGGTTCATGTCAAAACAGCAAGGACCCATTAACTAGCTCAAAAGGTAACAGGCTTAATTCACAAAGGTAAACTTACACGTTTGTCTAAGTTTACGCTTTGGCAGTATTCACAAAACTGCATTTTGATACTAAGTTTACGAGCGCAGTCGACACAACCATAAACGTACTATTAAAATGCAGTTTTGTGAATACTGCAAAAGGGTAAACGTACCCAAACGTGTAAGTTCACTTTTGTGAATCAGGTCCTAAGTATCCAAAGTAGAGATTCCCGTCTAGACCTGGATTTAATGGGGCAATCCTAGCATACATGTGAAAACAAGCGCATAGGAAACACAAATTAAGACTGGGATGGTTGAATTAATTAATTTCACATTGGATTCAGAGTTGTTATCACACATCGAGTCGCATTTGAGGTAGATGTTAATGAGAAAATTCATACCTGTATGGAAATGTAATCACAAAAGGAAAATGGTTGAAAGGTGAGCAGGTGAATAATTCATAATGCCAGATTTCAATTTTATCCATGGTGCTACACAAGATCAACACAGGAAACACGCTCTGAAAGCCTGAAAGCATATCAAAAGACAATTCCAACTGTCAACATCAAAAATACAAACGTGTTTTTTTTTAACAGAAAATACAACCTGCTAAGAAAGTGAGGATCGTTGTAAACTATTCATGCATGCAGACAGGACTCCAGTGTTACATATGTTAATGGCTGATAGCTGAAAGGTTATATGGGCCTGCAGGGTTTGAATTTTAGTACTTGATATGTGCTATTATACCAAAGAGGCTAAAGGCAGAAAGGACGTGCAATCTGATCAGTGCTGCTAATTTCATGGAATCACTGCAAAGAGGGGGAAATTGGATGGGTGGAGAACGAAAGCACTCTTTCACATTAGAAGTAATACATCAAAGGAGAAGTCAAAGACTGAATGGGCATTAAAATTCAACTTCTTATTTCACAATGAATGTGGTTGAATAAACAGTAAGGGGTGATATACCAGAATATTGTGTATTAAATAATTCCCTAAAGAAGTATTGTAGTCATATCGACTATTACAACTTGCTCAATGTAAGTATATGTAGTTAAGTATGTATTTACTTTCTTAATTTCACATTTATATATCTTGAATAGGGGTGGGCGGAACTTGTGGAGTTTCATTCCATGGAATTCTGCGGGGTTACAGGAAAACTCTGCGAGATTCCGCAGAGTTTTGCCAACGGGCGGAAATCAGTACGTTGTGCTGCTTTCACTGATTTTTAGCACCGGTAGCTTGTTCCGCCCTGAAAAATCAGCACAAACGGCACCACGCAGCACACCAGAGGGCGCGGCAGCTCGAGTTGGTTTTAAAGCCGCTCAAGTTGATTTTCTCCTCAAGCAGAAGCTTTCTCACTGCGAACAGTCGCGACCGCTGGCAGAGCGGAATTTATCGACCCCCCCTAATCTTGACACACCTTCACAGTACTTAGATGTGGAGTTAAGATTAAGAATAGTAAAGCTACACCTATCTATATATACTTACCATCGTGATTTAGTGGTAGGTGATATTTTGGCTAGTTCATTTCTCCAGGCTGATAGTTTTGCACACACTATTCTGATAAAACGCTGGTTAGTGAACCTGACACTTTTCTCTCCCTAGACTCAGTTATGTATCCATCTGTCTGCGTGTTCATACATCAGCTTTTCTGTCCCTCCATATTTGACGGTGTGAGTTGCATTTGTTTATATATGTGCCTGCAAGTTTGTTGTTTGGGTGTGTGCCTAATTGTCAATTATTCCTTTTTTGCCTGTTTGTTGATCGGTTTCCTTGGAACCAGTTTCTCTGTTAGTCTGAATACCTGGGTATCTGTATGCTAGTTGGTCTATGTGTATGGATGCTTGCAGTTGTTTTGCTCTGCACGCATGTGTATATGTAGGTGTGTTAATTTGACTGCACATGTGTCCATCAGTGCATGTTTACCTGTATGCTTGTTGGTGTATTTGTGTGTACCTTTTCGTTAGTTGTGATTTATGCCTCACTTTCTGTAGGGGCATTGATCTGTGTGTGTATAGAAGTCTGTAGGCACATTATTTTGTGTGTTAACATGCTTGTAGCTGTGCTTTATTTGTACGTGTTCCTTTATGTTGTGTGCATTTGTGTGCTCTTACTATACAAACGTCCATCCGATTAGCTGTGGAGATGCAAGTTGCTTATGTAAACAGAGGCAAGGGTATCTCCGTAGTGCCAATAATTCTATGAAGGCTGATTGAGTATAATGTCCCACAACATTGGCAGATCTTTCATAATGCATACTGTACCTTCGTACCTGGGGATGGAGGATATTTCATGTAGCTGAACCCCAGGGGGAAAATATTTAACTTGCTACATGTTAGAGCATGGTCTTAATGTCTACAGATAATTTAGAATAGTTTAAATTTATGCTATTGGCTGCTTACAAGTGGCACCTGAGCAACAGCTTCCCTTTTCCTTTCTCTTTTGCTCTCCCTTTCCCTCCCCCTTTCCCTTCCCCCTCCCCTCCCCTCCCGCTCCCCCACCCCTTTCCCTTCCCTTCCCTTTCCTTTTTCCTTTCCTTTCCCCTTTTCCTCTTTCACCTTCGCTTTCCCTTTCCTTTTCCTTGTCCTTTCCATTTCTTTTCCCTTTTCCTTTTCCATCCCTCTTTCCCCTTTCCCTTCCTCCTCTTCCTTTCCATTCCTTTCCCTTCCCTTTCTCCCTTTCCCTAGTCCTTTCTTTTCCCTCTCTACATGTTGCTCCTACTCCTTACGCTCCCCCTTTCCTTCTCTCCTTCTCAACCCCACTGTGACTTCTTCAATAATATCGGGCTAGAGAATCTTTTTGAAGACTCTGGGGCCGATTCCGATCTCGGCCGGTAGTGCTCCGAATCGGATTCGGATTCACCGGATCCGATTCGGAGCCCTGTTTCCCGACCGAATCGTACGCGGGTCCGGCCGAGCGAGTACGATGCAAGCACCCGCGAAATCGCCGACCGACTCGAACGCGACTTCAACACGCTCCGACCGACTCGCAGGGACACGACTCGCACCGCGCTATGGAGACGTTTCCCGGCCGGGTAAGTACGATGCGCGCCGTGAGCAGTCCGATCGACTCGCGCCGTCCGGCTCGAAAAAGCTGTCGGAGCCGGACTTTGGGGGTCCGCGTCGGACCCCCTGTACGCGTATGCGCGCGAGTCGCACACAGGGGGACCCATGGGTCCCCCTACCTGTGCATGTATGCCGCAATGCGCATGGACGCGTACACGCTGTAGAGGGCGCCCTTGTCCGCCTCGCACCCATTGAGTCAATGGGAGCCCGCGTACGCGTTGTACGACAGGCTCCCATTGACTTCAATGGGAGTCCGACCGACTCGAGTCCGATAGCATGCGTGCGCATCGTACTCATTCGGTCGGACTGCTAGGGTCCGATTCGGTCGGAATTCTCTCCGGGTCCGGCTCGGTCGGGGAGATTTCCGTCCGGAATCGGAATCGGCCCCTCTGTGTTAACCCTGGGTTGTCTAAATTGTCTCTACTGGCTCCAGCCATCGGGGAAATGTCCGGGGTTAGATGGACAGTCTGGCCCTGGGTGAAGCAGTATCTTAAGAAGATGGCCAACAGGTGCAGTGACAAGAGGTGTTTCAGTAGTTCAATGATGGCTGGCCCTCCTTTGAAAGATCTCCACCTTTTTCTGCACAGGTTTCGTTACCAGCCTCGGCGCTGCTCAGTGTACAGGGCCGGACCGCGAAAGCAAACCAGCCCTGACAATTATGTCGGACTGGCAGGGGGAGGGGGAGGGTGTTTGGGGGGGAGGGGGGGAACGAAGGGCCTGGTGGAAAACACTGCTGCTGCGCCTTTGTTACAGGGGCCGATTTTGCAGTACTGCCGCAAAACCGGCTCCCAGTAACAAAAACGGCCCCCACAGGTCCAAAACTGGCCCCCACCCTTCCGGTCCACTGGGAAAACGCCCGGTGCCCACTCAGTGTCCGTCCCGCCCTGTCAGTGTACTATGAGAGATAGATTGATTGCTCTCAACCAGACTCCCAGAGCCCATACTGTGCATGACTGAGCATTAGTATCAGGGCAGTGCAAAACGTTTTCTTCACTTGTAATGACTTGCAAAGATCCTAGTTAGTGACAGTAATGAACAATTTAAAGATTTCCTTTCTACCTTCCATGTTTGTACGAAGAAAGAGCCAGATTTATGAAGAAATTTTGTGATCTCAAATCCTGTGAGTTGCAGTTGCAAATGGCCATTTCAGATGTACTAAACCTATTATATGAGTCAGAAAAGCATTTCCAACCACAGTCGGGCTAGGACAGTACTGACAAGACAGACATAGTGGTCTTCGAACAGAACACCTCACCATGCGCATACTCCAACTGGTGGCTGGCTGAACTCAGACCCACACCCAGAACTCACGCCAGGACCTTGGAATAGTGATCAACAGCACACTGGACATGACCGCACAAGAAAACGCTGTCACTGCATCCTGCTTCTACACCCTGAGGACGCTGAGGAAGTTCTTCAAATGACTCCCAAGCAACACTATGAAAACTGTCACTCACACTCTAGTCACAAGCAAGTTGCACTGTGGGAACACCCTCTACACCAGGATCACAATGCAACTCACTAGAAGGCTACAAATCATCCAGAACTCAGCAGCCAGACTCTTCCTCAACCTCCCAAACAGAACTCACATCACCCCAGTGAACTACAATGGCTTCTGATACACAGACTCACTCAATTCAAACTCCTCACACA
Organism: Calotriton arnoldi; assembly: GCA_963921515.1. Classification (NCBI taxonomy): domain Eukaryota; kingdom Metazoa; phylum Chordata; class Amphibia; order Caudata; family Salamandridae; genus Calotriton; species Calotriton arnoldi. The sequence goes on along the minus strand of CAWUFW010005055.1, from coordinate 311,135 downwards.
GACACATTCAAGCCACTATACAACCAGAGCAGGAGGACAGAAATCCTATTGTATTGCTCGTGAAGCATGTAACAACCTCCCACTATACATCATAGCCTCCTCATCTTTTCTTAAATTCTGCAAGAGGTTGTAGACCTGGCTTTTTGTTTAACCAACCTACCATAGGCATGGCTGGGCACACACACCTGCTCCGTATCAGGATAACCTGACGAGTGATAGTTTGCTTTACAAATACACTTAACATAACATTAGAAAATAGACCCAAGAACCAAAATAAAAGTTGCCCTTATTAGGGAATCAGATTGCTAAAAATGTGACCACATTTGCAAATTCGGGCAGCTATGTACATGGGTGTTCTGTGTTGTGGGAGACAGTAAATATTTGTGCTTGCTGCAGGAAAAGAACAGTAAAAACCAGCTCACCAGACCATAAACAGGCCCACAAACAACCAAAAAAAGATCTTATACACTGACCTGTCAGACCAACCCTTCTGTCAGACTGCCTTGTAAGCCTGTCTGACCCTGTTTCCGACTAGCAAAATGGGTATGCATCCCATACAGAATCAAAATAGAGAAGGGGCGTAAAAAAGTAGTTTTTCCTAACTGGAATTAGGTATAATATGTATCAGTGGTTTGCAACAGTGATTGTGGTTACAAATTATTGATCAGTTACTGAAACCTCAAAGGAGGCAGTAACTGATTCACAAAGGTGACCACTTCCCCTTTGAGAATCATGTCAAGTATTGTCTTCTCAAATGGGCAACTTTTTTTTTAAAGCAGCACTTATTTCTTTAATGGATACGGGCTGCTTTTAAAAAATTCCTGTTTGGCAATGCAAATACAGGCAAGGAAAAATGCTGTTCCTTGCAGTCACCCGTCTTTGCTTTTACAACCAATCACAGAATGGAACAAATTGCAACCTGACTAATTCATATTCTTTAGGCAGGGCATTTTGCAACCCCCTGTGGATATACAATATTGTTATGAGCCCCAATGTACCCCAATATGGGCCTAGATAGCTACACGACCTTTTACCTACATTCGTCCCACCTTGATCTACATAACGGTTCTGGCACTGACCATTTACCTAGTTATGTGCTGAATAAATGTTGGCCAGTTTTCTCTGAAACTATCCTCATTCATTATGCATGAGGATTCCTAGTATCATATCTTAATCCCCTGCTCAGGACGTACACAGCAGGAATACCATCTTCTGTATAATAACTCTGTACAAAAGTCACCGCTAAGGTCATCCTTGGACGACAGGTCCATTATAAATAATGGCAAGCCATTTTGTATCTAGGTAGAAGCCCTGAGGGTATTCTGAAGGTATAAAAGAACCACATCTTCGCTGGAGAACCAGAGGAGAAGCTTTCACACTGACTCTAGACGCTGAGGTCTCGGCCTGCAGAAGCTCCAGCATGCAATGGTCTGACATCCCTTGCGGGGATGTCCAACTAGAGACAAAGATGGGGTCCTTCATTCACTCCCATCAGGTAATGGAGTTGGCTCTTTCCTAGGGGGATTCTAGGCTTTACACCCTCATACATGCTAGGTACACTTAGGTATTCTTAGGGGCTGATTACGATGGCGGACGGACTTCAGCCATCATTTCGTACTTGGGACAGCTCGCCTACAAGGCGGCAGTCCCACAGTACGAATTACAATGCGACTGCCACCAAGGTGGTCGCATTTTCTATGTTTTCTTTGTGGCGGGTGCTGCGCTCTGCAGCACCCGCCACAAAGCAAAAAAGGGACTGTTTACATACCCTGCAATACGTGGCATGCACCATGCGGTGCCTGCCACATGGTTCAGGGATGTGGTGCCCCCCCGGTCCCTCCCGTGTCTGGGGGCCAAGGGGTGAGGGGGGGGCCCGCAACAGGCCCCCAAAGGCCTTTTCTGCCTGCTTGTTCATGGCGGGTTAATCCGCCATGAACAGGAGGGCGGAAAGGGACATTGAAATCCCTATGGCGGTGCCTGGTAGGCACCGCCACCATTGTAGGAACTACGAGACCCTTCCGCCGCACCGGCGGGCTCAAGGAGCCAGTCGGATGTGTGGCTGTCGGTGTTACTGACCGCCATCACACCGCCCGCCATCCTAATGTGGTGGGCGGAAAAGGTGGTTCCGATGGCGTGGAGACCGCCACTGACAGGCTGTCGGTGGCAGGCCCAAATGCCATCATAATGACCCCCTTAGATAGGGTTTGCATCTTAGGAGTACGCTCGATTACTGCCATGTATCGATATGCCTGCATATATTTACTATTTTAGCACCATGGTAGAATTCTATCTTTTATGTACTCTGTCGGTGCTTGTAATCTTATTTATCTGTTTCTATCTAATGATTGTCGCCGCAAACATGTTTTATACTAGAATGATGCTGGTTCAATAAATGCGATATGGACATTAAGTTTACATACCAGTATAGCATGACTAACATTGTATTCTTAAATGTGGAGTTGTTCATACAGGATAATCAGATACAAAGTAGACTGTACCGGAAACCATTTTCATGTAATTCAATACTACATGCAACAAGTGCACATCCTAGACATCAGATTCAGACATTCCCTTTGGTGAACTAACTAGGACAAGAAATAACTGCAGTAATGATGCAGACTTCAAAACATGTATCGAGAATATGAAATCACATTTTTCTGCTAGGGGTTTTGATAAACGGACTATCAGAGCAGCTGAGCAGAAGGTCCTCAAAATCAGGAGACAAGACACTTTGAGAGACAAACCACGAAAACAGGATAAGACAAATAGGACATGACTAATTACTGATTACAATGGATTACCCATTATGTTAATGAAAAGCATGTGCAAACAATGGGACATCTTGCGTGCAGACAAAACACTGGAAGAATTCGCCTTGGGGAGACAAGAAACCACCTTCAGACGGGGCAGGACATTGAAAGCACAATTGAGTCCTAGCTATCCTAGACATAAGACACCAGAGCACTGGTTGGGACAACATACTTTGGGTTTTTATAAATGTGGACACTGGAGGATGTGTAGATGGGCCATTGATAAGAAAAATAACTTTAATGGCGCAAATGGGAGGACATATGATATACGACATAATATTAATTGCAAAACCAAATATGTAGTATAAATCATAGAATGCACATGTAAACGTATTTATGTGGGTAGTACAATCAGAACACTCAAAGAGAGAATCAGTGAACACCTCAGAGCCCTCAAACAAGAGGATATAAGATACCCAATGGCAATTCATGCAATAGAATGTGAGGGGCAGAGACAACAAAAACGCTTCTCCTTTTACGGAATAGACTATACAGACCTAGAGCCCCAAGGGGAAATAGGGAACGTAATCTAAGGTGTAAAGAGGCAATGTGGATAATAAGTCTTAAGGCCATAGAGCTAGGCCTTAACACTGATCAAGAACTACAATAATTTCAAGGCGACTAAGGTACACATGTATGAATTGATTTGTTGTCATTAGTCCATATAGAAGGATGTGATGGTTAATGATATACAAATACGTGGAGGTACTTGATTTCACAAATCTCGGAATGGAACTGGAATGCACCTGAATCTGTGACTTAATGATTGCATTAAGAACATTAACCTTAACAAAAAATATTTTCGTTTATATAAGTGGGGGTCGGTTGGTTAGAAAATATTTGTGATACATTAGACGCCCTTGAGAGAGAGGTGCTACCTTCTGGCAGGAAGAAGTTGCCAAATAGAGGTTATGTCATACCTCAGAAAGTCATTATAGTTTTTTAATTTCAGCCTGTGGTTAATCTGTTAATTTACTTTTGGAGTTGAACTCGCCTGTCTCCAAAATACTAATTCACCCATCCGAGATATAAGATTTTGATAGAATGAATATAATATATTGACATTTGATTATACAGAACAAATATTTTGATAAACAATATCTAGAATATGAGCCTGGGCACACTGATAAGTATGATATTTGGATGCCGATTTGGAGCTGATAACACCACACTGACAGTTAATGGCCATTTCCACCATGGCGACAGTCCGGGGTTAATATTTTGTATGGGGAGGCATGCTACAGACATGCCGACCGGCAACTGTTGCTAAATCTAGGAGGGGTAAGAGGTAATGGTTCCGCTTGAGTGAATATGGACGCAGGATGAATCCTTGACGCGTACTCGCTTTCAGTTTGGTTACTCGTTCTGAAATAAGGGACTTGTATTAAATAAGATATCATTGGATAGAATAAGTATGGAGAGCAACAGGCATTTTTCACTCACAGCTTATGAAGGACTCAGAGAGAAAGTCTGGAGGGGTAAATTATCCGGTAATTGAAGTGACGGATTAGGAGGCACAAGATTCCTTTTTTCACAGGATACGGGTGAGATTAATAGATAATGGCATCTTATTTACAACTCAAAAAAACTGAGGCTGGCTTCAAATGACCTGTTTTATAATATACTGTATTACTAATACACAGAAACGGGGATCAGTGGTGTTACATTTTGGATTGCCAGGGTGAATTAGAACCGGTTTTAAGGTAGGAGGCGATTTGGAGATTATTTTGACCTGCCGCTGTGGTGTAGCATATCAAATGATAGATCTTGTTCATCCAAAATTGAATCACAGGATTGACCTGACCAACATGCCAAGAGAAGACAGGTATGTGCTGCAGTGAATGGACTGCACTTTTAATCTTGCATGTGACATTGATGTTAAACACTGTTTTAACGAAAGGTTAGTTCTGTTAATATTTTGTATGGGGAGGCATGCTACAGACATGCCGACCGGCAACTGTTGCTAAATCTAGGAGGGGTAAGAGGTAATGGTTCCGCTTGAGTGAATATGGACGCAGGATGAATCCTTGACGCGTACTCGCTTTCAGTTTGGTTACTCGTTCTGAAATAAGGGACTTGTATTAAATAAGATATCATTGGATAGAATAAGTATGGAGAGCAACAGGCATTTTTCACTCACAGCTTATGAAGGACTCAGAGAGAAAGTCTGGAGGGGTAAATTATCCGGTAATTGAAGTGACGGATTAGGAGGCACAAGATTCCTTTTTTTCACAGGATACGGGTGAGATTAATAGATAATGGCATCTTATTTACAACTCAAAAAAACTGAGGCTGGCTTCAAATGACCTGTTTTATAATATACTGTATTACTAATACACAGAAACGGGGATCAGTGGTGTTACATTTTGGATTGCCAGGGTGAATTAGAACCGGTTTTAAGGTAGGAGGCGATTTGGAGATTATTTTGACCTGCCGCTGTGGTGTAGCATATCAAATGATAGATCTTGTTCATCCAAAATTGAATCACAGGATTGACCTGACCAACATGCCAAGAGAAGACAGGTATGTGCTGCAGTGAATGGACTGCACTTTTAATCTTGCATGTGACATTGATGTTAAACACTGTTTTAACGAAAGGTTAGTTCTGTTAGAGAGGGCTCACTTTAATCTTTTAGAACCGTACCATGTCCCACGAGTTGAGATTTTTAATATAGTGATTCAAACATTGTATGGTAACGTGGTTACTTTTGTCAGCACACCTGACAAAGACCAGAAAGAATGTTGTGAGAAGTTGGCCTGGCATATGCTGTCCACTAATTATAGTGGGCACCTTGCACCAGTCCAAACAACCCCTTATTGGAAATAGGTTAAAGACAACCTTTATTGAAAGCTATCCTAGTGGTAGCTATGGAGAGCAGCCTTCAGGCTAAGTCTTGAAGGAATGTAAAGCAGCTTGTTTTACCAGTCTATAATCTCTTGAGTGACCAAATGAAAGAGGACCACACCAGGTATATATTCAAAATATATGTATTTATTGCTAAACACACCCCTCTAGTCTCTTTATGAGGCTAGAGTTCGAAGTACATAAGTTATAAGTTAGTTATCTACAGTAATAGCACAAATACACGTTTGAGCCCTAGGGGCGTACCAAACCATATACCAATAAAGTGGTATAAGAACCACGACTGAGCTAGACACAGGGCCTAGAGCCTGTAGAAGTGCTTGGACCACAAGGAACCACCCAAGGTAGTGACACAGGGGACCCACGGGGGACGCGTGCAGTGTATGAACACAGCCGCGAATCACCGTTAACTTCTATGGGGAAAGTCGCGGTTGGAATTTAAAAGGAAAGGGACACTTAGAGGAGGACTTGGAGCAAACCCTTTGAGAACTAGGCTGTTCTAGTGTCAATACCCACGGGAGCACCGGAGTACTCGAGTTACCTCACCCAGGGGAGCCGGGTGCATAGGTGTCTTTCGGGGTCGGGTTTCGTCGTCGCTTTCAATGGCGATCTGCTGCAAAGTGCTGCTGGCGGCCAAGTCGAAAGTGTTCGGGTGGATCCAAAGGTGGATCAAAGATTTGAAGAACCTGAAAGCAGAGGGGACAGAGTCTGGGTCACTAGCCAGTGACCAGGAAGGCGATGAGCAGATGCCCACCGATGTCGAGTGCTTCAGGTAGGTTGATGGTCGTCTTGACTCTTCAGCCACGAGGTCCAGGAGGCGTTGACGATGACCAGGAGCTGGATTCGAGCTGTCCCATGACGTTTGTCGATTGCAGGGGTGTCGGCGACTGAATTGGACCCAACAAGCCTTGGCAATGGCAAGTCTTGTGGAAATGGAAGAAGGACGATGTTGCAGACCAGCAAGGTCTGTGGGACTCACCCAGCAAGAGTAAGTCAGGGCACGCCTGGAGCAACCAGGGAGCCCAAGCAGAAGAAGATTGGCCTTCGGGAGGGCCTACTAGCCAACAGACTAGCGACCGCAAAGGAGCCTCGAGTTGATGCACGTGGAGCTGGCTCACAGGACACTCGTGGAGTGGAGGCCAGTGATCTTCGGTGCAGTTGGTGCTGGAGGCTGGGGATACTCGGAGCCCAAAGCACGACTTTGTGGGAGACCCAGAAGAGGATTCACTTGCAAATGTGATTGGTGTCCAGGGGTCATGGTTCCACGTTACCCACGACAGCTACGGGCCTCAGCTTTGCTGGGGACTCAGGGCAGCCTCGGAGAAGTCTGGAAATCCACCTCTGGTGATGCAAAGACTTCGGCGTCCGGCGGGAGCTTCAGCGATGCAGACCGGACAATTGCTTCTTTGGTGCCTGCCAAGCAGGGGAGTCACTCCTTGACCCCAAGGGAGATTCTTCAGTCCTCTAATCTTGAAGTAGAGCGTCGAAGGTCCAGGATTCTGTGTCAGAGTTTCGTCCAGGTTAATCTAAAGTCCTAAGGACTGGGGTCCCATACTTATACTAAGGTAGGGGGTTGGACATACTCTGTGGACCCACCTATGGGAGGGTCAGGGCAGAGGGTGGTTACACCCCTTTCCCTTTGTCCAGTTTCGCGCCAGAGCAGGGGCTGGAAGCCCCTGAGCCGGTTTGAACTGGGGTATGCACAGGGACACCAAATGTGCCCCCAGTGCAGGACTTCAAAGCACCAGAGAGTGCTCCCGCCCAGCCCCAATACACACTATCCTGTCTGGGGAGGTGGTTACACCTCCCTGGGACAGGAAACCTATTGTCCAGGCCTCCCTGATCGGAGTTTCGGTCAGCAGCAGGAGGCCAGACTCGTGTCTGTGGCAGCGGCATCCATTTTGTGATGCCAGGGCTCTGGAAAGTCAGTACCGGTTTATATGTGTGTATGTATGTAGTGATATAGGTAGCCTATATCACAGTAAGGGGTGCATGCACCACCTTACCCAGGCTGCAGTAGCAGACCTGTGGTGTCATTTTGGATGGCCTTCCAGGGGTGGCACAATACATGCTGCAGCCCCTGGTAGGCCTCTGAGGTACCTATGCCCTGGGTACATAGTATACCATATACTAGGGACTTATAAGGGCACTCCAGATCCCAATCAGAGATGTGCCTAAGGCACATGGAAACCATTTTAGAGAGGAAGCAGCGAGGCTGGGGTTCTGATTAGCAGGGCCCCAGCCAGACTAAGGTCGAAAAACAGTGAAGCATCAGCAAAAAGTGGGGGTACCCATGTGAAGCACATCCTACTCTCCTACACATGTTTAATGTTTAAGTATGGGTTTCCACCGGTTATACACCTTTTTTAAATTTCAACTATGCAACACCATGACATTGGTGTTTTTTTACTGCTGTGTGTTGTCTGCACACTGCAACCAGCATGGTGGTGTTTATTGTTTCTTTTAGCCCTGAAGAAGTTGTGGGGAACTCCCTATACGACGAAACACGAGTTGGCTGGGCAAAAAAAGAAAAATAAGAAAATAAAGATAACGAAGAATAATCATTGTGCATTAATTGTTCACATAGTATGTGATATTATTTAGTGTGTGCTCAGGGAATGTGTATGTATTGTTGCAGTGATCCTTGAGATAAAATTTAAAGGGGGATGGGTGATTCCTCCTTCCTTTTGAGCACCGTAACATACATTAAGGCCCTTCTTGATAACACGTGAACTGTGAGCTCCATAGTTCACATTGTTTGTATTCAATCAATCAATAAACAAACTTTATTGAGTTTTTTTCCGCTAAAACCATAAAAGTCATACAAACATCAATAAAAGTCCACATATATACAAAATATCCCAATAAAGTGACCATGATAAAGTGATTACAATAAGATGATAGAAAGGGGAAGAATCATCTACTGACAAAATTAATCACAGCTTGACCTGAGCCAAATGGCAGCCCGTAAAAAACTGAGGGTATGCAAAACAGTATCATTTGATAAAAGTTGTAAAAAAATAAAAGCGGGTCTCATCCTCCTAAAACCCACTTTTTTAAGAGTAGGAATGATAAAAGACTTTCTAGGGGCCATGTAAAAACATCAAAACATTAAAAAGTGCATCATGTCCTGTGGAGACCGATTGTTGCAGCCACAGGGCATGAGGCACTGGCCTCTATGGGCGCCTCGAGGTTTGGCCAACAGATAATGAAAAAGGTTAAGCCTAAATCTGGGGAGTAAAAAACAATCATGATTACTTTTGATCTCCAAAAGGTATGGTTCAGTAGTTTGTACAGTTTTTAATCCAATGTACATACGCACACTTGGCTTCCTCAGGTCTGTTGCTTTCCTATCACTGTGACGTTTGCTATAAAAACGTTCTTTTGCCCAGGTAAGATCCTTCCTACATATACCCTCTATGTTATCAAATAAATCCATCCTTCCAGACTATGAAGGCCATCTCTTACATACATTAGCCAGCGGATGCGGTTAACATTGTCAAGGGACAGGCAATCCTTTTAAATATCCTTGCCAATAGGGGCGTGGCTTGGAGAGCAAGGAAGATGGCGGCGTGAGCTCTTAGCTCCGACTTAGCTCTTAGCTCCGACTTGACGGGACGATCATCGGAAAAATCCGCCATCCAGCACCTACACTGAAAAGATAAAAAGGCATGCCGAAGAGCAGCAAAGGCTTCCATAAGAACTCCGGAGTTCAAAGCCTTGGCCTGGTGTGGAAGTGTCAGTTTGAGCACAGCCACGAGAGCTCCCACGGACCAGCAACAGGCTATCTAGCATGGCGGGCTTATCCCTAGCCCTATCTTAATCAACGGTAATCGGCGATAAGCGGCAATAAGAGGTACTGACCGGTGACGCCTGCAAGAGAGCGTGTTTTGAAGGAGTCTGTGGCAGATCGCAAGGAATTTAATGAGGAATGGATGCTCGGTGCACTGTGAACGCGGTGAATGCAGTGAATGCGCAGTGATCATACCGAATAGCACCGAGCAGCAAGAGAGTGACGGTGTCGGTGTCCTTAAAGAGAGAACACTATGCACAGAGTACTGAGCCCATATTGCCTATATTGAAGTGGAGTGCAATAAGTAGTGCAATAAGTGCTTCACAGCCTCAGGCAGAGCCGCCGCCATTTCACGATCTGTCTCATGGCACGTGGTGAACATTACAGCTACAAGCATATGGCACACAACGTATGGCACACAACAGCAGACAAGCAGTAAGCACTCAATTTTGCTAGATATTACTGTTAGAGCAATAGAGATAAAATCGTCTCAATACCTGAATTGAAGAGTATTAAAATGCCTGTCCTTAAGATGGAGGTACATTGCTGCCTCCGGAGATATGTCTGAAAATTAGTCTGAAATAATTCCTACAAATAAGTTTTTCAAGGCTACAATGATACACTACTAGTGTGGATGTTACTTACATCTTGCAGTGATTTATGTGATGGAGACACGGAAACAGGTATAGCAACTAGGAACATAATCATAGTGGAAAACTGTGCCTGACCTTAAGATGGCCGCTACCTAATAAATTGCTTAATAGTAACTGCTTCAACCACAACCACAACCTGATTATCTATACCATTATCTATACCTGATTATCTACACCAACAACAGTGCAAGCTTAATACCGAATGCGGTAATCATAGAACTGCAGAACCTATCATTCAAGAGCTTATTACCTGGTCCAGAAACATACAGGCGGAATCAGTGCAACAGTGCAACAGGTAATCAGAGAACTACAGAGAACTACAGAACCTACCAACCACAGTTGATTACCTGATTACCGGTACCAGCAACCTACGGCAGCAACAGCGCAACTGTGCATCAGAGCAACAGCGCAACAGCACAACAGTGCAACAGTGCATGCTCAGTACTGAATACTGTACTAGAATCCATTGCAAGTGCAAGTTCAATTCCGATCAATTCCTATCTCAACAACAGTGCAAACTCAATACCGAACGTGGTAATCTGGCGCTAACCTACACTCAGCCAAACAACGCCATACAACGTGCCGCACAACGCATGAGAAGCCTCACCACGAAGAAGTGTAACAAACTCAAAATGGCAGAGAAAGAGATCAAATCGAACCTGAAGAGGGTTAAAGCAGATCCGCCGAGCCCAGACTCACCAGTCAAAGCTAAACAGGACATAAGCTCAACAATGGAGACTATTCTGGCGAAATTAGCAGAGAGTACACGAGCTAGCCAAATCGACCAAAGAAAATACTGACTCCATGCAACTGGAAATCTCAGCAATACGTAAGGACATCAGAGACGCTAATAGCAGAATTACAGAAGCTGAAAATAGAGTTGGTCAACTAGAGTGACACAACACAGTGATCTCTACAAAGAAGTCAGTATCCAACCTCGTTCAAAAATCCCAGTCATTTTCCAAACAGATCGCGGAGTTAGAAGACAGAAACAGAAGGGGAAACCTGCGTATATTTGGAATCCCTGAAGGAAGTGAGGATGAGGATGGATCATGCATCACATTTTTAGAAAAATGGATACCACAAATGACGAAGCTAACATTTGAAAAACCACTGGAGTTCGATAGAGCACACAGAGTTCTTACTAGGAAGCATCCTAACCAATTACAACCCAGACCTATTGTCTGCAAGCCGTTGAGATACCAACATGTTGAGCTAATACTTGCATATATGAGTAAACAAAATCACCTGCTTTGGAACAAAAGCAAGATTTTCATCAACCAAGACTACTCCAAGGCCACAGTCGACACTAGGAAAAGCTTCCTAGCTCTTCAGTCAAGGATGAGAGAATTGGGCTTCCAATATTCCTTCACAGGTCCGACAAGATACAGGGTGGTAGCCCATGGTTCACCTCATCTTTTTAACGATGGTACAGCCCTTAAAAAGTTTTTGGACAGCTTCGAAGAACATATGATGGACACATCCACACTTAATGTCCCTGAGACGAATGGGCAATGCTGACACATGAACTATGGTTGTATATACCTCTTAAGTCTTTTGTCTTATAGGTATTATAGGATGACAATTAAGGTTATATTTTTGCTCATCTACTAAAATACGCAGTTACTACTGAAGAGAACCATAGTTACTCTGTCATTCTGTCATTATATAGGCGAGCTAGCTCCAATGATAAGATAGTAGGAAACCCCAGTCAGTTTTGAATAACTGTATAAGTACAGGACAAGAATTGGAAGGACACAGGTTTGTTAGAAATCGGTAATATAAACAGGTTTGTTTATCCAGTTCCCTAGGTTTATCCGGGGGGAGTATGCTGGAGGTTATAGGTTGAGGAAAGTGCTGCACATACCATAGCACTAGATAACAATTGATAACACCTGAGAACACCTGATACCATATGATAGCATATGGTATAGCGTGACATACACTCCAATACCATGATTTAATATTCGGGTCCCCCATTGACCGGCTACCATAGTGGCATCCACGGTGGTTCAAGGAAGCTAGGGAGGAGATGTGCTTACAGTGTTTAGAGTACTTAGAGTGCTTACAGTACTATAGTAAGGTTAAGTTGATAGTTTACCATAGTAAGGTTAAGTTAATTTTCCGGTTAAATACTGACTACAAGTTATATGTATTCCGTGTTTGTAGGACACAAGAGTACGCTGGACGTGTAAATTACAAAATAACATACACATCCCTGAGAGGGAGTCGTCCTTCTCTTGTAATCGTCATGTCTACTGTTCGTAGACGGGGGTGGGAGGGAGGGGTAGAGGGATGGGAGGGGAGGGTTTCAGCATTGTTTTCTTAATTTGCTTAAACTTATGTTCTCTTTTCGCATATATTTTTCCATTTACATTCTCCTTTTCCTTTCTCTTCTTCTTCTTCTTTTTCCTTTTTCCCACCTCTAGTTTACTCGGTGGTCAATGGTACACATACACCCTACAGTCTCGCAAGGCCAAAACCCATCAAACATACCTAACAGGTACTTATAGCTGTAACTTTACTAATGCTCTGAATGATCAAAATGATGAACTAATCCAAAAACAAAATGATACCCCATACTGATCTTATTAAAATTGTCTCATTGAACGTAAAGGGCCTAAACCATCCGGTCAAGAGGAAAAAGATTTTGGATTATATCCATAAGCGGAAGACGGACATTATCCTTCTCCAGGAGACAAAATTAGATGAAAAACTCGCAGAAACACTCAAGGGCAACCAATACACTGAGGTTCTCTGCTCAGGTGCCAAAGGGAAAAAGAACGGGGTCATAACTATGATCTCAAAGAGATCCAGAATAAATCTAACATCACACTCTACAGATAAACAAGGGAGATGGATTATCTCCAAATTACAGAAGGAGAATTCTGAACTTTTTGTAACCAATATATACGCTCCTACGAATGATGACAGCGAATTCTGGGAGGATCTGGAAGATAATATTAAACTGATTCCAGATTCAGCAACCTCAGTTATCGCAGGTGACTTTAACCTCCCACTAGATCCAAATATAGATAGGAACTCATCCTGCAAATTGAAGCCAAACAAATCACACAAAGCCCTTAAACACCTCTGTAATAGGTGTAACACGATAGACGCGTGGAGGCTACAGAACCCGACTGAGAGGGAATATACATTTTACTCTTTCCCTCATAACTCATACTCCCGCATAGACTACTGTTTAATTTCAGGGAATGCTATTAGTAGGATTTACCAATCTACAATTGAACCAAGAGTTGTATCAGACCACTCTTCTGTCACACTAACACTTACAGACTCATCCACCCCTCTCAAAGAACCTCTTTGGATATTCAATGATGAAGTACTAGCCTCACCTGAAAACAAAAAAGTAATTGAAGATGCGATCAAAAACTACTTACTTGATAATAAAGAGAACGATACTTATCACCTTATAAGATGGGAAGCCCTAAAACTACTGTGAGAGGAGTAATTATAAAAATTAAATCCAACATGAATAAGGAAGCAAACTCACATCTAGCTTCTTTAGAGGAAGATATCTCAAAACTAGAAAAATTACACATCCTTAAAAATGACCCAGGAACGCTTACGAAAATCCTAAATAAAAAATACGAATACAACAAGATAATTAGTACGAGAGCGGGTATCTGGATAAACAAACAGAAAAGTCGTTGTCTCTGTGAGGCGAACAAAGCCAGGAGAACATTAGCCTCTTATTTAAAATTTAAAAGCCAGAGATACGCGATCACTGCTATTAAAGACGAAAAAGGAAATACCCAAACTAATGCCAACAAAATTGCTGAGATATTTAAAGAATTTTACCAAAACCTGTATAATTCGAACCTAAAGTGAATCTGCAGAAGATGCAGAAATATTTAAATGAAGCATCCCTAAAATCGTTAAGCGATGAAGAAAGGGATTCTATTAATGGCCCGATCAATATGGTAGAGTTGGAGAAAGCCATTAAGAAGTTAAAAGTAGGCAAAGCTCCAGGCCCAGAAGGGTTCAATGCATCTTTCTATAAAGAGTTTGGTGAACTCCTAAAGCAACCTCTGCAGCTCCTTTATCATCAGTTTGCTTCATCTGGACAAATAACGGGTACCCCAGCTGAGGCAATAATTACCGTTCTCCCAAAGGAGGGTAAAGACAACCTACTGACTATGAACTACAGACCAGTTTCTCTCCTAAATCTGGACTGCAAATTATATGCCATGATTTTATCGAACCGAATACAAAAATACATTGCCAAACTTATACACTCCTCCTAAACAGGCTTCCTAAAACAAAGATTGTCTAGCGACAATACTAGAATTGTCTGCCACGCCATTGAAAAAGCAAAATTAATTAGCTCGCCAACTATTGCCATAACGCTGGACGCGGAAAAAGTGTTTGATAAGGTAGATTGGACATTCTTACAAGCGACACTCAGGAAACTCAATCTGGGGGATAATCTGATCCAAATGATCATGGCACTTTACCATAACCCCAAAGCTAGAGTTAGAGCGGGAGGTGCTCAGGGCCAGACTGGGAACAGAAACCGGCCCTGGCAAACTGCTCAGCCGGCCCCCCCTGGGGTGAGGGGGAGTGCAGCCGAGCAGTTTGCAAGGGCCGGTTTTGGCCGATTTTGTTACCGGGGCCGATATTGCCGACCCCGGTAACAAAAACGGCCCCCTAGGGGCCCAAAACCGGCCCCCACCCTAGCGGCCTACCGGCGAAATGCCCGGTGCCCGCTATGGCCAGTCCGGCCCTGGAGGTGCTCTCTCTTCCTCCTTCTCACTGAAGCAAGGAACCAGACAAGGGTGCCCCCTGTCTCCTTCACTGTTCCTCTTGGCTATTGAGCCCTTCCTTCAGTATCTAAGAGCAAACCAGAATATCCCTGGCATAGTCTTTGGCAAAACTAATTTTAAGGTTGCAGCCTATGCAGATGATATACTGGTGGTAACCAAAGAAGCAGCCACAGCCATCCTGGCTCTTATGAAATCTATTCAGGATTACACTGAGGTATCGGGCTACACCCTTAATAAAGACAAGACAGAAGTAAAACTACTTGACCTATGCGGGTCCAGAGATGTTTTGGGGGACTCCAGGCTGACATGGCAGACAGGTACGATTAAGTATCTAGGTATTGAATTCTCAAACGACCTGATTTCTACACTAGAGGAAAACGAAACTATCATCATTAAAAAAATCACAGACCTTTTAGATGGATGGTCACCAAAATTCTTAACATGGTGGGGTACAATAGAAACGGTAAAAATGATGATAAAACCTCTCATAAACTATCTCATCAGTATGATGCCCATGACACTCTCAGATAACTTCCTCAAGAAAATAGATACATCCATCAGTAAGTTTTTGTGGCAAGGGAAAAGAGCAAGGATTAACATAGGAAAATTAAAACTTGACAAGAAAAAAGGAGGCGTTGGGCTTCCAAATTTTAAGAATTACCAAACGGCCTACCTCTGTAAACAAGGGTCTGCTTGGTTCAGGGATAACCTTGAATACAGACCCCAGTGGCTACACGTAGAACTAAATTTGCTTAATGATATCCGGCTTCAGGCTATAATGACTATGCAGGTCTCAACACTCCAAATACATCATACTTAACACGAAAAAAGCTCTGTCACTCCTTGACACACTATCCAATACAAAAATTGGTGCCTCAAACATAGTGGCGATTTGGCATAACCCCTTAATAAGAATAGAAAATAAAACAATCTATTGGAAGGAATGGTCACAAAAAGGCATTAATTTTATCAAAGACCTCTACGAGAATACTTCACCCATTCCATTCTCTGTCCTCAAAAGAGAAAGAGGGTTAACTGACATAGACTTTTACAAATTCCTTAAACTTAAGGTACAGATTTCTAAACTGGCTACGAACCCTTCTCCCTCTTCACTCCCTTCCAAATTGAACAAGTTGTGTAGCACCAACCACATGGTCTCAAGAATATACAAAGCCTTACTTCCTGAGCCTCATAAGGCCCATAAATCTAACGAGGGGAAGTGGGAGTCTGAACAGAATAGCAAAGCAATTAAACCGGATTGGGAGCTAATCCATATGATGCCCTTTAAACACAAAATATCCCCCACACTCTCTCAAACAAAATACATGTTAATAAATAGGAGCTATTGGACACCTGCTAGACTACACAAACTTAAACTTATCCAGTCTCCACAATGCTGGAATTGTAATTCCCAAACAGGCGATTTGCCACACATGCTTCTCCTCTGTCCGCTATTACAGAACTACTGGAACAAGGTCCTTAATCATATCTCCCAGACACTCAACATCTCCCCTGTGAAAGAGATATCGTATATCTTATTTGGTTTCCAGGACCCGGACCTAAAAGGGGATGATGACCGCTTTCTGCTTGACCTAATGCTGACCTTGGCATGTAAAATAGTCCTGTGTAATTGGAAAAGCTTTAATAAAATTTCATACAAAACCTGGCAAGAATGGCTCACTTTCATGAGGGGTGCGGATAACACCGCTCTTCAAGTTTCCCCTTGGAAACCAAGACACAGGAAAATATGGAAATCCCTGGATGATGCAGCTATGGTTTTTAAACCCCCTTGAAATCTACTCGGCTATCCAAATCAGAAGAATCAAAAGGCAGCACAGCAAGAGCTGGATTACGTCCACCCCATCATACAGTTAACATGTTGAGGAGCTGTGAGCTGTCTCAATGCGGCGTGTGTACCCCTTGGCCCCGAGTTAGTTCTCTTTTCTTCTTCCTCTTTCTTATTGGTTAACTACGTACTTATTTACTTATTTATTTATTTTCTTTATATTGTTTACTTTACCTTACTTTCCTTAGACTCCATTGGAGGATTGAGGTTATGTAATGGAGTCGATATAAACTTGCGATATATGATCACAATTGTAACTGTGGCACATCGCTAATAGCGACCAGAAGCAGGCAAGATTCGTAGGGTGTCTAATCAAAATGAAGTAGAGCCACAAGGCTCTTTCCAGCCGATGTACTTTGTCAATTATATGATACCATTTCTGTCTATGCAATTGTACCGTTTGTATGCATCTTTACCAAAGTATTATCAAAACAAATAACTTCTATCCTCTCGGATTAGCGACGTGAGCGCTGATATAAGGTAATTCTTTGTTTTATTGTACTTTCTGTATTGTTTTGGCAAAAATCTATAAAAAATTACTGAACAAAAAAAATATATCCTTGCCAAGAACATGTTCTTTCTTGGCCCAAATCTTTAACCACAGTGCTAGTGGCCGGAATGCCAATTCGTCTGACAGAAAGGCCATCCCCAACTCTTGATGCACCGCATATGACGAAGTGCTTTGTGGTAAAGAGAGTAACCGTCTCAAGAAAGTGGTTTCTATGACTTGCAGGGCTCCAGCGCAGCGTAGCCCCAAATCTCACTCCAATAGCTGGCCTTTGCAATGCACTTGGCTCTATAGATCTGCAGAAGAGCCCGTATAGGTTTCCCCCCCACAATGGAAGCAAAGTTAAAAACGGCTGCGGTCGCTCTGACCATCTCCCCCTTCTTCCTGGTAATCAGAGGGAACCAGCTCAGTGCGTTGTCAAACACTACTCCCAGATAGGAGAAAATATTTTAGTTTGGAATTGTCAAGGTTCCTATCTTAAAAGTAAAATGCTGGGGTACCTGAAGAATGATTTACTGTGATTGACCAACAGATCCAAGTCTCCCATAAAGTGAACGAAGGAATTTAACAAAAGTTGTAACCCCCTAGCAGTCCTTGCCATGAGGACAGCATCATCTGCATATAGGAGAACCGGCAAGCTTCGCTTGCTCACCTGTGGGCAATCGGCTCGTACCTCCAAGAGGACCTTCTCCAGGGAGATAATATATAAATTAAAGAGAAATGGGGCCAAGAAGCACCCTTGGCACACCCCTCTCCTGATGTCAAACTTATGGGTTACCTTAAGATCTTTTGAATTGCAGACAGCAGTTTTTGTCCTTTATGAAGGTCCTTTAGAAACAAGATGATATCCCTGTCGATACCCATAGAGGACATCAACTGCCATAGTTTCGGTCTGTTAACCCGATCAAAAGCTGAGGATAGATCCATGAACGCTAGGTGAATCGAACCGGTGCGCGTCACAGTGTACTTGTTCAATACCATATTTAAATTTAAGCATTGTT
Source organism: Calotriton arnoldi (assembly GCA_963921515.1). Lineage (NCBI taxonomy): Eukaryota > Metazoa > Chordata > Amphibia > Caudata > Salamandridae > Calotriton > Calotriton arnoldi. Next base: position 292,874 of record CAWUFW010005055.1, on the reverse strand, counting down.
CCGCAGTTGAGCACCCGGAACGGAAGCCGTATTGTACCTCAGATAAGATATGATTCTCATCTGCCCAGGTTACCAGTCGGTCTAAAACCATACAACCCACCCCCTTCACCACAGAGCCCAAGAGGGAAATGGGTCTATAACAAAGGGTGCTGTCCCGATCACCTTTTTTAAAGACAGGAACAATAGTTGATAAAGCCCAGGAATTAGGGCAGCCAGCCTGGACTGAGGCATTAATAACTGCTGTCAATACGGGCACCCAAGTTTCCACTTCTGTAATATAATGATCTGGGGGAATGCCATCGGGTCCCAGGGCCTTACTTTTTGACAGCCCCATAACACCAGCTCTGACCTCCTGGGCTATAATGACAAGGTCAGATGTATCTTCCTCCCATTCCAGCCCTTCTACCGGCATGATGTCATTCTGAAAAGTGCCCGCAAAATGTTTCACCCAATCTTCCTCTGGGATATGGCCGACCATTAGATTGCCGGTATCACCAGTTAAAAATGGATTGCTAATGATGCTCCAGAATTTGGAGGAATTGCTCAAGGTACTAGCCTCCACTAATTCCGACCAGTCCTCCTCCTTCAAGACAGACTTTCGCTTTGCTAAGGCAGTCTTGTAAACTCTCCGGAGGTGCTTAACAGGCACTTGGTGATGAGGCGTCACTCCTAGTGCCTGCTGCAATTGCCTGGAGGCTCTAGAGCATTCCGTATCGAACCATCTCGGTCCAAAAATGAAGGGGCACCCACCTGGGGCCTGTAATAGCTTCGCTATACTACTAGAAATACATCCAAAAGCTTCCAAGATGTCCGTTGGAGAGGTCTCATTATTGTGACAGATGGCAAACTCTCTTTGACACTGAGATAAGAGGGATTCGCAAAACTGCTCTGAGATAATTTGACCCCACTTTAATCTCCTCCCACCATCTACCGCTTTAAGGGGCACCACCAATGCCTGCTTGATAGGTTTGTTAACTCTGGGCCATTTTGTTAAGACACAAACAGGGTTATGATCGCTAAAAACACTCATCATAACTGAGAATGCCTTAATCAGGGAAAAAAGGGTGCCGAGACAAAAATAAAATCAATGATAGACTCGCTCCCTCTCCCAATAAATCTTGGGACAATATCAGTTTTATGTGGGGGCTGTTTAATCATTGCCGAAATTAGGTCAAATTAATTCAGTAAGGTGTTAAGTGCGTTGCCCTGGGTGGAGTGTTCCATATGCAGACCTGCCTCCCGTGCACATCCCATGGCTTGCAACCCCCCTTGTCTGATATCTCCACACGTATGAATGTTAAAGTCCCCAGCTAAAAATAGGTAGTGGTACCTCTGCACTCTTAAATTTATGTTCCGTAATGTGGCCTGCAACCGGGTGATATTACATTCTTCCCCATGGGCATCTCCCACGTTATAAAAGTTTAAAAGCAAATGCTCGCTTTTATCACTCCGGAGCAGCATCACTTGTAGAATGGAAGAATTGTGGATCAGATGGATAGAGCTACCCTTGATTGCTATTGAGACAAAGGTAGCAAGTCCCCCCTTTGCTTGTCCTGACCATGATGGGGTAGCTGGCACGAAAAAGGTTTTATAACCTTTCAAATGAAAACTATTCTCTACAGTCCAGGTTTCCTGAAGGCAGATCACATCAAATTGTTTAACAAGGAGTAGGCAGCCAGGACCCTCGATCTTACTCGCTATCCCTGCAATGTTCCACGAAGTAAAGCTACACCCTATACGCTCATGGGGCCCCAAATCTAAGGGCCTGCCCCCCCTTGGTGTGGTAAGATATCTATGGCCAAAGGGTCAATACACCGTCAATCACATCCATCTTGTGTATTCACCCCATTTGATTGACTATGGTGTGTAAAGTACACATGCCTGGTTTGCAAATGGGAGCAGTATTTCAGCCCTCGAGTATTTTTCGGTTCATACACATAATGGTTGAAGTAATTATTTGCTGAAAACATGCATTTGCCACGCAATGTTTTTCCTGAAATTGAATGCGCACTAAAATTTTATTTCAGAGCGGAGTTTTGTGCTGTAAATGCAAGTGCCAAAGTCCAGCAAGTTTACATAGCAGTTTAAGCCAGCTTTCCGTTTGACATGGATAACCTTTTCTTGCAACTGTTTTTGGTTTTTGGGAAACATTTTGCTAAATTAATTTTTGGTGGATTTCTTACTAGAAAACACTTTTGATGAATTTTGCTCTCGCACTGACTTTCTTTTTTACCCAAACGAGTGACAATATTAATATACAGGGACTGCACCTACTGAACCAACATTTCCACCTTGCACCTGACTCCTACCTCGTTCTTGGTGACTCTCTGGCGCTGAGGTTTGGGGTATCGCCAAGAGTCCCTGTATCCAACAGGAAGAGAATAGATTCTGCAGGAAGCTACTAGACGTCCCAATTTCTACACCCCAATATATTTGCCATAGGGAACTCAATCTAAACTTTATAGAAGATTTTATTAAGGCCCGTCCTGCCCTCTTTTGGTTATCCGTTTGGAAAAACCCGGCCGCATCCCTAACGAGAGAGATCATTAGTGATTGCATTGGATGTGAGAAAGGGAAGTACATTGTTGTATTCCGCTTTAGGTGTCCGTATATAGGCTTTCCTGAAACATGTCCTTATATAGGCACAATTCGCATTGCCCTTACATAGGCATAAAAACCCAGTCCTTATTTAGGCATTAGCCATGCACTCCAAATACAGGCATGGTCACCGACATCCGTCCAACCTAACGTCACAACGAGTTCTTAGAAACCAGACCCTTAAGCTCTTGGTAGTTCCCCTAGCACAGGATTATTGATTTCTCCAAGAACTCATTTATTATGCATGAACCGCTATTCCTTAAGGGTTCATTCCTGACGTCTTCCTCTGTCCGACTCCACGTCAATGCTAACATTCCAAGGCACCTACCAGGTATAAATATACCTTCCCTTGCCCAAGCAAGTTAGGAGGAGAATTCAACTTTAGAGGAGCCCGTGTCCCGGCCTGACGCACTGAGAAGAGACGCTGTCATCCCTGCTCACAGAGAATCCAGCTTCCAGTGTTCTGACTCCCTTCGCGGGGTGTTAGAGTTCGAGACTCGGAAGGAGATTCCCACCTCTCTCATTCTCAAGGTATGGAGCTGACTAGAACCTAGAGGGACTCTTGGCATACTAGATTCTTGGCATACTAGACTATAGCATACCATACTATAGAATACTCCACCTACTTCTTACCTTGCACTACACTTAAGTTAGGTTAGGTACACTGGGGTAGAACTAGCTTAGAGAAGCATCTTATGAGTACTCGCATTTTTAGCTTATGTTATTAATGTATATGAATATATGTGTCATAGCTAAAAGATAATGCTAGCACAGTATTATTTCTTTCTACTGCTTACGCTGTACATTATATATCTCGCTTACTGTCTTGTGATCATAACAGCTCATATCTCTTACACGAGAAACAAGACTGTTCAATCAATCATTTTATTGAAACGCCCGTCTATTCTTTCTGTGTAACTCTGAAGAAACTAAGCATGCACGATTAGCTGAGTGAAACTGTTATCTATTGTTTCCACGATTCTGAGAGCGTTCCGATTCTAAAGGGAAACAAAGTTGTCATGTTTATGCGGTTGCCAGAAACTACTCCCTTCTTGTTCACAAGGAGTTTCTAGTGGCCTCTGAGTTAGCTGGCACAAAGTAATTAAGTTTAATATACTCGATAGGGACATACTGACCTCAGTCCTATGTCAAGTCTATAGGGAATATTATTCCAATGCGCAGAGCCTATTATGGAAATAGGAACTACACTACATGGTGCCCAACGGTTTGGTAAGGCACTAATTTAACGCTAGATACTGAGTAACTCAGTCGTGCTTTTCTCTCAGAGACCCCTACTCACATACTCCATAAGACGTCTGGAGTGGGGAGGGTTAAATATCCGCCAAAGCTAAATAGGACAAAACCCTATATATTAGCTGCTTGGTTTGTTCAACGTTGAAGGATACAGTGTTCCAAAATATTGTGCACCTTATCTTTTGTTTCCTTGAAACTTGTTCTGCATTTTTCAAAAAACAATGTCTGACACCGAGAATGGTGTAGCTGCGGCTGACCCAGTCGTAACAGCTTTTAACTTTACAGGTTTAAATGAAACCGAGGAGGGTGTTATAGACATCGCTCCAAACTTAAGGAGAGCCATCACTCTAAAACTTATAAAACACGGCCTACCACCAAGAGGAGGTAGAGCCGTTTTCGTGATAGAGGCACACAAATCCTTTCATTCAGAGGTATTCTATTCATGGATAGTATTCCCAGAATCAAATCCAGTCACAAGAGTGTTTCACTTCTACAAAGAAGATGAACCACCAGAGGAATATATTCCTTTCGAGGATATTGAAATTCCACTCACATACCAGGAGCATCATCTCTGGTTTAAAAGCGCCCTAAAACATCACAAAAACATCACCAGGCTCGGTCCACTAGGTATACCAGGAGCAACATGGCCGATTCTAGCCGGCTACACACCTCATCCTGACATTGATGTAATGTCAGACGAGGAATTACTTACTCAACTACAAGAGTTAATACAAATTTACAGACAATTAGTCCAATATGTCATGCGGACTTTCACAGTCCAACCACCAATGACCATTCCAAATCAAACCCCTCAACAGGGGAATACACTAAAAATTACTCCACAGGCTTTACACGCAGTCATGGGTAAAATGCCCACAAAACGTGAGCAAATTCCATTCTGGATAGCTCAAAAAATTACTCAAATCGAAGCAGTATTTCCTAATACTAGCCCTTATGAGAAACACAGAATCCTAACAATCTGTTTACCAATGGGGATCACACCACAACTGGAAGATTCCACCACTTGGGGCGCAGTCTTTGCTGCCATCTATACTAAAACACATGGTGTTCCATCAATTGCAGTAATACCAGATGTCCTGAAACAAATTCAAAATGAATACGGGGCAGAGCCTGCTCTGAATTTAGGTATGAAATTACTGAAAAACTTCGACCAGGTCTCAACAATAATATTATCTAATATTAAAGGGGAGGCAGCATCAGTGGCGATCCGCCAACGCTTAAGGAATTTGATGTAACAGAACATCAACATGAACTACCCAGAATAATAGAACAATCTTATGCAGATTTAGGCAGAGATAGTTTGGGTGGAAAACCTTTGAAGCCAAAACTATCTGAAAGTCCTGAGAAGGACTCTATTAAACAAACTCCTACATCTTCTAAAAAGAAGTGGGAAACTAATAAACAAAATTCAAACGAGACACGTTCTCAATACCGAGGTAGGTCTCCTCAAAAGGAGCCCTCTGAAAGGAGGTATAACCTCAGGAATAGGGATAATTTAAGAAAACCTGACAGGTATCAAGATACTGATACACGTTCCTCTCATACCTTTCAGATATCGTCACAGACATCGGAAAGAAGAGGACGGTCAGAACATAAAGCAGAACGCGTGAAATCCAAAGACGATAAACACGTTCAGAAAAATAAATCAAAACCTCAATTCTCAAAAGAAGGTAGCAGGTCTGAAGATCAGACATGCCGAGAATACTGAGAACACAGCTCAAGAACGGAGAATGGGCTCAGACAATGCTGGACAGTGCAGCAGAAGTCACAATAGCTCGCCAGAACCTGAAGGAACTTCTGGAGATAGTGGACTTGAATGAGTACATCACAGTAGAAACTGTAGACACCAGGGTTAGTTCTCCACAAAAGTTATATGAAATAACACTCCGAATAGAGGGAGACATACCAAGAAAAGTAAAAACACTCTTTTGGGAGAAACTTTCAAGGGGTTATGATATACTTCTAGCAGAAAAAGACTGGCCACCACACTTTGTCAGGGAGTGCCCACATGGCGAGGACATTATTATGCCTGCCTTCTCCAACCATATTCCAATTCACCAAAAATATAATTATGCCAGGAAATGGGCAGTTGCCCAGGCCCCAGCATTATATAAAAATCATGTAGGATGGGATGAGGACTCACCTCACCACAAAATACAGTTAAAAAATCAACCTACTGCACAAAGGCAGTACCCAATAAAGCAAGAAGCTAAAAAACAGGTCAGGGAGATCTTAGATCAACTTGAATACCAAGGGGTGATTGAAACATGCACCTCCTCAATGAACAATCCTTTGTATCCTGTATCCAAACCAGACAATACATATCGTCTAGTTTTGGATTACAGACACTTGAACACTTGTTCTAAAACATTTGCAGTGCAAAATGCACATAGTACAGCATTAATGAATAACATTGTGCGTAAAAAATATAAAACCACATTGGATATTTCAAATGGTTTCTTTTGTCAAAACATAGCACCTGAAAGCAGGTACTTAACAGCTTTCTCAATAATGGGGACCCAGCGTCAATTTTGTAGACTCCCACAAGGATTCAAAAATAGCCCGGGGATATTCTCAGCAAGGGTAACAGAGTTACTACAAATTTATGATAATGAGGCATTGCCATATGTCAATGACATCTATCTGACAGACGATGACCTGGATAGGCACTTGAACAGGGTGAGTACCATTATATTGGGCTTCGCCTCAGAGGGCTATAAATTAAACTTTAAAAAATTCAGAATTGCCCATCTCAATGTCCTTTTCTTAGGATATGAGCTTTCAAGTGAAGGCAAGAGCCTAGCAGCTAACTTTTTAGAAAAATGTGCGCTGCTCCAACCTCCAAAAACGCTGAAAAATGTACAATCCATCTTGGGTTTCCTAAATTTTGGAAGAACTTACATTCTAAATTACGCAGAAAGGGTTAAACCTCTCTACGAATTAATCAAACCTGATTTTTCAACAAAACATTGGACACAGGAACACACAGAAATCCTGCGTTCACTCCAAGCTAACATGTTAGCAACTAATCACTTACAAACACGCGTAAGTAGACGCAATTTAGTGATCCGAATAATTTCGGGACAATGCGGATTCACCTATTTAACATTTAATGAGGGTGAAAAAGTACCAATAGAATACAAATCACATTTGTATACACAAGCAGAAATGCGCGTCACTTCGACAGAAAAAATTCTGACAGCAGTTCAAACCGCTGTAGCAAAAGAAAGAGCTCTAGCTCAAGGAAAACGCATTATTGTCGTAACCCCAGTACCGGCCTTAGAGGCGGTTACAAAAGCGAGCATTCCAAATGCAAAAGCTTTACATCCTAGATGGATACAATGGGTTAATTCTCTTGCTGCAACAGATGTTGAATATGTTTTTGATCCTGATTTAAAAACACAAGCGTTCCTGCAATATGAACATGAATGTCCTCTGCCCACTGAAATTCTGCCTCTCGATCAGTACAAATTTATAATTTATATTGACGGATCAGCACAACCCGCTACAGGGAGTAAGCAAGCTTAAAGTGCAGCGTGCGCAATCGTTAAAGGTCGCATGCGAGATGGTAACTTCAGACCAATGGTCACTAAAACTCAATCTCTAGGAGATTGTACAGCTCAGCGAGCTGAACTACAAGCATTCAAACTGGCACTTGAAAGTACAGATCGCGAATTCCCCACAGTAATAGTGTGCTATTCTTTTTACTGTGTTCAGTCATATAATGAATATATATAGAAAATTGGCTTGAAAACGGGTTCAAAGATGCAAAAGGTGGCACAATAAAGCATAAAACGCTTTGGGAACAAGTAGTTCAGTTGAAAAACGAACTACCAAAAGCTCACGTGATACACACGCTGAGTCATCAACGTGATGGCGTTCACGCTGCAGGGTATTCATTGGCTGACGAAGCCGCAAAGGGGGCTGTTCAGACGGCTTCTGTAGCTGCGATCACTCGTTCAAAAACGAGAACAGACAGTGAGATATTGTTGGCTGTCAATGCTTCAAGCAAAGGCAGTGGTGCAGCGTTACCAAAGAAATTTCCACTCAAGTACTCTTATGTAATTGATGCGAACAACATTCCTTTTGCTCAAATCCCTGGAGTGGGGGATAGGGTAATTCCAAACATGGAACGTAGAGCAGCTTTGATTTATGAAGCACATCTGGGGGAGGGTCTGTCACATCAAGGGATCTCTAAAACAATATTAACATTAAAAGAGATGTACTGGTGGCCTGGAATGAATACACAGATTCACATCTTCATCGATGACTGCATAGACTGCAATAGACAGCGTGGTGCAGAACGCCATCAGACACCAGACTACGAAGTAGCCTGCCCAGTACAGACACCATTGTTGGACAGCATTAGACTATCTACGCGCAGGCGTCCCTTTGGACAAATGCAATCCCAAAAATACTAAGTCAAGGTTCCTATGTATATGGCCTCAGCGCTCGGCTGACGCTCGAACTGTTATAAAAGATTTGCGAGTCTTTATCGGCACATACGCAATAGGCACACTTCATTCTGACCAGGGCCCTGCGTTTAGCTCTCGGGCTTACAAAGAAGCCATGGCCAGTTTGGGCGTTGCATTGCGGTACTCCTCTCCATTTCATCCTGAGGAAATTCTGTTGTGGAAAGGAAAAACCGGGACATAAAGCAGTCTATAACAGCTAGAGTATTAGGTTCGGGTGATGGGTGGGTCAAACATCTTTATGGGGTCCAACGCTCATTAAATAATTTGCCAAGAAGTTCTCTAGGGGGGGTCACTCCATATGAGGTCCTATTTGGGACAAGAATGTGGGTTCCTGATCTCGAATGTAAAGGCACAGTGATGGAAAATAAACCCTTTGATATCAAAGATCGTTTGGCTGTTTTACAGGATCTAAATGAACTAAGATCGAAACAAAGCAACGTGTTCCTGAAGCCAACCACCACTGGGGAAACACCGGCAGTCCCAGCAAGGCCTGTCTGGATCCCAAAAGTTGGGGATCTAGTCAGAGAGAAAATTGCAGACAAGAAGGAATTTGGACCTTCTTACAGACAACCAGTACCTGTCCTAGCCGTCCACGGTACAAGAACAGTACTTCTGCCGCCCCTTGCTGGAAAAAAGGAGAAAAGATTTGTGTCAATCGACCTCATCAAACCACAGTATGTGGCCAATACTAAATAGTAGGCCTCGTGGACTCCGACCTAGTAGCAGACGCACTCCTCTCGCTACTATCCAAGAGGTTCAGACTGAAAGACTCATAACCATCGAGAATTCAGCAGTAACAGATGAAGGACTAAGCAACAATGCTATGGAACTCATCCCTCTTGAAACTCAAGTAACAGTTCGTCCAGATACACCTGTCTACACCAACGTAACACGTGATCAACTGGTTCCAGCGATTTCAACGAATCCTGATGCAATTTAAACAATTGACCGAACTGCTTCTGGCTATTTTATTAACTTTGATACGTTTTCTGAGGATCCGAGTGAGCCTGAAACGACGCCAGCATCAAAAACTTTCAAGCAACAAGTACAAGACTTTTTTCATTTTCTGAAAGAGACTTATCTGGTTTCACCATGGATTGAAATATGGACTATTTCTGGAATATTTTTCTTTCTGTTTTGGCTAGCTTAGGTTATGACTCTTAGCATGCTTATAAATGGCAGATACATCCATATGGACACTGAAAGTAAAAATGTGAACTTACTTTTAAAACCACACAAATCTTCCCATCGTGAAACAAGAGACTTGTCAGCAGTGAACATCACAGCCGTTCCTATACAGGATGGTATAGTGTGGGACAAAACAGATTTCGACATATTCGGCCCGACTGAACTTTTGAACATTCCACATTTATTTAAAATTTCGTTAAGTGATTTTATTACCTCCAGTACCTATTCTGCTGATTGGGACTTTGAGACTATTAATGATATGATGTCTGATCTAGAAAAGTCTGCAGCATTCTCTAACAATGAATACTTAGAAGGTTCATCAGACTATGAACAGCTTTATTGTTATAACCATTATGGTCATCATTTCTTGCATAAATCTGCAACACCTAGAAATGTGTTTATGTTTAATCAATGAGAACATTGTCCTACACCACCAAAAGGTAGTTCAAAAACGTTTTCAAATAAGTTTCCATATTTTTCAGGGTACAATACATCTGATCCAGAATCATTTTACTATAAGAATGTAAACAAAACAGGTCAGAAAATTATGTTAACTAATACAAAACAGATTTATTCTGCAGCCTTTATTACCCAACTGTCTAGACAAGGATTTGACTTTTGGAAAGTCACAATAGACACAAAAACTGTCTGGGGTTCTAAAGATTGGCAAGTGCAGGGGATTGAAGCTTTGTTTAGAGCATGTATCATCCCACATCAAATAATGTTTTTGAATGACACTGTGCAACAAACGTCTTGCCTTGGTTTAGCCAAGATCAAAGACATGAATACACCTTCTGTACCAACACCTGCAAATAATAGCACTACACAGGGAGCGGTCACAGTAGACACAATACTACAAACCAACAGAACAGATCCTGATTGGAAAAAATGGTTACTCTGGCCCACAGATACAAACATCTGTCAAGAAAGATTCCTGAATAGAATACAGGGCTTTACTATCAATAGGCCAGACCCACGATATGTTCAAAGACAACATCCAGGGGTAGTAACAACATACAGTGTAGGAAAATTGTGCCTTGACTGGTTACAAAAATCTACACTTGAAGGATGTGAAACAACACTTATCTTTACTTAAAGAAGACACAGACCTTAGGGAATTCTTGCTAGGACCAAGAAAACCGCGTCAAAAACGTTTCATATATGCCGGCATCTATGCTGCTCATAATGAGATATGGAAGGTTTCACAGGCAGAGGCCGCAGAAAGAATACGTGAACTTGATCGTATTAACTTAGAGAAATCTCTCACTGTGGTCGACAATGGATTAACAACTTTGTCATCCAGAATTTATTCATTGGACAACATTGTATCCTCTGCTATTGACATACTGGAACAAGATTTAGCCATGTTACAACAAGGCCAATCTCAGTTACGTTCTATTATGTTATTAAGCTGCAATCTTTGCGTGCGGGCTATGTGCCTTGGCGTTTTATCAACACGTCGTCTCTGTTTGCAGAATACAATCTAACAGATAAACAGATCGAACTGGTACAAAGGGGAGCAAAGTATACAGTGCTGAACATTGAAAAACTGGAAAAATAACCATTTACGGTAGCAGAAAAACCAGCTACAGAATGGCTTATTCATGGCAAAATAACTCTGCCTGTCTCTACTTTTCATTTTCAGTATTGCCTCAAACAAATGCAAGCAGGCAAATATGAAAGGTTGGGTAAAGAATACATTAAGACATCCTGGGATTTACCTTACAAATACAGATGTTGGAGTGGGGATCGTGAAGTGTTTCTAAGCGGTACATACTGTGAAAATGCACTAAGTGGTTCACTCATATGTCAGGACATTTCTTTACACGGGGCTTGTAATGGTTCTGTGGCAAACTTGTCCTGCCACCAGCAGGGTACACCAGCTGCTGTGATTAATCCAACGTTTGGACAACTTTCTAACGGGATTTACCTCATGTTGAATGATCAGAGTTGCTGTGGCATGTTGCCAGGCATCCCATATCTGGTAACGGTCGGCTCCAGGGTTACTTGTTGTATGCAAGTATTGTTCCCCCAAACAGAGACAGTCAGGGAGTCGCCTCTATGGCCTTCATTGAATGTTTCTTTTATACGTTTTGATACTTTAAGCAGAATGAAAGTCATGCTTTTACCACAAACCGTGCCTTTGACCTCGGCCAAAGAAACCTATGATTTGCAAATTGCAAGGACTTCGGCTGAGATACAGGCTTTAATTCATACAAACTGCCCTATACATTTCGTAGAAATGATGGGACATATCTTAAACATGTCGGATATGAGCGGAATTGTACATGTATTTAAGACCATCTGTTCAGGACTGTTAGCACCTTTTCAGGCAGTCCTTGGAATCATCCCAAACTTCGCACATTCGATGTTTGGTGGTGTGCCATTAATTCTAGCACTTGTTGCCGGAATCCTGTTTCTATTCCTACTACTACGCTATTGCAAGCCTACTCACCGGCATCACTCCGAGCGATGTGGAGAAAGCTCTCCTAGAACGGAAGTGCCGTGAGCGCATAGTGCAGCTTTTTGGCATACCTCGTCTACGGGAACTTAATACAACATGGTTCCTGTCATTCAGACCAATCTGGCAAGATTGCATCTTACCTGTCTACGCTGCCTGCTTTTCGGTGAAGAATGCATGCTAGACACCTGTCTAACACTCCCATCAGTCATGCCAATGGATATCGATACTCTGCTGGACCCGATAACAGCCCATGCTCTGTGTTGTCCCCAGAGGCTACCAATCCTGATGACGGCATTCATTGAGATCTCACAGACGCTTCCTGCTGCTGCTGAGGTACGAGATGGATCAACAGGCACACAGGTAACAACGGACGCGAACATTGCTGCGGCATCCTATACTGAAGGCGATGCTTCTCATCTCTGTGCAGTTAACCTTCTGAACGAGGTGTTCCAAATGTCACCAACATCGGTAGACAATATTTTGTCTATAGAAATAGATGATTTCATGTTTACACCAGACCCATACACTGACTTTGATTCGGCTCTCAGTGTACCAGGGACGCAATGAAATTTGGCCTCCATATTTTCAAAACAGAACAAAACTTGGAACTCTTCCTAAAAATTGAACTTTTTCTTTTTCTCTATTTTTGAAAATAAATGCAACTCAATCTGCTTACAGTAGAACTATTCATATAAAACAGACTTCTTTGAATACTTCCAGGGACACTTTGTCATCTTATTTACCAAAATTTCATGATATGCAATGGCTTTGATTTTTGAAAACTTATCAACCATTTCGTCATATGTATATATTTCTGTTTATTCATTCATGTTGCATTTTATTTATAATATATGCTTAGAATGAAAAAATGCTTTAAAATGTACAGTACCTATTGCATTACATGTTTTAGCAACAGTTTCTTTTAAAGACTTCTTTTTAATATGCTTTTAGAAATGTTTTTAGCAATATGTGGTACTCAGTTTAATGTTTAGCATTTAATGTTTAGCATTTAGTACTATCGTTCATTCGAAAGTGGAGTGGGTGTTGTATTCCGCTTTAGGTGTCCGTATATAGGATTTCCTGAAACATGTCCTTATATAGGCACAATTCGCATTGCCCTTATATAGGCATAAAAACCCAGTCCTTATTTAGGCATTAGCCATGCACTCCAAATACAGGCATGGTCACCGACATCCATCCAACCTAACGTCACAACGAGTTCTTAGAAACCAGACCCTTAAGCTCTTGGGAGTTCCCTAGCACAGGATTATTGATTTCTCCAAGAACTCATTTATTATGCATGAACCGCTATTCCTTAAGGGTTCATTCCTGACGTCTTCCTCTGTCCGACTTCACGTCAATGCTAACATTCCAAGGCACCTACCAGGTATAAATATACCTTCCCTTGCCCAAGCAAGTTAGGAGGAGACCTCGACTTTAGAGGAGCCCGTGTCCCGGCCTGACGCACTGAGAAGAGACGCTGTCATCCCTGCTCGCAGAGAATCCAGCTTCCAGTGTTCTGACTCCCTTCGTGGGGTGTTAGAGTTCGAGACTCGGAAGGAGATTCCCACCTCTCTCATTCTCAAGGTATGGAGCTGACTAGAACCTAGAGGGACCCTTGACATACTAGACTCTTGGCATACTATACTATAGCATACCATACTATAGAATACTCCACCTACTTCTTACCTTGCACTACACTTCGGTTAGGTTAGGTACACTGGGGTAGAACTAGCTTAGAGAAGCATCTTATGAGTACTCGCATTTTTAACTTATGTTATTAATGTATATGAATATATGTGTCATAGCTAAAAGATAATGCTAGCGCAGTATTATTTCTTTCTACTGCTTACGCTGTACATTATATATCTCGCTTACTGTCTTGTGATCATAACAGCTCATATCTCTTACACGAGAAACAAGACTGTTAAATCAATCCTTTTATTGAAACGCCCGTCTATTCTTTCTGTGTGACTCTGAAGAAACTAAGAATGCACGATTAGCTGAGTGAAACTGTTATCTATTGTTTCCACGAGTCTGAGAGCGTTCCGATTCTAAAGGGAAACAAAGTTGTCATGTTTATGCGGTTGCCAGAAACTACTCCCTTCTTGTTCACAAGGAGTTTCTAGTGGCCTCTGAGTTAGCTGGCACAAAGTAATTAAGTTTAATATACTCGATAGGGACATACTGACCTCAGTCCTATGTCAAGTCTATAGGGTATATTATTCCAATGCACAGAGCCTAGTAGGGAAATAGGAACTACACTACAACATCCCCTGGCTAGCAGGGGTGTATCAGAGCCTATGTAGCGTTAACAAGGGGAGTATATTCCTAAATCCTAGCACAGTAGTGACTATGAACAAAAATGAGCTCAGGAGTGCCCTCTATTCGTTATATAGAGTGGAAAGGAACGAAAAGGAATCCAAAAAATCCCTTGTTCATAGCTACATGGCCACTGAACATCCCGTGCATCCGCTGGCTAATTACCTTACCCTGTCTATGAGCCACTGGGAGAGGAGCCTTCTGTTTCGCCTAAGGGTAGGCACTATTAAATTTGTTTTATGTTTTCCCCTTGGTCACCACTCTGGCCTTGATCACTTTCCATGCCAGTGTGACGGTCAGAGTGGCCAATCCATTTTACATTTTTTGTTTTTCTGTAAATACTATTTAAAGTATATCAAGTGGCTTTTAACCCCATATTTTAAAAAGTTTACGCCCATTAGTCTGGAAAATGCTTACCTGAGGTTACTTACCCTGGATGACGAAGAGCTGGTCTTTCGCACAGGCACTTTTTTGAGAATTGCTGTTCGAGCACGTCAGATAATGTCCAATCTTTGAGCTTTTACATTATTTATTCATGTATTTTTGCACAAATTCGAAAGATTAATGTATACTGTATGTTGCTAATGGATTTTACTAGGACTCTATTTGTAAATTTTAACTTGCTGTGTTGCTGTGCTTTTATGGATATGATGTTATCCGAATAAAGTTTCTTTGAACTTGAACGTGACTCTCTGGTCATTGTTGATTTGGGCTCTAGAAGGAAAGCATCTACACATATTTAGTCTGCATTGGGAAATAAGTTCATTTTTCTTTATTTTTAGTTTGTTACTGTTTGATAGGCTTAAGTTTGTGGAGAGGCAATAAAATAATTCTTCGCTTTTTTTCCTGATTTCGTTTGTTGTTGCTGGAAGACTTGTGTCCATGTAAGCCCATGATGCCAGATCCTAGTGGAAGAACATTGAACATCTTTTGACTGAATTCCTATTTCTGTTTTTAAGACTCTTGGCTACTATTATTTTTTTATGTTCTTCAGTATCATTCACATTTCTTATTTTTCTTGATATCCTTTGGCTGACCAAAGACCTTTAATACATTTTTGGGCCAGTTCAGCACTGTGTGTGCTATGAATATGGTAAAATGCTTGGAGGGCTGGCGGGGCTGCGCCCATTTTTCTATTACTTTTGTATTGGCCTTTTTGGGTCCTGCAGTGTCAGGTGCGTCAGTGGCGAGGTACCGACGATTTTGTAGCATTTTTCCTGTTTATCTGTTATCTAGGAAGCCCGGTGTATTAGGGGACCTGCAGCTGTCGCAAATGTTTTCTTTATTTGTTTTGGTTATTTCTGCTATGTAGCTAGTAGGGTGTTTGGAGTACTGAGGCACCTCTGGTGACGTTTTTCTTTATTGATTTTCTGGAGTTTTTCATACGTGTCTGCTAAGGTCCAGGAAGTCAAAGGGGGGCTGTGGTGGTAACAGATTTTTTCTTTGACTTTTCTATCATTTTTCTCAAGTGCCTGTAAGGGTTTAGGGGTGTTATGGGACCTGGAATTGGTATTGATACTTTCATTGGCTTTTCTGGCATGTTGCACAAGGGTCTACCCAGCTCAAGGAAGGAGTCTTAGGGAACATGGTGGGCCACACATATTTTTATTGAGCTTTCCTGGCATTTTTCACAAGGTTCTTATGTGTTAGAGAGGCTGACATTTTCCCCAAATATTCTGATGTTTTGCCTTGGAATCTACTATGGTTCTGTATTGGTTATGAGACATGAATGTTTTTTTCAACATTCCTGTATGTGTTTATGTAGTTTCTAATAGTGCTGAAGGATATAAGCACCCATGGATGTTTACTAGAGGTATGTGAAATAACACGTACTTGCATTCATTTTAGATGCAAGGTTGCATTTTGCACTAGAAAATAGTGCAAAAATAAAAGCACCATGAACAACAGTTGCTCAAAATCTGTTATTCCCATGCATTTGCACTACATTTTTACTGTACATAATGTGTCCTTCTTTTGGAAGATAGATTATTATTAGGGGTAAATATGTACCTACCACTAGCAATAAGGTCACCACCACAATATTAGGTCCAGTCAAGGTCTCAAAACATTAGCCCCTGGCTCAACCCATGGCGGCTGGCTGCGAGCATGCAGGCTTAACTTAGGAGACAGATATGTAATTCATAAAAAAAAAAAACATACAACACACAATAAAAATGCCACACCAATTTATATAAAAATAGAAAATATTTTATCTTTAAAATGACACCAAATCAACAAAAATCCAATGTAGGGAACCGGAGACATGAATTTTTTAAGTTTAACTCCTTTCTAGTGCTTAAAAACATATAGTGCCAATCTAGGACATCTGGTCGCGCTTGGTTCGGACAAAGTCAAAGTTTGTGGCCGACCGTGATGGAGCCCTGAGCAAGAAGCCTCGGTCAACATTTTACCTTTACACTTAGAAACTTTTCTGGAGAATGTTCTCTCGATGTTGTGCGGTCCCCTCAAGCAGGCCGAATTCAATGCAACGTCATTGGGTTGATTTTTCAGAGAGGTCCTGGTCAAATCCTGGAAATCTGGAGCTCTGGAGCTTTCAGCGAGATGAACCTGAAATCCAGGTCGGGTCACGGTTTGAAAGTAGCCGGCTTGACTCTCGACATAGTGCCGGTCCACATATGGAGCTTTTTCCAAAAGTTCAAACTTTTCCAAATTCTGGAACTTCTTCCTGAAGTTCCTCTTGAGGGTCCAAAGTGTCCAAAACACAAATCCAATGGTCTAGAAGCTCTGAGATGGTCCTTGGAAATTTGGATCTACAATTCCCAGAATGCACTTGGCCAGCTTCTTAAAAGTCAACTGGACGCACTCCAGGCTGGGGACTCAATGAGGGAGATGGTGCAGGGAAGCCTTGTTAACCTGTTACTTTCATGGAGTATACTCCTTAATCCTTTTTGAAGCAAGGCAAAGTCATCAGGGCTATAGGTCCGTGTGCGCAACAGAATCAGTCCTTCAGGGAGCAATCCTGTGTGCTGCAGACAAGGGTTCCAGGAGGGCAATCCTTCTTGTTGTTGTTTAAGGCTACAAATCTGAGTTGCTTTGCAGCTCTCACATATTTATTCAATGATCTGGGGTGACAAGCAGGGGGGCATCCATGTCCATTGAGGTGCAGGATGCCACCCAAAAGCATGACAGCCTCCTCCCAAGTGTGGCATCTTCTTGTTCCACAAACACTGCACTTCAAAATTCAACATGCAGGATTCCCCTCCAACAGAGTCAGACCTGACAAAACCAACCTAAGGGTGTGGCTCATTTCCATTAACACCCCCACCCCCAGACCTTCAGCAAATTCTTTTCCTTGGCCTGCCATCTGGCTACGGGTACTGGAGAAGGGGGTGTTAGGCCTAGAATTCCTTCCTGTTCAGCTCTCTCATTGAAGCCCAATTTGATTTACCCAGCCCCCTTTATGACCCATGCTCTGCAGCTGCAGCTGCAGAGCTCTCTGCATCAGATAACCTCTGCTCTGTTCGGCCACTCATCACCTCATCAAAGCAGCTTGACTAAGCCTGTTAAGACTGACCAATCTGGAGAGGGCACCAGACGGCTGGAATGTGGCTCACAGAAAACAAACTTCTATAACTTATTTTCTGTATTAGTTATGATAGATTCAACAGTGGCAAGTTGTTGGATTTAGCATTGCTAATCTTGTTATCTTTGAACAACATTTTGAGATCCTTCATAGCAATAGGTAGAAGTTAATAACATATTCCAATGTTAGCCTATGGAGCTAATGAGCTTCAATAGGGGAAAATGAATTTGGATGTTTTTCCCTCACCAGGGCTTATAAAACATATTTTATAATGTCCCTGGTTATAGTTACAAGGCACCCACCTCTGTGGCACCTAGGGTGAGACATTAGGGGTAACTAATATATACAAATAAGGTAGATTACCACTTTGGAAGTACCTGTACCACCAAATTTGAATTTGCATGTACTTTATTTTTAAAGACAGTCTGCAAAGCAAGGCTGCCTTTAAAAAGGACAGTAGGCACTCAACAATGCACACACCAGCAAAGGAAATCTACTGAGCCTCTAAACTCCCCAGCCCTATTATATACCAGGGACTTAAAGGTAGTTTGAATCCCCCTGGCCCTATCATATAATAGAGACGTATAAGGTCTGTCATTGCCAATTGTAATTATAACTAATTATAATATATTTTTTCATCAGAGCACTGGCCCTATGCCCGGTTAGCAGACCACAGGGCACAGGGGAGAGGAGTTGGCCTAATGGCTAGGGCGGTCGACCTCGATTCTGGGGAACCGGGTTCGAGTCTCGGCAATGACGCCGAACATCCTGTGATTCTGGGCAATTCACTTAATCTCCCCGTGCCTAACAAAATATGAATGTGTCCTCATGTAACGCAACTGGTGCTATGTAAAGCGCTCTGATACCCGATACCGGGTCAAGTTTGCGCTATATAAAACTCCATAAAAAAAAAAACAGTCAACCAATTACCACCAGTATCAGTCAGAAAAAAAAATGGGGTGAGCAGGCAAAAAGGATGACTTTCTCACACTGCCCTAAAATGTTACACCAAATGGTGTGTAAGTAGGCAATGTGGTAGAATGTGGGATTTTGCTTAACACCAAGGGGCAGATTTACAAGAACTGACGCATCTCTGCATTTTAGCAAAGATGAGTCTGTTCAATGGCGTCATGCAAAAATCTGCCCCCAAAATTCCAAATTTGCACAAATTGCCCCATCATACTTTACATTTTGCCTAGGCCAATGTTGACATCAAATTTTCAGATAATTGATTTGTGTTTGGCATGCATGTGGTTAGCATAAATTGACAGTAGATATAGTTCTTATATTGTGTTGCACCTTCCCAATGTGCCTCTTGTTGAATATGTTTTTCTCTGATTTTCTGACTGTGTCCACTAGGGTTTGGGGGTTCTGTGAGCTGGGTATGGTCTTTGATTTAGAATTAAACTTTTGCATTTTTTACTGCTTTAATCTGCAAATATGGGTTTATGTAGTCGCCCAGTTGAAGTAGTATGTTGACTTGCCATTGGACTGTCCTGGATGAATGCCTCACCTGCCACTCGGAGATCTCTTGGAGATATCTTTTATCAATCAACTGGAGCGCTGACCCACCCCCTATGCCTCCTTATCAATTTGGAAGGCATTCTGAGGAGGGTATTCCAACTTACCCTCTAGGGTGAGTGCATCCTTTGGAGCTGACAAGAAGGAGCATTGTTCCACCTACTGGCATCTGCAGCTCAACAGACTCGTAAAGGCTCGCTGGGCAAGAGCAGATCAGTATTTGTTGTAGGCCCTCCCACCTGTTCTCATACATCAAGATGTCTGTCTGGAGGTCTCCATGTTTTTATTGCCCCGTACAGGGGAGTGAATTCAGTGAAATTCCTGAGCCTCTTCATCAAAAAACCCCAACTGTTGTTGGATTTGCCTTCAGGCTTGTTGGGAGAAGTCCACCAGCAGGGCCTTCGCCATTATCACCAGTCTTACAGCAGGTCTTATTCTACTGCTCTCAGATAGAGCTCTTATTATGAATTGCAATACAGATTTGCCATAACTAGGTATACCAACATTTAGCAAAGATAGGAGAAAGAACTAGAAAATTGAGGTAATCTAAAAGCATTCCTATTGACTTGCATGGAAATAAAATAAAGTTTAAGCAAACAAAATCTGAGATTCAGCCTTTTTTGCCTAATGAGACTAGTGTGTAGGCATGTATACAATGCCATTTGCACAGCCAGGAGCAACTGTACTGCAGCTCCTCAACAGCATGGGTTTCCTCAAACTGCATGCCATTGTATACTTTACATTTAAAAACATTGCCACATGCCCAACTGTTCTCATTCAAGAACTCTTCTCCAATGTAATCAATTGGTTTTATTAGCAACAGTGTTTTATCATCAATATGTCATCAGTGATCCACCGGGGGTAAAACCTATGGATCCCTACACTAGACCCCCTACCACCAATCTCCCAGCTCTAGCTGAGAGGTATGTTTTCCAGACCATCAAAATATGGTTTCTCAATACCCACCAACGCTCTCAATCCCTCTGGGTTAGGATGTTTTGCAGGCCCCGCCTCACCATGCAGATGTCAAACAACAATTACTGGTGACCATAAACCTGAGCTACAGTGCACTGGTCCTAATAGCATCTCTATTATATGCCCACAAAGTTACATTTCTAAAAATGCAAGAAAATATAGTAGTTTGAGATCCATCAAAGAATCCCTCATAGTTGATGTCTATATACAACTGAAGACTAAAACCACAAAGACCAATATCACTGACCTTCATGACAGAACTGGCTTGTGCTGTAATTCCCAATACCACATTTCCATATTTTGAGTGTGTTGTGACCTGCTGCATCATAAATCCCAACATCTTCCTGTATAAGGTCCTTGAATTCACTCTCCACTCACAGGTTAAAGTCAATAAAATCATAATCTAGGAAGCTCTAAATTGTAGGTCGATACATGAGTTGCTGCACTTACTGAAGACCTCCTTGAAAACAGTTGGTGAGCAGCCCAATTCATTTAATATAACAAACAGTAGACCTCTTATTCACATATAACATTGAAGGCTTGAACATGGCAGCGCAGCAACAGATGTAACTTGATGTATCCCCCTTTTCCATTAACATTTCAAACCTAACTTAAAATTAACCACTGGAATCAGAACCCCCCATTTAAAATTACACATTCCAAAAATATATGTATATATGTCTTTGCGCAAACTTGTTATGCTGCCAAGGCTAATCAGCCCTGACAAACTGACTCCAATACACTGCTTTGCCATCTTCCATCTTAAGATATGTACTTGACACTTGAGTTCCTGACAAACCCAAGAACCCCAGGTTGAGCTTACATCCACCCACACGTGGCTCATCCAGGACCTGGCAGAACTGAAATGGGAATAATGAAACCTGGAATGATATTGCAATACATCACAAGCAGAGGATGCCACACAATATTGCAAGAGACACAGGAGAGGCTAACAAAAAGTCTTCAAGGGTGATAGAAAGGCTTATTTTGCCACATGAATTTATGAAATACCCAAGTAAGTCATCAACATCTATCAGAAGCTTTTCAATCTCATCAATTCTGGAAACACCTTCACCTGTTCTTCTAATCCAACATTGCCAAATCCATCATTCCCTCACCAATAATCTAGAAGTGCCTCATTAACTTCATCCCTTGTTCTTAATTGTGATCTTCCTTCACCATAATGAAAACCCTGGAAACTACGGAGGTTCCAAACCTGGACCTCAAGACAAAAACACCTAACATCCCTATGGACCCAAGTTCATCTGTATGCCACAAACAACTTGTTTTTTCCCTTTTTGTGAAATATACAACTAATTTTATGAATGCTTCCCTTCTTTCAGGAGTTCGTCCAGGCACTCTAAACTGCACCTGAACAAAACATCAGCTGACCCAAAAATACTAGTCAACTACTTTACCATTTCCAACCTCAATTTCCTCAATACATTTATGGACAGGGAAGTGACGAGTCAACATAAAGAGTACGTCGAACTTAAGCACCTTTTCCATTCCACCAATCTGGATTCTGCTCGCCCTACATGAGGATACTAAATGCCTCCAATACCTCAAACTGCCTGCAGTCTATTGTTAATATCTGTGAATACGATGTCATTACACACCATGAGATCTGTAGGACGACCTCGGCAATGCCAATAAATGCAATGTCAATGCCCGTCATAAAATGTGCTTGAAAAACAATGTTTATAACAGTAGAAACAATGTCAATGAATGCCATACAATGTTAATGTCAGTTAAGACAATATTGATGTAAGCTATGACAACTGTACCCACAATACTAAGGATGTCGGTAAAAACGATATCAATGACTGCCATGTTAATTGTACACAATTTAGTGAACTCATATCATTGCTTTCGGATTCACCAAAGGTGACCTCCCCATCGACCCCTAGTCAGAGATACATGGTCCGACAGGCCCTGTGACCCAAACCTGAGCCTATCGATTGACAGGTCACAGGTGGGGTTGAACTTAGCCCAAAGACAAACGCTCACCCAGGGAAAACCCCGATCGATCCCACAGATAGGCAGTTACACCACAAAAAGGTCTGAGGAAATTGGACCCAATAATACATGTTTGGCCAAAGGTGTATGTTCCCAAAATACCACAAAGGTGGATACCACATACAGTTAGCAACACTCAGCCAATCATGCACACCACATGTAGTGATCCCGCGCTTCCCACACCGGACATCAGGACATATATACACTAGCTCTACCCAAGGTCGAGAGTCACTTGTGTCCCCCTATCAGATGGTTGTGCTTGTTTTTTTGTGGCTAGGTCAATAATACCATATTGATTTATTGTACCTCACAAACAGTATAAATGGTCGGCCAAGACCTCTTGACAATGAGGTACATTCTTCAGATGTTACTCTGTTGATACTCTTCTGGCCTCTGTGTTCAATTAAACTACTTGTTCCTGTTTTGCCAAACGTCTCTTGTCTTTTCATTTTTTTAAGGTTATTCATAGCTGAGCAACACTATGTCACTATCAACCAAACAATACTTTTGAAAAAGGTTAAGGCATTAGGCAGGGATCTTTCTCTCTTGCTCTGATTTGAATTGAACTGAGAAGAACCCTCTTCCTGGCATGTTTCCCGTACTGTAACTTCATCTATCCTTCAAGACGATGATACACAGGTAGATAACCAAGTATGCAAGAACCTCTGTATCATGCTTCAAATTAACTCAACACAGGACAAGAGCTGTTATTGATGAATATTAGACACAGTTACTTACCCCTTGACTCTATCTTACCTTTTTATCCTTTAAGGTGTATTTCCTCGTCTGTCATTGAAGCAACCAAAAGGCAAAAGCAGAACTTTATAAAACTCTTAACTAAATAAATACATGAATAAATAACTAAATAAAGGACATCAAACCTCTTTGGTAATTGTGTAGTTCATGACTGAAGATGAAGATTATGGAGAAGTAAGAAAGCAAGGCACCAAGCTCTCCCTAGCATCATGGAAGAGGAAAGGGCCAAACAAACATATCCAGTGGTTCCAAGGGGAGTCCTGTCTGCAAGGAGCAAAATTCAAGGACACAAGTAATAGGAAGTGAGCAATTAAAATGACACAAAAATAAAGGAGCAAATGAAATAAGAAATGTATCCTTCTCTTATTAAGGCCTCCAATATAAATGATTCAAACAGAAACTGACATCACAGGAAAGACTCAGCATCTAGCATTGGAAACCTCAGGCAGAAAATTATGTATCACCATCTTGGAAAGGGCAGCTCATGAGGTTTGACCACGCCTCTCTCTTCTTTTACATACTATGGACTAAGCATACCAAGAAGAAATCCACTTTCGATATCTTTCACCCAATCCAGAACTCCGCAGCCCCACCATTGGCCTTCTAAGTCAACACTACTCACAGGTTTCCAAGTTAGCCTCCAGATGACTGTGACCATGGAAACACTGTTGTATCCTATGTTATGTTATGTTAGGTGTACCTGTAAAGGGCCCTATGTGAAGAGTCATGTTTATTTTTTCTAGATGCTAGGACTGAGCTGGCCTCCTGAAAGTGAAGGGGGGTATGTTCCAGACTTGAGGAGCCAGGTACGAAAAGGGACAGCCATTGTCTGTAGCTCTTAGGATGTAGGGAACCAAGGCAAGCAGTAGGTTTGGAGAGCGGAGGTGCCTGGTGTGGGTGAGGAAGCTGATGTGATTTTTCGGGTAGGTGAGGCCTAATTGTGTAGTGCTTTGAAAGGGTGAGTGAGTAATTTGAACTGTGTATGTATGAGTATGGGGAGCTGGTGGAGGTTTCTGAGGTGGGGAAGATGTGAGTGTGTTGTGTGTGTATGAAGGGAGGTTAAGTCTGGCTGATGTATTCTGAATGGCCCACAGCTGCTCTTTAAGGGGCATATCAGCAACAGCTGGCGATAATTATCGCTAAGCGCGCTTAGCGCGAGGATAATTATCACCGGCTATCGCTGGATTTTATCGCTGGGATAGCGCGCTATCAGCGACGCTTATCTCCAAAACGATAAAATTCCAAGCGATAGATGCTGAATGTGCGATTATCGCTGAAATCCAGCGATAATCGCACAGGAACGCAGCGATAGCTTGATGATAGGGCAGGGCAGACTTAGCCATAATATCCACCTTCCATTGGATATTATGGCTAAGTCAGGTTATAAGCAGGCATAAAGAAACCTGCGTTATGCGCGGTTAGCGCTACTTTCATGATCGCTAAGCCGGTTAGCGATTACATTGATAATTGGAGATATGTCGGTTAGCGACATTCTCCACGTAAGTTTGGCAGGGTACGCCCACTTTGCATCTCATTGGCGATGCAAAGATGGGCGTTAGGGAAACCAGCGCTGAGGCATGGGAACACGCGTTAGCGTGTCCATGCTGATAGTGCGATAAAATTATCGCCGCTTTTTGCCTGAAAACGGACGCTAAAGCAGCGATAATTTTATTGCGGGCCTTGATGATATGCCCCTGAGTTGGGTGGAGATTCTGACGTAGAATGCATGTCCTTATTCAAGCTTGCTGATGATGAGTGCTTCAGTGATTGTTCTGCTGGTGTTGAGATGAAGTCACCTGAAGATTTTCCTGAGTATATTGAGGGTGGGGAAGCAGGAGGAGGTGACCGGTTTGACTTTGCTGGCCACCAATAGTCTGCTGTTGACTACCATTTTCAGGTTCTTAGCTTGGCTGCAAGGGGTTGGAGTAAGACCAAGTTCCGATGGCCACTGGGCAGAAGACCACAGAGTTTGGGTCTTTCCAGAACTGTACTACCTCTGTCTTGTCTGTGTTAAGTTTGAGGCAGTTGACTTTATCTAGAGGGCTTTTTCTGGCATGCACTTGATGAATATTGCTTGGGTGTTGGTGTTGTCCTTGAAGAGGGAGAGAACCAGTTGTGCATCAATGACGTAAGAGATTGTGTTGAATTTGAAGGTTTGCATAATGTTGGTGAGCAGTCCCATGTAGATATTGAAGAGCATGGCGCTCAGTGATGATTCCTGGAGGTCCCTCAGGACCAGCTCGGTGGGTTCAAAGGTGCAGTGAGGTAGGCTGACTTTCTGCATGCCTCCTGTGATGAAGAAACTGATCCACTGGAGGGCTGCCACACAAATTGGTGCCTGGTGAAAAAATTGGACAAGAATCGGGTGGGAGATGGTACTGAAGGCTGTAGACAGGCTGAGTAGGATAAGGGCAGTCCTGTCACCTTGATCCATGAATCTCCGGATGTCGTTAGTTGTGGCAGTGATTTGGTCTGAAGCCTGATTGAATGGGTACAGGAGACCATTGTTGTCCAGGTGGTCAGTTTCTCCAAGATATTTGCTGGGTAGAGAAGCAGTGAGGTCGGTATGTAGTTGACTGGAGAGGATGTGTCTACAGTGGGGGGGTCTTCAGTAGTAGACAGATGGCGCATGTTTCCAGGGGTCCAATAAGGTATCCGTAGTTAAGGAGTCAATGAGGATCAGGGTGAGTGTGGTGCAGATGGACCCGAGTCCTCTTGCAAAGATGAAGTGCAGGCAAGGTTCTGATGGGGCTCCCGAGTGGATGGACTGCATGACAGTGGTAATATCTGCAACCGTGATTTGGAGCCAAAAGTTCAAGTTGGTTGCAGGAAGGCTGCCATCATCCCTGAGGAGGACTGCCAGGGTGTAATGTTTTGGTTGGGGTGCAAGTTGTCAGAAATAGAGCTTATCTTATCTCGGAAGAAAGCGGAAGCTGGGAGTTGAGCTCCTGAGAAGGGATGATGGTGGTGGATCTGGTGGTGGAAGATGGGAATTCCCCAGTGCTGTTGGTGCTGTTCTCTATCCGTTCTGTTAGTGCCAAGCAATAGGTGACTCTCAGTTGTCGGATGCATTGTCAGAGGGCAGATTTGCAGGTTGTTGTTCTTGATTTGATGATCCCACTGATGCTCAAGCTGCTTGCAGTGGTGCTTGGTGCATCAAAGGTTGTCTTCATACCAGTTAACATGGGGTCTGATCCTAGTGGTGGTTGTGGCTTTGAGAGCTGCCAGGCGGTTATCCAGAGATTGGCCATAAGGATGCCTAGCCACATAACCACATGCTAAGCACAACATCCTGCTAAATGCAGCCTGACTCCACAATAAGAGCACCGTCTTCAGCTGAAGGCTCATCGTCTCCAGTAAGCTCTCAGTGTGAATGTAACAGTAAGTTACATCAGTATTTTTTAAGGGATGTGCCAAACAAGGATGGCTGACGTAACAAAAGATTGTCATTCCATAAAGCTCCCTAATTCATTATTCTGGTCCAAATAACTGAATTCAATACCTCTTTCCACTAATTGCAAGTTTCAATGTGCTTTGAATTCTATTACCTCCTTCAGCAGATTTCCTAGTTAGAAAGGTGTATTATAAACCTGGCGAGTGCACTGTGCAGACTCAGCCAGGCATGCAGATCTTATATTGTGATGCACTGGACCTGGAAAAAAATAGTTATATGTTAATCTGTCTTGAAAGAGAGTTTAGATTAATCTTGATTGCAGATAAGAAGACAGAAAGAAATACAACAATATACAGTGAAACCAGAAGAGGTAATAAATAAGCAACAGTTATAGATTTCTTTGCCAAATGCCAAAGGGCACCCCTGAATAAGTGGAGGAGAGCTCTATCTCAAGATAAATATAAGCAAGATTGACATAGATAAGAACAACAAAGACCTCGTAAAATTTCAAACATGAGTGTCGAAAGTTTACTTGTTGTCATGCCCAGGAAAACCGAGAAACCCTCTCTCTATTAACATTAAGATGTAATGAAGTAGTAAAACGTTTTCGTCTTGCATTAAACGTAGATCATCAGAAAAAAAGCAATCCAGAAATTGTTTTCCTGACCTGTTTTGTAAACATCTGAAATAGGAACAAAAATATTTCCTTGATCTCTCATTTCTCGTTGTAGATTTGGATTCCAGTATTACACTTGGCTCCAGGCGATGGTGTTCGCTACAGAGGAGATTAACCAGAACCCCTATATTTTACCCAATATCACCCTAGGGTTCAGGATCCATGACTCTTGTACAATCCTACAGCGATCACTTGAAGGGACTCTGCAAATACTGACTGGGCCAGGAGAGCCCACTCCAAACTATAGATGTGGAAAGAACATTCCCTTGGCCGGTGTTGTTGGTGATGCAGTGTCTTCGTGCTCCATCATGATGGCACGCGTGCTGGGTCTCTACAAGCAGCCTCAGGTATGTGTAGAAAAAGATATGTCTATGCTCTTACTAATGGTACATTGAATGACATGTGGGCTCTTGAAAGTGAATACAGGGTCCAGGTTGACCGGCACACTCTGCACCAAAGGACAACATTTGTGCAGCAAAGACAGGGAAAATCCTCTCAAACTGATGGCACTTATTTATGATGTGCAACTACAGATCATGCATTGACAACTACCATAGACATCTTTGTATTCATGAAACATGACTGGAAAAAAATCACAGAAATGCAAGATGTATGAAAATGATTTTTTTAAAATTTGTATTTCATTTAGTTGTTCTGTTTTTCTTGCCAACCTTTTCTGTATTTATGTGTCCTCTTGAGACATTTCTCTTCTTTGTTACTGATTTGCTCTTGTTGCTTGTTTCTAAATCAGGAGGCTCCTTTTTTATACATTTGTAATAAAAGAAAATATGAAGAGAGATCATGTTTCCTTTTGACTATATACTTATCAACAAAACATTTTTGTCTATGCAAATTCTTTGTATTTTTTTATTTAATTTTATTGTAATAATCAGAAGGTGACATAAGACACAAAGAAGCAAAAGACACTGTAATGACATTATGGAAAGCTGCAAACATTATACAGAGGTTGGGTGGAGCTCTCAGAAAGTAGGTGGTAGGCTCGTCAGGTAAGTTCAGCTCCCCCATGTCTCTGAGCGATATGGCGGTGGCATATTTTGACGCTATGCATGTCGAGCCTTCGGTTGTTGGCAATGCAGTGAGCTTTAGGGCCTTATTAAGAGTTTGGTTGACCATAGGACTGCCGAACTCGTGGTGGCGGTTCAACCGCCACCACACTGCGGGCCCGCCAGAGTATTAACAGTGTGGCGGTCGGACCACCACAGGACCACTGTGACTAGCGTGGATCAAGGATTCCGCAGTGGTCTTTCATTGGTCAGAGGCAGAAATATGCTGGTGGTGCCGCTACGGCACCGCCAAGCATATATTTGAGTTGCCTCTCTGCCACCCTTTTCATGGCAGTGAGACCCCCATGTAAAAGTGTGGTGGAGAGGCAACAAACGGGGCCCTAACATGGCCCCCTTGTGCCTCTGGGTGTGTTTGCAGGGGGGCACATGTAGTGCCCCCTCAATTTTCACCCCCAGTTCCTGTACAATGTGGCATGTATGCCACACCGTGCAGGAAGGTGCAGGCAGCGCTCTGAGAGCGGTGGTCTGCAAGTTCGGCTCCTCTATGAGCCTAACGGACCGCCACTGTCAGACCACTTTAGGACCACCCGCTAGACCAGGAATGAACTCCTGATCTTGCGGGCAGTCGCACCATGGGTTTGGCAGCCCTACAGAGGACAATAAGTTGCATTGTCCGCCGTAGGACCGCCAAACTCAAAATAAGGCACTAAGTGTTGGTCATGCTGTGATCCCTCTAGGATATGCACAGTACTATGGTCCTCAGGGGATGCAGCAAGGAGGAAGACCGTGAGGGGGCCACATATGTCTCTGGATTTGGAGGACAGAGGCAACACCTTGGTGTACATATTGAGCTGCTCAATATATTAGTGAGAACAGCTAAATCTTGTATGTGGGTGATCTCCCATGCCCCCAGCAACTTATGACCCATCTTTTTGGCAACATTAATGCGTTGGCTGTGTATCTTCTGTGAGTCACCGGAATATCCCATACCAACCCCAGCACTGCAACCCTTGTGTCCTTAGGTCCCTCGTGACTGATCATTGTAGAGAGTGGGGAGAGTACCTCGCTCCAGTATGTCTGAAATGCATCACACGAGCATGCCAGGTGTAGGAACGACGCATCTGGGAGGATGCATCCGGACGTTTCTCACAGGTCCACTCTGTGTAGTGTTGACAGAGTATATTATGACCGCTGCAAGAACTAATAACGTATAATGCTGAATGCAGAGTCTGCTGCTGGAGGACACTGGGCCTGTTTGTGCTCAGCAGAAGGACCACACCTTATCTGACACTTCTAGTCCTATTTTCCCTTCCCAGTGGGTGTGTGCTATATAGATGAGTTGCTTTATAGTCGTGGCGAGACTCCATCGCCTGGCATGTCGAGGTTCTTCTGGAAAGTCCGAAGTGTATGTTCCAAGGGCTCCTTGTATTCTGTAGTATAGAAAAATATTGAGGGGAGTGTGCGGAACAGTTCCCAGGAACTCTTCCTGTGTCTTAAATCTTTTGCCAATGTAGAAGTCTCCCCATTGAGTGAGCCCTCTGGGATATTTGGGTGATTGCTCTTGGTTCCTGAGCAGGGGAGCAACTAGACCTGAACTTCGGGGGGAGAGGGGGCTAAGACTCCCAGCCTGGGTCAGCACAAGCACTGGTGGCGGCCATTACAACAGTCTTTCTTGTCACCCTCCTTCCCCTTAAACTCCTTCTCCATTAATTCCCTCAATACCACTCTCCAATGCTGCACCTCATCTCGCCATGGCCTCTCGCTGATGTACATCACATTTTTTTTCATAGTTCACTCACACTCAGTTCTGTGATCTGCATGGTACACGTTCTTTTCAGTAGGCACATTAACCCTCCGCAATACTTTACGATGAGCAGAAACTTCCACTAAATAAAATTATGATCTCTCACCAGTAGGAACATTAATTACCAGAGTTATCTTGACATTTTGATTGTTTCCTGAAAACAGCCTGATGCACAAGGAAGTTCATGTGCTTTTAAAAAAAATGTAAACACCAAAGTCAGTGCTAGGTGCGGCTGCACCGGTTGCACCACCCTAAAGCTAGTCTTGCTCCCAGAAATGGGGCCGAAGAAGCATTTTCAGAAATGGGGTCAGAGCTAACCTCGTAGCCATTATTTGAGGATAAAGATCTATACTAAGCCCGGGCATAAAACTCCGCTCCGCTCGCGGAGTTTGTGGATTTTTGGCAACTCTGCGTAGAACGCGGAGTTACCGAAAACTCCACGCTCTGCACTGGAGCAGAGTTTTTTTTGTGTTTGCGTGCTCAAAATGTGTTTTCACACTGGCTGGAGCGACTTACCAGGATGCCTGCGATCGCCGACGAGATTTCCCATCCATTTGCGAGCGCCACGAGATTTGGTAGCCGGCCGCACTGTCCCGCGAGAGTGTGCAATCGCGACCACGTCATTTGGGTGTGCCATCGGACTTCCGGCGGAAGTTTTGTGGAGATCGCGATCCGAACACGCAAAATTTGCAATCTGGAGAAGAATATCTCTCGAGCAGCATCAAAACCTTCTCAAAATGATGATTTGGATTAAAAAAACTCCTCAGATTGACATTTGGCTGTACTTTTTTGTGCACAGAGTCCTTTTTCTTTTTCTACTTTTTTTTTTAAGAGGAAGGAAGTGCCCCAGTGTCTCCAACTTCCGGTTCCTGTCCAGCAGGCTCCTCCCAGTGCTTTGTCCATCTCCTGTTTACTTTTCATTTGGATTTGGAGCTGGAAGGATCCCTTTTTTGTCTGCTGCAGCATATATCATTGGATTTGAGGACTTTTGGATTTGAGATTTCACAAGTAAGTTGGAAAATTGGTGTTGTTTGTTTGATTGGGGCATTGTACCTACATTTTCTTTGTACTTTTCATTGTTTTTTTAAAAATGTATTGTGGTGGGTGGCGTGTAGTTTCAATAGGGGCCTAGTTGTTTCTTTGTATGTAATTTTTCTTCTAGTTTTCTTTTATAAAGGAAACATGTTACAATGTTCACTACTATTTCTCCAACTTTTGAAATCAATTTGCAATATTTATTTAATTCACTAGCCCAGTAGTCTGCCAATAGGCCTTTCAACAACTGTTTCCGTGGTGCCTGTTGAATTTAAACATCATTTCGGGCATGGATGGCATTGGATTGAAATGCAAAATGTGTTTTTGGGGGTTTTTCACTTTTTTTCATGTGTGTTAAATAAATGCCTTTGTTGGATGTGTGTGGTTGTTGTGTAACTTGGCATTGCAATTTGCAAACTATTTTTAGCCCTGTGGGTTCTTGATTTTTACATTGTTGTCAAGCTGTGTTGTTTAGCATGCCTCCTTTGTCTGGCCTGTGTGTGAGTGTGTTTGATTGTAATAGTGGGCCAGCATTTGCCTTGACTGAGCCTCTCCGTGTGGTCTGCCTGGCTATGTGGCTGATGGCCATTTTGTGAAGGCAGCCAGTGTGCACTGCTTTTGCCATAGCCCTGCATTGTCTGTCTTCGCTTTCTTGTTGTTATGGCCTGCCTGGCCATGTGGCTGGCGGCCATTTTGTGAAGGCAATCAGTGTGCTTTTGCCATAGGACTGCATTGTCTGTCTTCACATTCTTGTTGCTGTGGCCTGCCTGGCCATGTGGCTGGTGGCCATTTAGTTAAGGCAGCCAGTGTGCTTTTGCCATGGGCCTGCATTGCCTGTCTTCCCTTTCTTGTTGTTGTGGCCTGGCCATGTGGCTGGTGGCCATTTTGTGAAGGAGCAGTCAGTTTGCTTCTGCATTAGGCCTGCAAGCCTTCTTTGTGGTGGCAATGCCTTCTTGCTGGTTGTTGTTTTGCAAAAGTTGCATGCAATTTTTTCTTCTTTTATGTTTTATCCAGCAAAAAATGTAGCACAGTTCACTACATTTTCTAATAAATTTGCAATATTATTGATTTGATTTGATTCACTATGTTGCCTAGTCTGCCAATGGGTTTTCCAACCAATAGGCCCAGGCCAGAGCTACTCATGGGTGCATGAACTAACTGTTTCTGTGACGTCTGTTGAATTTAAACATCAGTTAGGGCATGGATGGCATTGGATTGAAATGCAAAATGTGTTTTTTGGGGTGTTTTTACTTTTTTTCATGTGCGTTAAATAAATGCCTTTGTTGGATGTGTGTGGTGGTTGTTGTGTAACTTGCATTGCAATTTGCAAACCTTTTTTAGCCATGTGGGGTTTCGTTTTTGGCATTGTTGTCAAGCTGAGTTGTTTGGCATGCCTCCTTTGTCTGGCCAATGTGTGAGTGTGTTTGTTTGTAATAGTGGGCCAGCATTTGCCTTGGCTGAGCCTCTCCATGTGGCCAGAGGCCATTTTGTAAAGACTGTGTCCATAATAGGCCTGCTTGAGTTCATTGTTTTCAAGGCCTCCTGCTTGTTGTTGTTGTTGTGAGTGACCATGTGGCTGGTGTCCATTTTGTGGTGGTGGTAGTAGTGGTTTTGCCATAGATCTGAAAATCTTCTTTCCTTTGTTCCTCTTGGCTTATTGATTGCTTCTTGTTGTGGCCTGCCTAGCCATGTGGCTGGCGGCCATTTTGTGAAGGCGGCCAGTGTGCTTTTGCCATAGGCCTACATTGTCTGTCTTCCCTTTCTTGTTGTTGTGGCCTGGCTATGTGGCTGGTGGCCATTTTGTGAAGGCAGCCAGTGTGCTTCTGCATTAGTCCTGCATGTCTTTCTCTTTCCTTTCTTCCTCTTGGCTTACTGCTTATATCCATTGTCATCTGCAGCTCCCTGAATGCTGAACCATGTGATGCACAATGCCAAATAGGGTTCGTTACATATCTATTTTTGTTGTTGTTCTTCTTCTTTCCTATCCTTCCTCCGTGTACTGTACAGTACACCAGTAGTAGTACACCAACCATGAAAGCCCTTGTTTTTGTCAGTCTCACAAATGTCTACACTGTATTGTTATGTTTTCTTAAATAACTGAGGTAATACATTTAATAATAATATTAATACGTGTGACCACACACAAAGTTATATATTATATTTGTTTGTTTGTACTAGTAGTAATTGAACCACAACAATGAATACCACATTGACGTTTCGCTGATGTTCTTCTTGCTTCTTTGCTTTTAGGTGCACAAAAGAGGAGGAGGGGTCATCAGCCATTGCACTGCCAGACAGAAGTCCTGCTGCGCAGGACATCATGTGACATGTGACCACGGACATCTCTTCAACTTGTGCCACTGCGTGCTGCTGACATCTGAAGAAGATGGCCCCAAAGATAGGTACCAGAGCCTCCAGTACCTAGAAAGTTGCCAGTGAGAAGAAGGAACTGCCACTTACCAAGACTGGTGTGCCGCCCAAGATCTTTTTTGGGAAAACAAAAATTGCGCCTGCAGCAGCGGTGTCCGGGGAGCAAGCTGGGAGCAGCACCCCCGCATCAGTGGACCCACCCCACCAACCTAGGCCCAAGCCCATGTCTGTCACAGAGGCAGCCAGTCTAATCACGACAACGCCGATGAGCAGTGATGTTGAAATTGATTTATCATTATCACAAAGTAGTACCCAATCAATACAGGGAGCTGAGATAAGTGGGCAACAGCCGTAACCGCCCCCAATAGTAGTTGTTTCTCCCGAAGTAGGGGCAGTTCAGGCGATAGAGCTGCCTGCAGAGGAGGAAGAGCTAGCCACTCTTTCAGAAGATCCATTGTCTTCCATATTCCCAGCAAGGAAAAGGAGGGTTAGTCCATCAACTTCTTCTGCAAACCCCCCTTCTGATGATCTAGACGCCACTTGGATCCCACCACCTCAATCTGAGAGTGGGACACACCACGGGACATGGCTAGGGAAAAGGAAGGTTCCAGAAAGCCTTAGAGTTATGGAGGTAGATGTAGACGAGGAGAATGATGACGAGCCAGTCATCATCATGGACATTAGTCCCTCCCCAGTGGAGACCGACATTACCCCATCCCAAATTGCTGTGAGGGATGTGGCATGGATACCACCAACACAGATCATACCACCACCACCACCTCCATCTTCCATATTTCACCGGCAGCCATGTACATCCACCTCAAGTACCACCTCAGTAGAAATAGGTTCTGCAGAGAGTCAAACTTCACGCCCACCTACCAGTTCATCCGGCATTGCAAGTGGCACCAGCAGCAGCACCAGAAAGTTGACCTCCCCAGTTTGGGACTTCTTTTCCGTTAGCACGAAGGAGGTGAACATTTCTATATGCTCCATTTGTGGACAAGGTGTTAGTCGAGGTAAGCTTGGTACAAACTATGGTACCGGAGGCCAAACAACCCATCTGAAAATACACCTCTTGATCCAGTGGGAGGTGCACCTTAGCGGCCAAAAAACTGCACCCATTGCTGTTGGTGGGGATGAAGAAGTGGAAGATACAATAGCGTTGGAAGGTGAACAAGAGGGAGACTGTTTCTCTGGTACACAAAGTAGCCCTGTCCCAAGCAGTGCAGTGGTACCGCCCACATCCTCATCAGCAACATCGCAGTGGCACAAGAGTAAGAGTCAGGCTGAGACACCAAGGAGTCCCAGGCAAGAGAGTACCGCAACGAAAAAAACATGCGTTGAGCCTAACAACATCTGGCGTCAAGAAGTCACCTGCATCGGTGGCACCAGAAAAGAAAAAAATCCAGCCTACCATTTTCAGCATGTTTAGGTCGGAGGGGCAGTACGAACGCAACCACCCAACGGCACGTTTGTACAATGCGATGCTGGCTAAAATGTTAGTGCTGGGCTGCCTCCCTTTTTCTTTTGTGGAAGGGGTGGGTTTTCTTGAATTTGTGACAGCCATTTGCCCAAAATGGAAGGTTCCCAGCCGGTCCTATTTCACCAGAGTTGATGTTCCAGCACTACATCACAACGTGCTGAAATTGGTTGGACAATCTTTGCAGCAGAGTGCTGTTCACACTATCCACCTGACAACAGACATGTGGACCAGTTGCCAAGCCACTGATTACATGTGCATCACAGCACACTGGATCTCTTTTGTGGGGGTTAGAGAAAAGATATCTGCAGCAGGTGTTGACACTGCTGAGATTTTTAATGCCACTCGGAAACATGCAACTGTAGCCATGTTCGCCATGGAGAAATCTCATACTGCTGCAAACATTTTGGAAGACTTTGACTGCAAGGTATTTGAATGGCTGCACCCAACAGGGCTTAACATTGGTTTTGTTGCCACGGACAATGGCAGTAATATAGTTAAGGCCGTGTTCAATTGTGGCTATTTCAGGGTCCTGTGTTTGGCGCACTGCATTAACATCATTGTTCAAGACTTTCTGAAAAAAGAAGACCGAGTCAGCAACTTACTGACCACCTGCAGAAGAATCTGCACACATTTCAGCCACTCTTTTAAAGCCCTGAAGCAGCTGAGGATCATTCAACGTGAGCATAGAATGCCAGTTAAAGCACTCATCCAGGAGGTGCCAAAACGTTGGAACTCAACTTATTACATGCTTGAATGTCTGTTTGAGCAGTACAGACCAATCAATGAATATGTCAATGAAACAAGGGATGCTACTGTGAAAGGCATGATCATTGAGATGGACCAATGGGGCCTAGTTAAATGCCTGACAGAAATGCTACTTCCTTTCGAGCTCTTCACACGTGAAGTCAGCAAGGAGGACTGTACTATGGGCCAAGCTATCCCATTGTTGCACATGCTACAGGAACAGCTGAAGGGGGTGTCTGCAATGTACGCAGGTGTGGAGGAAAAAAAAGAAGCATATGAGTTGGTGAAGAGCTTAACCCTTCGCTTATCTGAAAATACAAGGGTGCAAACAGGCATTGTGTCATCCAACCATTACATTTCTGCCACAATTCTGGATCCACGGTACAAACAAGAACTGAACACATTGATTCCTTTTTTAGAAGGGGATGTTGCCAAGTACAAAACTTGGATAGCTGCGGAAGCCAGTCGCTTAGAACAAGAATGGCTGGGAATTAGAGGTCTGCTACTCCAGGCCACAACAAGTACTGTGGTGCAGCCGGTGTCAAGTTCAACTTCAGAGCAGTGCGGTTGGCTCACAGCAGTCAAAACCACCAACAACACCAAGAACAACATCAACAACAACAAGAACAGGAGCATCAGCCCCACCAAAATCGGCACAGGAATGGTTTCTACAGCAAGGGCTTGTTAGGTCCAGTGTTGAGGCAAAAGAGGCCGAGCAAAGGGGAGCACCCCTGATCATTGAGCGGATGGTCCAGGCCTATCTGGATGACCCAACAGAGGTCTTCATCGATCAAAACCCATTGCTGTATTGGGATGGGAAAAAGAACCAATGGCCAGTGCTCAGCAGGCTGGCGATAAATTATCTGGCTTGCCCTGTCCCAAGTGTCTCTTCTGAGCATGTTTTCAGTGCTGCTGGTGCCGTTCTGACAGTGAGAAGGACCAGTCTCTTGCCCCAAAACGTGGAGAGGTTAACCATGATCAAAATGAATCAGAACTTTATACCACCGGATTACACCATACCTGAAGTAGCACAGCAGGAAGATGATGACAGCGACTTAGGTCATGGAAGCAGTGTGTTAGATGACCTACTTCTGGGTGAGCCACCAGAGTTTGAGGACGAGCTCTACTTCCCTGACTACAACTAGGCTTTCGACTTCTTACTTTCTTTCTTGCTTATTTACTTTTATTATTTCTTTTTTTTAAACAAATATTTTTATTAAAAGAAAAAGCAAAATTATACAAAACAAACCAAAACAAATACAATATAAAGCAGTCATCAAGGTATGCAGAATTCGAAAAGTAAAAGAATGGTCAAAAGCGAATCATAACTTTGGAGCTCTTGTGCAAGCAATTATATCACGGTCTCATGTAATCAGAAAATCTTTTACAGTGACTCATTGACAACAACAAATGGAGGAGCATCACCAAAGGGGGCACATAACCGACCTCTACTCTCGTTCCAGGGGCCCCATATTTTTGGCCATTTGCCCGGGCATCCTCTGCTTTCATACACCACCCTCTCTGCTTGCATACACCAATCCATGTCGGATTCCCAATCAATGCGTCATAATTCAACCCCACCCTTCCATGTTCTAGCGATGTTACGTTTTGCCACCATGCAGCCCAATGATACCCATAATTTTTCGGTTCTGGATAAATCAGTAGCTTCCCAAATATTCAGAAGACAAAGCCTCGGAGAAACTTCAATGGGTTTGTGACATATCTGGGACATGGTAGAGACGACCTCGCACCAATACTTCTGAAGGGACGGACAATCCCACCATTGGTGTAAATAGGTACCAGTGTGACAACAGCCACGGGGACACGCTGGAGAGCTGACGAGACCCATCTTGACCAATGCGGAGCTTGTGTAGTAGGCCCTGTGAAGTATTTTGAGCTGTATTAGTTTAAAACGGGAACGGATCGCTACCTCCCGGGGTGAGGCTAGGGCCTCTCTCCAATCCTCGCCAGTAATCTCACCCACATCGTCAATCCATTTTGTGCGTACTTTGTCATGAGTATCGGGCGAATTATTAAGGATTTTGCGATATGTTAATGAGATGGCCTTGTCTGGAAGGTAGTCGTCTAGGAGTCTGTCTTCCAAAGGGTAAGAAACCGGTAGGTCCGAGCCCCTGGGTAACGCTTTATGCAGTGCATTTCTCACCTGAAGGTAACGAAAAGTCTCCCTCTTGTGCAATTGGTACTGTGTCTGCAGATCGCTGAACGGCACCACCCCATCCCTAGCCCATAGGTCTCCGACTCTAGAGAGGCCGATCAGGTCCCATTTATTAAAACCCAGTTGCTTCGAAAGCATACCTAAATGACAAGACTCAAGCAGCGGGGTAACCTGTGTAATCCTACCCTTCCAGCCCATCGCCGAGTTTGCTATATGCCAGATAGAAACTGTGGTAGAGGTTGGGGTATGTTTGGGCGCATGTTTTGGCCCACCATACAGCACCCTCAAATAATTGCCAGGGAGCATGTTGTGCCTGTCCATTCTATATGCCGGGTCTGTAAGAGGTCGATGAGTCCAGTGGTTAAGAACCACTAACTGTGAAGCCCAATAATATGATCTAATGGCCAGCAAGGCGATACCGCCATCATACCAGCTTTTTGTAAGCTTGGCGAGGGCAATTCAAGGGTGCCATTATTCCATAGCAAACTACGAACATCTGATTCGACTGAGTGAAAGTACTGGGGTGGGACCAAGTGTGGCGTGTCCTGTAGCGCATATAGAAAGCGGGGCAGCGCCATCATTTTATAAAGAGTGGCCCTTCCTAGAAGCGTGAGGGGAAGAGTTCTCCAGTGCTGTACGTCAGCACGGAGACGATGCCAGGGGGGCATCAAATTTCGTTGGTAGAAACCCTCTGCATCTTTCGTAATACATATACCGAGATAACGGAAGCCATCGGTAACTATCTCGGCCCTACAACCCGAGGGGAGGAGTGGGGGCTGCCCACTCAAGACATAGACCAATGATTTATCCCAGTTGATGGTATAACCTGAGTATTTTTGAAACAGGGTAAAGATGTGGAGCACCCTGTTGATCGAAAATCTGGGTTTGGCTACATAGAGCAAGATGTCATTGGCGTAGAGGGAAACGTTATCCATCCACTCCAGTGACCAGTACAGACCCTGAATCAGGGAATCCCCTCTGAGCCATATCGCCAAAGGTTCAAGCGCTAAAGCAAATAGCAGGGGTGACAGTGGGCATCCCTGTCGTGTGTCCCTCCCCAATTCAAAAATTGCTGACCTGCCACCATTAACCGTGATTCTGGCTAGCGGTTTTGAGTAAAGTAGACGCACCCAGGACAGAAAACGATCTCCAAATCCGTATCTCTCCGGCGCGGCAAACAAAAAAGGCCATTCTATCATATCGAAAGCCATTTTGGCATCTAAGGACATGATCACCGAGTCCTCTTGTATTGTAGAGGCTCGACCTAGTACCCCGAACAGACGGCGTAAATTAAGAGCAGTATTTTTAGTCGGCATAAAGCCCGACTGATCCGGGTGTATCAATTTATGAAGGAGGGGCGAGAGACGGAGGGCCAGAATCTTAGCCAATATCTTGACCTCTGGGTCAAGGAGAGAGATAGGTCTATAGGAGGAGCAGTGCTCGGGGGGCTTTCCCTGTTTATGGATGACTACTATATTAGCCAACCGTTGTGTTTCCGGGAGAACACCCATTCTCACACTCTCGTCGTACATACGCACCAAAAAGGGCGCAATCAGCGGGGCCGTGGTTTTATACAGTTCGATCGGGAGTCCACTCGGACCCATGGCTTTTCCGGATTGCAACAAACTTATTGCTTTGGATACTTCCTCTGAAGTCAGGGCCTCATCCAGCTCTATGATCTCCTGGGGATCCAAGCGTGGCAACGGCAATGTGGCAAGTAACTTGGTTGCTGCTTCCTGGGTGGAAGAAGACGATGGGGTATAGATTTGGTCGAAGTAAGTGGCAAAAACCTCCACTATTCCAACTCTATCATGGTGGCGCACGTTGTATATGTCTGCAATTTCCGCCACCCATCTATTAGCTAATTCTCTCCTGGCCAGCCATGCCAACAACTTACTAGCTTTGTCACCAATATCATATATTTGATGTTGGGTGGCCCGGTATTGGATCCTAGCTGAGTCCTCCGCAATGTCTCTATATTCTTTTTGCTTTATGGTTAATTTATGCGAAGCCGCTGATGATACAGATGCCACTAGTTCCTCCTCAAGGGTAGTAATCTCTCTTTTAATATTCTCAAGCTGCTGGCTCTTTTCTTTCTTGTGACCCGCTACCGCCGCCACCCCACACCCCCGAATTACCGTCTTATATGCTTCCCATAGTATCACATCTGACTTCACAGAACCATCATTCTCAGCAAAATAATTTTGGGTGGCCGCAGTTAGCTCGGAATGTATCTCTGGCACTTTAAGATACCAAGGATTAAGAACCATTTCCCGATAATTGGAAGGTGGTGTACCACCATAGTAAGCCACCATCGGTGAATGGTCGGAGATACCCCTGGGAAGGAAGGATATCTTATCAAACATGGGGAGCTGGACGGACTTACAGAAAAGGTAATCTATGCGAGACGTACTTCTGTGTTCCCCGGAGTGGAAGGTGTATTGCCTGGCTGTGGGGCTGCATACGCGGGACACATCTATAATACCGAGAGCCCCGAGGAAGTCTGTCAACAATTTCCCAGGTGACTCACCTAGTCTAGGTGGCAGACGGTCCAGTTCCCCATTGAGGGCAGCATTAAAGTCTCCACCCAGCAACATATCTCCTTCGGGCAGGCTCAGCATATGAGGACCCAAGTCGGTCAAGGTGGAGGAGTGGAGCTTGGGGGGATATATAAGGATGTTACATTGATGGATCTCCCCTCCGATCTCCCCGAAACCAAAACAAATCTACCAAGAGGATCACGCGTGATTTTATGTATCTGGAAGGGGAGGGCACTGCGTACCAGGATGCCCACCCCCCTGGAACCCTGGGCATAACCTGCATGAGCTATCAACTTATACCCCCACCTGTTGAGCACACAGTAGGAAATACTCTGGATGTGTGTTTCCTGAAGTAATACCAGGTCCGGGGCTTGTCGTTTTAGATACTGTAGCACTAGTCCCCTCTTAATCCGATCCCCCAATCCATTCACATTCCATGAAAGAAGTTTGACACGGCCCACGGTCTGTGTTATGGACCGCACATATATGTAAGTTGGGGCCCCCCTTCCGCTAGAGGAAGAGGGAGCTTCTACAGAAGCCTCAAGCTCTCCCCACACTAAGAACCATGTGGAAGGCAATGTACAGTTAACCAAGGGATATTCAAAAACCCCATTGTTGTCGACCCAAACAGCTATGAAGATGACCTCAATTAGACTCCAGAGAAATAATAAAAAATTACAAACAAAACCCCTATAACTCCCTGAACCCCAACCCACCCTGCCTCCCTGCAACGTGGACTCAGAACTGCCCACCCCCCAATTTTGCAGAGCGCCTGTATAACCAAAAAACAAGAAAGCTATTCAAAGTGGAACGCTACACAGCCTAAACTGCCCAAGAATGAAGCCTGGTTTTTTTTCCCCCTTATTTTCCCCTTCCCCTCCAAAAACCAATATTCATGCCTGCATTTGCATATACCAAATTCCTTGTACTGTGTGCGCCTGATGCATGCTTACAACAATAAACAATCCCACCCCCGCGCCAATTCTTAATGACAGGCCTAAGTTAAGGACCACTGTAAGTTATGTCCTCACTGAACAAAACCTGAATAACAGCAATAGATAACATACTCTCCAGTCAAGTGTAATCACCCAGTGATCCTTTGGGGCCGCCATCTGCCCACCGAACCCAGAACTGATCAAGAGACCTCATTGTCCATCAGAGGTGGAACAAACCTTTACACATACGCCAATGACAGTCAAGGTTCAGTCTCCCTCTGTATGAGTATTCAAGTTCGAGTGGTGCTCTGAGCTACGCTCGCCGGTCGGGGAAGAGTGTCTCTGTGCGTCGGCTGAGCTCCACCCCTTCAACCAGTCCCAAGTGTCCTCTGGGGTCTGAAAAGAACCACGACTTTCCATCCGCCTGTACCCGGAGCTTTGCAGGAAAAAGCATTGCGTATTTCAAGTTATGGCTTCTGAGCGAACGTTTGACTTCCAAGAAGGATCTTCGTTTCAATTGCACTTTATAAGTGAAGTCAGGGAAAAAGGTGATGGTGGAGTTCTCAAACTTAAGCGGTGGAGCGGCCCTTGCTGTTTGTAGGATAATGTCCCTGTCCCGGAAATTGAAAATTCTTGCAAGTATAGGACGTGGTAGAGCCCCGGGCTTGGGGGGATCACCAGGAACTCTGTGGGCATGCTCCAACGAAAAATATTGCGAGAGGGAACGAGGCTGCAAAGGCTTTTGAATCAAGTCCTCCACGAAAAGGTCCGCAGCGTGACCCTCCGCCCTTTCTGGCACCCCCAAAATTCGAACGTTGTTCCTACGAGCCCGCCCTTCATAATCTTCCAGCTTGGCTTCCAGGTCCGAAGTCTGGGATTGAAGACGTTTAACTGTGGACTCCAATGTTTTAGTAGAGTGTTGAAGGGTGGAGACAGAATCCTCGGTCGCCTTGA
Organism: Calotriton arnoldi; assembly: GCA_963921515.1. Classification (NCBI taxonomy): domain Eukaryota; kingdom Metazoa; phylum Chordata; class Amphibia; order Caudata; family Salamandridae; genus Calotriton; species Calotriton arnoldi. Next base: position 250,601 of record CAWUFW010005055.1, on the reverse strand, counting down.
CCCTGTCACCCATGTTCCTCAAATCTGCTCGTATTAGGGTGATTGCCGTGGTCACTGTGTCAATCTTATTTTCTAATGCAGTTCGGACCCCCTGTATCGCTGCCATTACATCTGCTAATGTCAGGGCACCATCATTGGGCTGCTGTTTGGTGTCTGAGATATCTTGTTGTCCATCTGCCCCATCTGACCTGCTGTGTGCAAATTTAGCTAGTTTCGTGACGTGAGTCTGCTTGGAGCCCTTTGCGGTAGCCATCTCGGCAATATATACTATCGTGTGATGGGCCCAAACTCGAGAAGCAGCCCGATCCCGGGCGATGGGGACAGCAGGCGGCGAGTGGCTGTGGCGTGGGAGTGACTTTGCGCCAGGCAATGGCCAATCCGTTAAGTATTAGGGGCCCAAGGATCCATAGAATGACATGCACAGATGTGAAGCATGAGCCAACCCCTACAGGGGCCTTATCTATCTGTCTGTGTGGCAAATAATTTAGGTTGCATCTAAAATGGCGGCTGTGCACGTCGCGGGGGGCCTTAGATATCAGGAGCCCCTGAGCCGATCTCTGATTCTCGTCGCGCTGACCGTCAGGAAAACCACCAAGATGATCTCTTATCACTATCTCCCCGGCAGCGCTTTTAAAAGGAGGGACCCATCCAGGTCAGCCAGTATGCTAGGGGAGGAGGGCAGTAAAATGGCGATAAAGCAAGGTTCGATTTTTCTCTCCCCTTTCCCAATGTAGGCTCTCCGCGGGGGGAGGCGGGGACCCAAATGCAGCCCCCGTCACTCACCTCCACACGGACGCACTCCGATGCACGCAGGCCGAGTCTCGATGTGGCCGCACATACTGGAGCCCTCCCGGCCTTCTGGCCCGATCAACAATGGCCGGGGGCTCGCAACGTTGATCTGGTACGGTGCCAGCGGGGGAACTCAGGCAGCGCTGATGTAAACCTGAGCGCCGGGGTAGCTGAAACACTCCGGCATTCGCAGGACCGGTCCGGAAGGCCTGCGTCGATCAGCCCGGACTCACGCAGCAGAGAGCCGTGCGACGTCACTGCCGAGTCTCCGGCCCTGCAGCGGCTGGTAGTATTGGATCCGATTTCTCCGGACTTCGACCACGGATTTTCCTCGCTGTTTCAGCGGGCGGCTCACATTGCTTAGGCGCACCCAGTCGGTGGGCTTAGAGGGCAAAACGGATAATTGTAATCGGATGTGGGGGAATTAAGCTACGGTGTCGATCGGAGCTCTACGCTCGAGCGGCCATCTTGGGTATTGGCTAGCCATGCCCCCCACTTTTATTATTTCTTTGTGTCTCTGTCTTTCTGGTTCGAATCACAACAAATCCATCACCACCGTCTTACTCTTTTATTGCCGGATTGGAGTTGCAACTGTGTGCAGTCAGTAAAGAAGTAAGTCCACTCCTCCGAGTCCTGCTCCAGTCCACTCCTGAGTCCTGACTCACCCTAAATCCATTTCCCTCAAGCCAGACATTGGATGGAGAATACTAGTACAAGAAATGTCATGTGTGCCTGCCTCGTCGAGTCCCTCCAAAGAACCTGACTATAGCTATCCTCCTTTCCAAGCCAAGACGGACTGCCCCATAAGAACAGGTAAATGATGGCATGCATTGGACGCTGACTCTGAGTGATTGGTGTTTGTGTTGTTGTTGTTTATGATGTATATTAGTATTTAATCTACACACAAAAAATTGACTCAAGTCAATGTGTCCCTTATTGTTGTTCAATAACAAAATTGTACTACTGCAGGCCGATCCATGGCATGGCATTTTTGATTCTGGACTCGCTCTGTACACTACAGAGTTGGACACCATGATGACCATACCATACTCGTAGTCAGTCAGTAGGATCAGAGATGATTGATGGAGTAACTCGGGCGTTTCATGAAGTGGCCTAAAAGGTAAACAAGTCAACAACAACCACACCAGACCTACATGTCTGTGTAGTGGTGGAGGCGAGTGTAGTGGTATGACTGACAGCGGTGCATTGATTTAGTTACTTAATTTGGAAAATGCTATGTTGCTGTGTATGTGTGGTCAGTGCTGTCTGGCTCAAAAAATCTAAGCTCAGTGGAGGTTGGGTGGGCGCCGCGGGCCTGCTCTGTCCTGTTGTTGTTGTAGGTTAATGCTGGAAACAGAGTAGACATGATTTAGCCACGCCGCCTTTGAAAGTGTTTTTGTTGCACTCCTCCTTAATTTATGCATTTTTACTTTTCTCTTTGATTTTTCAATATCCCTTTTGTTTTTCCATGTACACTTCCAGGTCGGCCTTTACCCTGTGCTATACTGGGAAAAACAACTCGCACTTACCTTACCAATCCACATCCACCAGGCAGGCAGTGGCACCCAAGATTGACAGACGGAGCGTCCATGGAAGGACCATGAGGAATGCTGAGATGCAACTCCCAATTTGACCATAACATATAGTATCATCTTTTATTTTTCATTTTATTCATGTTTTGTCTTCAATCATTACGACTGTGTGTTGTTGTTTATTATGTTTGCTTATATATTTGACCCCTACAGCTATTTTTTTATTTTCTTTGCTAGCTTTAAAACTTAAGGAAGCCTGGTACAACAGAACATAAACTGTATGTAATTTGGATCTCTCGACTCTCTCTGGAGGCAGACAGGCAAGACAATTGCATAATAATATTAATTAATAATATACTGCCGCCCTGTACTACTAGTCTAGTACTACTCATCATCATCAAATCATCATCATCATGCATGCATTTTCTTTTTCTCCCTCAACAGATTTATGATGGTCGTCTGCCAAGATTGTGTGTTTTCCATGTTGTAGTGTTTGTCTTTGTCAAACCTTTCCCTTAAATACCCCTTCCCAACCATTCATCAAACCCTAACCCTCTTCCCCCGGGCTGTGTGATTTATAATATTGAGGTGTGACTAAATTAAATTTACACCAATAACTGATCACACACTTGCTGGGGCGGATGTGGTGAAAGCAACACTAACTCAAGGCAGGGCGAGGATCTTCTTCTGCTGTAAGATATATATATATATATATATATATATATATATATATATATATATATATATATATATATATATATATATATATATATATATATATATATATATATATATATATATATATATATATATATATATATATATATATATATATTATCTACTAGCGGTCGCCAGTAGATAGTTATAGTTACAACCTATTATCCATAGGAAATCCGCGACATTCTATTTGAAATAACTCTCTTGCCGGTTGACGTATCTTCGCAAAATTTTCAAACTTTGTGGCCCGCTCCGGTCCGCTCCTACCCTGAAAGTCTCGGGGATTCGTCAAGCGGGGGCCGAGAAAAGGGGGTCCCAAAACGCGTTTTCCCCATGCAATTTTCCATAGGAAACTTTAGACACGGCTGCAGCCCGAACTGCTGAACGGAATTACACCAAATTTGGCAAAGAGGTAGTTCTTGGTTCAGAAAGAACCCTTTTGTTAAATGGTGTAAATCCGTTCAGTAGTTGCTGAGAAAATCAAAAGTAAAAAGATAGTGATATCTATGGCCGAGTAGGGTCCGCGTACCCTCCCGATCACGAGCTGCATGTTAATTGGCTGTCAGCTGGCTGTCAACATTCCGATTCAGGAAATGTTGGCAGCCATTTTGTCCTCGGTAGAACCGAGGGACAGAAACAAGTGCGCAAAGTGCACAAAGGGGGCAGGGTAGAAACACCTGACCCCTAGGTTTGCTCAGGGGTCCCACAAGGACCCCTGGGCAAAAAAAAAAAATGTTTTTAAAATCGGCAGGATGCGCTCAGGGTGCGCGAATCCTGCCCAAAAAAAATCGAGCGCGGTCTCCGCGCTTCGATTGTATTTTGCCCCGGGTGGCCCAAGTCCCGGGGGCATGGTGGGGGATAATTTAATGTGTGGGGGCCTCAAGGGCCCCCAAGCCCGAGGACCGCCACCCCCGGGGCTTTTTTTAAATGGTGCGGGAGGGCTCTGAGCCCTCCCGCAGCCCCGTGACCACCACCTCCCGGGGCTTTTTTTATTAATTAAAAAACCTGTGTGGGGGCTCCAGCCCCCCACACGCCTTGAGACCGCCACCTCCCCGGGGCACTAAACATTTAAATATGGGGGTCCGTTACGGACCCCAGAGCCCCGGGGACCACCACCTCCCGGGGCTGTGAACTGAATGGGAGGGGGCCGCGCGCCCCCTCCTGGAGCCCTTGATGGCCCTGGGGACCACCACCCCCAGGGCCGGCTCCTGCAGTGTCCCGGGGTGCCTACCCCGGGACACTGCTGTTTGCAATGACAGGACGGGAGCCTCGCGGCTCCCGTCCTGTCATTGCAAACTGCTTGGATATTGGAAGAGAGGCAGGGAAACCTGCTCTCTCTTCCAATATCCAAAGCCGATTGCTTTCCACATGGGGAGCAGCATGTTAGCTGCTCCCCATGTGTGAAAGCAATGCCGGCTCCCGTAGGACACGGGGAGCCGGCGGGACTGTGGGGGATTGGGGACCCCCACAGTCCCCAACGAGAGGGCCAGCCCGGGGGATGGGGTCCCGGGGCAAGTAGTGGCCCGGGAGGGGCCACGCGGCCCCCTCCCCAAAAAAACAAAAAAAACGGAAAGGCCGGCCCCGGGGATGGGGTCCCCGGGGCCTTAAATGGCCTGAGGAGGGGGCCACGCAGCCCCCTCCCTACGAAAAAAAAAAAATCGAGGCCATGCCCCGGGGATGGGGTCCCGGGGCCAATACAGGCCCAGGGAAGGGGGCCACGCGGCCCCCTTCCCGTTTTTTTAAATTTGTAATTTAAAAAAGGGGTAAGGCCCTGGGGGATGGGGTCCCCAGGGCATAAAAACTGGAAAAAGGAAGGGGGCCACAGAGCCCCCTTCAGAGGACAAAATTTTTTTTTTTTTTTAAACGATCGGGCCCGCAGGCCCCGCCCCTTCCTTCACCACTCTGCAAACGCGCCCCTGGCGCGTTTGCAGAGAGGAACGAATTCCCCTTGAATACTGGGGGTCCCTGGGGGCCAACTAGCCCACCAGGAACCTCCAGTATGCGCCAGGGGCTGCCTTGCAGAGAGGTGTACAGAGGCCACGCCCCTTTTACACCTCTCTGCAACGCAGCTCTGTGGCGCTTTGGAGGTATATGGTGGGCTAGTTGGACTCCGGGGACCCTCAGGATTCAAGGGGACTTAATTCCCCAACTTAAAACGCGCCACGGGCGCGTTTGCACAGTGGTGAAGGGAGGGCGGGGCTTCAGGTGACATGTGTGCAAACAGGCCCCGTGGCGCGTTTTAAGATGGGAATTAAATCCCCTTCAATCCTGAGGGTCCCTGAGGGCCAACTAGCCCAACAGGTACATCCAGAAAGCGCCACAGAGCTGCGTTGCAGAGAGGTGTAAAAGGGTGTGGCCTCTCTACACGTCTCTGCAACGCAGCCCCTAGCGCATATTGGAGGTTCCTGGTGGGCTAGTTGGCCCCTAGGGACCCTCAGGATTCAAGGGGACTTAATCCCCCAACTTGAAACGCGCCACGGGGCGCGTTTGCACAGATGTCACCTCAGGCCCCGCTCCCTCCCTTCACCATTGTGCAAATATTCTTCTAAAATCATCCGAAATACGAATTCTTATTTACTCACCTGTTATAAGGAGAGACCTCAGTGCTGCATCTTTCAGCCCAGTACTGGTCCTGAAAAGTAATTTTAACCGTACTTACCAGTAACTTGAATTTCCTTCCATAGGATATCATTGCCTGCTTTTTGTTGAAAAAGTTTCTAAGTGTTGATTTTGAAACATACAAATATTCCTCTAAAATCAGCCGAAATACGAATTCCGATTTACTCACCTGTTATAAGGAGAGACCTCAGTGCTGTATCTTTCAGCCCAGTACTGGTCCTGAAAAGTAATTTTAACCGTACTTACCAGTAACTTGAATTTCCTTCTATAGGCTAACATTGACTGTTTTCACTTGGAAATTCTTCTAAGTGTGGAGTTTTGGAACTTTATAATATTCCTCTAAAATCAACCAAAGTACGAATTCCAATTTACTCACCTGTTATCAGGAGAGAACCCAGTGCTGCATCTTTTAGCCCAGCACTGACCCTGAAAAGTAATTTTAACCGTACTTACCAGTAACTTATATTTTCTTCCATAGGAATCCATTGTCTGGTTTTCAGCAGAAAAGTTTCAAAGTGTCGATTTTCACAAACTACAAATATTCCTAAAAAATCGCCTGTATGACTTAAACGCATTCTTTCAACTGTTTACAGGAGATGCACCAGTGCTGGATCCAGGATCCAACACTGAGTAAGAAAAAGTAACGATAACAGTTTTTAACTTCTAAGTGAATTTCCTTCCATAGGATAACATTGGTGATTCTATGAGAAAAAGTTTCTAAGTGTGAACTTTTAAAGTACAATAATATTCCTTAAAAATCACGACTGTAACCAAAACGCTTTTACTCAACTGTTTACAGGAGATGTCCCAGGACTGAATCTAGGATCCAGTCCTGTGGTTAGAAAAGTAATCCATAAAGTAACTAATTGCATTTAACTAGAAATTCACATTGAGCTGAATGTTGCATTGTGTTTGAAAATGTGTTGCCCATTGCAACAACTGTAACTACTGTACTTAAAAGTCTATTGCCTATGTGCAAAGTATTTAAACTAAAGTAATTCATTCTGAGAAAGTATTTTTGTAATGTAATGTATAATGTAATTACAATGTAATTTAAAAAATAAAATATTTAAAAAAATTGTTTCTAAAAATTTGGAAATCAGTATGAAAAAATTTATATAACAATTAATACATTTAAAAATTGTCATTTACAAAACCTTTGAAATTCACTGAAAAAACCGTAGGTTTCAGACATGTTATAGTTACAAATTAGCATTTAAAAAACCTTTGAAATTCACTGAAAAAACCATAGGTTTCAGGGACGTTATAGTTACAAATTAGCATTTAAAAAACCTTTGAAATTCACTGAAAAAACCATAGGTTTTAGGGACAGTTATAGTTAGTTGGACATTGCACTCGTACAAAACCCGTGAAATTCCCCGTTATAGTTAGTCCAGCTAACTATAACTCGCGCCTCGCAATGCACTGCTGATGACGTCACATATTACATCACTCATGACATGGTCAGTGACATCACTGATGACATCACTGATGACATCTCAAATGACATCACTGATGACATCATCCACGTGATAATCTGATGCACCTCCTCACACCCCAATATAACCTTTGATACACCCACTCTAAATTACAGACTGCCATTCGCAAAACCATAGACACTCCAACACCAATAACTACATACCCACTCACTGATTCTTAGGTCTACGCACACATCCACTCACTCACCCGTACAGTCACTCATACTTACGGTCACTCAGTACAGGACTATCATATGCACTCATACTCCTATATAGACACTCAAACACCGCCACTCATCCATAGAGGTACTCACACACCTAGTCAGTCATGCAAATAATTAAACACACTACCATTTACTCACCTATACAGTTATACACACACCAGCTCACTTACTCATACAAATAGTAGCACATTCTTACGCTCTTATACAATCACTGATACAAGCACACACTCATCCATACAGCCACTATCACAATCACTCACTCTCAGCTTATAGCTATTTATATACTCCAACACACATATATACTGCCTTTCACATATGTAGTTACTCACACATGTACCACTGGGACATACATTCACTCACTAACACACTCTTACACACACTTACCCACCCATACAGTCTATCACAGATGCACTCTTGAAACCATCCACCCAGTGAATCACCCACTCACACATCTATGCACAGAGTTGCACACACCCCTCCCACACAAACACTCAGGCACCCATACAGATACTCAGACAAGCATTCAATAACTCATATAGACACTCATGTAGCTATTCACAAACACATGCAGCCACTTACACAGCAACAGACAGACGGATACAGACATTCACCCAGTTTAGTCACTAACCCATGCATTCAGTAAGATACGTTAAATCACTCACTTATAGAGTCAGTCACGCACCTACTAAATCATCCATACAGACACTTACACACCCACTCATTCTTCAATACGTCTTTTCCTATATATATTAAAAATATTTAAACTTTACAGAAACACACAGTCACTGGATGATGTCATCAGTGATGTCATTTGAGATGTCATCAGTGATGTCATCAGTGATGTCACTGACCATGTCATGAGTGATGTAATATGTGACGTCATCAGCAGTGCATTGCGGGGCGCGAGTTATAGTTAGCTGGACTAACTATAACGGGGAATTTCACGGGTTTTGTACGAGTGCAATGTCCAACTAACTATAACTGTCCCTAAAACCTATGGTTTTTCAGTGAATATATATATATTCACTGAAAAACCATAGGTTTTAGGGACAGTTATAGTTAGTTGGACATTGCACTCGTACAAAACCCGTGAAATTCCCCGTTATAGTTAGTCCAGCTAACTATAACTCGCGCCCCGCAATGCACTGCTGATGACGTCACATATTACATCACTCATGACATGGTCAGTGACATCACTGATGACATCACTGATGACATCTCAAATGACATCACTCATGACATCACTGATGACATCATCCAGTGACTGTGTGTTTCTGTAAAGTTTAAATATTTTTAATATATATAGGAAAAGACGTATTGAAGAATGAGTGGGTGTGTAAGTGTCTGTATGGATGATTTAGTAGGTGCGTGACTGACTCTATAAGTGAGTGATTTAACGTATCTTACTGAATGCATGGGTTAGTGACTAAACTGGGTGAATGTCTGTATCCGTCTGTCTGTTGCTGTGTAAGTGGCTGCATGTGTTTGTGAATAGCTACATGAGTGTCTATATGAGTTATTGAATGCTTGTCTGAGTATCTGTATGGGTGCCTGAGTGTTTGTGTGGGAGGGGTGTGTGCAACTCTGTGCATAGATGTGTGAGTGGGTGATTCACTGGGTGGATGGTTTCAAGAGTGCAACTGTGATAGACTGTATGGGTGGGTAAGTGTGTGTAAGAGTGTGTTAGTGAGTGAATGTATGTCCCAGTGGTAAATGTGTGAGTAACTACATATGTGAAAGGCAGTATATATGTGTGTTGGAGTATATAAATAGCTATAAGCGAGAGTGAGTGATTGTGATAGTGGCTGTATGGATGAGTGTGTGCTTGTATCAGTGATTGTATAAGAGCGTAAGAATGTGATACTATTTGTATGAGTAAGTGAGCTGGTGTGTGTATAACTGTATAGGTGAGTAAATGGTAGTGTGTTTAATTATTTGCATGACTGACTAGGTGTGTGAGTACCTCTATGGATGAGTGGCGGTGTTTGAGTGTCTATATAGGAGTATGAGTGCATATGATAGTCCTGTACTGAGTGACCGTAAGTATGAGTGACTGTACGGGTGAGTGAGTGGATGTGTGCGTAGACCTAAGAATCAGTGAGTGGGTATGTAGTTATTGGTGTTGGAGTGTCTATGGTTTTGCGAATGGCAGTCTGTAATTTAGAGTGGGTGTATCAAAGGTTATATTAGAGTGTGAGGAGGTGCATCAGATTATCACGTGGATGATGTCATCAGTGATGTCATTTGAGATGTCATCAGTGATGTCATCAGTGATGTCACTGACCATGTCATGAGTGATGTAATATGTGACGTCATCAGCAGTGCATTGCGGGCGCGAGTTATAGTTAGCTGGACTAACTATAACGGGGAATTTCACGGGTTTTGTACGAGTGCAATGTCCAACTAACTATAACTGTCCCTAAAACCTATGGTTTTTTCAGTGAATTTCAAAGGTTTTTTAAATGCTAATTTGTAACTATAACGTCCCTGAAACCTATGGTTTTTTCAGTGAATTTCAAAGGTTTTTTAAATGCTAATTTGTAACTATAACATGTCTGAAACCTACAGTTTTTCAGTGAATTTCAAAGGTTTTGTAAATGACAATTTTTAAATGTATTAATTGTTATATAAATTTTTTTCATACTGATTTCCAAATTTTTAGAAACAATTTTTTTTACATATTTTATTTTTTAAATTACATTGTAATTACATTATACATTACATTACAAAAATACTTTCTCAGAATGAATTACTTTAGTTTAATTACTTTGCACATAGGCAATAGACTTTTAAGTACAGTAGTTACAGTTGTTGCAATGGGCAACACATTTTCAAACACAATGCAACATTCAGCTCAATGTGAATTTCTAGTTAAATGCAATTAGTTACTTTATGGATTACTTTTCTAACCACATTACTGGATCCTAGATTCAGTCCTGGGACATCTCCTGTAAACAGTTGAGTAAAAGCGTTTTGGTTACAGTCGTGATTTTTAAGGAATATTATTGTACTTTAAAAGTTCACACTTAGAAACTTTTTCTCATAGAATCACCAATGTTATCCTATGGAAGGAAATTCACTTAGAAGTTAAAAACTGTTATCGTTACTTTTTCTTACTCAGTGTTGGATCCTGGATCCAGCACTGGTGCATCTCCTGTAAACAGTTGAAAGAATGCGTTTAAGTCATACAGGCGATTTTTAGGAATATTTGTAGTTTGTGAAAATCGACACTTTGAAACTTTTCTGCTGAAAACCAGACAATGGATTCCTATGGAAGGAAATTCAAGTTACTGGTAAGTACGGTTAAAATTACTTTGAGGATCAGTACTGGGCTGAAAGATGCAGCACTGAGGTCTCTCCTGATAACAGGTGAGTAAATCGGAATTCGTATTTCGGCTGATTTTAGAGGACTATTTTAAAGTTCCAAAACTCCACACTTAGAAGAATTTCCAAGTGAAACCAGTCAATGTTAGCCTATGGAAGGAAATTCAAGTTACTGGTAAGTACGGTTAAAATTACTTTTCAGGACCAGTACTGGGCTGAAAGATGCAGCACTGAGGTCTCTCCTGATAACAGGTGAGTAAATCAGAATTCGGATTTCGGCTGATTTTAGAGGAATATTTGTATGTTTCAAAAATCAACACTTAGAAACTTTTTCAGCAAAAAGCAGGCAATGATATCCTATGGAAGGAAATTCAAGTTACTGGTAAGTACGGTTAAAATTACTTTTGAGGATCAGTACTGGGCTAAAAGATGCAGCACTGGGTTCTCTCCTGATAACAGGTGAGTAAATCGAATTCGTATTTCGGCTGATTTTAGAGGAATATTTTAAAGTTCCAAAACTCCACACTTAGAAGAATTTCCAAGTGAAACCAGTCAATGTTAGCCTATGAAGGAAATTCAAGTTACCGGTAAGTACGGTTAAAATTACTTTTGAGGATCAGTACTGGGCTGAAAGATGCAGCACTGAGGTCTCTCCTGATAACAGGTGAGTAAATCGGAATTCGTATTTCGGCTGATTTTAGAGGAATATTTTAAAGTTCCAAAACTCCACACTTAGAAGAATTTCCAAGTGAAACCAGTCAATGTTAGCCTATGAAGGAAATTCAAGTTACCGGTAAGTACGGTTAAAATTACTTTTCAGGACCAGTACTGGGCTGAAAGATGCAGCACTGAGGTCTCTCCTGATAACAGGTGAGTAAATCAGAATTCGGATTTCGGCTGATTTTAGAGGAATATTTGTATGTTTCAAAATCAACACTTAGAAACTTTTTCAGCAAAAAGCAGGCAATGATATCCTATGGAAGGAAATTCAAGTTACTGGTAAGTACGGTTAAAATTACTTTTGAGGATCAGTACTGGGCTGAAAGATGCAGCACTGAGGTCTCTCCTGATAACAGGTGAGTAAATCGGAATTCGTATTTCGGCTGATTTTAGAGGAATATTTTAAAGTTCCAAAACTCCACACTTAGAAGAATTTCCAAGTGAAACCAGTCAATGTTAGCCTATGAAGGAAATTCAAGTTACCGGTAAGTACGGTTAAAATTACTTTTCAGGACCAGTACTGGGCTGAAAGATGCAGCACTGAGGTCTCTCCTGATAACAGGTGAGTAAATCAGAATTCGGATTTCGGCTGATTTTAGAGGAATATTTGTATGTTTCAAAAATCAACACTTAGAAACTTTTTCAGCGAAAAGCAGGCAATGATATCCTATGGAAGGAAATTCAAGTTACTGGTAAGTACGGTTAAAATTACTTTTGAGGATCAGTACTGGGCTGAAAGATGCAGCACTGAGGTCTCTCCTGATAACAGGTGAGTAAATCGGAATTCGTAGTTCGGCTGATTTTAGAGGAATATTTTAAAGTTCCAAAACTCCACACTTAGAAGAATTTCCAAGTGAAACCAGTCAATGTTAGCCTATGAAGGAAATTCAAGTTACCGGTAAGTACGGTTAAAATTACTTTTGAGGATCAGTACTGGGCTGAAAGATGCAGCACTGAGGTCTCTCCTGATAACAGGTGAGTAAATCGGAATTCGTATTTCGGCTGATTTTAGAGGAATATTTGCACAATGGTGAAGGGAGGGGCGGGGCCTGAGGTGACATCTGTGCAAACGCGCCCCGTGGCGCGTTTTAAGTTGGGGGATTAAGTCCCCTTGAATCATGAGGGTCCCTACGGGCCAACTAGCCCACCAGGAACCTCCAGTATGCGCCAGGGGCTGCGTTGCAGAGACATGTACAGAGGCCACACCCCTTTTACACCTCTCTGCAACGCAGCTCTGTGGCGCTTTCTGGACGTACCTGTTGGGCTAGTTGGCCTCAGGGACCCTCAGGATTGAAGAGGATTCAATTCCCCATCTTAAAACGCGCCACGGGGCCTGTTTGCACACATGTCACCTGAAGCCCCGCCCCTCCCTTCACCACTGTGCAAACGCGCCCGTGGCGCGTTTTAAGTCGGGGGATTAACTCCCTTGAATCCTGAGGGTCCCTGGAGTCCAACTAGCCCACCATGTTCCTCCAAAAGCGCCACAGAGCTGCGTTGCAGAGAGGTGTAAAGGGGCGTGGCCTCTGTACACCTCTCTGCAAGGCAGCCCCTGGCGCATACTGGAGGTTCCTGGTGGGCTAGTTGGCCTCAGGGACCCCCAGTATTCAAGGGGAATTGTTCCTCCTCTGCAAACGCGCCAGGGGCGCGTTTGCAAAGTGGTGAAGGAAGGGAGCGGGGCCTGTGGGCCCGATCGTTTTTTTTTTCCCCCCTCCCTGAAGGGGGGCCGTGTGGCCCCCCTTCCTTTTTCCTAGTTTTAGGCCCTGGGGACCCCATCCCCCAGGGCCTTACCACCTTTTTTTAAATTAAAATTTTTAAAAAACGGGAAGGGTGCCACGTGGCCCCCTTCCCTGGGCCTGTATTGGCCCCGGGGACCCCATCCCCAGGGGCATGGCCTCTTTGTTTTTATTTGGAGGGGGGCTGCGTGGCCCCCTCCTCAGGCCATTTAAGGCCCGGGGACCCCATCCCCGGGGCCGGCCTTGCACTTTTTTTTTTTTTTTACTTTTTGTTACTTTGGGGAGGGGGCTGCGTGGCCCCCTCCGTGGCCACTTATGGCCCCGGGGACCCCATCCCCGGGGCCTGGCCTCTCATTGGGGACTGTGGGGGTCCCCAATCCCCCACAGTCCCGCCGGCTCCCCGTGTCCTACGGGAGCCGGCATTGCTTTACACATGGGGAGCTGCTAAGATGCAGCTCCCCATGTGGAAAGCAATCGGCTTGGATATTGGAAGAGAGAGCAGGTTTCCTGCTCTCTCTCCAATATCCAAAGCAAGTTTGCAATGACAGGACGGAGCCACGAGGCTCCCGTCCTGTCATTGCAAACAGCAGTGTCCCGGGGTAGGCACCCCGGGACACTGCAGGAGCCGGCCCTGGGGGTGGCGGTCCCCAGGGCCACCACAGGCTCCAGGAGGGAGCCGCGCGGCCCCCTCCCTACATCGAGAAAGCCCCGGGGAGGTGGTGGTCCCCGGGGCTTGGGGGTCCAAACGGACCCCCATTTTCATTTTTCTTAGTGCCCCGGGGAGGTGGTGGTCCCGGGCGTGTGGGGAGCTGGAGCCCCCACACAGGTTTTTCAAATATAAAAAGAAGCCCCGGGGAGGTGGTGGTCCCCGGGGCTGCGGGAGGGCTCAGAGCCCTCCCGCACCATTATCCATAAAGCCCCGGGGGTGGTGGTCCCCGGGGCTTGAGGGGCCCTTAGAGGCCCCCACACATAAAATGAACCCCCCAGCATGCCCCCGGGACTTGGCCCACCCGGGGCCAATACATCGAGCGCGGAGACCGCGCTCGATTTTTTTTTTCGGCAGGGTTCGCGCTCCTGAGCGCATCCTGCCGATTTAAAAAAAAAAAAAATTTTTGCCCAGGGGGTCCTTGTGGGACCCCTGAGCAGACCTAGGGGTCAGGGTGTTTCTACCCTGCCCTTTGTGCGCTTTGCGCACTTGTTTCTGTCCCTCGGTTCTACCGAGGGACAAAATGGCTGCCAACACTTCCTGATTTGGAGTGTTGACAGCCAATTAACATAAAGCTCGTGCTCGGGAGGATCCGCGGCCCTAGATATACCTATCTTTTTTTCTTTTGATTTTCTCAGCAACTACTGAACGGATTTACACCATTTAACAAAAGGGTTCTTTCTGAACCAAGAACTACCTCTTTGCCAAATTTGGTGTAATTCCGTTCAGCAGTTCGGGCTGTAGCCGTGTCTAAAGTTTCCTATGGAAAATTGCATGGGGAAAACGCGTTTTGGGACCCCCCTTTTCTCGGCCCCCGCTTGACGAATCCCCCGAGACTTTCAGGGTAGGAGCGGACCGGAGCGGGCCACAAAGTTTGAAAATTTTGCGAAGATACGTCAACCGGCAAGAGAGTTATTTCAAATAGAATGTCGTGGATTTCCTATGGATAATAGGTTGTAACTATAACTATCTACTGGCGACCGCCAGTAGATAATATATATATATATATATATATATATATATATATATATATATATATATATATATATATAGGCCACACTGGCAACATATAGATTAGATTGCCCACCCAAGCTCAGTATTCGCTATTCAATTTTTTTCCAGAGGAACATAATTAATCCATCATAATTATTAATTGCTGGCATCGATTTATCATCCTTCCATCACCGAAGGTTACGCTTTTCCACTTCATAGGTCGAGTCAACTTCAGTTTGTAACTTGTACTAGGCTAACCCTGCCACCATTATGTTTTATTTTACTTTAGCATTGCTTATCATTCATCATCATGGTTTCTTGTTTGGCAGTCTTCTTCTTGTGTACTGTACTTCTACTACTCATTCCCTAGTCTCCCTCAGGCGACTGACTGTCTCATTTTCTTTTTTTGCAAATGCAACTGTCTACTACTGCTACCACCACCCACCATGGCATCTTAGGAAACCAAACCATCACCATGCAGCCATCGCTTCGCCTAAACATCAATCACAGGTAAGAAAAGAAGTGTGGGGGAGGCGATAATGTATATACTATGGAAATTAATTAATTCACACACCCACATCCTTCCCAGTACATACTACAAAGGGGTTTTAGTTGCAGAATGCATAGACGAGGAGGAGAAACTGACAGTAGTAGGACAAGTGAGGGTACTGCATCTATCTGTTGGTGTGTTACACTATTGGCAGATTTAAAAAACTGGCTGCGGCCCTGCAGGCTGCAGCAAAAGGAGGAAACAAACAAGGCGACGTAAAGAGTAACCCCCAGAAAAGATTGACATCATATGTATTGTAAAACTATAAATAATTAATTACCCTAACAAATATAAACTATAATAAGAAACCCACAACACCTGACCCACCCCTCTCCCTAACCCCAACCAATGTCCAATAAATTTGTCCATGATTGTCCAAGTCAAGAAGTTCAAGAAAACCCCAACTTTCCCCAACTCCGAACATCTCACCCACCAAAAACAGATTAAAAAAGGGGCAAGGTTCGAAGACTGAGGTCTAGCGGCGGGGGTGCCAGCCAGTGCGTTCCAGGACCTCCTCCAGCCTGGCCTCTAGGCACGCCATCCAGAGGAGCATGCAGCGCCGAAAGTTCCTGCAGGAACAACAGGGGTGGGCAGCAGTGGATGATGATGATGAATGTGATGGGTGGCGGTTGGCTGCCAGATCACGGCACCGTACCACCGGAGGCATGTGGGGGGCCTGGCTGGGGTCCGGGGCATTGGAGGAAGCTGTAGCTGCCACCTCCTCCGCCTCCACCGCCAGGACAACCAGCCGGCGATATTCTTGCCGGATAGCCTCCAGCTTCCGTTGCCGGGCCCTGGCTGCTAACTCCTGCCTGTTGGGATGGGAAGGAGTAGCTATATCAAGAAAGAAAAAAGACAATTGTAACCAATACTCTTAGCAAAACAGTAACACAAAATTAGTAATTACACACATAAAAATTATAGTGGCACAGTAGCACTAGCAGTTGTGGTATCCTCCTCACTTCCTCTGCCCTAAGATTTGGATGTGGTGGTTAGACTTTCAGGCACTAGACACTATGAAGTAGATAAGTATTCTTCTTCTCTCTCTTGTTTAGCACAATTAATCTTGTAGGCATGCCAGCTCAGTCAGCTTGTGCCCTAGACAGACATACTCGTGTCGCAGACTCACGTTACTTTACTACTGTTTGCAGATGGGGCAGCTGTACTACACAATTATCTATTTTTCCATTATGGCCATACTCTGTTAAATCAATGGCAAATGCTCAATTTCACTTTCACCCTGACTATTGCAATAAGGCACAACATGACATGCTTATGAATGATGATGATATACGCCGCGACATCACGTCACTCACGTGATGATTATGATAACATACTGATTTGTAAGTAGTTACCATGCAGCCGATAGGCCACCCATGGCTGACACGGTCAAAATTAAATGGGTATGGACTGAGCGGAAGTGGGCCTCGGAGTCGGAGGGAGGCAATTGATGATGGGTGGGTAGGGCACATAATTTATAGTCATGCACAACAATATATATGTTGTGCTTGCAAACTACTGTGAGTCAAGGGAGTATTCCATTCTGAAATACAACCTCAAACCTTTGAATCAGATTCAAAAACCTTGCAAAAAAACAGTACTAGTTCTTCCCAGGGCTTTTTTTTTCATTTATCATTGCATTGCTCTTCTAGCATTATTTTATTCTTCACCCTTGGCTTTGGTACTCTGGCACTGTTTAATTTTCTTTTACATTCTCTTCATCCAGTCTGACTCTTCTTCTCCCATACTATGATACCATCCAGGCATCCACCCATCTAAACATTGCTATCATAAACCTTTCACCGACAACATACATTTGTCATAGATATATAACTAACCAACCACCACCCATGCGTTCTTGCTTGCCTTTGAGTTTGACCCCTCAAACCCCCTGGAGGATTCCTTTCACCCATATAGTTTCACCCACCCAGGCAGGCATCCTTTATGCTTTCTTTTCTTTCACCCATCCTTCAACTGCCCATGCATCCTATCATCAGCCACCTATATGCATCCCGGGGCCCCTTCCTTCACCCATGCGTCCTTCTCTGCCAGTCATATATTTCATGTTGTCTGAGTCTTTGTCTTCGTCATAAAACTTTCTC
The DNA here is from genome assembly GCA_963921515.1 of Calotriton arnoldi. Lineage (NCBI taxonomy): Eukaryota > Metazoa > Chordata > Amphibia > Caudata > Salamandridae > Calotriton > Calotriton arnoldi. The sequence goes on along the minus strand of CAWUFW010005055.1, from coordinate 233,114 downwards.
TGCTGAGTTGAAGATAGAATCGAATAGGCCATTAGCTACTCAATCCCTGCCGCTAATGCTAATGTTAAGTAAAGGGTGTCTTCTTGAACTGTTCAGTGTTCACAACAACTTAGTCTCAGCAGAGGTACAGTGTACTACTGAGTGTGTACACCCTTGCAGCGAGTGTATTCATCAATCTCAATAAGTAAGGAATATGACTTACCACCGCCCGCCACTGCTGCTGGCTCACCCCCAGCAGCTGCCGCATCCGCTCCCTCCGGAGTGGCATGGCCCTCACCGCTGGCCCCGGCACAGGTGGTCGGTACGCTTGGAAAAAACATTTCAAATTTATTAGATGCCATACGCCTCCCCTATTCATTTTTTTCATTAGCAAACTTGAAAATCCATAATTAGTAATACATACACCACACACATCACTATCTACAATTTGGATACTAGAGTAGAGTAGACAGTATGTCCTATCAAAAATAACAAAATAATATCCAGTTGGGCATTTTGTTGGTGGCAATTTTTGAAAAGCCTCTCAATAAGAGGACAACCCAAAGGACTGGACTCAGTGGCTAGAGCTATTGGTGCATCACATTTTTTGAAAAGAAGGAAGAGTTGCCCAACTTGGCGGACATGAGGTCTCTCTTAGTTGGAAAATAATGGTGCCGTCCTCCTCCTCATACTTACTTCCTGCCATGGTGCACGGTAATCAGTTGATCAGTGTTCACCATCAACTGCTGGTAATAAAAAAAGTACTAGGCCTGGATTACAAAAAGTAAAATACACCACTTTGGGGTGTCCAACATGAGTGACCACCATTTACTGGTTGAGCATGAGACAGTAATAGAAAGCCTTCTCATCTCACAAACCTGCGTAGAACACATCACTTGGGCATGTAATCTGAACAGCAGATTAGTGCTACTAGTACTAGTAGTAGTAAGCAGCCCTTACTACTACTAGTACTAGTAGTAGCCTAGGACCAATAGGTTCTCTGAGTCTTACAGTACGACTACTAGGCAATCCACATATAAGGGGAGAGGGAAAGCTGAGTGGAAACCCAGAAGAAAGCAAGCTACAGACAGACGAATACAGAGTCAGAGGCAGTTTGATTTGATGTAAAAAAAAAAAAACACACTAGAAACAATGTTAGTACCAGTAGTAGTAGGTAATGGAGTAAAAACGAGAATTTAGAAACAGATAGATTGAAGAGGATTTTTGAAAAATTAAAATTAGGAAATGGAAATAAGAGCGGTAAAAGTTAGGAAGACTTACTGGGGCCGGCAGCAGAGCCATCTGCGCCTGAGGCTGCTTCCTGCTGCTCCTGGGAGGCCCCTCCGGCTCCCGCACCCGCCTCAGCACTGCCAGCAGACCCAGTCTTCTTCTTGCCCCTGGATGCTGATCATGTAAGATATAATTAAAGAGACAAAAAGTGATTTGTGTGAAATAAATAAATATAATCGCTCTAAAAATATTTTTAGACAGGAAATGGCAATTGCAATAATATTGACCTATCCTAAATCAGATCGACTAGTAGTAGACTAGTATCGCAGTCGCGCACCATCCTATATTTATTATTCCACAGTTCAATTCCGATTCCTGAATCCTAAACATACCTAACCCGCCTATGCCAGACTTTGGAATGAATTGCAAAAAAATCATATTTGCTTAAGTTCCGATCTCATTCCTAATCATCTCTCAGTCTCAACTCCAACCCCCTTTGACGGGCCAATTACTAAGTCTGCATTTATTCTTCTTAATGCATAGATGGACGCATGCATATTGAATTTTTGCACACACCAAATTGGTTGGTTGCTATTCACTCACTATACGAACTAAAAAAGGTTCTACTAGGACTGAAGTCATATGAGAGGACGCGTCACGCAGTCCACTAAATTACATAATACTAACTAACTACTACCACTATCTTAGTGACAGGACAGGACAGCCTGAAAGGACAAAGAAAAGGACTAGAGTCTTTCGTATCTGCATTACCTAACTTAAACTCTCTAACCTCTCTTACATAACCAGCCCAAGAAAGTGCAAAGTTGCAAACAAGTACGATTAGTTAGTAGCGCTGAGCACGTCTGGAAGTAACAATCACATAATATAAGATTTTTAAACATAAGTTACCTGCATGCAGCAGCAGCATGTTAGCTATTTGCGAAAACAATAATATTCGCAATAACACAGAACAGAAGAACACAATAGTAATATAATTAGCTACTCACCAAGCCCCGGGACCTCACCACCTAGCAAATCCAGCAGGTCCTGCTCCCGGTCCAGGATGTCGGACCCCAGAGCAGCGAAACACTGCCCCGCGCACCCTTTCCCACCGCTGGTGACGCTCCCGGAGCCCGTACCCAGACCCAGGCCTGCCGCCTGCTGCCAGGGTTAAGGGGAGGTGGCACTGCACAAAAAAAAAACAGTGCAGCCACATCCACCTCGGAGAATAAGGCCCGTGGCTGCACCCCTTGTGGGTGCCGCCTTCCGCAAGGAAAGCGGTTGCGGCTCTCGCTCCTTGTGGACCTCTTCCCCTGGCCCTTAGTCTTTTTAAGACTCTTCGCCATGATTCTGGGTACACGGGGGTGGAAAAGAAAATGTAGGAAGTTAGAAAGTAAGTAAAAGAAATTTAAAAAGCAAGTAATAGAAAAAGAGTGAAAAACGCACAAAAAACACACAAAAAGTCGAAACAAACGCAAAATATACAATCAGGAATAGAGAGGGATAGATAATAAATAAAAAAGATCAGAAAAAAGTGTCTAGAAACAAAGGATTGAAAAGATATAGGGAGGATAGAGAAACAGGCCCAGAACCATAGCAAAAAGTGAAAAACAAGATGGCCCCACCCATTGGCGACCGTGCGATATTCCCCCCCGAGCACGCAATACGCGTTCCCAAACATCAAAAACGCATCGCGAACAGGCGGAAAAGGCAACTCCACGCGCGCGCGGAACTCCGCGTAGTGCGCGGAGTTTTTCTGCAACTTCGCGTGATTCGGCGTAGCGCGGCTACGCAAACTCCGAACAGGGTTAATCTATACAAGTGATGGGGTGGGATACTTCTCACAAATTCCAACTAGCAAAACAAGTTAACAGATTTCTTGTTGATGATTTAAGGGAGAGTAGACTTTTCCCCTGAGATTTTTTTTTTACTTTTGGGATAACATTTCTAAAACGCAGCAGACCCTTACAGGGCATTCATGAAATATTCTGGTTCACTGACAAAATATAAAACCTAAAAATATTATCATACAAAAATATCATAACATAAATATTGATGTCAAAAATATTGTCATCCTATAGCTATCATGCAAATAACAAAAATATTGGAAAAAAATATTGTTGTCACTAATATTGTCTAAAATATCGTTTTTTTAAATATATGTAAATTTAAATAGTAAACATTAAATATATAAAAAAATAACAATAATATAATTAGGATTAAGGGCCTCATTACAATGTCATTTGCAGTTGCCTCCAACTGACACCATCTCGCTGTGTGAACTGCCTGACCATAGGTCGGCAATTCCGCACACCGAATTAGGATGCGTCTGTCCCATTTCTCCATGGGAGCCTGTGCGACGGGTGGAAACCACCCGCAACACAAGCTCCCATAGAGATATGGGAGTTTGTGTAAAACCCTGCAATGCATAGCAGGCACCGTGAGGTGCCTGCAACACGGTGCAGGGATTTTTAGGGGGGGCACCCCAGGGCCACAACCGGAGAGCCAGTGGGGAAGAGGGACCTGCTAGGTGCCACAAAAGTTGCTTTGTGACAGCCTTTCAATGTCAGAAAGGTTGACATGGAAAGGCTGTCGAAAACCAACATCATAATCCTGGCGACGGAAACGCCCTCCTTAAGGGATTATGAGTGGCTTCCAACTTGCCGACGGGCTCCTTGAGCCTGTTGGAACCGAGTCAGTTTCCCCAGCCGGTTTACACTCCGGCCGCCGATATTATAATTCGTCGGTTGCAATGTAAACCTTCCATGTCAGTCAGAAAGCCTCCGACCAGTGGTCGGAGACTTTCCGACCACAATCGAAACAAGGCCCTAAATGTACCTACTTCATTTTAAAAGAAATATAACCATTATACTTATATATAAGTCACCCCTGGATAATAATTAATTGAAAAATAATGTTTGGTTTGCACAATGTTACACACAAAAAAACTTCCGTTCACTTTTTTCACGTATGAAATTCTCAAACTTTTCTTGAAACTACATATCCTAGAATGCTTAGCGGTTTGTGAACAGGAAATGACTGCGGAAGTAGTAATGCATATTGTTGTATTTAACTGGTTCAAACAAATCACTAAGGGCCAGATGTACAACCCTAGTAAATTGCGACTCGCAATTTGCGCTCGATTGCGAGTCGCAACAGTGTCAGAGACACTGATTGCGATTCCCAGTGGGGTCGCAAAATGCGAGGCTCATTAATATTAATGAGGCACTCGCATTTTGCGACCCCACTGGGAATGGCTGGCCCGCCCAGGGATGGTGGCCTGCTGGGCTCAGCAGACCACCATGTCTGGGACTGCTGTTTAATAAAGCAGCTTTTTTTTTAAATGCAGCCCGTTTTCCTTAAAGGAAAACTGGATGCATTTACAAAAATAAAAATGAAACTTTTTCATTTAATTTTTTAAGGGCATTTGCAAAGTGGAAGGGGTCCCCTGGGGACCCCTTCCCATTTGCGAATGATTACCACCTACTTGAAGTAGGTGGTAATCGCGAGTGTTTTGCGACCTCAATTGCGGTCGCAAAACATTAGTACATGGGTTAGAGAGTCGCTATTTGGAAGGGAACTCCCCTTCCAAATAGCGAGTCTCTAAACACTTTTTTGCGAGTCGCAATTCATTTGCGACTCGCAAAATTGTGTTAATACATTTACATACCAATTTTAGCATGTGCAAACGGGTCGATAACCCGTTTGCGCATGCTAAAATTGGTCGTACATCTGGCCCTAAGTGTTAACTGTGAACAAGGTCTCAGGAAGACCGAAACACATTGGTTGGTGGTATTGACCCGTGATGAATTGAAAAGTATTGAGATTAAAAAAACTCTTCAAATCTCCCAGTGAGTGCGATCCATCCTTTCCTGTTGCGGGAGTTTTGTTCGATATATATATATATATATATATTGCAACAACAACTTGCCCCTTTTGGAATATGCGGCCCGTCGGAAGGTGGTGCGTTATGCCAGCGGAGCAAGCAGGTCAGTAAATTCCACATCAAATAACATAATGAGTTCACATATGCCAAAGTGAATTTATTCAACCCTGTTACGCGTTTCGACTGTCACCAGTCTTGATCACACAAGGGTTATACCTACAAGACTCTGTACATATCCTGTTACGACACAAACAAAGGACTACTCCCAAGGATTCAAAGGAATTCTGGGCCAGATCTCCGACCTGCAAAATAGCGCCTCGCAAATTGCGACTCATTTGCGACTTGCATATTGCGAGGCACTATTTGGCATGTACAACAGTGTGCTTAACACTGTTTGCGATTCCCAATGGGGTCGCAAATTGCGAGGATCATGAATATTAATGAGCCTCTCGCAATTTGCGAGCCCATTCGGAATGACAGGCCCTCCCAGGGACGGTGGCCTGCTGGGCTCAGCAGACCACCATGTCTGGGACTGCTTTTAAATAAAGCAGTGTTTTTTTTTTTTTAAATGCAGCCCGTTTTCCTTAAAGGAAAACGGGATGTATTTAAAAAAAAAAATGAAACGTTTTTGTTTCATTTGTTAAGGGCAGGTAGTGGTCCCTGGGACCACTGCCTGCCCTTAAAAATATTTTTAGAGACAGACAAAAAGTGGAAGGGGTTCCCTGGGGACCCCTTCCAAATTGTGACTGCAATACCACCCTCTTGAAGAGGGTGGTAATTTGCGAGTGTTTTGTGACCGCAATTGCGGTCACAAAACATTCATACATTGCTTTGCGGACGCTATTAGGAAGGGAACGCCCCTTCCTAATAGTGACTCGCAATTCCAAAATAGCGAGTCGCAAATAAATTGCGACTCGCTATTTAGGAATTGTACATGGCCCTGGGCCATTTTGCATGCGCAAACGGGTCGCAAACCCGTTTGCGCATGCAATTTAGGGTCATACATCTGGCCCAAAGTCCTTTGTGGCAGCTATCTTAAATGATGCAAATGTATATACACTGCAAATGCATGAATGGCCTGCATACATAGTAACAACATACACAATAAGATTATTATACTTTTGGGATGTATTCAAGGTACATGTTACATCATATTGCGAAACCCATCATTATTCAAGTCAATCACCAAATCGGTATGGAAATGTACATATGACATGAAATACAATACGCAAAATTGGAATGTAGTACAGAACACTATTTTGTCAAAGGTGCAGAAGTGGGTCAGTATATGATAATGACATGTACCAATACCGAACAATAGACCAATAAGATCAAATAGTGTGAGTATAATACGGACCAAATAAGAACCCAAGTGGGTTTAAAGGCTGGTACCTCCTGCACAAAAAGCCTGATAATGAAGCAAATGCAAAGATGGCATATACAATATACAAGCCAAGTGACTATTTCACTCACAATATGTACCTCAATATTCTCATAACTCCCAATTCTTCAATGTGAGAAGTCACTGAAATGGCATTGCAATCTCCAAACACCCACACAAGTATTATACATGAAATAGTAGACAATGAAAGCCGTGCTAAAACGGGACAATAGGAAAAAAGCTATTTCTTATCTCTCAGAGGTGAACCACCAATGTGAAGAATTCATGAAGAAAAGGGTAGGGAACCCATGCCGTTGTCCCCAGCCACAAGTGGGTCCCTTCCTTTCCTCTTAAAATGAAATACAAATCAACACCATTAGAAATTAAAAACACTAGAAATATTGGTATCAACAGGGATAAGGTGTTACTGAGTGATGTAGAGCATGTAGTTATTGTACCGCATTTTTCACATGTGTCTATAACATAATCCATTCCCACCCTAGCCCTCGCACGCTGATGGTCCAGTTCCATCAAGGCAGCCCCCATCCCCTGCTCCACACAATCAAACAGTTTCATGCTCAACTTTGGTTAAGTACCAAATAATAGAAAGGAAAACAATTTTGTAAATTATTTGGTTGGGCATTACATTTGAGGGACAACAAAGTAGTCCACGTGGGACCTCTGCATACTTAAGACTTGGGTACCAAAGGTAAGGTAAGTAATATGCCTGGAAACAGTTTGTGATGGTCAGTAAAGGGGCAGCAGTAAATCCCCTTGAACCGGTGCTAAAACATTTAGAGGATGGGAATTATGCAGCTATTCTGAAGAGGGGTGGAGAGATGGTGCAAGAGTACATGGAGCATTACTTAGTGGACAGGCTATGCTTCCATATTATTTTGAGTCAATTTGCCGCAACTGTGATCCTTCGCGTTCTTGGCTGGCTCTATCTCTCCAGGACCTATGGGTAAGGGATTTTAGAAAGTCTGCTGCTAGTTGGAGGTCTGGCGTATGTGTTTACGGCCTTCATGTATTACCCTAAGCTAGGCTGGATAGAGTATCTAAAACTGCATGTTAGCCTTGAGTAGTTGTTGCTTGATGGGCAGAAACTTCCTTCTGGCTTCCTGAATGCAGAGTATAATATCCAGATATATGGAAATATTGTTACCCTCAAAATTTAGTTTCCCTTTCTCCCTAGTGATGTAGAGGGTCGTGTCCCTATCCCCAAAATTCAGCAAGCGTACTATTATGGGCCGTGCTGGGGCACCCGACAGAGGTTTAGCGGCCAGCAGAGACCTATTAGCTCTCAACCACCAGTAGTCGTGAGAATGCCTCTGAGCTGAATGTTTCCAGATGTAGCCTTTCCACATATTCCTCCATTTGACCAGTTTTGACCGACTCAGGAACACCCTGTACATGAATATTATTATGGTGCGATCAGGCTTCTATGTCTGTGTCCAATAACTCAGAGGACATTTTTCATTTTCTGTAGCTTTTTGCCCTTCATGTGGGCATCCTCTGATGTAGAAATGCAATGTTTATCCTCTGTGAGATGGTTTTCATGCTTATTTACTTTTGCCGGTTATAGAGTATCAGACCATCCATCTTGGAGTCAACAACTAGACTAAATTCTTTGCATAAGTTATAAAAATGTGACCGATCATTTGCACAGGTTTTGACTACAATAAGTAAAACTCTGGGTAAAGATGAAATGAAGATAGATGGGCTGAGCAAAAGCATGACCCAGGGCAGAGTTTAAGGGAACACCACAGGGAGAAATGTGACAGTGGTGCAAACTGAACAACATGTTAGAAACTTTACAACACCCTCCTACATAGGATGAAAGGGGCAAACGTCCATTACAACGCAGGCATTACATCGTAATGCCTTTACAAAGCAACTATTACAAGGCATGTGCCATTACATTGCATCCCATTAAAACGCATGTGCCATTACAACGCATGCCATTACAACTAACCCTGGGCATAGTTCGCGAAGTAGCGCTACGCGAAGCTACGCGAAGTGCACTTCGCACTACGCGAGCTACGCGTAGCACTACGCGAACTGCGTAGTGCGCTGTTCGTGATGATTGCACAGTGCCGGATGCTTGTCCGCACTGTGCAATCATTGAAATCGGCATCTTGCACAGTGCGAGCTGTCTTTTACTGCCGCTCGAGTATATTTTTACTCGAGCGGCAGCTTTTTCAACACGGACTGGTAGTTTCTCATCGCGAGCGGTCGCGAGCATATGCGACCCCTCGTAATGAGAAACCTGACCTCCCCGCGTTGAGAATCTCGCCGGGAGGTTTATTTTCCACGCTCGCGATCGGCAACTTGATGTTGCTGATCGCGAACGAGGAAAAAGTCTCGCCGGGATGTAATTTTGCTTGCTTGCGGTTGCCAACTTGACGTTGAGGACCGCGAGCAAGCAAAAAATGACCGCTGCACTACGCTACGCTACGCATGTTTGCACTGTGCTACGTGCAATTCGCGTAGTGCGAAGTAGCGCAAACTTCGCAAACTATGCGAGACTAGCGTAGTGCTTTGCCCAGGGTTAATTACAATGCATTTTAAGGTAAGTAATGGAGGTAAGTGAGGTAAACACTTTCCCTGAGGCAAACACCTGTCAGAGTAGGAATAGTAAATTTGCTCCCACCACCATCAAACACCTTCCCTGAGGCAAACTCCGGTGGGAGTAGGAATAGTAAATTTGCCCCCACCACCATCCAACACTTTCCCTGAGGCAAACACCGGTCGGAGTAGGAATAGTAAATTTGCCCCCACCACCATCCAACACTTTTCCTGAGGCAAACACCGGTCGGAGTAGGAATAGTAATTTTGCCCCCACCACCATCCAACACTTTCCCTTAGGCAAACACCTATCGTAGTAGGAATAGTAAATTTGCCCCCACCACCATGCGTTGTAATGGTATGCGTAGTATTAGTATGCATTGTAATGGAATGCGTTGTAATGGTAGTTTTAATGTATCTCAATGAACATGGCTTGTAATGGTATGGGTTGTAAAAACATGCGATGTATGGTAGTTGCGTTGTAAAAACTGTGATGTAAAAGTATGCGTTGTAATGTCATATATTCAATGAAAGCCCTATGAATGCTGTGCCCATAATGCCCAGAATCGGGTAGTATGTCTGTATTGCATTAAAGCAAGGCTAAAACGGTCATATAATAACATAACACAGATTGCATGGGTAGCTCAGAAGGTATCAAATGCTGCTGTTTTGTTTTGTTTTCCTACAGATAAGCTACAGTTCATCAAGTCCACTCCTGAGTGATCGGAACAAGTTTCCTTCCTTCTTTCGGACCATTCCTAGTGATGACTTCCAGTCTCGAGGGATAGCCCAGCTGCTTATACACTTTGGCTGGACATGGGTGGGTCTCTTGGCTGATGATGATGACTACGGTCAACAGGGTGCCCACATACTACAGAAAGAGCTGGTCAATGCTGGGGCATGTGTTGCCTTCTCCGAGAGCATCATCCTGAGCCGAGCCGACAGGAACGCTTTCCACATTATCCATGTGATCAAAAGCTCAACTGCCAATGTCATAGTCATCTTCTCCAGTGAAGCAGGGTTAACTCCTTTAGTGAAGGAGATGGTGAATCACAATGTGACTGGAAAGATCTGGATTGCCAGCGAAGCTTGGGCCACATCGCCTTTGTTATCCATGGAGAGTTATTCTGATATCCTGACTGGCACCATTGGGTTTGCCATCCACAGTGGGGAGATGCCAGGCTTTAAAGAGCATCTCACCAGCATCCACCCATCCAGGTTTCCCAATGATGACTTCACACTAAAGTTCTGGGAGGAGGCATTTGAATGTAAATGGTGGACTCAGAAAAACAACTCAGGCATCTGGGACAACACATCCAAACTGTGCACGGGGAATGAGAAGGTCAGCAGCCTTCAAACCAGCTACATTGATTCAACCAATTTAAGAGTTACATACAATGTCTACAGGGCAGTTTATGCTCTTGCCCTGGCCTTACATAACTTGACTGCCTGCAAGAATGGGAATGGTCCATTTTGGCAGGGGATCTGTGCAAATATTGCAGATTTCACACCGTGGCAGGTAATGATGTACATTTGCTTTAAATCTATGTAGTAAAATTGGTTTCTTGTCACAGAGTTCACTTGACCTCAGATTATTTCGCTTTTCACACCTCATCCTGTTTATTTCTTCCATTTTTATACTTTGTGGGTGTGTCTTCCTTATTTCCTTTATCGATAAACTGTCTCTGACAGCAACCTCTGCTTGAGAGGTGCCACTTCTGTGTTAACTTCTTGCTTCAGAATTTTGCCGGTTGCTTACATTTTTTATTGGTGCATGAGAAATCTAATTTTGTGTTGGCATTTTCCAAAAGCTAATCCTAGAACAACCTAACTGGCATAATTTCACTTCACTTTGAAAAAAGACAAAAGAGTGACCCGTTTCTCCCTAGCAGTGACTGCCACTTAATTGAGTGAGTGCATAAAATATCTATTGATGGAAAATGTCATTGCAATACTTGCTGGACAAAATGTCTCTAAGTTCATGAACAATTCATGAGCAGTGCTTACTCTTTTGACAAATTCATCCCAAGAGAACCATGAGCTCACAGTTTTTACTGTACCCACAATGGACCACACTGTGTGTCAAATGTATCAAGGGGCGGACGCTTTTGCACAACGCAATATGGTTCAAAAGCGACGCAATCTCTAAAATGCGATTTATCAATCTACGCAATATGGCCCTATCAATATTTACTGGTATGTTTTTGAAGGCATCTCATTCATTGGTTATCACTTTGGCAAACATGATTTGAGAGTTCTGGTAACAGGTTTGTTTCAGTGGAGGACTGGATAGACCTCCAGGCCTCCAAACGAACATGCCGAAAACTGGAGAAGATCTGGCTCCACGAACGGACAGCGGACAGCTACGCCGCCCACAAGAGCGCCACCCGCAGTCACCATCACCTCATCAGATCCGCCAAAGGGCCTCACTCAAAGACCGCCTAGACAACAACGCACACAACAGCAAAGAGCTCTTCAACATCGTGAAGGAACTCTCCAACCCCAGCTCCAACACCAACGACATCCAGCCGTCGCAAGACCTGTGCGACTCACTGGCCACCTTCTTCCACCGCAAAATCGCCGACATCCACGACAGCTTCAACACCACGACCGCCCCGGCAACCACCGAGACCACTGCCCCCACAACCACCAACCGCCTGCTCTCCTGGACCAACATCAACGACGAGGACACCAGCGAGATCATGAACACCATCCACTCCGGTTCACCGCTAGACCCGTGCCCTCACCACATCTTCAACAAAGCCAGTACAGCCATCGCGCCCCATCTCCGGAAAATAATCAACATCTCCTTCGAGACAGCAACCTTCCCGGAAAGCTGGAAGCACGCCGAGATCACCGCCTTACTCAAGAAACCCAAGGCAGACCCCAAGGACCTCAAGAACTTCCGACCCATCTCTCTGCTCCCGTTCCCCGCGAAGGTCACCGAGAAAATCGTCAACAAACAACTGACCCGCTACCTCGAGGAGAACAACATCCTGGACCCTTCCCAGTCCGGCTTCCGCAGCAACCACAGCACCGAAACCGCCCTCATCGCCGCCACCGATGACATCAGGACCCTGCTAGACAACGGAGAAACAGCAGCCCTCATCCTCCTGGACCTATCAGCCGCCTTCGACACGGTCTGCCACCACACACTACGAACACGCCTTCACGACGCCGGGATCCAAGAGAAGGCCCTGGACTGGACCACATCCTTCCTTTCCGGCAGAACACAAAGCGTCCGCCTCGCCCCCTTCCGATCCAAGGCCACCAAGATCATCTGCGGCGTACCCCAAGGCTCCTCCCTCAGCCCAACGCTGTTCAACATCTACATGGCACCCCTCGCCCACGTCGCCCGACAGCACAACCTCAACATCATCTCCTACGCCGACGACACCCAGCTGATCCTCTCCCTCACCAAAGACCCTCACACCGCCAAAGCCCACCTCCACGAAGGAATGAAGGCCGTCGCCGAATGGATGAGGACCAGCCGCCTGAAGCTGAACTCGGACAAGACGGAGGTCCTCATCCTTGGTTCCAACCCTTCAGCCTGGGACGACTCCTGGTGGCCAACATCACTGGGAACAGCCCCGCCACCCACCGACCACGTACGCAACCTAGGGGTCATCCTCGACCCCACCCTCTCCATGACTAAGCAGGTCAACGCCGTTTCCTCATCCTGCTTCAACATCCTCCGAATGCTCCGCAGGATCTTCAAGTGGATCCCCACCGAAACAAGAAAAACAGTCACCCAGGCCCTCGTCACCAGCAGGCTGGACTACGGAAACGCCCTCTACGCAGGAACGACGGCTAAGCTCCTGAGACGGCTGCAACGCATCCAGAACGCCTCTGCACATCTTATCCTCGACATCCCCCGACGCAGCCACATCACACCCCACCTGAGAGACCTGCACTGGCTCCCTGTCAACAAGAGGATAACCTTCAAGCTCCTCACCCACGCACACAAAGCACTCCACAACTCCGGACCAGCCTACCTCAACAGACGACTCAGCTTCTACACCCCCACCCGCCAGCTCCGCTCGACCAGCCTCGCCCTCGCCACAGTCCCCTGCATCCGGAAAACGACCGCCGGCGGCAGATCCTTCTCCCACCTCGCCGCCAAGACCTGGAACACCCTCGCCACCAACCTCCGACAGACCCAAGACCTACTGGCCTTCAGAAGACTCCTCAAGACCTGGCTCTTCGATCAGTAGCAGCACCACCCCCCTCTTCCCCCAGCGCCTTGAGACCCTCACGGGTATGTAGTGCGCTTTATAAGTGACATGATTGATTGATTGATTGATAGCCCTCAATACAGGACAATTTTCCACTCATGAAATATGTGATTAGTTCTAAAGATCTTGCAAACCTGAGATTTGAACCCTGTTGATGAGCTCAATGTTGTCTCCATGTACTTTTAAGTGTCCCCTTCTCCCACATTTTCTTTAATATCTATGTTTTCATCTTACCTTCCTTTCTTTCTCACACTTTCTTTCTATTTTCTACATTTGTTTTTTTTATTGCCAGCTCTGTCCTGGATATGTTGGTTTTGAAAAGGGGAGTTCATGCTGTTAATGTTGTCAAAAGGTATAATAATTTTGCAATCCAGATATATTATTTCTAAATATTGGTACAGCAACGTGGTTTACAAATTTGTTACCTCCAGATTTGGCAAGTTCATTTTTATAACAAGGTGATATAACAACAAAATGTACAAAATTGTCACTAACCGCTGTTGAGATTATATGTGAACTACATGCAGTTGATCATGACTCAAAAACAAGTGGGTGAAAATAAATCCATAAAGTAGGTATGAAGGTAGGTGAGTGTTTATTGTATTTAACAAAAATGAATTACAATAATAAAAAGCAATGAAATAAATGAATACACCTATCCACTTTAATAAAAAAGACAGTTTATATAGACTAGCAATGATTATAAGAATTTAAAGCAATTGTTAGTAACAGCCACATCATTTTTGTCTCATGACAATATGTTTATCTTACATCAATGTGTAAATGTATTTAAGCGGAAACAGAGAATCTTTTATTTTCTCGAGGTGCACAAAGGCTAATCACACAGTGCAGGGTGCAGGAGGTACCCCCTCGGCCCCCAACCGGAGGCCTGAGGATGAAGGGGGGCCTGCCAGGGCCCCCAAAGTTAGCTTTCCGACTGCATTTTGTGTCAGACAGGCTGACTCAGAAAGGCTATTGGAAATCGTAATCACTCGGTCGGAAATGCTGGCCATAGAGCTGTACGATGCGGGTCCGACAAACACAAATTCTTAAAGAGCCAGTCGGAACTGATTCGGAAAGACTGTGCGGTTTACAATCCAACCGCGAACATCGTAATCAGTCGGTCGGATTGTAAACTGACCGAGTCGGTCAGAAGGGTTCCGGCACGGTCTAGGGAAATCTCACTGTCGGTCGGAGCCTTTCCGCATGACATCCTAATCGGCCCCCAAGTGCAGTCGCATACTCACATGTCCCTATGGGAGCTTGTGTTACGGCCGTAAACCGGCCGCATCACAAGGTCCCATAGAGAAATGGGCGATTGTGTTAATCCCTGCAACCCGTGGCAGACACCTCAAGTTGCCTGCCACAAGGTGCAGGGATCACCAAGGACCCACAGGAGGACGCAAACAGAAGGGGACCCTGCTAGGGGCCCCCAAACACACTCTCCGACAGGCTTTTCATGTCAGAAAGCCCATCATGGAAAGCCTGTCGGAAACTGTGATCGTAATCTGGACGGCGTAAAACGTTGTCTATAAGGATTACGGGCCAGCTTCCGGCTATCCAGCCGGAATGACCGGCTGGTTTCAATTCCAACTGGCTGTATTGTAATCAGCCTGTCGGAATTGAAACCGACGTTGTCTGTGGGAAAGCCTCTGACCTGTGGTCGGAGGGTTTCCGACCGACATTGTAAGCGGGCCCTTAATGCTTATGTTACTAGTGTTCAAATTCCTTAAAAAACAGAAGACAAGAGTTGTTTGCCAAAACAGGAACAGTTTCATTTAATTAAACAATTTGGCCGGGAGACAGTTAAAGGCATGAGGTCTGAGGACTTTCTTCATTTACATTGGGTTTGCATTGGTCTTAATACAATGTTACATCAAGTCATAAACGTATCTGGCGTACCATATATGGTAAGGAATGTTGGTTGCTCCCTAGAGTCTTAAATGAATGGTCAATGGTTACTGCAGGTGGGTCTTGACTTTGCATGGACACAGTGTGGCCAGTGGTGAATGTGTCCGGATGTCTAGTGTGAGGAGCGTGTGATCACTACATGTGCTGGGTCCTGATTGATTATGTGTTCCTAACTCATGTGGCATCTGACCTTATGGTGTTTTCTGATGCACTCGTACCCCCTCAGGACATTTGTGATTTATTGGGTCAATCTCCCCCGACCATTGTGATGTCACTGCGCCTATATATGGGATTGATCCAGAGTTTCTTGCCAGCGTATTTGCCTGCCAGCTATGCACCCTCCCACCTGTGACCCATCAATCAGTAGTAATCCCGGGTCTAGATTGCAGGGCCTGCCTGACTACATACTTGCGTGTCGAGGTAGATGTGTAGTTCGGGACGGGTGATTCTATTAATAAGGACGGCAGTTCATTTTTGTTGATAAACACATCGAAATCCATATTAACGTTCCCCCCTCTAGTTAATTCTTCAACTACACTATTCAACTCAGACATTTGTACCATTACGTTATTAGGCTCCTGCTGTTCCCTTTGTTTGCTTTTGACAACCTTTCTAGTTATTTGCATTCCACCTGGCATCTATCCTCATGTTCCCTAGCAGACAGTGCTTAGCGCCAGGACACCCCAGGGTAACCGTGCGCTCTACAAGTGCGATTAACATAACATAACATAACTGCATTTTTAAAGCAGGTGATCCCCAATTCTACAACCCTGCAAACCAACAGAAATGTAATAACAATTGGCAACAGTGATTGCACAGACCGGCGATCCATCGTGAGAGTCAGGAGACCCAGTTCTCTGTAGATTATGCAGTGCTTGGATGGTAAGAGCCAAAGTTCCATTGTCCATGTCATTCCCTGGAATGAACGTGCAGCAGGCAGTGCCGATCTTGGCACAGACCCCTCCCTTCATTGTGGTCATTAAGTCCAGCACATACGATGCTGAATTACCATGTAGCGGATGGCTCGCATCTTTTGAATTGAGGTCGGGCTCAGTGCTGTTTACCACCTTAAACATCTCTCATCTGGCTATTTGCAGCGGTGGGCATTAGCTTTTGTTTGTAGGGTGAAGAAGGGTATCAGCCCTCCTTCCCCCAGCTGTGCCTCTGTGAACAGTCTAAACTCTTCTGGTATGTCCTTGAACTGAGCCCAGCCAAAATAGTCTGCCGCTGTCTTCTGGCGAGCCTAGTGCAGTTAAGTGGTCTATTTTCTTTAACGGGTGCTGGTGCAGCTCTGTTAGTTCTTCTCCGGGAAGGACCAGGGTCGGAGTGTGCATGGCCACCAGAGAGCACAGTCCCCTCAAACCAGGAACCAGTTGGCTGTAGGCGTGTTCACCTCACTGCCAGTAGGAACCCATAAGCGTGGAGGTGCCTCATTGCATATCCGGAATGTGCACTATCACGCCGCAGATAGCATTTGTGCCAATTGGAAGCATTCCTTTTCCTCTGAAACAGAAGTAATACAGTGTGAGTTTCCATAAAATCAGGGGTTGACTCCTCCCCTCTAGCCAAGTGTATCTACCCACCTCGGTGTCCTAGATTTCCTGACATGGGTTAGACAAAATGTCATTGAACCTTTCCCCATGTGGCCCATATTCCTTTTTATCTCCAAGCTCGATGGCCCTACACACGAACTCCATGTCAGGAGACCACCCATTGTTATAGAAGACCGCCCCAAATATGCTAAGTGCCATCCTCGGTCCACAGATGGATGCAGGAGCAGATGTGTTTGTGCATTGAGTTGAGGGGGTTTGCTAACTCAAAGAATCTATTCTCTGGGAAGTCTTTGGGCCAAACAGTATCCTTCCCTATGGTGCCCTTTCTACCTATCCTGTCCAGCTCGGTTTGGATATATTTGGGCTCAGTAAAGAGATATAACACTGCTGGGTTGGTGTTGTATCAGGTCAGGTTACAACTACCCTGTGAGTTTCTATCTTGTTGGGCTGGATCTTGGCCCTTATCCTACATAAGTAAAGGTGTATAAGACACTTGGCTTTCTCAGGGGCTACCTCTTGGGACAGGTAAAGCCTATCTGGGCCCACCTCATGTCGCATCAGCTGACAGATGTAACATGACCTGGCTGATGCTTCGGAGCCACTCTGAGGTCATGTGTTGGTACAAAGTGTTATGTAAGAGGGCGCTATATAGTGTGTGCAGGATGCTTGTGTTTTGTTTAGTGGAATTATCGGTGACATATGAAAGGTCCCTAGGCGGGCGCTGTATTTCCCCATTAGTGACTCTCTTTTGACTCAGCAGTTCCTCAATGGTAAATAAGTTGGAATTACCCATAGTAGACTGAGGTTACATATGCACACAAATATACATAACGTTTGTCCTTGATATGGGTGGTCGAGGTGTGATTCCCTTAGGAGCCTTCGAGTGCTCTTCCAGTGGCTGTGTTTCTTCTGCCCAATTGTTAAATATTTCCACTATTTGGTTCATGGTTGTCATGGCCATGTGAGGGCTTGACTACATGAAGAAATGGTGCACCCACCTGGGTGTTAAGCAGGCTGTGTGTTATTCTGCCTTCTATTGGCATAAGTTTGGAAATTGTCCTTTTGCTCTTTCCTTATAAGTGGAAGTTGACGACACGTCGTGTTGGTGCACTTCGGTTTTCTTCTCTGCGACCTGGTTTTGAAAGAATTTCATTGATATTTAACTCAGAAACATTTATGCATGCACTGCAATTAATCGTTTCTGGAGTCCCTGTATTTTTAACATAGGGGTATGATCTCCATACTCCACAAGTCATGATCTAGTGAGGCACCGGAAGGTGACCCCTGTTGGGTGTGTTTTAGTAATTTCAGGGAGTAAGGGTTATTCTTAGTTTATCTAGCTGGATCAAATCTTTTTATAAGCCAGTAAGCCCCCCATACAATCCTAACTGGATACTTACATTAGGGTTAAGTATGTTTGTGGGGTGGTCTCATGAGCATAGGGAAGGATGGAATTGTGGCTTTTAGTCAGAATCTTATGGTAATGCTAGTTTTTGTCATAGGTACTTTGCCCGTTGCCTAATGGTCAGGTTGCTATGCGGCCCCTTCCGGAAGTTTTTTTTCCCCATCTAGGGCTACATCTTTTGATTCTGCCCTCAGTTGTGTTTGTTATGCCCTGTTTGGCTTAGTTCCGCTATAGGTTTGTGGAACACATGGAAAGAGGGGGCGTATCACCACTGGTGTAGCTAATATCTGCCACCTGCTGTGAGCACGTTTTGGTGTGTGTGCACCTCTTTGTTCCCGGCGCATGGTGTGTCACATGGCATGGCCCTCCTTCGTGGCTTTCAGGTACCAGGCTTGCGCTAACCTTGACCCCGCCTATGTATCTGGAAACGTTTTTTGGGCTAGTTTGGGGTCTTATTTTGCTTTAGTTTTGGGCATTTCCCTAAATCCTGCGTGATCTATGGTTGCACTTGTCATGCAGGAGAGAAGGGTGAAGGTCGGGGGACCCCGGAGAATTGGGATCCCCCTTCCTGGGCAACACCCTCTCTTTCAGACCACACCTCGTCAACTCTTAAGTGAACTGGTGGGCCCGCTATACCTAGCTTGTGGCTGAGGTCTTTACGGTTGTGTGTCGCCTAATGAACTAGTGCATCGTCTTGTCAAATTTTGGAAGGGTGGGGAAAGGTGACCAGACTTTGGAAATCAAAAACGGGACAGTTCACAAAACATGGAATGGGCTAGCTGAGCTAGTATTTACCATGTAATATCAAAATGGTGAAACCCCAGGACTATTGACCAAAAAATTGCAAAAGTCTGCCGGGTGACAATGAAAAACTGGGACTGTCTCAGCAAATTCGAGACACCTGGTCACCCTGGTGAACACCCCCCCCCCAAATCTTTGGCTAGGACTCGACATCATGCTGATGCCTCGCAGCTGGCAGGCTCTTCGTTTGTGTGCTGTGGAGTTTTTAGCGTTTTTACCATCCCAGACGCCTGGGTATTACAGTTTCCACCACCAAGGATAGGTTCGTTTTTTAACTGAAAGGGGGGGGGGCTCCATTCGTAAGGAGGCTTCAAGCTTTTAGAGGTGCTATGGGAACTACATGCCATGAAGGAAGCATTGGCCCCAGACCTGGTGCCTGAGAAGGGGGACGTTTTGACTTGGTGATCTTAACACATCCTTTGTTATTTTGGCCACAGAACCTGTGTGTCTCTTCTTAGGCAGTTGTAGATCACGCCCCCATCATCAGACTGCCCTGTCCCTTGGGTGTGGCCAGCCAACCCCACCCCAGGGGATCAGCAGCAGAGTGGGGCCCCATGAGATCACCCCAACATGACGAACTTGGTGTGGGCCCCCTATTGACACCGTTCTCCGCCGGTCAGTATTTCTGGATGCAAGTAAAAAACTTTGAATTCCCACTGCTGTCTTTTAGTAATTCTTTAGATATGGTAGTCATTTGGGGAAAGAGGGGAAGTGGGTGCTCGCTATTAACCAATAGGTTTTAATTGATGGGGTAATTTCCTACATGTGCCGGGGGGTTTAATTTACTGCACAGTTTGGCTCTGTGTTTGTGTGAAAGTGCTACCTCCCCACACTGTCACCCCTCCCTGCGGGTGTTGTGGCCCCAGTTCCTGCTGCGTTGGATTCCCTGTCTGCGGCTGCTGCTGCCATGGGCTCGCCCAATTGCTAGATCCCTGCTGTGGTTGTGTCGTGACCGGTGGACTTCCCTGCGACTGGCCTTAGGGTGCATTCTGATTCCTCAGTGCTTGTTGCTGAGGAGTGACATTTGTGGGGTTTTGTGGTGGCTGGCCCTGGCTCATCGATCTCTGCTGCTTTTGCTGATCATGGTACATGATTACACTGCATCTGTCCACCAGGTACCCCACCTGTGGCAAAAGTAGTACTCCCTAGGGTCTAGTTGCTGCCAGCCTCCCTGGCCTCTACTTCCATAGCCTATTTGGAACCTCTGTGGTTTTGCATTGGAGCCCCCATTGACATTGGTGCCATCCGCATGGTTGTGGCCATTGCTGCCCCCTCGAGGGAAGTCTTCTTCAGTTTGTGTTAAACCAGTTTTGTGGTGTCTCTTTGGGCCTGTGGGAGTGGAGGACATGAGCCTGTATCTCCTGCCAGTGTTTGGTATCTAAACCAACCATGCTGTTCATTCCACTCTGAATCTCGGTGGGTAACCGGTTTAAGAATATTGAAGAAAAATGTGACTTGTGAGCCTGTATCAGTCCATGGCTGTTCTGTCTCTTTTCCCCATCATTACCTCATTCTATTCAGGAACTTGCTTATAATTTCCTCCGGCTTCATGGTCTCTGCCATCAGCCCCCCCTAACTTTGGGCAGTCGGGGAATATTTCTCTCAGGCCAGTCCATTTCGGGGCCAGTATGAGTTAAATGCGGCCCCATCATGCTGTGTTAGCGTTATTGCTGGAATGCAGGTTGGGCGAACACTATGTTTGTCTGTTCCCCAGTTAGGCTGCTCAACAGACTCATGATGTCGCCTATCGCTAGGTTAATACCTGCAGTGTTCTTTTCGAAACACGTAATCCATTTTCCTTCCCCATCCTGCAATGACAGTAACATTGGGGCTCATTACGATGGCGGGCGGACCTGGTCCGCCCGCCACCGTAGCGGTGTATGGGTCCGACCGCCATGCGTGCGGCGGTCTCGCATATACAATTATGATGGGATCGCCACCGCTGCGGTCGGATTCCACACCTTTAACATTGCGGCGGTGGCTGCTGACAGCAGCACCGCTGCGATGTTAAAAAGAGCATGTTGTACATTTCACTGCACTACGTGGCAGGCACTACACTGTGCCTGCCACTTGGTGCATTGAAATGTAGGGGGGTACCCATGGTACCCCCCCAGTGCACCCACACCTCCCCCCAACACAAGGGGAGCCCGCAACGGGCCCCTGAAGACATTCTCCGCCAGCCTTTCAATGGCGGTTCAACCGGCACGGAAAGGCTGGCTTTCGCCGACATCATGATTGTGCCACCGCCATTGTGAGCATGCTGACCGCTCCGCCAGGCAATCGTGATGATTGCTACCGGCGGAAAAGCGGCGGACGGAATTTCCGTCCGCCGCGATAACCACCGCCATCATAATGTGGCGGAGGGTTAATTCTCATGACAATGGCGGAACGATCGCCACCGCTGGCCCGGCGGTGGCTATTTTTCCGTCATTGTAATGAGCCCCATTGTTCTTAGTCCCTCTTTGTCCATCTGGGCCCACAGCATGTATATGACCCCACCACTTACTTCTGCAGTAGTGTGCACATTCTTGTCCTGGGTGGCCCTGCAGGTTTATCCTCAACATAGCGCGAGGCATTGCTGCATGTAGGGAAAGTTCCAATTGGGATTTCCTCCTTCATGTCTGATGCAATCCTCCGCTACTGCCATGTGCTCGGGCTCAAATGATCCTTCCCTAGGCCAATATTGGTCATATTGGTCCCTCTCCTCAATTCAGTCCGCTAACAAGTCGCAGAACGGGTACACAAAGCTCTTGCCTTCCTCTTTTGCTATTATTTCCCTGGAGGTAGATCTATATTTGCTGTGCACTTATGTGGAGCAGTGCATGTCTTTGTTCCTGCTCTCCTTGTGTGCATGTAAAGGTGCCATCTTGCTTTTCCTGTATTGTGGGTGGTTGAGCACTAGACTACCTTGATCCATGATTTCCTGGCTGGCCCTTCTCCTTTGACTAGCAGATGGTGTGACTCTGAGCCCTGCTAGTAGCCTTTCGTCCACCCCTGTTTCATCTCAGTGTTGGCCCTATACTTATCTCCGCTTTCCTCATGTGGGAGCGCGATGTTCTGTGTTCTTGGTCTAATTGCGTGCCCTTTCTCTCTTGAGCAAGAGCTCACACCTCTCTTCCTCATGCCCTCTGGCCTGTCTGTTTCGCTCCGAACTATGCGCAGCGTTCGACAACCTAGCTTTGCTTTCGTGCTCACCCTCCGTTTCCTCCTCAGCTACCTAGGCAAATCCTGTAGCCCCATCCTCGTTGTCGGTTCCCAGGGAACTACAACTTTTCCTCCCCCGAGCTTGCTGAATCACTATCAAGCATTGGCACAAACTTCCCTGACACCCGCTTATATTCACCTGCCCTCGTGGGAATGCATATTCTACCTGTTCTTGAGGTGTAATGTGCCGTTTGTGGTGGACGGGAAGTCGAGCTTTTGGGGACCTTTCCTAGGAACTTGGGCTGTACTGGCGGGTGTCTGGGCCCACTTGGTTTTACTTCTCTCGGACCTAGATCTAACTGACCTTCTGTTGGTGGGGAGCTTGTCAACTTCAATTCTGGCTGGGTTTGAGTAACCTAATGCAGGGGGAGCAGGTGTGAGCATGTCCATCCCTGTATATGGTGGGGGAGTTGCTGATGGTGTATTTGCTAATGGCATTGTAGGATTATCACTGTTGGCCTCCTCGAAGATGGCCTATAGTTCCAATAATTTTTCTCTCATGTCTCTCTTTTGAACTGTATATTTGGTCTTTATGTGTGTTTTAGTGTGCTCAATTATGTTAATGTCAAATGTTCCCTCCTTAGGCCAGTGGAATGTAAATACCTTTGTGTGTGAATGCAATTCTTGGCAGAACTTGTTTAGTCATTTTATCTGCTTAGGGAACCTATGGGCATATGTATAAGCCCCTATCACCACCACAACATCACTTTTACCGACCTTGTGGTAGCGATAGGGGCTTAGCCTTATTTACAAGGCAGCGTTAAGCCACTTAACGTGGCTTAACGCTGCATTGTCAATAAGGCCCCCTTTCATGCTATGTTTAGCGTGAAAGTGGTGGGCAGTGGGTGTTGTGGTGGGCGTTCCACAGCAACACCCATTGTTTTTGATACTGCCCCCAATGTACAAGGGTACGTACATAGGAGGTTGCGCCAAGATTAAGACGAGGGAAAACCTGGTCTTAAGTTGGCGAAACGAGGAGAAATGCATTATTTCTCCTCGTTTTTGCTTATTCCATGTGTACTGCCTTGTGCAGCACACATGGAAAAAGCAAAATGCCATGGATTGTTTATGTACAGGAAGGTCCCCCTTCCTGTACATAAACAATCTTTTTTTTAAAATGCCATTTTGTGACTTTCATGTGTGCTGCATTAAGCAGCACACAGGAAAGTGACAAAATGGCATTTCAGGATTGTTTATGTGCAGGAAGGGACAACTTCCTACACATAAACAATCCTCCCCTGCACGCAGACACCCTTGCACTATGGTGCAAGGGTTCCTGCATTGGTGCTACACTGCTAAGTGTATATGAAGTCCCAACACTCCTAGCTGGCTCGCCAAAATGTTACTCAGGTTCAAATTCCTTAAAAAAACTGAAGACAAGAAGTGTTTGTCAAAACAGGAACAGTTTTGTTTAATTAAACAATTTGGCTGGGAGACAGTTACAAGCATGAGGTCTGAGGACTGTCTCCATTTACATTGGGTTATTGTTGGTCTTATGTACAATGTTACATCAAGCCATAAAAGTATCCTGCATACCATATATGGTGAGGAATGTTCGTTGCTGCCTTAGAGTTATAAATTAATGGTCAATGGTTAATACAGGTGGGGCTCGACCTTACGAGGACACAATGTGGCCGGTGGTGAATGTGTCCATATGTCCTGGGTGATCACTACGTGTGCTAGATCCTGATTGGCTATGTGTTCCTAACTCATGTGGCATCTGACTTTATGGTGTTTTCTGAAGTGCGCGTACCCCCTCGGGGCACATGTGCTTTATTGGGGAAATCTCTCCTTACCATTGTGATGTCGCTGTGCCCATCTGTGGGATTGAGCCAGAGTTTTCTGCCCACATGTTTGCTTGGGTATTCAGACAAAATATCGAGTCAGTAACATCGACTGACACAATTATCGAGTAGGGAATATCATGACACAGAAATATCCTGAGCAAGAATATCATGGACAAGAAAATTGATTTTAAGGCAAGTAAAATCGATGTTAAAAATATTGTTGCTAATAATATCGATTTTTTAAATATATATATATATATATATATATATTACCTATTTGCGATCGCCAGTAGGTAGTTATAGTTAGGTTCTAGTTTCCATAGGAAAAGCGTTTTTGATTTGCCAATATCTTTGGCGCCGGTTGATCGAATCTTCACGAAATTTTCAAAACTAATGGGGCGCTCCGGTCAGCTCCAGTTTTGAAAGTTTCGGAGTGATTCGTCATGCGAGGCCAGAAAAAGGGGGTCCCAAAACGCGTTTTCCCATGTTAATTTCCATAGGAAACTTTAGACAAAGCTACAGCCCGAACTGCTGAACGGAATTACACCAAATTTGGCAAAAAGGTAGCCCTTGGTTCAGAAAGAGCCCTTTTTCTTAAATGGTGTAAATCCGTTCAGTAGTTCCTGAAAAATTAGAAAAAGAAAAAGTTTCGATATCTGGGCGGAGCCTAACCACACAAGCACAAGCTTGCCTCTGATTGGCTGCCAACACTTCAAACCAGGAAGTGTTGGCAGCCATCTTGTGCTCGGACCAAGGGGGAAAGAAAAGGTGAGAGAAAGATAAAAAAAAACAAGAAAAGGGGGCAGGGTAAAAACACCCTGACCCCCCAGGCCTGCTCAGGGGGTCCCGCAGGGACCCGCAGGCCCAAAAAAAGCTTCTTTTAAAAAAAAAAAATTTGGGCAGGGTCGCGCCGGGTGCGCGAATCGGTCCGAAAAAAAAAAAAAATGAAGCGCGGTCTCCCGCGCTTTGTTTACAGAGCCCCCGGGTGGGCCAAGTCCCGGGAGCAATTTACTAATGTAGCGGGGGCTCGCGGGGGACCCCGCAGCCCCGGGGACCGCCACCCCCTGGGGCTTGTTTTTTAATTTGTGGGGGGGGCCTTGGAGGCCGCCACACCCGGGGCTTTTCTTAAATATTCGCGGGGGCTCACGGCCCCCCTGCTGCCCCGGGGACAAGCCACCTCCCGGGGCTCTTTTAAAAAAAAAAAAAAAAAAACCTGTGTGAGGGGCTTGAGCCCCCCCACATGCCGCGGGGACCGCCACCTCCCCGGGGCACTAAGTATGTAAATGCGGGGTCCATTTTGGACCCCAAAGCCCCGGGGACCACCACCTCCCTGGGGCTTTGTAGTGGTAGGGAGGGGGGCCGTGCGGCCCCCCCTCCTCCAGCCCTTCATGGCCCTGGGGTCCACCACCCCCCAGGGCCAGCTCCTGCTGTGTCCCCAGGGTTCCCACCCCCAGGACACTGCTGTTTGCTATGGCAGGGCGGGAGCCGTACGGCTCCGGCCCTGTCACAGCAAACTCTGCTTTGGATTTTGGAAGCGAGAGCAGGTTTCCTGCTCTCGCTTCCAAAATCCAAAGCAGATTGCTTTTCCACAAGGGGAGATGCATGTCAGCAGCTCCCCGTGTGGAAAAGCAATGACGGCTCCCGCAGGAGGTGGGGAGCCGGCGGGACCGTGGGGGAATTGGGGCTTCCACCATGGTCCCCAATGGAAATGGCCTGCCCAAGGGGATGGGGTCCCCGGGGCCAGAAGTCACCCGGGAGGGGGGCCACGCGGCCCCCCTCCCCAATAAAATAAAAAAATTAATTTTAAAAAACGAGGCACAGCCCCGGGGTTGGGGTCCCCCGGGCTAATAGAGGCCTCAGGAGGGGGGCCATGCATCCCCCACCTTAAAAAATTGTAAAAATAAATAAATAAATATGTGGCCATGCCCCGGGGGATGGGGTCCCCAGGGCAGAAATTGGCCCTCGGGAGGGAGGCCACGCGGCCCCTTCCCCGTTTATTTTTTATTTTATTTTTAACAATAGGGGTCAGGCCCTGGGGGATGGGGTCCCCAGGGCCCCAGTGTGGGGAAAGAAGGGGACCACACAGCCCCCTTCTGAAAAAAAGAAAAAAAAAAAAGCCGGCATTGCGCCAGAGGCCCCGCCCCCTCCCTGCAGCACTCTGCAAATGCCCCCCCTGGCGCGTTCTAAGTTGGGGAATTAATTCCCCTTGAATACTGGGGGTCCCTGGGGGCCAACTAGCCCACCAGGTACCTCCAGTATGCGCCACAGAGCTGCGTTGCAGAGAGGTGGTCCGAGGCCACGCCCCTTTTTACACCTCTCTGCAACGCAGCTCTGTGGCGCTTACTGGAGGTACCTGGTGGGCTAGTTGGACCACAGGGACCCTCAGAATTCAAGGGGACTTAATCCCCCAACTTAAAACGCACCACGGGGCGCGTTTGCAGACTTGTCACATCAGGCCCGCCCCCTCCCTGCACCACTGTGCAAACGCGCCCCGTGGCGCATTTTAAGTGGGGGGATTAATTCCCCTTCAATCCTCAGGGTCCCTGGGGGCCAACTAGCGCACCAGGTACCTCCAGTAAGCGCCAGGGAGCTGCGTTGCAGAGAGGTGGTCCAAGGCCACACCCCTTTTTACACCACTCTGCAACGCAGCTCTGTGGCGCTTACTGGAGGTAGCTGGTGGGCTAGTTGGCCCCCAGGGACCCTCAGGACTCAAGGAGATTTAATCCCCCAATTTACAACGCACCAGAGGGCGCGTTTGCACAGTGGTGAAGGGAGGGGGCGTGGCCTGATGTGACAAGTGTGCAAACGCGCCCTGTGGCGCGTTTTAAGTTGGGGGATTAAGTCCCCTTGAATCCTGAGGGTCCCTGGGGGCCAACTAGCCCACCAGGTACCTCCAGTAAGCGCCAGGGAGCTGAGTTGCAGAGAGGTGGTCCAAGGCCACACCCCCTTTTTACACCACTCTGCAACGCAGCTCTGTGGCGCTTACTGGAGGTAGCTGGTGGGCTAGTTGGCCACCAGGGACCCTCAGGACTCAAGGGGACTTAATCCCTCAATTTACAACGCACCAGGGGGTGCGTTTGCACAGTGGTGCAGGGAGGGGGCATGGCCTGATGTGACAAGTGTGCAAACGCGCCCTGTGGTGCATTTTAAGTTGGGGGATTAAGTACCCTTGAATCCTGAGGGTCCCTGGGGGCCAACTAGCCCACCAGGTACGTCCAGTAAGCGCCACAGAGTTGCGTTGTAGAGAGGTGTAAAAAGGGGCGTGGCCTCAGACCACCTCTCTGTAACGCAGCTCTGTGGCGCTTACTGGAGGTACCTGGTGGGCTAGTTGGCCTCAGGGACCCTCAGGATTCAAGGGGAATTAATCCCCCAACCTAAAACCCGCCAGGGGCAGCGTTTGCACAGTGGTGAAGGGAGGGGGCGGGGCCTGATGTGACATGTGTGTACTTATCCAATCACTCCGCCAAAACCCAAGCACTTATAAATTCACCATGCACTCTCCTTGAAGCCCTCTAATCATCCAGTCACTACCCATGCACTCATGCAATGACCCATGCACTAACACATGCACTGCTACAATCCCCTGAGCACAACTGATGCAGTCCAGCCATCTCCTTGTCACTACCCATGCACTCCTCCAATCACCCAGCCAGTTCCATGTCCTTATCTAATCACTGCGCCAAAACACAAGCACTTATAAATTCACCATGCACTCTCCTTGCAGTACTCTAATCATCCAGTCACTACCCATGTACTCATGCAATGACCCAGGCACTAACACATGCACTGCTACAATCCCCTGAGCACAACTGATGCAGTCCAGCCATCTCCTTGTCACTACCCATGCACTCCTCCAATCACCCAGCCAGTTCCATGTTTTTATCTAATCACTGCGCCAAAACACAAGCACTTATAAATTCACCATGCACTCTCCTTGCAGTACTCTAATCATCCAGTCACTACCCATGTACTCATGCAATGACCCAGGCACTAACACATGCACTGCTACAATCCCCTGAGCACTACTGATGCAGTCCAGCCATCTCCTTGTCACTACCCATGCACTCCTCCAATCACCCAGCCAGTTCCATGTCCTTATCTAATCACTGTGCCAAAACAGAAGCACTTATAAATTCACCATGCACTATCCTTGCAGTACTTTAATCATCCAGTCAGTACCCATGTACTCATGCAATGACCCAGGCACTAACACATGCACTGCTACAATCCCCTGAGCACTACTGATGCAGTCCAGCCATCTCCTTGTCACTACCCATGCACTCCTCCAATCACCCAGCCAGCACCATGTACTTATCCAATCACTCCACCAAAACCCAAACACTTATAAATTTACCATGCACTCTCCTTGCAGTACTCTAATCATCCAGTCACTACCCATGTACTCATGCAATGGCCCAGGCACTAACACATGCACTGCTACAATCCCCTGAGTACTACCCATGCAGACCTCTAACCACCTACACACTACTGATTCACTCCTCCAATTACCCAGGTAGTACCCATGCACTCCAGCAAACCTTCTGTCACTACCCATGCACTCGTCCAATCACCCATCCAGCATCATGTACTTATCCAATCACTCCGCCAAAACCCAAGCAGTTATA
This sequence comes from Calotriton arnoldi, assembly GCA_963921515.1. Taxonomy (NCBI): domain Eukaryota; kingdom Metazoa; phylum Chordata; class Amphibia; order Caudata; family Salamandridae; genus Calotriton; species Calotriton arnoldi. The sequence goes on along the minus strand of CAWUFW010005055.1, from coordinate 204,549 downwards.
AAATCACCATGCACTGTCCTTGCAGCACTCTAATCATCCAGTCACTACCCATGTACTCATGCAATGGCCCAGGCACTAACACATGCACTGCTACAATCCCCTGAGTACTACCCATGCAGACCTCTAACCACCTACACATTACTGATTCACTCCTCCAATTACCCAGGTAGTACCCATGCACTCCAGCAAACCTTCTGTCACTACCCATGCACTCGTCCAATCACCCATCCAGCATCATGTACTTATCCAATCACTCCGCCAAAACCCAAGCAGTTATAAAATCACCATCCACTGTCCTTGCAGCACTCTAATCATCCAGTCACTACCCATGTACTCATGCAATGGCCCAGGCACTAACACATGCACTGCTACAATCCCCTGAGTACTACCCATGCAGACCTCTAACCACCTACACACTACTGATTCACTCCTCCAATTATCCAGGTAGTACCCAGGCACTCCAGAAATCCCTCTGTCACTACCCATGCACTCCTCCAATCACCCATCCAGCATCATGTACTTATCCAATCACTCCGCCAAAACCCAAGCAGTTAAAAAATCCCCATGCACTGTCCTTGCAGCACTCTAATCATCCAGTCACTACCCATGTACTCATGCAATGACCCAGGCACTAACACATGCACTGCTACAAACCCCTGAGCACTACTGATGCAGTCCAGCCATCTCCTTGTCACTACCCATGCACTCCTCCAATCACCCAGCCAGCACCATGTACTTATCCAATCACTCCACCAAAATCCAAGCACTTATAAATTCACCATGCACTCTCCTTGCAGTACTCTAATCATCCAGTCAGTACCCATGTACTCATGCAATGACCCAGGCACTAACTCATGACAAATACAGAGGAGGTCATGCTAATCACAGGGGTACCCCAACGCATAGTGTTCCCTAGTGTATGTAGGTGTTTTCACTGTATTCTAAGTGTCTTTTAGCATAGCACTGGCTCTAGGCCTGGTTAGTCAGAGTCAGATACCACCAGTACCTGTCAGCAAAAAGTTGGGGGCACAGGAGGACTTTCTGCTCCTCTGTTGGTTCTTTCGGCACATCTCTTGCTTCTTCCTGCACTTTTCTTCGTTTTTCTGGACTTCTGTTGCCTCTTTCTGCATTTGTCGTGCTTCTTTCTGCGCTTTTCTTCCTCTTTTTTCACATGTCCTACCTTTGTAGGCATAGTTAGAAATTAGCATTTAAAAAACCTTTGAAATTCACTGAAAAAACCATAGGTTTCAGGGACGTTATAGTTAGAAATTAGCATTTAAAAAACCTTAGAAATTCACTGAAAAAACCACAGGTTTCAGGGACGTTATAGTTAGTTGGATATTTCAATCGTACAAAACTAGAGAGATTCGGCCGTTATAGTTAGTTCAGCTAACTATAACTCGCGCCCCCGCAATGCACTGCTGATGACGTCACATATTACATCATTCATGAGATGGTCAGTGACATCACTGATGACATCTCAAATGACATCACTGATGACATCACTGATGACATCATCCACGTGATAATCTGATGCATAGACACACCATACCAGTTAGTACATACCCACTCACTAATTCCTAGACACACCAATACCAGTTAGTACATACCCACTCACTAATTCCTAGGTCTACACACACATCCACTCATTCACCCATACAGTCACTCATACATGCAGTCAACCATCAATACGGCATTATCAGATGCACTCACATATCTATACAGACACACACACACCGCCACTCATCCATAGAGTTACTCACACACCTAGTCAGTCATGCAAAGAATCAATCACACTCCCATTTACTCACCTATACAGTTATACACACACCACCTCACTTATTCAAGCATATACTAACACATACTTACCCTCTTATACAATAACTAATACAAGCACACACTGATCCATACAGCCACTCTCACAATCACTCACTCTCACATATAGTCATTTATACACTCCAACACTCACATATACTGCCTTTCACATATGCAGTTACTCACACATGTACCACTGAGGCATACATTCACTCACCAACACACCCATACACACACTCACCCACCCATACAGCCCTTCACAGATGCACTCTTGAACCCATACACCCAGTGAATCACCCACTCACACATCTATGCACAGAGTCACACCCCCCACCCACCCACACAGACACTCAGGCACCCATACAGATACTCAGAAAACCAATCAATAACCCATATAGATCCTCATTTAGCTACTCACCAACCCATGCAAACACTTACACACCAACTGACAAACTAAACTGTGAATGTCTGTATCAGTCACTAACCCATGCATTCAGTAAGACACATTTAATCACTCACTTATACAGTCAGTCACGCACCTACTAAATCATCCATTCAGACACTAATAAACCCACTCATTCTTTAATACACCTTGGCATATATATAAAACATATTTAAACTTTATAGAAACACACAGTAACTGGATGATGTCATCAGTGATGTCATTTGAGATGTAATCAGTGATGTCATCAGTGATGTCACTGACCATGTCATGAATGATGTAATATGTGATGTCATCAGGAGTGCATTGCGGGCGCGAGTTATAGTTAGCTGAACTAACTATAACGGCCGAATTTCTCTGGTTTTGTACGAGTGAAATATCCAACTAACTATAACTTCCCTGAAACCTGTGTTTTTTTCAGTGAATTTCTAAGGTTTTTTAAATGCTAATTTCTAACTATAACGTCCCTGAAACCTATGGTTTTTCAGTGAATATATATATATATATATATATATATATATATATATATATATATATAATATAATATATGTTAATTTTATATGTTTTAAAATGTTTGTTTAAATAGTTAGTTTTTTAGTATGGTTTGTAAATTAATAGTAGTTTCTAAATTTAATGTAATACTTTTTGTTATTTTTAGTACCATAGCGGGTTGTGGGATTTATAGGGGAATAGGGTGGGAAGTAAATTAGTTAAAAGTAACTAATAGATTTTTTTAATTAATATTAATTGATAATTATTTAGGTTAATGGTATACTTAATATTTTTTTGTTACGTTTTAGGTGTGGGTTGTAGGTTTTGTAGGGGTATAGGGTGGGAAGTAAATTAATTATAATTAAATAATAAATATTTCTAAATTAATATCAATTATTTAATTGATGATTATTTATGTTCCTTGTATAATTAATAATTTTTATTTTTAAGCTTTGGGTGTGGGTTGTGGGTTTTTAGGAAGATAGGGTGGAAAGTAAATTAATTATAATGAATTTGTAATTAATTTTAAATTTTTATTAATTATTTAAATGATTATTTATGTAAATAGTATATATATTTTTTTAAGTTTGAGGTGCGAGTTCTGTGTTTTGTAGAGGTATGGGGTGGTAAATTAGTTAATAATAATTTAATAATAATTCATTTTTAATTATTTATAATTATTTAACTTATAATTATTTATGTTGATTGTATAAATATTTTTTTAATTTAAATTTAACATGTGGGTTGTGGGTTTTGTATGGAGTATAGGTTAAGAAGTAAATAACTAATTATAAAAATAAATATTTATTATTATAAATAATTTTATAATTGATAATTAATTATATACATTCTGTAATATATGTTTGTTTGGGGGTGTTTTACGGTTTTTGTATGGGTAAAGGATATGTAGGAAATTATAATAATGAATAAATAGTTAATTTTTAATAATTGTTCAAATCATAATTAATTATGCATATATTTAATTAAAATATTGTTTAGATCATGCGTGTCAGTTGTATTTGTAGGGGTAAAGGGTGGGAAGGTAATTAAATATAATTAATTTATTCTTAGTTGATTAGTAATATGAATTGTTTAGTTGATTATTAATTATGCAAATTCTTTAGAAAAATTCAATGTATAAATTAGGTGTGGGTTGTTTGTTTTGTATGGATAAAGGGTGGAAAGGTAATTAAATGTAATTGTTTTATTAGTAGTTAATTAGCATTAATGTTTTAATAGATAATTAATTAAGTAAAATTTGTAAATATTATAACTGTACATATATATTTTAAATGTGTGGTGTGTAGCTTGTAGAGGTATAGGGTAGAAAGTTATATCATTAATAAAATTAAAAAGAGTAACTTTTTATAGTAATTTATTATTGTATTTTTTTTATAGTGTTATGATTTTTAATTGTAAATAATATTGTATTTATTGGCTATTATTATTTTGATAATAGACTTTGGTATTTTGATAAAAATAATATTTGTATTTATTTATAATATGATTGGAATGGAAATAGTCAATTTTACCCCTCCGCAATCCAACACTTTCCCTACTGTTGCACTGACTAGAGTGGAAATAGTAAATTTTTCCCCGCCGCAGTCCAGCACTTTACCTACTGTTACACTGACTGGGGTGAAAATAGTAAATTTTTCCCCTCCGCAATCCATCAGTTTCCCTACTGTTGCACTGACTGGATTAGGAATAGTAAATTTTTCCCCTCCGCAATACAACACTTTCCGTACTGTTGCACACATTGGGGTGGAAATAGCAAATTTTACGTCTTCGACATCCAACACTTTACCTACTGTTACATTGACTGTAGTTTGAAACTTTGGGGTCGATTCCGATATTTTTTTAATTTAAATTTAACATGTGGGTTGTGGGTTTTGTATGGGTATAGGTTAGGAAGTTTGGGGCCCATTACGATACCCGGCGTAAAAAAATCCGCCAGGCATGGAAGCGGCAAAAATCCGCCCGCACACACCGTCTGAACACCGACCACGCCATTACGATTACACAAACCGAAAACCGCCATCGGCGGAATAAATCACACAAGATACCGCCCGCCATCGTCCGAGTCGGAGTCAAACCGCCCGCCACGGACGGAAACACGCACGACAACACAAAACCGCCCGCCCTCACGCCCGACACACCGCACGTGAGATTACGATCGCACCGCCATGAGCGCGGGAAAACTACAAATATACCGCCCGCCAGCGCAAACAACGCCGATGAGAATCGACACGGCAGAAGCCATGGCGCCCACGTCCCTGCACAGAAACCATCCGCTGACAAAAACAATCGCACACAACATGGCCAACAAGTCCACACAGCAAGGCACGCACAAATACACAAGCACAGTACACATCCCGAAAACACCCCCCCTGGACAAACAAAAACTACAAAGGCCAGAACCCCAGACACAACACACCTGAAAACAACAGACCATGAGGACACACCCACATAGGTAAGTACAAAAGCAGCACTCCCACAGACCACAACCCCTTGCAACATTGCAAACTAGAGAGGAGAGGAGAGGACACAGTGACACAGCAAGGACAGCAGCACACCACAGAAACGCACACATCACAACCACCACCACCACCACCACCACCAAACACCGGCACCACAAACCCCCTGCACATTACACAACACACACCGCACCAGCACCACAAACACCATGGCACCACAAAGAATGCCCAAGTTCACGCCCATGGAGCTGACGGTCATGGTCGACGAGATCATCAAGGTGCACCCACAAATCTATGGGAACCTGGTCCAGCACACACCACTAGCCACCAGAAAGAGAATGTGGAACCGGATCGTAGACCAGGTCAATGCAGTCGGGACCTTGCCCAGGAACAGAGTCGAAATAAACAAACGGTGGAATGACGTCAAGAGCCTGGTCAAGAAGAAGGAGAGCAAGAACAGAGAGCTGGCTGCCGTCACTGGCGGAGGGAATCCCGCGCTCTTCAAGACCTTCAAAGCGTGGGAGGAGAAGGTGCGAGTCATCATACATCCCGAGATCCTCGCCGGATTAGCAGGGGGAGTGGAGGCTGGTAAGTACAAACTAATGTATACCAGCACACCGCTATGTACTCACATGCACTACCACCATGCCACAGCTCCCAGGGACAAACACCCCCATGTCCAGCACACAATACACAACACATCACACACACATGCAACAGACACCACCACACACAGCCCAAACCGAACAACTGTAAGATGCGTGGGGACATGTGTACACTCAGCCAGCCACGTAACCACCAACAGGTCCCCAAATATGCCAGAAGCGCCACAACGAGCACCCACCACACCCATGTGTCCGCCATAGCTGCACTAACCGACAAGTAACAGGTAAGTGGCAGGAACACAAAGTGCAGTGGGTGGGAGGGTGGACAGCCCAAGTACAAAACACACCAGGCCCCTAGTCCCACAGCACAGCAAGGAGGAGCATCCCCCACACCCCACAGCCACGTGTCAGCCACCGCAGTGCACAACGACAGCCGAAAGGTAGACATCACGGTCCACAGCAATCGGTGTCAGTGGGTGTCCAGCCACCACCACGACCCACAACACCCCCCACCCCCACAGACCTGCAACATGGAGCACCCCCGCTTAGAACCATGTGGCATCCAGTACAGTGCACGCACGAACAACCTGCAGGTGGGAAACTGGACAGGGCTGGATTACTGGAGGCATGAGGACCGTAACACGACCAACACATGGGACATGTCACGTAGCAGACGAACACGCAGCACCGCCCACCGTCACGAACAAGTGAACAATGTGCACACGGACATGAACCACAGACTCACACCCCACATGACCCATCACAAACACAGCAACACCCAAGGAGCCACGTCTGCATGCACAAGCCACACTGAATATAGTACCACACGGCAGCCACTGTACAACCCATCACACACAACCGAAACACCATTGAAGTCCTGTCCATGTAGCCCCTACTGCCTGTCAACCACACACCCCACAACTACGCCTATGTAAGACAAACAACACTAGACGCAACAGAGCGGAACAACATAAATGCACACGAACACCACTGAACCCATCAAACACACAGACACACCATGCACATACAACATACCATCCATCCCATCCGTCAGCCCCAGTCTCATGAAAGGCATGTCATCCGCACAGCTGCCACACATACAGCAGTCACGCTAAGATACATGCCCATGACCAACCATGTGCCAGAAGTCAATGAAGCGCACGACACACTGTGAGCAACAACACACAACATGGGCCACACCCCCCCGAGCACTGCAGTGATGCACATGGCACAGGGCAGCACGCACACCAAGGAGATGGGACAACTGCAATACGTTGGCTGGCACACAACCATCACTCACTCATAACGATGCGTCCAATGCCATGTCCAGTAATCACAACAGACAGCAAATATGCAGGCCATGTCAAGCATGCACACACCTCAAACCATGCACTGTCATGCTGCCACAACACATGTCACGTTCGGCACCCATGGCTCACAGCATGTACCCCAAAAGCATATTCCATCCCAAATGCGAATCTGGGGCATGGCCCCCATGTTGCCATATGCGTTCCTAAGCGTCCCATCTGAACACCAAAAGCAAAGTACAAACCAGACCCAGGATGGGCCAGGAGCCCGCATACACCAGAGTCACAATAAGTAGGGGCACAGCAACACACCCATCGGCATGGCCAATCCGTCCCATGCCACATGTGCACAGCACACAGTCCCATTGTCAAGCACACACAACTACAAATGCTACAGCCACACACACGCCTCCGGGAAACCCATGTACGAGATTGCACGAACTGTTAATGTCAGACGACAAATACATACTTCGCCAGGTGCAACACAATAACAAATCTCATTCTCTCCACAGGTGACGAACTGCTGGATGCTGGGGATGGAGACAGCAGCCAGCACAGCCAGCCTACAAGCCCCCAACGAGGACACACGGATGTGGAGGATCTGTCCTCCTCTTCGGACACGGACCACCAAGCAGGCCCATCTGGTGTGGCAGGGCCCAGCCGCTCCCCAGGACCCCTCCTACCCACCAACCCATCATCCAGGGCTGCTGAACATTCCCAGCCCCCTGCTGCCACTGTCGTTGCGGCCACACCCACGGTCATTGCGGCCACACCCACGGTCATTGCGGCCACTACCATTGCCGCAACCGCCACCATCGCCGCACCGACCACCACCGCCGCCACCACCACCACGTCTTCGCTGGCACCAGCCCCAGCGCAGGTGGTGGCCCGGCCGACTGGATCCACCCTGGGAGCCACAGCGAGGACCGTGGTGAGCAATGTGGCTAGTGGGCAGGCCGGTGGCAGCAGGACTGGTAGGAGGAGCAGGGTCAGGGAAACGCAAGTCTCCCCTGGGAGCCATGCCCTGCCTCAAATGGCCAGAGTCCTTGGGGCCTATGAAGAGGCCCAAGAACAATGGGTCAGGTCTGCTTCAGACACGCGGGAGGTGCTGGGGGTGCTGAGGTCCATGGACGCCCGTATGGGCCAACTCGTGGACCTCATGGGCCAGCTGGTGGTGGCGGTGAGGTCACAGCCAGGGACAGCAGCTCCCCCTCCGCCACCACCTGCCGGGGCGCAGGGTCGAGCAGCAGTGTCCAGTTCCCCTGCGTCCACAGCCAGTGAGCACACCTCAACCACCAGCATGTCGCAAGCAGGCACCCCCCTCGCAAACGTGGAAGGGGCCGTCCGAAGTGGAAACAGATCTCCCGGGAGGACTTCGCACGCTCCAGACGCAAGTGAGGCAGCCAGCCAGCCTTCCTTGACCACCCACTGCATTGACTTGGACTACGATCCCACTCCACACAGCCATCTGGATGGCATGTGTGTGTTGGACTATGGACATAGAACCAGTGGGTACACCCTGAGCATCACGCAGCCATGACCGACAGCTCATTGTCACTGCACGCACCACTTTTGTCATCACCTTACACACAATCACATGTCACAGTTTGAAATAAATGCACCTCTTACACAAACTGCTGTTTGTGCCCTGTGTTTTATTTGTACGGAATACAACGGCCACCTTGGGCGGAAAGGCACCTGATGCGTGGCATGGCAATGGAACCGGAGGGCCTGTAGGGACCTAGGGGTGGGAGACAGAACAGGAGCACATTCAATGAGTGTGTCACACACCCATCACACAGTACATGTCAACAACTACAAGCAATGTACACACATCGCACAGAGCAATAGGGCACAATGCCACAGCCACCAACAGTGGCATACTACCCTGGCCATGGAGCGTTGACACACAGCACGCAGTGAACAAACGGCCACCCTGACACAGCACACACACACCTGCACAGACACAGCCACATCAGCCGTCGTACATGGACACTCACCGTCAAGTGAAGTAGTGGGCGATGAGCTGCTGCCGCACATTACCAGCTTCCTCCTCTCCGCTGTCCTCCTCACTCGAGCTGTCCTGGTCTGCGGGCTGGGGCCCTGGTTGATCTCCGTCATCCACGATGAGGGGGATCTGCTTCCGAATGGCCAGATTGTGCAGCATGCAGCACGCCACCACTATCTGGCACACCTTCTGTGGGGAGTACGCCAGCGCACCCCCGGTGCGGTCCAGGCACCTGAACCTGGACTTGAGGAGGCCAAAGGTACGCTCGACCACACGTCTGGTCCTCCCATGTGCCTCATTGTAGCGATCGTCTGCTGGGGTGCGAGGATTCCTCAATGGACTGAGCAGCCATGCCCCATTCGGGTACGCAGAGTCACCTGGGTGTGAGGGACACAGAGAACCGTTGCTATTCCAACTGGACAGGGGACAGCATCGCACAACCAGCACGCTACACCACTCCACATACTCACCGACAATACAGCCACGATCCTGTTGCAGATTGGACATCAGTCGTGGCAAGATGCTGTTGCGCATTATGTGTGCGTCATGGGCCGAGCCTGGGAACTTTGCACACACGTGGGTGATCACCATGTCCGCAAGGCACACCACTTGCACATTCAGGGAGTGCGTGTGCTTCCTGTTGCGGTACAGGTGCTCAGTGGCCTGTGGTGGAACAAGGCCAACATGTGTGCAGTCAATGGCTCCAACGACGTGTGGGATTCTGCCAAGGGCATAGAATGCACCCTTCACTGCCGCCAATTCACGAGCCCTGGGGAAGCGGATGTACCTGTTTCGGTACAGCATCATGGCTGCCAGTACATCCCTCAGCACCTTGCTGAACATGGGCTGGGACATCCCTCCTCCACTGCCCACTGTGTGCTGGAATGACCCAGTGGCGAAGAAATGCATGGCGGCCATCACCTTAGCCGTGGGGGTGACAGCTGTCGGATACACCCTGCGGGGACGGAGATGGGGTTCCAACATGGCACACAGTCGATGCAGGGTTGGCCTGTCCAGCCGAAACTTCCTAATGACCTCTGTATCGTCCATGTCCGCCAGCAATTGGTATGGGCGGTCAATGTTCGGTCTCCGCCTAGGGAAAATGGCAGTGGACACATGTCAAAGCAACACAACACATAGCAATTTCGCATACACATCACTGACATGACTGAGCAAGCACATGAGCCACAGCCCAGCTGTCAAGCTGGGACGGCACGGCCACAATACACTTACACAGGTCTCCCAACAATGGCAATGGCTAGTGATACAAACCACTGCCATGTGCATGCACATGGGGATCTAGGCCCCAATGACTTGCGGGGCGTGCTGATGGGGACTGACTGCATATTCGTCAAGCGGCAACGCCACGGCAACATGAATGTCTGCTGAGCATGGAACTGCTTCCGAGGCTGGATGAGTATGGCACACGACGACGACGATGTGGGCACAGGCTGAGCGGCCAAAACAAGTGGGACCTGTGGCACGAGGGGATATGAGACAGTAGTAGGTGTCAGCACTGCACCCTATGTACAGCACTGTACGGATCACACCTCCCGAAACATTGACAGGTGTCCACATTGACAGCCCCATGCCAAGACGGCTGTGTGCTTGCAGTCACACGTCACAGGTGAGAGGTTACATTGCACGTGCCAGGTGGCAGACGTACATAGTGGGAGCTGGCATGTGTGTGCATGTGTCTCCTGTTCAGGATCCACCAGATGGGCGCTGACTCTGTACTGACCATTGGACACAGCATGTTCCGTGGAAGGCTTGTGTGTGTGGGATGGTGGCACTGGATGTGCCTCCGTTGGGTGGGGGGCCATGCACAGGGCGGGTACGTCGATGATTGCGCATTGTTGGTCACGGTGGGTGCACCCACTCAGATGTGTTGCCCTGTGTTCAATTCCTATGTCCGCATGATGATGGACTGTAGATGTGGGCAGACTACACATTGGTCGATGTGCTGTCTATATGCATGTGCCTTCACACCAGGCACAGCTGCCCCTGCACATGTGACCCCTGCTGGACTCGCTGCTGGGTCTGTGGAGCTGATGCACCTTCTGTGCGTGGGGCGGACAGCTCTCCTCACTTCCCTCATTGCGCATGTCATGACTTTGCCGCAGGTGACATGGATCATGGAGGGCCCACATGTACGCGTGGGTAGGCTACACATGATTGTTCACTGGTCGCCACCCCCAGTCAGTGTTTCGAATGGGAAGGTTGTCGTGCTGGTGGTATATTCGATGTGGCGGATGGGCGGGCCTAGGTGCGGGCTTACATTCCGGACATGGGGGGGTAGTTGGATTGGCGACTAGTTGCAGTACACACGGGACACGTCTCTTCCTTTCCACATCTGGGTCATCCCTTGTACTCACTGACAGTGATACAGTCATCTTCGCCCCAGCCCTCATGTCCTCCCCTCGCTCCCCCAATATGCATGTGCACCTGCGAGGCTAGCGCTTGCACAGGCAGCCCCAAGCTCGCACCAGAGAGGGCAAGGAGTGTATGTGTGGGTCCAGTTGCACGAGTGGGCTGTCTCAGGGTATGATGTGTTGCGGGACGCCGTCCACCTGCGTGGTGCCCCAAATGGAGACCCGGCCTGCATGGACTATGCATCACAGTCTTCGCCTTCCGGATCCGCCACCTGCGACACCCAGTGGCTGTGGCTGCCCTTGCGGCCATGCCGCGTCCGTCTGTGACTGATGGCCCACACATTCACTCTTTGGCCTCTCTGGGGAGGGCTCGGGGGTGGTGGCGCACGCGCTTGCACTTAGTCGCAATGGCATGTGGCGTGGTTGGTATAATGGGCAATGGATGGGATGGTGCGAGCCACCTCCCGTGACGTCAGTGCTGCTCGTGCTGTGGTGCGTCCCCCCTACACTTCCATTTGACTTGTGCCATGCTAGACGTTGAGGTTCTATTGCCTGCGTGATATGACCAGGAGGAGCGCGAGGAGACCTCTCACACACCATGCTCCACTGCCATCCCGTGCCCTGTATCGCCTGTGCGGATTGACTATGTTGGGGTTACACCTGGTCGACTGGGGCTGTGTGTGCCTTGTCAAGGGGCATGGCGGGCGCACAACAGGATCCAGCTTGTCCACAGAGGGTGGGCTGAGGTGCGCCTGGTACCGCTTTGTACGTGTGCCCGGCTGCTGTGCACACACGTGTTCACTCCCCCCGACAGGTGTCCTCTCACAATGCCCAGGGAAGCGGTGGTGTACTGTTCATGACCCCTCCCGACACGGCGTGCTCCAACTTGGCATGTGCGCATCTACCCGTCACACCCACCCACCTGAGCACTGCGTCCATACGACTTCACACGACACATGTGTGTCTTCCACAGTTGTGCTACTCATTTGCGTTGACATCCAATACCAGTGGACTACATGGTCATGTCACGACTGCCGTGTACTTCACATACTCTCATCCTCTCTCATTCGTACTTGTGAAATGAGTCAGCGGAGACAGTTTTGGTTTCAAACATTATATTGAGTCTTCTGTCCTCTGTGATGCAGTATAGTGGACACTACTGGCAGCGGAATACATGTTGAGGATATACTGAGCATGATTGCAAATGGGATAGGGTGTGGGGTTACATGTGATTGGCTGTTGCATGTGGGATGTGGGCTTCAGAGTTACATCTGCTTGGCCAAGGCTGTGCTAATGTACATTTACGTATAGCTGCGGAGCTGCGGACTTTGACACAGACGGTATACATGTAGCCTACCAGACCGCTTGGCATCATGGGCACAGTCCATCTCAGTTCCATGTGACAGGTTTGCTGCGGTTGTTCCTCATGCACGCGTGCATGTGAGATGACATCAGGGCATGTGCTTGCGTGCATGCAGCGGCGTGCCACTTGTTGTTGCAATGTGGTGGTTACTGGACATGTCACAGTCACTGGGGTCGTGTTGTTGTTGTATGCACTTGTCGTCCATGCAAAGGTCCTGGTATGGGATTCCCGGGGCGGGGGTGGGAGGGGTGCAGCACCCACAGACTCCAGGCGACCTATTCATGTCCACTGAGCGGTGTGTGTGTCCATGGGCGCTGGATCCATGTCGTGTCCTGGTTGTTCGTGCAGTTCCGTCCATGTGGGTGCGATACACAGACCCCATGCCACTGCCTCCCACGATGCATGCGGTGTTCCTGGATGTGATGGGGAACAGTGTGCATGTCCCGGTCATATCCGATGTCATGGCGATGTCGTTGATGGTGTGGTAACAGTTGCCGGTCGTTTGGTATGGCTGTTGTGGTGGTGACTGGCCAGTCCGTGCGGAAGCTAAGCATGGGTGCGGGGTTGGACATCATAGGTCAATCGGGGAACCTGCGTTGTGGTCCGACGAATTTACAGGTTGTCAGGTATGCGATGCCGTCCAGCAGGGCTTCCATGTCATTGGTGGTGTACATGTTTGCCAGCCAATGTAGCGGATGGTGGCTGTCAAGGTGTTGTTCGTAAGTTGTCCCTTGGAGGACCATGATGGGGCATGCTGGGTGACATTCGATGTAGCTGTTCTCGATGATCCGTCGTGTGGAGGCACAGTGGTCCCATTTCAGTGCGGGTGCGATGTTGGCCACATACGCCATGCCCCCATAGGCAGAGCAGGCCCTGTCGTGTGCGTCCAGAGGGAGGAGTAGTGGTAGCAGGTCCGCCTTTAGACATGCCGGGTTGGAGAGGCATATCTCCACGGGATGCTGGTAGGGACACCTCCGACAGTAGAAGACGGGCATGACGCAGCTGAACAATGTGATGCGGTAAGTCAGTCGGTAACTTACGTTCAGCAGGGACAGGAGATCGCATCCCAATATATGTATCAGGTTGGTTTTGTACAGCTTGAGCTGTCCGGCGTAGTTGGGTAGGTGTGTTGCGGTTGCCATTTCGCAGCGGTGCGTTGTGGTGGCGTGCTCCGGCTGTGTGTGCAGTCTGCAATGTGCACGCTCCGAGGTTGCTGTGAGCTCTGTGTAGTCGTAGGGGGACAGGACTTGTGTTCTGTTGGCTTGTTTGGAGGACACGGGCCCTCATCCCACATGCTTCTCAGACAGTTCAAGGTCAGTGATGTGTGACTCCTTCCAATTAACTTGCATGTGGCCGACATGGGGGAGTGTTTTCTTCTTTCTTCCCCGTCCGTTGTGTGCTTCTGTGATATGCGCTATCTGCCCTGTGGTCGGTCTCCTCGGCATGCCTGTGTTGGTCTTTTCTTGGACAATGGCTGTATTCACCGGCTTCTTTCGTAGGGCTGTGGTTTCGGAGTTGGAATGGAAGGTCATTCAGTGCTGTCTGCTCTCCCTTGTGTGGGCGGCAGGCTGCCTTTCCGCTCTGCGTTGGGCCTTGTGTGTGAATGTTATTCTTGGGCCACCTGTTGTCGGTCCCCGGGCTCTTTGGTGTTCCGTTTTATATGTCTTGTTCATATGTGCAGGGTGGTATGGGTGTTTCAGTGTGGTACTGGCGTTCCTCTTCCCGAAGGGGCCCTGCTTCTCCTAGTTGGTGTTGCCGCCGCTGTGTGCTTCGCCATGTTTGTTACACTGGGGTGTGTCCTGCTGTTGCGTGACTTCACTGACATGTGTGCGTCGGTTGTGTGGCGTTGGGTGTTGTCCGTGAATTGGGCGTTGGGGACATGTCTGTGGCAGGCCTGTCACGTGTCATGTGCGTTCGGGGTGGGGCTGATGTGTGTGCTGCTTGGTTGTGTCCCTGTGTCTGTGTGCGACGCATGCATGGCGCTGCGGTTGGCCTCTGCGTTGTGCGCATGTGTGGCGGCGTCATCGCCGCTTTGGGGCCGTGACGGGGTCGTTGGTTCCTAGTCCCAGGTGGTGTGTACACATGTGTTACGCGATGTTACGATTTGGCCTGTGTGTCATATGTGGATGCAATGGTGGATGTGTAGTGTACACGCGCTGGGGGGGGTTGTCCGCTTTTTCCGCCCTTGCACTGTGTGCGCTGTTTGCGTGCACTTGTTGTGTGTGTGCCTACCTGCGTCTCCGCGGTACGTTGCGTCCTTGGTGGTGCATCAGCAAGAGCATGGGGAGGGCCTGCAGTGCTGGATTCATGCTCGGGGGAGCCGCTTCTTCGTTGTCCGTGCTCGGCGTCCGTGTTACCGCTTCGGTTTGTCGTACGGTATCTCTTGGCCGTGGGAGCCGTTTGTTTGCGGCATCGTAATTTATGCGCCGGGCGGGACGTGTTTTCGTCGGACGGTGTGTGTCAGTTGGGCTGCGCCGCTACGTGTACGGGCGCACTTTGATGGCGGACGGTGTTGCTGGCTTGCCGGCGGTGTTTGGCCTACTTTTCGCATCGTAATTGGGCGGGCGTGTGGACTGCTGCGTGCCGGCGGTAACTGGTGGTTTTTGCATCCGCCAGCACGGCGGTTGTGCTTCCGCCCGCCATCGTAATGACCCCCTAATATCTAACTTATTAAAAATCAATATTTATAACTATAACATAATATTTATAATATAATTAATTATATACATTATGTAAATATATATAATGTTTGAAAATATTTTACAGTATTTATAGCTAAAGTATGTAGGAAATTATAATATATGACATAAATAGTTAACTTTTAATAATTGATGCAAACAGTAATATAATTATACATATATTTAATTAAAATATTATTCAGATCATGATGTCAGTGTATTACAGTATGGGTAAAGTGTAGGAAGGTAATTAAAATAATTAATATTATTCATAGATGATTAGTAATATGAATTGTTTAGTTGATTATTAATTATGCAAATTCTTTAGATAAAATTCAATGTATAAATTAGGTGTGGGTTGTTTGTTTTGTATGGATAAAGGGTGGAAAGGTAATTAAATGTAATTGTTTTATTAGTAGTTAATTAGCATTAATGTTTTAATAGATAATTAATTAAGTAAAATTTGTAAATATTATAACTGTACATATATATTTTAAATGTGTGGTGTGTAGCTTGTAGAGGTATAGGGTAGAAAGTTATGTCTATTAATAAAATTAAAAGAGTAACTTTTTATAGTAATTTATTATTGTATTTTTATTATAGTGTTATGATTTTTAATTGTAAATAATATTGTATTTATTGGCTATTATTATTTTGATAATAGACTTTGGTATTTTGATAAAAATAATATTTGTATTTATTTATAATATGATTGGAATGGAAATAGTCAATTTTACCCCTCCGCAATCCAACACTTTCCCTACTGTTGCACTGACTAGAGTGGAAATAGTAAATTTTCCCCGCCGCAGTCCAGCACTTTACCTACTGTTACACTGACTGGGGTGAAAATAGTAAATTTTTCCCCTCCGCAATCCATCAGTTTCCCTACTGTTGCACTGACTGGATTAGGAATAGTAAATTTTTCCCCTCCGCAATACAACACTTTCCGTACTGTTGCACACATTGGGGTGGAAATAGCAAATTTACGTCTTCGACATCCAACACTTTACCTACTGTTACATTGACTGTAGTTTGAAACTTTGAGGGTCGATTACGATATTTTTTAATTTAAATTTAACATGTAGGTTGTGAGTATTGAATGGGTATAGATTAGGAAGTTTGGGGCCCATTACGATACCCGGCGTAAAAAAATCCGCCAGGCATGGAAGCGGCAAAAATCCGCCCGCACACACCGTCTGAACACCGACCACGCCATTACGATGACACAAACCGAAAACCGCCATCGGCGGAAAAATCACACAAGATACCGCCCGCCATCGTCCGAGTCGGAGTCAAACCGCCCGCCACGGACGGAAACACGCACGACAACACAAAACCGCCCGCCCTCACGCCCGACACACCGCACGTGAGATTACGATCGCACCGCCATGAGCGCGGGAAAACTACAAATATACCGCCCGCCAGCGCAAACAACGCCGATGAGAATCGACACGGCAGAAGCCATGGCGCCCACGTCCCTGCACAGAAACCATCCGCTGACAAAAACAATCGCACACAACATGGCCAACAAGTCCACACAGCAAGGCACGCACAAATACACAAGCACAGTACACATCCCGAAAACACCCCCCCTGGACAAACAAAAACTACAAAGGCCAGAACCCCAGACACAACACACCTGAAAACAACAGACCATGAGGACACACCCACATAGGTAAGTACAAAAGCAGCACTCCCACAGACCACAACCCCTTGCAACATTGCAAACTAGAGAGGAGAGGAGAGGACACAGTGACACAGCAAGGACAGCAGCACACCACAGAAACGCACACATCACAACCACCACCACCACCACCACCACCAAACACCGGCACCACAAACCCCCTGCACATTACACAACACACACCGCACCAGCACCACAAACACCATGGCACCACAAAGAATGCCCAAGTTCACGCCCATGGAGCTGACGGTCATGGTCGACGAGATCATCAAGGTGCACCCACAAATCTATGGGAACCTGGTCCAGCACACACCACTAGCCACCAGAAAGAGAATGTGGAACCGGATCGTAGACCAGGTCAATGCAGTCGGGACCTTGCCCAGGAACAGAGTCGAAATAAACAAACGGTGGAATGACGTCAAGAGCCTGGTCAAGAAGAAGGAGAGCAAGAACAGAGAGCTGGCTGCCGTCACTGGCGGAGGGAATCCCGCGCTCTTCAAGACCTTCAAAGCGTGGGAGGAGAAGGTGCGAGTCATCATACATCCCGAGATCCTCGCCGGATTAGCAGGGGGAGTGGAGGCTGGTAAGTACAAACTAATGTATACCAGCACACCGCTATGTACTCACATGCACTACCACCATGCCACAGCTCCCAGGGACAAACACCCCCATGTCCAGCACACAATACACAACACATCACACACACATGCAACAGACACCACCACACACAGCCCAAACCGAACAACTGTAAGATGCGTGGGGACATGTGTACACTCAGCCAGCCACGTAACCACCAACAGGTCCCCAAATATGCCAGAAGCGCCACAACGAGCACCCACCACACCCATGTGTCCGCCATAGCTGCACTAACCGACAAGTAACAGGTAAGTGGCAGGAACACAAAGTGCAGTGGGTGGGAGGGTGGACAGCCCAAGTACAAAACACACCAGGCCCCTAGTCCCACAGCACAGCAAGGAGGAGCATCCCCCACACCCCACAGCCACGTGTCAGCCACCGCAGTGCACAACGACAGCCGAAAGGTAGACATCACGGTCCACAGCAATCGGTGTCAGTGGGTGTCCAGCCACCACCACGACCCACAACACCCCCGCACCCCCACAGACCTGCAACATGGAGCACCCCCCGCTTAGAACCATGTGGCATCCAGTACAGTGCACGCACGAACAACCTGCAGGTGGGAAACTGGACAGGGCTGGATTACTGGAGGCATGAGGACCGTAACACGACCAACACATGGGACATGTCACGTAGCAGACGAACACGCAGCACCGCCCACCGTCACGAACAAGTGAACAATGTGCACACGGACATGAACCACAGACTCACACCCCACATGACCCATCACAAACACAGCAACACCCAAGGAGCCACGTCTGCATGCACAAGCCACACTGAATATAGTACCACACGGCAGCCACTGTGCAACCCATCACACACAACCGAAACACCATTGAAGTCCTGTCCATGTAGCCCCTACTGCCTGTCAACCACACACCCCACAACTACGCCTATGTAAGACAAACAACACTAGACGCAACAGAGCGGAACAACATAAATGCACACGAACACCACTGAACCCATCAAACACACAGACACACCATGCACATACAACATACCATCCATCCCATCCGTCAGCCCCAGTCTCATGAAAGGCATGTCATCCGCACAGCTGCCACACATACAGCAGTCACGCTAAGATACATGCCCATGACCAACCATGTGCCAGAAGTCAATGAAGCGCACGACACACTGTGAGCAACAACACACAACATGGGCCACACCCCCCCGAGCACTGCAGTGATGCACATGGCACAGGGCAGCACGCACACCAAGGAGATGGGACAACTGCAATACGTTGGCTGGCACACAACCATCACTCACTCATAACGATGCGTCCAATGCCATGTCCAGTAATCACAACAGACAGCAAATATGCAGGCCATGTCAAGCATGCACACACCTCAAACCATGCACTGTCATGCTGCCACAACACATGTCACGTTCGGCACCCATGGCTCACAGCATGTACCCCAAAAGCATATTCCATCCCAAATGCGAATCTGGGGCATGGCCCCCATGTTGCCATATGCGTTCCTAAGCGTCCCATCTGAACACCAAAAGCAAAGTACAAACCAGACCCAGGATGGGCCAGGAGCCCGCATACACCAGAGTCACAATAAGTAGGGGCACAGCAACACACCCATCGGCATGGCCAATCCGTCCCATGCCACATGTGCACAGCACACAGTCCCATTGTCAAGCACACACAACTACAAATGCTACAGCCACACACACGCCTCCGGGAAACCCATGTACGAGATTGCACGAACTGTTAATGTCAGACGACAAATACATACTTCGCCAGGTGCAACACAATAACAAATCTCATTCTCTCCACAGGTGACGAACTGCTGGATGCTGGGGATGGAGACAGCAGCCAGCACAGCCAGCCTACAAGCCCCCAACGAGGACACACGGATGTGGAGGATCTGTCCTCCTCTTCGGACACGGACCACCAAGCAGGCCCATCTGGTGTGGCAGGGCCCAGCCGCTCCCCAGGACCCCTCCTACCCACCAACCCATCATCCAGGGCTGCTGAACATTCCCAGCCCCCTGCTGCCACTGTCGTTGCGGCCACACCCACGGTCATTGCGGCCACACCCACGGTCATTGCGGCCACTACCATTGCCGCAACCGCCACCATCGCCGCACCGACCACCACCGCCGCCACCACCACCACGTCTTCGCTGGCACCAGCCCCAGCGCAGGTGGTGGCCCGGCCGACTGGATCCACCCTGGGAGCCACAGCGAGGACCGTGGTGAGCAATGTGGCTAGTGGGCAGGCCGGTGGCAGCAGGACTGGTAGGAGGAGCAGGGTCAGGGAAACGCAAGTCTCCCCTGGGAGCCATGCCCTGCCTCAAATGGCCAGAGTCCTTGGGGCCTATGAAGAGGCCCAAGAACAATGGGTCAGGTCTGCTTCAGACACGCGGGAGGTGCTGGGGGTGCTGAGGTCCATGGACGCCCGTATGGGCCAACTCGTGGACCTCATGGGCCAGCTGGTGGTGGCGGTGAGGTCACAGCCAGGGACAGCAGCTCCACCTCCGCCACCACCTGCCGGGGCGCAGGGTCGAGCAGCAGTGTCCAGTTCCCCTGCGTCCACAGCCAGTGAGCACACCTCAACCACCAGCATGTCGCAAGCAGGCACCCCCTCGCAAACGTGGAAGGGGCCGTCCGAAGTGGAAACAGATCTCCCGGGAGGACTTCGCACGCTCCAGACGCAAGTGAGGCAGCCAGCCAGCCTTCCTTGACCACCCACTGCATTGACTTGGACTACGATCCCACTCCACACAGCCATCTGGATGGCATGTGTGTGTTGGACTATGGACATAGAACCAGTGGGTACACCCTGAGCATCACGCAGCCATGACCGACAGCTCATTGTCACTGCACGCACCACTTTTGTCATCACCTTACACACAATCACATGTCACAGTTTGAAATAAATGCACCTCTTACACAAACTGCTGTTTGTGCCCTGTGTTTTATTTGTACGGAATACAACGGCCACCTTGGGCGGAAAGGCACCTGATGCGTGGCATGGCAATGGAACCGGAGGGCCTGTAGGGACCTAGGGGTGGGAGACAGAACAGGAGCACATTCAATGAGTGTGTCACACACCCATCACACAGTACATGTCAACAACTACAAGCAATGTACACACATCGCACAGAGCAATAGGGCACAATGCCACAGCCACCAACAGTGGCATACTACCCTGGCCATGGAGCGTTGACACACAGCACGCAGTGAACAAACGGCCACCCTGACACAGCACACACACACCTGCACAGACACAGCCACATCAGCCGTCGTACATGGACACTCACCGTCAAGTGAAGTAGTGGGCGATGAGCTGCTGCCGCACATTACCAGCTTCCTCCTCTCCGCTGTCCTCCTCACTCGAGCTGTCCTGGTCTGCGGGCTGGGGCCCTGGTTGATCTCCGTCATCCACGATGAGGGGGATCTGCTTCCGAATGGCCAGATTGTGCAGCATGCAGCACGCCACCACTATCTGGCACACCTTCTGTGGGGAGTACGCCAGCGCACCCCCGGTGCGGTCCAGGCACCTGAACCTGGACTTGAGGAGGCCAAAGGTACGCTCGACCACACGTCTGGTCCTCCCATGTGCCTCATTGTAGCGATCGTCTGCTGGGGTGCGAGGATTCCTCAATGGACTGAGCAGCCATGCCCCATTCGGGTACGCAGAGTCACCTGGGTGTGAGGGACACAGAGAACCGTTGCTATTCCAACTGGACAGGGGACAGCATCGCACAACCAGCACGCTACACCACTCCACATACTCACCGACAATACAGCCACGATCCTGTTGCAGATTGGACATCAGTCGTGGCAAGATGCTGTTGCGCATTATGTGTGCGTCATGGGCCGAGCCTGGGAACTTTGCACACACGTGGGTGATCACCATGTCCGCAAGGCACACCACTTGCACATTCAGGGAGTGCGTGTGCTTCCTGTTGCGGTACAGGTGCTCAGTGGCCTGTGGTGGAACAAGGCCAACATGTGTGCAGTCAATGGCTCCAACGACGTGTGGGATTCTGCCAAGGGCATAGAATGCACCCTTCACTGCCGCCAATTCACGAGCCCTGGGGAAGCGGATGTACCTGTTTCGGTACAGCATCATGGCTGCCAGTACATCCCTCAGCACCTTGCTGAACATGGGCTGGGACATCCCTCCTCCACTGCCCACTGTGTGCTGGAATGACCCAGTGGCGAAGAAATGCATGGCGGCCATCACCTTAGCCGTGGGGGTGACAGCTGTCGGATACACCCTGCGGGGACGGAGATGGGGTTCCAACATGGCACACAGTCGATGCAGGGTTGGCCTGTCCAGCCGAAACTTCCTAATGACCTCTGTATCGTCCATGTCCGCCAGCAATTGGTATGGGCGGTCAATGTTCGGTCTCCGCCTAGGGAAAATGGCAGTGGACACATGTCAAAGCAACACAACACATAGCAATTTCGCATACACATCACTGACATGACTGAGCAAGCACATGAGCCACAGCCCAGCTGTCAAGCTGGGACGGCACGGCCACAATACACTTACACAGGTCTCCCAACAATGGCAATGGCTAGTGATACAAACCACTGCCATGTGCATGCACATGGGGATCTAGGCCCCAATGACTTGCGGGGCGTGCTGATGGGGACTGACTGCATATTCGTCAAGCGGCAACGCCACGGCAACATGAATGTCTGCTGAGCATGGAACTGCTTCCGAGGCTGGATGAGTATGGCACACGACGACGACGATGTGGGCACAGGCTGAGCGGCCAAAACAAGTGGGACCTGTGGCACGAGGGGATATGAGACAGTAGTAGGTGTCAGCACTGCACCCTATGTACAGCACTGTACGGATCACACCTCCCGAAACATTGACAGGTGTCCACATTGACAGCCCCATGCCAAGACGGCTGTGTGCTTGCAGTCACACGTCACAGGTGAGAGGTTACATTGCACGTGCCAGGTGGCAGACGTACATAGTGGGAGCTGGCATGTGTGTGCATGTGTCTCCTGTTCAGGATCCACCAGATGGGCGCTGACTCTGTACTGACCATTGGACACAGCATGTTCCGTGGAAGGCTTGTGTGTGTGGGATGGTGGCACTGGATGTGCCTCCGTTGGGTGGGGGGCCATGCACAGGGCGGGTACGTCGATGATTGCGCATTGTTGGTCACGGTGGGTGCACCCACTCAGATGTGTTGCCCTGTGTTCAATTCCTATGTCCGCATGATGATGGACTGTAGATGTGGGCAGACTACACATTGGTCGATGTGCTGTCTATATGCATGTGCCTTCACACCAGGCACAGCTGCCCCTGCACATGTGACCCCTGCTGGACTCGCTGCTGGGTCTGTGGAGCTGATGCACCTTCTGTGCGTGGGGCGGACAGCTCTCCTCACTTCCCTCATTGCGCATGTCATGACTTTGCCGCAGGTGACATGGATCATGGAGGGCCCACATGTACGCGTGGGTAGGCTACACATGATTGTTCACTGGTCGCCACCCCCAGTCAGTGTTTCGAATGGGAAGGTTGTCGTGCTGGTGGTATATTCGATGTGGCGGATGGGCGGGCCTAGGTGCGGGCTTACATTCCGGACATGGGGGGTAGTTGGATTGGCGACTAGTTGCAGTACACACGGGACACGTCTCTTCCTTTCCACATCTGGGTCATCCCTTGTACTCACTGACAGTGATACAGTCATCTTCGCCCCAGCCCTCATGTCCTCCCCTCGCTCCCCCAATATGCATGTGCACCTGCGAGGCTAGCGCTTGCACAGGCAGCCCCAAGCTCGCACCAGAGAGGGCAAGGAGTGTATGTGTGGGTCCAGTTGCACGAGTGGGCTGTCTCAGGGTATGATGTGTTGCGGGACGCCGTCCACCTGCGTGGTGCCCCAAATGGAGACCCGGCCTGCATGGACTATGCATCACAGTCTTCGCCTTCCGGATCCGCCACCTGCGACACCCAGTGGCTGTGGCTGCCCTTGCGGCCAGGCCGCGTCCGTCTGTGACTGATGGCCCACACATTCACTCTTTGGCCTCTCTGGGGAGGGCTCGGGGGTGGTGGCGCACGCGCTTGCACTTAGTCGCAATGGCATGTGGCGTGGTTGGTATAATGGGCAATGGATGGGATGGTGCGAGCCACCTCCCGTGACGTCAGTGCTGCTCGTGCTGTGGTGCGTCCCCCCTACACTTCCATTTGACTTGTGCCATGCTAGACGTTGAGGTTCTATTGCCTGCGTGATATGACCAGGAGGAGCGCGAGGAGACCTCTCACACACCATGCTCCACTGCCATCCCGTGCCCTGTATCGCCTGTGCGGATTGACTATGTTGGGGTTACACCTGGTCGACTGGGGCTGTGTGTGCCTTGTCAAGGGGCATGGCGGGCGCACAACAGGATCCAGCTTGTCCACAGAGGGTGGGCTGAGGTGCGCCTGGTACCGCTTTGTACGTGTGCCCGGCTGCTGTGCACACACGTGTTCACTCCCCCCGACAGGTGTCCTCTCACAATGCCCAGGGAAGCGGTGGTGTACTGTTCATGACCCCTCCCGACACGGCGTGCTCCAACTTGGCATGTGCGCATCTACCCGTCACACCCACCCACCTGAGCACTGCGTCCATACGACTTCACACGACACATGTGTGTCTTCCACAGTTGTGCTACTCATTTGCGTTGACATCCAATACCAGTGGACTACATGGTCATGTCACGACTGCCGTGTACTTCACATACTCTCATCCTCTCTCATTCGTACTTGTGAAATGAGTCAGCGGAGACAGTTTTGGTTTCAAACATTATATTGAGTCTTCTGTCCTCTGTGATGCAGTATAGTGGACACTACTGGCAGCGGAATACATGTTGAGGATATACTGAGCATGATTGCAAATGGGATAGGGTGTGGGGTTACATGTGATTGGCTGTTGCATGTGGGATGTGGGCTTCAGAGTTACATCTGCTTGGCCAAGGCTGTGCTAATGTACATTTACGTATAGCTGCGGAGCTGCGGACTTTGACACAGACGGTATACATGTAGCCTACCAGACCGCTTGGCATCATGGGCACAGTCCATCTCAGTTCCATGTGACAGGTTTGCTGCGGTTGTTCCTCATGCACGCGTGCATGTGAGATGACATCAGGGCATGTGCTTGCGTGCATGCAGCGGCGTGCCACTTGTTGTTGCAATGTGGTGGTTACTGGACATGTCACAGTCACTGGGGTCGTGTTGTTGTTGTATGCACTTGTCGTCCATGCAAAGGTCCTGGTATGGGATTCCCGGGGCGGGGGTGGGAGGGGTGCAGCACCCACAGACTCCAGGCGACCTATTCATGTCCACTGAGCGGTGTGTGTGTCCATGGGCGCTGGATCCATGTCGTGTCCTGGTTGTTCGTGCAGTTCCGTCCATGTGGGTGCGATACACAGACCCCATGCCACTGCCTCCCACGATGCATGCGGTGTTCCTGGATGTGATGGGGAACAGTGTGCATGTCCCGGTCATATCCGATGTCATGGCGATGTCGTTGATGGTGTGGTAACAGTTGCCGGTCGTTTGGTATGGCTGTTGTGGTGGTGACTGGCCAGTCCGTGCGGAAGCTAAGCATGGGTGCGGGGTTGGACATCATAGGTCAATCGGGGAACCTGCGTTGTGGTCCGACGAATTTACAGGTTGTCAGGTATGCAATGCCGTCCAGCAGGGCTTCCATGTCATTGGTGGTGTACATGTTTGCCAGCCAATGTAGCGGATGGTGGCTGTCAAGGTGTTGTTCGTAAGTTGTCCCTTGGAGGACCATGATGGGGCATGCTGGGTGACATTCGATGTAGCTGTTCTCGATGATCCGTCGTGTGGAGGCACAGTGGTCCCATTTCAGTGCGGGTGCGATGTTGGCCACATACGCCATGCCCCCATAGGCAGAGCAGGCCCTGTCGTGTGCGTCCAGAGGGAGGAGTAGTGGTAGCAGGTCCGCCTTTAGACATGCCGGGTTGGAGAGGCATATCTCCACGGGATGCTGGTAGGGACACCTCCGACAGTAGAAGACGGGCATGACGCAGCTGAACAATGTGATGCGGTAAGTCAGTCGGTAACTTACGTTCAGCAGGGACAGGAGATTGCATCCCAATATATGTATCAGGTTGGTTTTGTACAGCTTGAGCTGTCCGGCGTAGTTGGGTAGGTGTGTTGCGGTTGCCATTTCGCAGCGGTGCGTTGTGGTGGCGTGCTCCGGCTGTGTGTGCAGTCTGCAATGTGCACGCTCCGAGGTTGCTGTGAGCTCTGTGTAGTCGTAGGGAGACAGGACTTGTGTTCTGTTGGCTTGTTTGGAGGACACGGGCCCTCATCCCACATGCTTCTCAGACAGTTCAAGGTCAGTGATGTGTGACTCCTTCCAATTAACTTGCATGTGGCCGACATGGGGGAGTGTTTTCTTCTTTCTTCCCCGTCCGTTGTGTGCTTCTGTGATATGCGCTATCTGCCCTGTGGTCGGTCTCCTCGGCATGCCTGTGTTGGTCTTTTCTTGGACAATGGCTGTATTCACCGGCTTCTTTCGTAGGGCTGTGGTTTCGGAGTTGGAATGGAAGGTCATTCAGTGCTGTCTGCTCTCCCTTGTGTGGGCGGCAGGCTGCCTTTCCGCTCTGCGTTGGGCCTTGTGTGTGAATGTTATTCTTGGGCCACCTGTTGTCGGTCCCCGGGCTCTTTGGTGTTCTGTTTTATATGTCTTGTTCATATGTGCAGGGTGGTATGGGTGTTTCAGTGTGGTACTGGCGTTCCTCTTCCTGAAGGGGCCCTGCTTCTCCTAGTTGGTGTTGCCGCCGCTGTGTGCTTCGCCATGTTTGTTACACTGGGGTGTGTCCTGCTCTTGCGTGACTTCACTGACATGTGTGCGTCGGTTGTGTGGCGTTGGGTGTTGTCCGTGAATTGGGCGTTGGGGACATGTCTGTGGCAGGCCTGTCACGTGTCATGTGCGTTCGGGGTGGGGCTGATGTGTGTGCTGCTTGGTTGTGTCCCTGTGTCTGTGTGCGACGCATGCATGGCGCTGCGGTTGGCCTCTGCGTTGTGCGCATGTGTGGCGGCGTCATCGCCGCTTTGGGGCCGTGACGGGGTCGTTGGTTCCTAGTCCCAGGTGGTGTGTACACATGTGTTACGCGATGTTACGATTTGGCCTGTGTGTCATATGTGGATGCAATGGTGGATGTGTAGTGTACACGCGCTGGGGGGGGTTGTCCGCTTTTTCCGCCCTTGCACTGTGTGCGCTGTTTGCGTGCACTTGTTGTGTGTGTGCCTACCTGCGTCTCCGCGGTACGTTGCGTCCTTGGTGGTGCATCAGCAAGAGCATGGGGAGGGCCTGCAGTGCTGGATTCATGCTCGGGGGAGCCGCTTCTTCGTTGTCCGTGCTCGGCGTCCGTGTTACCGCTTCGGTTTGTCGTACGGTATCTCTTGGCCGTGGGAGCCGTTTGTTTGCGGCATCGTAATTTATGCGCCGGGCGGGACGTGTTTTCGTCGGACGGTGTGTGTCAGTTGGGCTGCGCCGCTACGTGTACGGGCGCACTTTGATGGCGGACGGTGTTGCTGGCTTGCCGGCGGTGTTTGGCCTACTTTTCGCATTGTAATTGGGCGGGCGTGTGGACTGCTGCGTGCCGGCGGTAACTGGTGGTTTTTGCATCCGCCAGCACGGCGGTTGTGCTTCCGCCCGCCATCGTAATGACCCCCTAAATAACTAATTATAAAAATAAATATTTATTATTATAAATAATTTTATAATTGATAATTAATTATATACATTCTGTAATATATGTTTGTTTGGGGGTGTTTTACAGTTTTTGTATGGGTAAAGGATATGTAGGAAATTATAATAATGAATAAATAGTTAATTTTTAATAATTGTTCAAATCATAATTAATTATGCATATATTTAATTAAAATATTGTTTAGATCATGCGTGTCAGTTGTATTTGTAGGGGTAAAGGGTGGGAAGGTAATTAAATATAATTAATTTATTCTTAGTTGATTAGTAATATGAATTGTTTAGTTGATTATTAATTATGCAAATTCTTTAGAAAAAATTCAATGTATAAATTAGGTGTGGGTTGTTTGTTTTGTATGGATAAAGGGTGGAAAGGTAATTAAATGTAATTGTTTTATTAGTAGTTAATTAGCATTAATGTTTTAATAGATAATTAATTATGTAAAATTTGTAAATATTATAACTGTAAATATATATTTTAAATGTGTGGTGTGTAGCTTGTAGAGGTATAGGGTAGAAAGTTATGTCATTAATAAAATTAAAAAGAGTAACTTTTTTATAGTAATTTATTATTGTATGTTTTTATAGTGTTATGATTTTTAATTGTAAATAATATTGTATTTATTGGCTATTATTATTTTGATTATAAACTTTGGTATTTTGATAAAAATAATATTTGTATTTATTTATAATATGATTGGAATGGAAATAGTAAATTTTACCCCTCCGCAATCCAACACTTTCCCTACTGTTGCACTGACTAGACTGGAAATAGTCAATTTTTCCCCTCTGCAGTCCAGCACTTTACCTACTGTTACACTGACTGGGGTGAAAATAGTAAATGTTTCCCCTCCGCAATCCATCAGTTTCCCTACTGTTGCACTGACTGGATTAGGAATAGTAAATTTTTCCCCTCCGCAATACAACACTTTCCGTACTGTTGCACACATTGGAGTGGAAATAGCAAATTTTACGTCTTCGACATCCAACACTTTACCTACTGTTACATTGACTGTAGTTTGAAACTTTGGGGTCGATTCCGATTCAGGCCGGAAACAGTACCGACCGACTCGGTTCGGGAATCTATTCCGACCGACACGTACCGGTGCAGCCCGATCCGCCTAGTACGATGAAATGCATGCGATTTACGACCGACTCGCACGGAACACAAGCCGAACGACCGAACCGCACGGAAAACAGCTATCCGGCCGGAAAACTACGCGAATCGAACCGACCGACAAGCACCAGGAAGGAACCCGACCGAAACGTACCCGCGAACTCCGACTCGCGCAGTACGATGCAATGCGTGGAAAAACAGACCGAGTCGCACGGAGCTCAAGCCGTACGACCGACACGCATACAAAACAGCGAGTCGAAGCAACCCAATACTCCACGACCGACGCGTACGCCGCACA
The DNA here is from genome assembly GCA_963921515.1 of Calotriton arnoldi. Classification (NCBI taxonomy): domain Eukaryota; kingdom Metazoa; phylum Chordata; class Amphibia; order Caudata; family Salamandridae; genus Calotriton; species Calotriton arnoldi. Next base: position 175,551 of record CAWUFW010005055.1, on the reverse strand, counting down.
TGGAACACAGCAGAAATACAGCGTGAACGACTCGGAGAAGCTCGCACGAGACCAACAGCAGCGTCCTACTCGGTCAGAAGAACGTCTCCTACATGCACAAAAAGTACAAAGGAAAAAACACAAAAAAAGGGCCAAACAAGCAATTACAAAGCCAATAAATACTGGGGGGGGGGAAACATGGAACAAAGACACACCCACAACTCCACCCATATAAAGGACAAAAATCCCTACCATGATCCTTTGCAAATTCAAATGACCTGCCAGCACACAACACCAACAGACAGCAACCACAGACACACTCACAGCTCATCCATCACACAAGCCACACACCATCAGCACCTCAACAAATAGCACCCTCACATACACCCAGCAAAACCCACACTCACACACCCTCACCTGCACACCCACACACACATCAATCACCACCACCACCCATCACCATGCCCCCAAAGAAGAATCCAAAGTTCCTAGACAGTGAATTGGAAGTCCTGGTAGATGAGATCCTCAGGGTAGAGCCACAGCTGTTTGGTACATTGGTCCAACAGACCCCCATGTCGCAGAAAACCAAGATGTGGGAGAGGATCGTCGACAGGGTGAACGCACAATCACCATGTTTGCGCACAAAGGAAGACATCCAGAACAGGTGGTATGACGTGCGCAGGAGGGTCAAGGACCTACTAAAGAAGGACTACGCCTTGAGCCAACACACCGGCAGTGGCCCTCCTGCCAAACCTGTATACCTCAGGCCCTGGGAGGAGAAGGTGCGGGCCATCCTACCACCAGTGAGCGTATATGGACTATCAAACATCCCAGAGCCTGGTGAGTACACAACAAATATACACAATATTGTGTGACAATACACACACATCACTGTCAAGGGGATAGTCAAACCATGCACCCTTAGCAAATACACAACAACCAAAAGATAATCATCCCAAGATGTGTATGTCAGTCAGATAAACACAATACATGCCATCTCATAGTGATATGTAATTGTGTCATGACATGTACAAACCCAACAACAAATACAACTAGGCAGTGGCACAAATCTAACCAACAAACACAGTCAGATATGTAGCCACCACTACAACACCACCTCACAGGGAAGCTCACTGAAATGAAGGAATTCTGTGTATGCTGGTCAAGTCAGTGTAGCCAATAGCATGATGGGAGTTGTAGTCAAAGATATTGCCCACCCTCACAATACGCCCATCAACACCACTCTGAACCATGCTCACATCACAGGGAGTGGAAAACAACTGACAAGATGGCTGACACTGGGTACTGCTGTGGGAAGCACAAGGCCCTGCTGGCAACTGTGCACCAACCAACAGCAGGACACCACTGACTGACATCCTGAAAGCAAACTTGCACTCCCTGCAATAGAAGCACGTTCCATGGTGGGATATCTGGCTGGGTGGGAAGGAGGACTGACAGCACTGACCATAGTTACCAGCAGCTTTTCACACACACCCCCTTAACACAAACTCCACACAACTCACCTGGGAGAATGCAATGCCTCACACTCCAATTAAATATCCCACAAAGAACCACAACCCTGGGTAATGCTGTGTGAAGCACAGGGACACTCATGGGAGTTGTAGCCAAACTAACGCCAGGACAACACTGTCAGCCATCCTTTCAGCACAGGCACATTACCCCACAGGGAAGCAGAGTCAAAAGGAAGGAAGTATGGGCATACTGGGAAGGGGGGTGTAGGCAATAGCATGATGGGAGTGGTAGTCACAGCGCAACATCCCCCACCCACATGGCCCAGCAAGCTCACACTGAAGCATGCACACCTCACAGGGAGTGAAAAGCCACTTCAAAGATGTCTGACAATGGTGCTCTGTTGTGGGGATCACAAGGCCATGCTGGGAACTGGGCACCAACAAACAACAGGACACCACTGTCAGCCATCTTGCCATTGCTGTCACACTCACACACAGTGAAGTACACTCAAAAGGAAGGACGCATGGGCATGCTGGGAAGGGGGGTGTAGGCAATAGCATGATGGGAGTGGTAGTCACAGCTCAACATCCCCCACCCACATGGCCCAGCAAGCTACACACTGAAGCATGCACACCTCACAGGGAGTGGAAAAGACACTGACAAGATGGCTGACACTGGTGCTACTGCTGTGGGGAGCACAAGGCCATGCTGGGAACTGGGCACCAACAAACAACTGAACACCACTGTCAGCCATCTTGCCATTGCTGTCACACTCACACACAGTGAAGTCCACTCAAAAGGAAGGAAGCATGGGCATGCTGGGAAGGGGGGTGTAGGCAATAGCATGATGGGAGTGGTAGTCACAGCTCAACATCCCCCACCCGCATGGCCCAGCAAGCTCACACTGAAGCATGCACACCTCACAGGGAGTGAAAAGCCACTTCAAAGATGTCTGACACTGGTGCTCTGTTGTGGGGAGCACAAGGCCCTGCTGGGAACTGGGCACCAACCAACAACAGGACACCACTGTCAGCCATCTTGCCATTGCTGTCACACTCACACACAGTGAAGTACACTCAAAAGGAAGGAAGCATGGGCATGCTGGGAAGGGGTGTGTAGGCAATAGCATGATGGGAGTGGTAGTCACAGCGCAACATCCCCCACCCACATGGCCCAGCAAGCACACACTGAAGCATGCAAACCTCACAGGGAGTGAAAAGACACTGACAAAGATGGCTGACACTGGTGTACTGCTGTGGGGAGCACAAGGCCATGCTGGGAACTGGGCACCAACAAACAACTGAACACCACTGTCAGCCATCTTGCCTTTGCTGTCACACTCACACACAGTGAAGTCCACTCAAAAGGAAGGAAGCATGGGCATGCTGGGAAGGGGGGTGTAGGCAATAGCATGATGGGAGTGGTAGTCACAGCTCAACATCCCCCACCCACATGGCCCAGCAAGCTCACACTGAAGCATGCACACCTCACAGGGAGTGAAAAGCCACTTCAAAGATGTCTGACAATGGTGCTCTGTTGTGGGGATCACAAGGCCATGCTGGGAACTGGGCACCAACAAACAACAGGACACCACTGACTGACATCCTGAGAGTCAACCTGAACCCACTGCAAGGGTGGCATGCTTCATGTTGGGATAACTGGGCTGGGGGGAGAAGGAGGGCCGGATGTCCACCAAATACAACCAATGCTGTCCATGTACACACCTCAACATTCATATAGAAATGCTTAAAGTATTCAGGACAATGTACTACACCAATATCAACCTCTGACTGTGACAACTTAGGACAATGCAATGTACAGGCCCGCATCCAGAGGTACAGTCACAACTGTCAGGTGTGTGAACCATTGATGCCTGCAGAAACATAACATACATTGTGTGTGTCTCCCAAAAACAGGTGATGATGGGGACACAGCAGCAGACGCTGAGGAGTCCCTGTCCCAGGCTCCGGGGGACACTGAGCTCACTGGTGTGGAACAGCCTCTGCACTCCTCGGATGGCGAATACCTACCTGGCACCTCCGGTGTGGGTCATCATGCAGCACCAGCAGGACCACCAGCTGCACCCCTGCACCCACCCCTCCAACAACTGCCAACACACAGACCACCCCTGCCAACACGGACAGACCAAGGACCAGCAACGACAACAGCACACGGACCCCGGCCCAACGTGGAGCAACGGACAACAACACCAGTAACAACCCCCAAGGGGGCCCGGGGTCACCTGTGTGTGCCAACGCAGGTCCTGCACATGTCGCATGGGGTGGTGGGAGGGGTGTTAGACATAGGTCGCTGTTTGCAGAGGGGTCTGGACTGCAAGATGACCCACAACTGGTACGCATTGCTGATGCGTACCAGACTAGCACCGGAGAGGTCAGCCAGGTAGTGGGGATCCTCAAGGACATTCAACAGCAGCAGGCTGCCCATCATGCCCTCTTGGACTCCCACATGTCACGTGTGGAGACACACATGGCCCGTGTGGAGACACACATGGCTGGCATGGAGTCCAAGTGGGACACATTGCAAGAACTGACGGCGGTGCATAGGGACATATTGACATGCCTCCGCCAGATTGGCACCAACATGGCAACACCTCCTTGTGTGCCCACAACATCTGGTGCTGCAACAACTGCAACTGCCACAGGGAGGGAGGATGACTCTGGCGGAGAGTCCCCTGCACCGCAGCAGCCTGCACTTGAGGGTCCCCCCCCAAAGAAGAGGGGTCGTCCGAGGAAGGACAACTGAGAGGCCAATGGCCATGCACAACCCCCAGGAAGCCAACACCTGTTCTGGAAATTCACCTTTGTGTGCAAACTGTTCACCCTGTCGAATGCAACCCAACTCTCCCACATGACATGGGGAGTTCAAGTTGGATCAATGCATCAGATGACTGTGGACTTTACTCAGGACATTTCTGCTACCAGGACTTCCAAATCATCTAGGAACTTTGGATTACAATCCCAATGTACAGCACCCACCATCCTGTGCACTATACTCACACATGTATGTAAATAAACTCACTAATACACCATACTTGCCTCTGTTGTTATTCCAACGTGGTTTCTGTCATGGAGATGATGATCTGCGAAATGACACTGTGCATGCTAACTGCTACAGCAAGTACAACACCGTCATGTGAGTCATGGCGACGTGACACATATGAGGGAGACACACCACTAGGGCTACACAACACATACACACCAGGGCCATCTGACTCATCGCCTACACTGATGTTGCCAGGAAATACAGTGCAATGCACAGACACCACACCTATTCACAGTCTGTGTAAACTAGCCCACTGGTGCAGTAAGCAAATGTCAGTCAGATGTGTGACCACAGACAACGCACATCCCAAAGTGAAGCACAGGTTTATTACACATTTGCAACATGTTGTTACCACTACAGATGCAAGGTAATCCCACGTGGCAGTGGCCACACAGTCAACAAGTGTAGATGAAAGGAAGTCCAGGGGTGTGGGGCACATCACCTGTAGGGAAACGACAGCTTCCACCCTGGAAGTTGAATCACGGTGTCGGGGATCACAGTTGACCAAACAACTCTGAAAGTACCCTGTGAAGGACAGGCATGACACACAGTCAAAAGCACTGAAGAACAGGACAGAACTGCAATACTCATGCCCAATACATGTCACAAGATACCTACACAAAACCAAGTTAGCATGTCAACACTGTTGGGGAGTACAGACTACCTGTAAGGACACACCGCTGCACGCATACAGTCAAGTAGCACATGGACACACTCAAACCGCAACAGAGCACCACCAACACATATCACGCAAACTCACATCATTGACATGACATCTCAGGATACTCACATTCAGCTGAAGAAGTTGGTGATGAGCTGTGTGCGGACATCACCCTCATCATCATCCCCATCACTGGCATCATGGCCCAGGCCAGGATCCTCCACAGGTGGCGGATGTTGGTCATCGTCATCCAGGATGAGAGGCAACTCCCTCCGTACTGCCAGGTTGTGTAGCATGCAGCAGACGATGACAATCTTGCACACCTTTGCTGGGGCATATGGGAGGGCCCCTCCTGTCTTGTTCATGGATCACTGACAGAATATCGATGAGAAGAATATCGACCTACAAAAATATCGAGGTAAAAATATAGAATGCCAAAATATCGAATCCCTATCTACAAACAGGTAAGTACAAAAATATCGAATCCAAAATATAGTTGTAAAAAATATAGTTAGTCAAAATATCGAATTTTTAAATATCTTAAAAGTAATGTAAAATTAATGAAATACTATATATAATTAACTAAAACATACTTAAAAATACTTAAATAACTTTAAAATAAATAAATAATTAATGTAAGTTAAAAAAAATAAACATACATTTTTATTTTTTAATACATATATATATTAACGTAATATTTATAAAAAATATTCAATATTTTTAGCGTAGGATAGCGGAGGGTAAAATTTACTATTACCACTCCAGTGAGTGCAACAGTAGGGAAAGCGTTGGATAGCGGGAGGGTAAAAATTACTATTCCCACTCCAGAGAGTGCAACAGTAGGGAAAACGTTGGATAGCGTAGGGGTAAAAATTACTATTCCCACTCCAGAGAGTGCAACAGTAGGGAAAGTGTTGGATAGCGGGAGGGTAAAAATTACTATTCCCACTCCAGAGAGTGCAACAGTAGGGAAAGCGTTGGATAGCGGGAGGGTAAAAATTACTATTCCCACTCCAGTGAGTGCAACAGTAGGGAAAGCGTTGGATAGCGGGAGGGTAAAATTACTATTCCCACTCCAGAGAGTGCAACAGTAGGGAAAGCGTTGGATAGCGTAGGGGTAAAAATTACTATTCCCACTCCAGAGAGTGCAACAGTAGGGAAAGCGTTGGATAGCGTAGGGGTATAAATTACTATTCCCACTCCAGAGAGTGCAACAGTAGGGAAACAGTTGGATAGCGTAGGGGTAAAAATTACTATTCCCACTCCAGTGAGTGCAACAGTAGGGAAAGCGTTGGATAGCGTAGGGGTAAAAATTACTATTCCCACTCCAGAGAGTGCAACAGTAGGGAAAATAATAATTTAATATTTTAATAAAAATAAAATAATTATCAATACCAATAAAAAATTAATTAAAATTACTTACCAATTACAAAATATTTAATAATTAATTCTAAATACCAATAAATATTATTTCTTAAAAATTAATTACCTATTAATTATTAATTAACAAATAATTAATTTTCAATTCCAAAAAATAATAAATAATAAAAAATACCAAGTAATAATTAATTTACAGTAAATTAATTATCAATACACCAAAATATTTTCAACAATTAATTAATTACAATTAAATTACTTCCACCCTATTCCCCTATAAACCCACAACCCGCTACAAAGAATAAATTAATACAATTAACATAATTATCAATTAATAAATTAATAAAAATTAATTACCAATTAATAAAAATTAATTACCAATTAATAAAAATTAATTACCAAATAAGAATTAATTAACAATAAATTAATAATCAATACCAATAAATAAAAATAAATAATTACTGAATTACAATTAAATTACTTCCCACCCTATTCCCTTATAAACCCACAACCCTCTCTGAATAATAAATTAATACAATTAATATAATTATCAATTAGAAAATTAATAAAAATTAATTACCAATTAATAAAAATTAATTACCAATTAATAATTAATTAACAATGAATTATTTATCAATACCAATAAATAAAATTAAATAATTACTTAATTACATTTAAATTACTTCCCACCCTATTCCCCTATAAACCCACAACCCGCTACAGAACTAAAACGCAAAATTAAATTAAATATAATTAATAATTCCTCAAAATTAATATTTAATTTACTATAATTAAATTACTTCCCACCCTATTCCCCTATAAACCCACAACCCGCTACAGAATTAAATTACGCAAAAATTAAATAACATAAAATTCATTACTTTAAAAAATAATACATACTTTTAACACATATACTAACACTTAAAACACTATAAAAAATTCGATACTTTTATCAACTATATTATGACTGTCGATATTTTGACAATCGATATTTCTTACCTGAATTTCGATATTCTTAACCACTATATTTTGGCAATTCGATATTCTGTCCATTCTATATTAAAAACTCGATATTTTGGCAATTCGATATTAAAAATTCGATATTATGTCTGTTTACCTTGTCCAGGCAGCGAAAGCGGCTCTTCAGGAGACCAAATGTCTGCTCGATCACTCTCCTGGTCCGACCATGTGCCTCATTGTAGCGCATCTGCGCTGGTGTCACAGGGTTCCTGAGGGGCGTCAGCAACCACGGCTTGTTGGGGTATCCGGAGTCACCTACATACAGACAATTGCACATTAGCTGACTTGGAAAAGAGGGTGGAATACTACATTGCAGAACACACACAATGGTACAAAGTCAAGACACCGACAAGCCAGGCACGCTGGTTCTGCATCTGTGACATCATCCTCGGGATGCGACTACTCCTCATCATGTAGGCATCGTGTGCAGAACCGGGGAAACGGGCACACACGTGTGAGATGCTCATATCTGCAAGACATACCACCAGAGCATTGACCGAATGGTAATGTTTTTGGTTCCTGTATGCCTGCTCATGTGCCTGTGGTGGTACCAAAGCCACATGTGTCCCATCAATGGAGCCAATGACATGCGGCATCCTCCCCAGGGCATAGAAGTCACTCTTGACGTCAGTGAGTTGTTGACGTTTAGGGAAATAGATGTACTGGTTCAGGTATCTCAACATAGCCTCCAAAACATTGCGTAGCACACGGCTGAACATGGTCTGTGACATCCCACCAGCAGACGCCACAGTGTGTTGAAAGGTACCGGTGGCAAAGAAGTGTAGGGCTGCCATCACCTTCACCTTGGGGATCAGCGCTGTAGGGTATGTCCGGCCAGGTTGCAAATGTGGGGCCAACCGCACCGTCAATTCCTCAATCAGCGGCCTGGTGAAGCGGTACCGTCGGATGCAGTCACGTTCGACCATGGTTGCAAGGTCAGGGAATGGTCTATGGACAGCTGGTGCCCTGCAGTGCATAGGTGAAGAAAGAAAGATTGTCAGTCACCCCACATATGTGGCATTGACCATACTCAATATCACATGATACATCATTACGAGACACAAGTATATGATGTGTGTGCTGTTCCGTAAGGACATGTATGGCACCTACATGGCCAACATCTAACATCACAGTTCAACATGTGTCGTCAACAAGTCCCAGGTTGTGCTATGGGATACCATTAGGCTGTGTCACAGTACCCATGTACTGCTGTCATGTTCAAACACACACCACAGTGACATGTGAGGACAGATGTGCCCCAGGCATCACAGCCCATTGACAGGTAGATTCCCAGGGACCCTGTATTGCCACATGGACACTGGCATGACATGGTGCATCATGAATACACCACAGCAAAACAACCATGACCCACACAGGTAGTGGTCCCTGTTGCCTCGGCAGGACAGACATGGACGTCTGTGACACACACACGCACAACATCAAAGTCCATGCACAAACAACGTGGATGTGGAGACTGTCTCCCATTGTGCACATGGAATCAGAGACATTGTAAACACAACATGCACACAGACTGTGGAGGGCCATCACTATTGTGGCAATGGGTCAGCCTGTGACATACATACCCTTCCACATGGGACTCAGGGTGTATGTGACATGACATACACATACACAACCTGGAAATGTGACCATGCCACATGCTCTGAAATGAACAGTTGCACATCACAGTGGTCATGTGCACAACACACAAAGGATTCTGTCCCCATGAACACGTGCACAGCTTGGGAGTGGCTGCCCCAAGTGACACCCAAAAAAACACATGTTGACCCCCATACACGGAAAAGGTAATGCAGCCTTACATGCCTTAGGATACAGTGTGGACAGGCTGTGGTGTTGTAGGTGTGCCCCTGAGTCCCTGGAAAGTAAATGTGACTGGCATACGTTCATCTGTGACAGGCATGGTGACATATGCCAGTGACTTGTACAGGGACGCATTGTACAGCAATGGACCGATCGCTGCGCACGCATTGGCCATTGCATATGATGTGACCGGGAACGCGTTGTATAGCAATGGACCGATCCGTGCGCACGCATTGGCCATTGCATATGATGTGACCGGGAACGCGTTGTACAGCAATGGACTGATCCGTGCGCACGCATTGGCCATTGCATATGATGTGACCGTGAACGCGTTGTACAGCAATGGACCGATCGGTGCGCACGCATTGGCCATTGAATATGATGTGGACGGATGCGTGTCATTTTTCGAAATACGCGTTGTACAGCAATGGACTGATCGGTGCGCACGTATTGGCCATTGCATATGATGTGACCGGGAACGCGTTGTACAGCAATGGACCGATCGGTGCGCACGCATTGGCCATTGAATATGATGTGGACGGATGCGTGTCATTTTTCGAAATACGCGTAGTACAGCAATGGACTGATCGGTGCGCACGTATTGGCCATTGCATATGATGTGACCGGGAACGCGTTGTACAGCAATGGACCGATCGGTGCGCACGCATTGGCCATTGAATATGATGTGACCGGGTACGCGTTGTACAGCAATGGACCGATCGGTGCGCACGCATTGGCCATTGAATATGATGTGACCGGGTACACGTTGTACAGTAATGGACCGATCGGTGCGCACGCATTGGCCATTGAATATGATGTGGACGGATGCGTGTCGTTTTTCGAAATACGCGTTGTACAGCAATGGACCGATCGGTGCGCACGCATTGGCTATGGCCTGGCATGGCAACGGACGCGTTTTCAAACCTTTAACGAGTCTGATGCTGTGAATTCAGTTGGCCACCCACAACAATGTTGCAAATTCATGGGTCTCATGAAGTTGAACTTTTGAAGGATGCTGTGGGCGTGTGTAAGTGGTGCAATTCCATGAATTGGCCAGATTCAGAAGATGCAAACGACTTGGACCTATCACTTTGGACACATGGGACAGTATCTGCCTCAGCAGCACACATATAATGCTGGCTGTTCCCCTGAGAGCTCACTTGCCTGCACTACATGCTCCAGGATGACATCTGCCACCACCACTGCTGCTGTATCTGCATCCTCTGGATCCTGCAATGGCACGTACTGTGGAGAGAGCCCCAGCCTTCAGCACTGAGGAGAACCAGGCCCTGCTGGACAGCCTCCTTCCACAGTACAGCAAGCTGTATGGGAAACCAGGGGAGCAGGTGAGTGTGCTGTCCACTGCCTCACTAAATGTGCATGTTGTCTGACTAGCAAGACTTACAGTGTGCACGCCACTGGCTAGCAGGCTCACTGAGTAGTTGTCACCCCCATAGTGTGTAGTTACATGCACTGAACAGGTATAGTGCAGTAACAGTGCATTTAAACAAGGTTTTACTTCCCAGGCAATGATATCATGTAGTTACTGCTGGCAAACTGTTCATAGCCATCGTTGCACTGCCTGTGTACATCATGTGCCCCTGTGATTGAGACATGTATATCCAACTGTGTGATGCACGGAAATGTTGCATGTGTAGTAATGGCCTTTTCACTTTGTCACCCTCACAGGTTGATGCCCACCAGAAGCAGAAGATATGGCTGACCATCGTCTGGGCAGTGAGATCCGTGGGGGTCTACAAGCGCCGGATCCGCAACTGCCAGAAGAGGTGGCAGGACCTTCGGGGCTGGACCCGGAGGATCGCACGGGTCCAGCTGAAGCTGTCGCCTCCTCGCAGGAGGGGCGGACACCGGACCCTGACCCCCACATGCACAGGATCCTGGCGGTGGTCTTCCCTGATCTGGATGGGCAGCTGAAGGCCAGACAGCAGCAAGGAGGGGGTGAGTCCATGACTGCACTGTGAACTTTGTCTGACATGCTATGTGCCCTCCTCTGGCCTGGTTAAACTTCAACAGTACATCAGTCATGTGGTCCAGGACCCATGTCCCTCAATTGTGCACTGCCCACCCCTCATCTGATACCCAGGTGTGGCCCTTACAGTCAGGAAAGTGTGTCACTTGGGTACTGTGTCCTTGCATTTTGCTTAGCTCAAGGTGGGGGACAGCATTTGTTCCCGTAACTCTGTGGTGGGCTTCATGGGTGGGTCCATTGCTTACACAATGCCTGAGTTCTGACATTTAATCTGCGTGTTACTTTGATATGTGGTCCAATTGCTGATCTGATGCACCACATGTGCCTGGGGTATTTGGCACACACCCATGCTGCGGGTGGGAACAATGTGTGGGCCTCAGGAGTATATATATCAAGTGTGTCACACATACTTAGCCACCTGCCTACTGTCCAGGGCTCATCCCTCATTCACGTGGAGCAGGACAGTCATGCCTACTCCAGGCCATACAATACACTCTGTACTCCCACTCCCGTGTATCAGCTGACACGTTGTGCTCAGTGAAATGTTCCCTCAGGTGTCTGCCTCTGTGTCATTGTGCTGTGGCTCCGTTGTCAGGACTACTGGGGTGTTTCTCGGTTAGGGCTCAGCATGCCACCGGAGATGTGACCATAGGAGACGATACTTGTGTGACATATAGGTGTTTGATCACTTGACCGTGCAGACTGGGGTATGCAACTGTGAATTTCAGGCAGCTGTTTCCCATTCACAGCAGATTGTGAGGTGCTCAGGTTCCGAGGGTTGTGTTTCAGGTCTCCCATATGTCCAATTGGTATGACGTGGACAAATAAGAGTTCAGATGATGTGGTTTGTGGGGGATGGACATGTGCACTTGTCAGCTCCAGGACTTGCATTCCCCATGACCTAGGATTGTGACACAGTGCAGACTGTTGTTGTCTGGCTGCCCTGCCCATGTGACTGGAGACAGTGATGTATGACTTTGCAGGCATGCCTGTGCCATGGCATTAAACTCCCTATGTGTGATCCTGCAGGGGAGTGACATGTGCTACATGCACCCCATTGTGGCATTGACTATCAGGACATGGGTGCATCATGGTGTCTGGTGCTGGTATGCATCACATGCATTTCAAAATAGACTCTGGCCATCCCTTTATCCGGACATCTGTACTGACTCAGTGGCAAGAGTTGTGATGTGTGCATGTTCACATACTTCACCGTGTTCTCTGCACTGTCCAACTACTGTGTAGGTGGTGCATGTGTCCACACTGAGGTATTGCCATCCGACAGACACCAGACAGATGGGTGCAAGGCCAGGAGGGATGTGAGTGCCATGTTTGACCATCAGACTGTCAACTGGCTTCTCCTACTCTGTTTGGGCACTTTTGGCAATGTTCAACTAAGGATGCCAGGGCTTGCTCTGTAATGTGCTGTACTTACTGTGGTGTGTGCGGTCAGTGCAGGTGACTGATGTTTGTCTGTTTCCCTATTGTTTGCAGATACATCCACAGCCACAGGAGGGGACAGCTCCACGGACCAGGAGGAGCCGCAGAGCCAGACTGGGTCAGCAGCCGAGGAGTGGTCGGAGGGACCCAGTGGCACGGAGGGCGAGGGGAGCCACACCGAGGAGTCCTCAGCACCATCCACCTCAGCTGAGGACCACAGCAGCTCGGAGGATGACTCCCTTGTGGAGGCGGGTGTCAGCAGCCACCACACCACAGCTAGTATTGCTGTCCCCGCCACCACCACCACCACCACCACCGCCCTCCCATCGGCTCCCATTCCAGAGGTCCGTGGAGGCTCCCGTGTTCGGGAGCATGTCTCCTTCGTGCCAGGCACCGCACCCCCTGCCCCTGTGTCCCCTGCTGCCCTGAGTGAGGAGTCTGTGTACCTACTTTGCCAGCTCCATGTAGGGCAGACAGCAATGCTGAGTGTCCTCCATGCCCACACCACTCTGTTGACACAGCTGGTGTCGTTCATGGAGGGCATCTCATCGGGCATGTCTGCCCTACAGAGGAGCAATAGGTCCATGGACTCCTCCCTGACGGCAGCAGTGTCCCTCCTCCAACAGTCCCTCACCCCTCCTACCTCTGCCCCATCCACACTTCCTGGCACCCTACCTGTCCCAAGCACATGCACACCTGCACATTCACCCAAACACACAGACACGAGCAGCACAGACACACCCACTACAAAAACAAAGACGTGCACGCAGGCATCCTCAGGGGACTGATACCACACCCACAGGGGATCGGGACAGACACACACACAGGCATCCACAGTCACTCCGCAGGCCTCCGATACCTCTCCCTCCAAGGCCCCTTCCCTTGCCTCACCTGCAACCCCACCTACACAGCAGCTCTTCCTCTGTGACCTCGGCCTCTTCCCCTCCAATCCAGCTGATCCAGCATACAGGGGGAAGAGGAAGTCCACCCACACAGAGGGGAGTGCCCCTCACCCCCGGACACCCTCCCCCAGGCACAGACAGACTGAGGCCCCCATCCGCAAGTCCCCCCGGGCCCTTGAAGAGCAAGACACCGCCGCCGCCCTGCAGCTCAACCACCAAGTCTCCTTCCTCCATCCCTCAGGCCCCCACTCCACAGGTGCCCCCACCACACCCTGCCCCAGGTTCCCCCACCCACATATACACCATCCCCAAAATGATCCGGCCTTCTCCCCCTGCCACTTGCTCTTCCAGCACCACACCCCGCTGCGCATGTCTGTGCCACTGGTGTGGAGACGGTGTCCTCCCCCTCTGTCCTGCCCACCTTACCTGAACCCAAATCTACTCCCCTGGAGATGGGCACTGCAGTGGAGTCCACTACCACCCTGTCTGACTTGGGCACTGCAGTGGGGAACCTGTCCACTCCATCTGCACAGCCCACTGCAGTCGTGCCGGCACCCACACCATCTGCCTCATGCCCCCCAGTTGTGCCGGCACACACCATGGCAGACACCTCCACTGCAGTTGTCAGTGACTCTCCAGCACCCACCACCCCTTCCCTGCCTCCTTCTGGTGAGCCCTGATCCTGTCCCTGCGGTGCCTGGCCTGCCCCCCCGTATGCCCCTCCGAGGGAATGTCCCTGGTGTGTAGCAGTGCAGGCATGCAAAGGGTGACATCTGGCACAGTCACCCTGTTTGGACTCTGATTATGGACTGGCCATTGGCCTGTGTTATTTTTCTGGACTTTCACTTTTTTCATTAATTATTTGCTGAATAAAGCTACTTTCTGTTCACTAGTGGTTTTGCTTATGATGTACATGATGTTGATTATGCTAACCATGCCCTTGCTGCAGTGATGGTGATTTTTGATGTCAGGAAAATGAAGTGTTACTGTGCAGGACCCCATGTGGTCCAGGGGGACTGTGTCCTATCCTGTTGTGTATCCAGGTCATCCTTTGCAGCAATATGAAGGTGTCATGTTTTCAATATTTGGCAATGGGATTTCCTACTTACATTTGCAAAATCACATCTGTGGCTTATACCCCTGCACATCTGTTGTGCTTGCCATTGTTCAATTAGTCTATTTCCCTGACCGTGTGGCCATCTCCACTGGACATGCAAGTTTGGGCATCAATGGGGAAGGACTCATCTGTGTTATCAGTGCAACTTGCTATGCATGTGTGTTGGATCTGTGCTGATGATTTCGGTGACACTCCCATGACCAGGCTGATATGACAGGAGCCTTCATTTTGTGCTAATTGTTGACTGTGTGACCAAGTGTTCTGCTGACATGATGGAGCCCTACTGAGACAACGTATGGCACAGCTTTCCTTACACAGGAGTGGAGTCCCCTCATGGCAGTGTGTATTTCTGTGACATTGCCTGAGCACAAGGTGTGTGTTGTGTGAGCATGTCTGTGTGTGTTCACTTCCATCTTGCTAGGCAGGCTAGGATCCCTAGTGATGTTCCTGTTTGTGATGCTTGCTGAGTTGACACATGTTCCCCCAAAGTCTTCTCCCTGGGTTCTCTGGGATGTGGGTGCATGGCACATTACTGGTCATCAGGGTGTCACCCATAGGTGTGTTTGCTGTCAGGGCTGAGTTTGTGGGCAAACGCAGATGGGACACAGTCAGGATTCCCCTTGGCACTTGTTGGTTACACCTGTCATGTAATTTCCAGTTTGTGTTATATTTCAGTGATTGTGACACGTTGTGTGTGTGACTGCTGCCACTCCTCAGGGTCAGAGCTGCAATGTTGGAAGTTGTCTATGTGTGTTCTTTGTGGGTGACCTTGGCTTCTTCATTGGTGTGTGACTGTGGCCGGGATCCCATTGGTTGGTGTGGTATTGACGTCATGTCCATGTACGGCGTACTGTGCAGTGTGTCAGACATTCAGGAGTCTTGTTGACTGGCCATGTGTGATGGGTTTCTGCACCTTAGTTCCCACCACCACCCCTGTTATTATCATGGGTGCATGTGCAATGTCACCAGTGCATGTGAGCTTCACTGCTGCATATTGGTGGAGGTCGAGGTGTGTGGTGTTGAGTGTGTGCAGATGAGAGTTGTTGCACGGCTAGACCCCTGCCTCCATGTTGGCCTTGGCTGACAGGCCGTGCTGATTGATTTGTGCTTGTGTAGGTGTGATGGTAGTTTGTTGCTCAGGACACATGACTGTGGTTGACAGTGTGAACGGCATCTAGCTTTGTCATCACAGTGGGATTATCATGCAGCCCAGGGTCACCACATTGTGGGGACCCTGGGGGTAGTGCTGTGGTGGGTCTGTGTCTTGCTGTGTTAGTTGCTGTTCCTACAAGCTTGTGTGACATGTGTAAATTGGGCTCCCTCTCATCTGACAATGCCTGATTGCCCACATAGGGGATTCGGATCCATGAGTTACCTTTGTGTGGCACTGTATGCGCATCTGTGTAATTGTTATTCAGGCCTCATCATGTGTTGTGTGGTTGCCTGGGGACACTGGCACCCCCCCTGACCTGTTGTGTTTGATATGCAGTGTGGGGCTGCCTGTTTGTGTTTGTGCATCTGCACCACTGCATTGGCATATCTTTAGTGTGCCATTGGCTGTATGTTGTTTGGTGGGTTTCACCTGCTGTCCCTGGTACTCCTAGGTCATCAGTCAGCACAATGATCATGGTTTGTGTGTCCCATTGCTGCCATGGTATGGTATCTGTTCACCTCACATCTACAGTCTCCACAGGATATCTACATTTGTGTGCCCATTGGTGCAGATATGTGGTTCTGCATTATGATGGTCACTTCTGTCATTGTGTTATTGATGAATGTTGACAGTGTCAGCCCCCATGGGTGATATTTGTCTGCACATGGCCAAATGTATGTCTTATTTGCACTGCACTGTTTGCCTCACCCAATATGTGTTGCTATGGGACACAAGCACTACTTTGCCACTGATGTGTTTGTTGTTCTGTGACCAGGAACCATCCATGCTGTTTGGCAGTTGCAGCTTTTTCCATGGCCACACTTACCTTTTGGTCACTGTGATGATGGGGGTTAGATCCCATTGCCACAATGTTCAAAATGTGCTTCAGCTATGGACCCCACACTTATCTTTTGGTCACTGTGATGATGGGGTTTAGGCCCCATTGCCACAATGTTCAAAATGTGCTTCAGCTATGGACCCCACACTTACATTTTGGTCACTGTGATGATGGTGGTTGGACCCCATTGCCACAGTGGTCATGGTCTGCTTGCACTGTGGAGGCCACACACATTTATGTGTGACACATGTGATAGGGGGTCACATTGTATGTTCAATTTCATGTTCAGTGTTGTAGGCATTTGACACAGTCTACACACGCTTGTCATGGTGTTGGGAGGATGTCTTTTTCTTACATTCCTTATGTTGGAGTATGCTGGTTGTGTCATGCATTGCCCATCCTATGAGTAGGGGTGATGTTGGTGGTAGGCATCCAGCCCCCCATGGGTAGGGGTGGTGGTAGTGGTAGGCATCCAGCCCCCCATGGGTAGGGGCGGTGGTAGTGGTAGGCATCCAGCCCCCCATGGGTAGGGGTGGTAGTAGTGACAGGTATCCAGCCCCCCATGGGTAGGGGTGGGGGTAGTGGTAGGCATCCAGCCCCCCATGGGTAGGGGTGGTGGTAGTGGTAGGCATCCAGCCCCCCATGAGTAGGGGTGGTAGTAGTGACAGGTATCCAGCCCCCCATGGGTAGGTGTGGTAGTAGTGACAGGTATCCAGCCCCCATGGGTAGGGGTGGTAGTAGTGTCAGGTATCCAGCCCCCATGGGTAGGGGTGGTGGTAGTGGTAGGCATCCAGCCCCCATGAGTAGGGGTGGTAGTAGTGACAGGTATCCAGCCCCCATGGGTAGGGGTGGTAGTAGTGACAGGTATCCAGCCCCCATGGGTAGGGGTGGTAGTAGTGTCAGGTATCCATCCCCCTATGGGTAGGGGTGGTGGTAGTGGTAGGCATCCATCCCCCTATGGTGGGGATGGTAGTAGTGACAGGTATCCAGCCCCCCATGGGTAGGGGTGGTGGTAGTGGTAGGCATCCAGCCCCCCATGAGTAGGGGTGGTAGTAGTGACAGGTATCCAGCCCCCCATGGGTAGGGTGGTAGTAGTGACAGGTATCCAGCCCCCCATGGGTAGGGGTGGTAGTAGTGTCAGGTATCCATCCCCCTATGGGTAGGGGTGGTGGTAGGCATCCATCCCCCTATGGTGGGATGGTAGTAGTGACAGGCATCCAGCCCCCCATGAGTAGGGGTGGCGGTAGTGGTAGGCATCCAGCCCCCCATGGGTAGGGGTGGTAGTAGTGTCAGGTATCCAGCCCCCCATGGGTAGGGGTGGTAGTAGTGACAGGTATCCAGCCCCCCATGGGTAGGGGTGGGGTTAGTGGTAGGCATCCAGCCCCCCATGGTAGGGGTGGTGGTAGTGGTAGGCATCCAGCCCCCCATGAGTAGGGGTGGTAGTAGTGACAGGTATCCAGCCCCCCATGAGTAGGGGTGGTAGTAGTGGTAGGCATCCATCCCCCTATGGTGGGGATGGTAGTAGTGACAGGCATCCAGTCCCCCATGAGTAGGGGTGGTAGTAGTGTCAGGTATCCAGCCCCCCATGGGTAGGGGTGGTAGTAGTGGTAGGTATCCAGCCCCCCCTGAGTTGGGGTGGTAGTAGTGACAGGCTTCCAGCCCCCCTGAGTAGGGGTGGTGTTGGTGGTTGGCATCCATGCCCCTATGGGTGTATGTGGCATTGCTGATAGCCATCCCGCCCCTATGGTTCTGCTGTTGCTGCTGTAAGTAATTTCTGCATCCCTATGTGTGAGTGTTATATGTCGGGTACGTGTCGTTTGTTTGTGTTGTGGGTGTTTGACTTACCTTCTGCGCCGTATGCGTCCGTGCCAGTTCCGGTAATAGATGTAGAGTATTGGTAGGACCTGCGCGATGGGATTCATGGTTGGTTCGTCTCGTTCGGCTTTCTCGTTGCTTCGACTCATACTCGTGGCTGGTGTGTTCGTCTCGTAGCCGTGGATCGTCTTGTGGCGCGAATCGGAGCTTATGTGCGGCTCTCCCGGATGCTCTGACGAGCTGTGCGTAGCGACGGGTTCGGCGTGTACGGAGTGCGCATCGTACTAGTCCGGCCGGACGGTGCTGTATTTTGGCTTCCGTGCGACTCGATTCGGCGTTTACGGATCCTGCTCGGGCGGGGAACAGGAGCTGGATTGGGTGAGTACGGCTGGGTCGGGATCTGGGCAGTTGTGCGCATCGTACTTGCTCGTTCGGACGTATGTACGAATCGGACGGGAAACACGCATTCGGCTTGGTTTTTCTCCGGCCGAATGGTGTTAGGTGCGCTTCCGGCCGGGATCGGAATCGGCCCCTTTGTCTACTATTTATAAGTTGAAGTGGGTATAGTATATGTATTAATTTTAACATTTTGTAGTTTACTTTATATTGTTTAAATGTATATTAACATGTTTTCGGTTATTTAAATGATAGTATTTATCATTATTAATGTTTTTAATATTTCATTTGCAAATAAAATGGTTTATTTTTTAATATTTTATGTTATTGGATACATGTAGTTATATTTATTTTCCATGTTATTACATTTAAAGAAGCATTAAAAAATAATATAAATTAAAAATATTAATTCAGTTATATTTTTAAACTAGATAAATGTAACTAAAAATATGTATATAAATATATATTTTTGAAAACAAAAGTCCTGTCCGCCCCTCACTCCGGCGGAACTCCAGGCACGGACCTCAATGCACTTCAAGAAAATCACGAACTCCCACACAGCATAGGTGGGTGAAGCAGTGTCGATTTTATTAAAGATTTAAAAAACCTCAAATCACCACAGGAACAGTGCCTGCCATGACGCGTTTCGCTCCTCACTGGGAGCTTGATCACATGATGCGTCTCCTCTGAATGACGTTTTTATAAAAAATGTGAAAGTGTGCACAACCGCCTATAGACACAAACTCGCCTGGCTCAATTGTGCAAAAAACAGACTATAGCATTGTCCCAGTCAATGTAATAAATACACAGTTATAATACATAAATAATCATATGAATACGATTAGAAAACAGAGTAAGGTGAAAAAAACTCATCATGAGGGTGGTAAAAATACATCTAAAATACAGTTTTTCACAATGCAATAAATATAATAAAACCACTCATATATCAACCTTAATAACGGTCAAGATCACTATCATGATATAATGGGCAAGTGCCCAATAAAAATGATATATGAAATTACACCTCTCTAAGAGTAATATCGTAAAAACATAATGTGACTGGGAATCAATGACATCTTGTCTAAACATTACAGGCATATAAAAATACATAAAAAATCAATTTAAAGCAATTGAATACAAATAGTTCACCAATTGATATAGCAGCATATATTTGTCATTGACTATTAAAGTGCAAGTGCAAAAATATATCTCAAACGGTCTAGTTCCTAATGACCAGCTACTTAAAAAATCAAACTGGATAACATTTAGTTGTAACAAATGCATAATAAACAAATAACTCATCCTGATGCCAACAAAGTTAAAAAGTCTGTATGAAAAATAAGTGCAAAGTGATGAAAGTGCAAAATTGCGCTGTGCAAAATACTGGTTCACTAGCAGCTTGGGAAAAACCCTAAATCATTTAAGCCTAAATGATCATAAAGTGCAAGTGCAACACATAGTATCAAGTTCACAGATAAAACCACAACTACAGTGAGCATAGAAATAATTACAGACACATGACGAAATAGATAAACAGGCAAAATTCTCATCACATAAGAACAGACAAAGCCCACTAATACCTGAAAAAGGGAGAGAGGATAACTAACAAACAAGAATCCCTATAAATGAGTGAAGAGACTAGTTATCATCATAAAAAATTATGCAAATCCTCACTCATGTTTAGGCCATTAGGGACTCTTGTATCGAGAGCTAAAATGAAATGTGATTCACGTTGCCTTAATAGCTTTTCTCGATTTCCTCCACGTCCGGGGTTTGGAACAGACCCTAAAACTGTGTATTCCAAATCCTTCAGTTTGTTGTCGTGAACTGATTTAAAATGTCTGGCGACCGGATAGTTTTGGTCAGAATTCACAATGGCCCTTATGTGTTGTAGGATGCGATTATGTACTGGAAGTTTGGTGCTGCCAACATATTCTAGGTTACAGGTGCATTTCAATTTATAAATGGCATATTCAGTACGACAAGTAAGATATTCTTGAATGGCTATAACTCTCTCACTAAATGCTGTCTTATAGTGAGTACCGTTCTTAGCAAACGTGCAAGCACGGCAGGAGTTACATTTAAAGAAACCTGTTTTAGACAGCCAGGTACTTTTAGGCCTAACCTCTAACATTGGTTTCACAAGGGCATCCCTCATGGAGGGAGCCCTTCTAAAAGTGATAGCAGGCAGACTAGGTAGAATTGGACCAAGAATGTTGTCGGTCAGTACAATTGGCCATTCTGAATAAATAATCTTACGTATAGTATCTTCTTGTGTACTGAATGTGGTTATTAAACGAATAGAATGTACACCTTCGTTCAATGGATCTTTGTTGGCAGCACTTTTGCATTGAGGCTGAAGCAGAATATCTCTTTGCAGGCTATTAGCTTTATATATATTTTTGTTTTCATTTTTTAAATTGTTATATTTTTCAAAACAATTATTAAATGTATTTTATTTTCATTATAATAGTATTAATATTTAATTTAATTAATGCTTATTATTAAAATTTATATATATTTAAAAATCGATATTTTAGATAACTATTAGTGTAAACTATATTATTTTTAGACATTTTTGTCCTTTTAATTATAAGTATAGAGAATCGATATTTTTAACTTCAATATTTTTGTATGTAGATGTTTTTTTGACTCGATATTTTGTCAGTGAACTGTTTGCTTGCCAGCTATGCACCCTCCCACCTGTGACCCATCAATCATTATTCCTGGGCCTAGGTAGCAGGGTCTGCCCGACTACACACTTGCGTGTCGAGGTAGATGTGGAGGTCGGGAAGGGTGATTCTATTAATCAGGATGATAGTTCATTTTTGTCGATAAACGCATTGATATCCATATTAACATTTACAGTGAAATATGACCCAACTCAAGTCTGGAGAAGGTGAAGATGTAAAATTAAAGAAATGACAGAAATAACTAATAAAAATTTAACAAGATATAGCATTATTTTTGTGGGGATTTCTATTGAATGGTATATAACAATATTTTATTATTATAATATATTTGATTTTCATTTGATTCAATAAACTTAAACCTAGCTACCTACCAATTGTAAACGTAAGTTTTGCTGGACAAAAGGCAGGGAAAGAAACTTTTAGCAGGAGAATTCATCTGCCAAAATTGTGCAAAGTGCAAAATGTGTTACATTGGTACATGTGTTACTTTGTAAGCAATTCACTGGCAAAATTTTAATTCACAATCTTAGCTCTGCAAGGCACGGCTCAGAAGCATTGGAAGGTAGATGCTGGGAGTCAGTACTACAAATGCTGTAAAAGGTACATATTCTATAGACTCAAATGCATTGCCAATATATTTAATCAGAAATCAACAAATGTGTCTTGGCAGAGATATGCAAGGTCCAACTTAGCACTAGTTAGTGAATATAATCTTTATTGTTTGGCATATTACAAACCATTACAATTTTGATAAAAATAAAAATTTTAAAATGATTTAACAGTGGAATGCAAGAGTTTTGCTTCGTGGCAACACGGCCTTTGTGCAAAGATAGATCCCCAGCTTGGAGAAAGAAACATTAAAATAGCCTTGCGGTCCTATCAAATTAACATCTGAAATAAGACAACCTAGGCAATTTTAATAGGTTACAGGCCTTCAAAACTGCTTCAGATTAAAATAGTAGGTGAAAAAGAATATAGATTCACAGCAAAGTACTATTGTGGGAACCAGACAATAGCTTTAAGTTGTCACAAACAAACTAGGTTAATCAACCAAGGTAGCAAAAAGGTCCCTGAATCAGAAAACAGCCATGGTAATGTTAATGCTTTACAGGCAAATAAGAAGAACATCAGATTAAAAGGGCAGGGGAGTGTATGAATTTGCGGCAAAGTGCTAGTGCATAGTCCAGATAATAGCAGCAGTTCATTAGATGAGACTTAGCTCTTGTCAGGATAGTTTTGCATGAAAAAGATGTGCTGGATTCAAGAAGATGGCTGAGTTACATTGGTAGAAACCCTTGTAGCCCCTTGGGGTATTATGAGGGTAAGAAATGCTAGAAATTGTGGTTGCCATGACGTTAGAGGGCAGTATCATGACAGTTCTTCCCTTTTGCCCCTTTGTTGTGATAGCATACTGGTAGAGTCCTCGTGCAAGGCACCTATTTCAGGTGTTGCCTTTCCATTATCTGAATTTGAGAATGGTCCAACTTACTCCCAGTGAAAATATCAACATGGGTGATGCTTTTTATGAGCTAGGGTCCGAGTTGAAAAATATCGTAGGACATTTAGGAAATGTATTAGATTATGTTTTGGGGAAATAAAATGTTAATAGAGAATGCATAATCTTTGTCATTTTAAATATTTTTCTCCTATTCAGCTTCTTTACTACATCAAGGCCTTGCACGTCCCAAGCGAAGTTGGAGTGAAATTATTTTTCAACGAGAATGGTGACGTGCCTGCTTGGTACGATATTGTCAATTGGCAAGAGAGCCCTGAAGGTCCTCTTCAGTATGTGACAGTAGGCACATATGATTCCAGTGCCTCTGATGGACATACGCTTACCATTAACATGCCTTCCATCCACTGGACCACTGGGGGCGCTCAGGTATGAGAGCGCGTGATCATATCACTCTTTTCAGAAGATGTTGATTTGTGACGAATGGGGCAATGTGCCAAGTCCAATGTACTTAGAAGAGAGGAACATGGGGTGAGAGGCTGACTTCTGGCAGTTGAACTAGTTTCTGTCTGATAAGGCATTGACCAAGTTGTGCTATCAGTGAGATCCATGGACCTTGTAACGTTGAAGCATCATGGGCTGGGAATCTCTCTGAAAAAACTACTTCCAACTGCAAGGAAAAGCTTTCCCTGCAGCCTAAGGCTTTTTGTTTGTTAGGATGATCGTTGTCGGCAGCTTCCCCCCATATGATGGGCAGATTGGGGTACATTCCTCTATACTGCCAACCACATGACGGCAGAACATTCATTAGGCATGAAGAAAAATAATTACAAAAAGGAATTGGGTGTGGGACTGTCCCATCTGGCAAGGGGCTGTCCACCTGCCCCCCAGTTCACAGCAGTTTTCTGTACTTGTGGAGGGCCAAATTAGGCAAATCGCCCCCAATCGACCTATCCCACTGGTAAAGAAAGCTCAAAGTAATCAGGAAACATAAAAAAAGAATGGGGTTGGGGACTGGCCTCTCTGGAATCAGGCTGCCCCCAAACTCAAAGGGTCAAGATAGATTTTCTTCCCCCACAGGACGGCAGATTGGAGGCCTTACCCTAAATTT
The DNA here is from genome assembly GCA_963921515.1 of Calotriton arnoldi. NCBI lineage: Eukaryota > Metazoa > Chordata > Amphibia > Caudata > Salamandridae > Calotriton > Calotriton arnoldi. Next base: position 151,252 of record CAWUFW010005055.1, on the reverse strand, counting down.
GCCTACATGCAGGAGGACAAAATGTTCACTAGACATTACAAAAACAAATTCATTTATAAAAAATGGAATGAGGGTGCGGTGATCGGTCGACCCATCTGGCATTGGGCTTCCCTCCCATCCACAATGTCCAGTTATGCTCGTTGGCCCTAGAGAGCCAAATTTGGCACATTTACCTCCTACCCCACCCTAACTTCTGAATCTACCCAACCAGGAGACAAAAGGCACAACTAGAGACCAGGAATTACTTTTTTATTATGTATGGGGTGTTATGGTGTTGGTATTGGGCTGAATCCCTTACAAAGGGTTTCAGAGATCACCCCAAGATATCAAGGATTACTTGATTAACATTTTTATTATGTATATGTTGGAGCTGTGCTGTCATCAGGTGCCGGTCTTCCACGCCAGGAGTCTGCAATATCTTTCTGCACCCCGGGAGGCAGATTGAAGAGCTTACCCCAATCTGCTACCTAGAAAGTAGGTGGTAGAATGCACCACCACACACCAGAGATAACTTGATTATCTGTTTGTTAATATATAAGGGGTGATGGGCTGGCCTGTATTGGCCTCAGGCTGCACCTTCCATCCTTGGGGACACACAGTCTTTCTGCCCCCCTGTGGGGCAAAATGAGGACTTTATCACCTGTCTGATCCATCCAGGGGAGCAGATGGGTTTGCTTTTTTTGTTATGCATGGGTCGGGTGCCATTATTGGCATCAAGGCACCACCTTGTCCGCAAGGGCCCAGAAGGTCTTTCTGCGAAATGGATAGGAGTACAGTTTTTAGGCTCTACATTGGCTGTTCTCCATGGAACGCTACCAAACCTGGGCATTTCTGAAACTAGAAACCTAGGGAAATCCAGGGTGTTGTGGCGTACATGCATCCCATCAAACTGTCTCACCCATAATGCCCTGCAAATCTCATAACAATGACTTAAAGACCTAATTTCCTTCCATTTGCCATATGGAATTGCAGAATTTGAGGCAATAGATTGGCCATTGCACAAGCAAGCCTACCAACTCTTGGCATTTCTGAAACCTTACGACCCAGATAAATCCACTGTCATGTGGCTTCCATGGATTCCAGCACTTCATCTTACCCAGAATGAATTGCAAGAAATGTTTATGGGGATAGACTCATATTTGGGCCTAAGATCAGCCAGCAACCAGGGAACCCTATAAAACTGGGCCATTTCTAAAAAACAGAGACCCAGGGGATTGCAGGGTGATTTGGTTTGCGTACATTTTAGCATGCTGTCATATCCAGAATACCCTGGAAGTGGCAAATCTATGCTTAAATAGACCCAATTTCCTCTCATTTGATATGGCAAATTGCTACAGTATCAGGGTCCTAGACAGGCTGACACACAGGGAAACCTACCAACTCTGGACATTTATGAAAATTAAAGACCCAGCGGCATCCACAGAGGTGTATTTTGCACGAATCCCAGAAAATTGCCTTGCTCAGAATGCCCTTCGAATGCCAAAACGGTGCCTAAAAGTACCCAATTTCCTTTCTTTTTCATGGTCGATTGCCACAGTATCTGGGTCAGCCAACAGCCAGTAAACCCTATCAAGCTTAGGCATTTCTGAAAATTAAAGATTGAGGGAAAGCCAGAATGGTGTGGTGAACATGCATTCAAGCTAAGTGTTTCACCCATTAAGCCCTGAGAATACCAAAACAAAGCCTAAAAGCACCAAAAATTCCTCTGACTTGCTATGGAGATTCACAGAAATATTTAAGCATTAAGTCGGCCAGCACCCAGACAGCCCTAATACCCCTGGCCGTTTCTTAAACCTGTAGACCTGAAATTAATTCGAAGGTTGTTGGACTTTCATGGATTCAAGTATGTTGTTTTACCAAATATACCCTGTGAACCTTAAACAAGAGCACCCTACTTCCTCTCTAGTTCCATGGGAATGGTGACAACATTTGGGTCTGTGGATGTCTGGCACACAGTCAAACCTAAAAAGCCTGTGCATTTCTTAAAACTAGAGACAAAGGAAAATCCAGTGTGATGTGGCATGAATGCATCCTTGCACACAGACATCCATAGAATGCTCTGTGAATACTATAACTATGCCTATGGCACCTAATTCCCCTTTACTTTCCAATGGGAATCACTGCAGTATTCGGGCACTAGGTAGGCCGGCACCCAGGGAATCCGACCTACCCTGGGCATTTCTGAAATTTCAAGACCGAATGAAATCCAGGGTTCTGTGGCTTGCATGGATCCCACATGTTGTCTTATGCAGACTGCCCTGTAAATATAAAATCTGTGTCTAAAACCACACAATTTCATTCTGTTTCCATAGGGTATGGTTGAAACATTTGGATCTGGGGTCAGCCAGCACTCATTGAATCCTTCAGCATGCCTGAAAACTAGAAACCAAGAGAAGCCCACAGTGATATGACTTCCTTACATCCCAGCACACAGCCTCAAAAACATTAGCCATGTGAACACCAAAACTAAAAATACTAATTTTCCTTTCATTTGCCATGGGGGGAGGAGGGTTGCTGCAGCATTCAAGAATTAGGTCATCTGGCATCCAGGAAATCTCTCCACCCTGGTCATTTCTGTAATCTACACACCCAGGGGAAATTAAGGTATTGCAGGTCACATGGATCTAAGCATGCTGCTTTAACCTGAAAGCAGTGGTGTAACATAAAATGAGGGGATCCCCTGCAGAATCTCATGAGGACCCTTGAGCCTCCCGTATTTCATAGATATTCATTGACCTTGGCCTAAATGGGGGTTCTTGGGAGGGGTGGGGCCCCCCTACACCACAGGGGCTGCAGAGGTTTGTGTTACTCCCCTTCCTGCAAGCAGGAAAACCATGCAGAAACATCAATTTCCTCTCTTGTTTCATGATGGATGGATGCAACATTTGAACCTGGGATCAATCAGCAACCAAGGCACCTTGCCAACCCTGGGCATTTGTAAAACCTAAATGACCAGTGAGATCCAGGGTGGAATGGCTTGCATGGATCTCAACACGTTTTCGTATGCAGGATGTCATAAATTTTAAACCTAAGGGCCTGATTTTGATGTTGGTGTGTGGCCTGCCATCTATCAGGGTAGTGGAGCTCATTTTTCTGCCTCGCCAGCCAAATGACAACATCATCACAAGTTGTGGGGTGATCTTTGTGCCTTCAGTGAAACTGCACCATGGCGGTTCCTTTGAAAGCATTAAACGTTTGGTGCACGGCTGCCATCTTTTAGGCAGATGTGCAGCAAATGTTTGTGTTTTTTCACATATCAACTCCCTAAGTGGGAGATTGTTTAAAAAAAAAACCTGGCCCACACCCTGGAAGGTTTCTCTCAGGGTACTGGGGTCATTTTTCTTTTTCTGATGTGACAGACAGAAAAAAATAAGACAACAGATTATCCACACTTAATAGGGCAGGGTAGACGATCTGATGTCCTCACTCTGACAGCTCCTACTGTGATGGGCTATTGAAGTAGGCTTTCCATTTGCAGAGCCAGCAGGGCTCCACCAGACTCAGAATAGAGCCAGCAGACTGAGGGGGCGATTACGATCTCGCTCGGAAAGCCCTAAGGCCGACTCAGTCCCGTAGAGCTTTCCGAGCGGCTAGCGCTCCGAGCGACCGAGTACGATGCAATTGAGCGCTGACTGACTCGGGTCGCTCGGAGTCCCATTAAAGTCTATGGGAGCCTGTTGTACATAGCGTACATAGGCTCCCAGAGAGAATATCTCAGGTCACAGAAAAGGGCGCCCCCTTTAGCGGGGACGCCTCAGTGCTGGCCGCCCCGTGCATGCATGTGTAGGGGGCCCAGTGACCGAGTCATAGGGCCACGGGTGAAGGGGGGCCCACTACGGCCCCCCGAAGTCCACTTCCCAACACTGTCTCGAGTCGTAGGCTCCGACTCGATCCGGCTGCTCGACGCGCGCATCGTACTTGGTATCTCGGAAATCGACCCCATTGCGCTGTGCGCGTCGGCCATGCTGGAGTCGTCCAGAGGGCCTCGCTGATGGGTACGAGTCGCTCGGAGCACGAGGCTATATTTTCATTGTACTTGCTCGCACGTACAGCGGTATGAGTCGTCTGGAAAACGCACTTACGACTCGGACTCTCGCCTGACGGATACAGTCAGGAGCCCTTCCGAGCCAGCTCGTAATCGACCCCAAGGGTTTGGAGCCCAGTGTACTTTGCCACGATTGTGACGGAGTACCCTATAACCCCAAAATTCTAAATCAGACCCTATATCTAAAAACACCAAAATATCTCCCATGCTTTCATTTGCTGATGGCTCACGAATCCCTTCTTTTTCTGCATCTAATGTCCAACATCCGTCATTCAACCGAAGGCCAATCTACTCATTCAGAGAGATGTTGGGCTTTAGGTAGAGAAGCAAATACCTTCCCTTTTACAAATGTGTGCCTGCAAGGAGGTATTACCATCACCTCCTAGTGGACAAATTGCCCAAAAATGTAGGGTACCGTAACCTTGGTAATAATTTGGGATGGGAGTAACTAGCCTAATTTGCTGTCATGCAATTATGCAAAATTTCTGCAAAATGTATGTAAAATTACATGAAACTATACAAGGAGTATAACCCAGCATTTAGCGATATTTTCCAAAATGGTTTCCAAAATGGGCAAGAGGATGCAGTTTGCGCTAGGAAAATAGTGCTAATTGCAACTGAAAACGAACAACAGCAGCCAGCAGTCACTCCAGCTTGATAAGTTTGTTGTTCTTGTGCCCCTGCAGTAGGATGTTTATGCCAAATTACTTTTATTTAAGTGAAGGGATGTAATCTCAAAAGATTTCAATAATTTCATGTCAAAAGAGTAATACAAAACTATCCAAATTACTCCAGCATAATTAAAATTTCACCCAGGCCTAACATTAATAACTTCTAGTGTAATGTTTATTTCTTTTGTTTCCTTGACTATATCTTTGTCAGAACCCCTGTCAGAGGGCCACGGAGCAAGGATGGACTACTGGGTCCAACGATCAAGGTTGTGGCCTTTCACTATTGATGTCCGGGTGCCCGACCTACTATGGTTCTTGTCTCAGTGGTAATGCAGGTCGAGCAATTCCTCGACCTCTTGGTCTGCTTCCCTGCTGCTGAGGTATCGCTCATCTTTGACACTGCCTGTTCTTTCAGTTCAACTGTTGTTACCGTCATCATTTGGTTTTCAATGTATTTCTCCACTTCTGTTGTTAAACTTTCTATTTTGTTGTTATTGTAGTGTTTGCGCTGCTTCCTCTGTTTTTCTCCCGCTCCTTCCCTCCTGCTTCCTACCTTCTGACAGATCTACCTCCCAGGACTACTTACAGAGGCTGCTGTGCAGCTCCAGCAAGCAGCTCCTCAACCTATTGGTCTGCTCCTCAGCAGCTGAGGTATAACTCATCTTTGGTGCTGCCTGCCCTTTCAATTCAACTGTTGTAACATTTTAGTTTTCATTGTATTTCTGTGCTACTGTTGTTAAAATTCTGTTTTTTTGTTATTGTAGTGTTTGTGCTGCTCCTGCCCATGCTATTTTTCTCTTGCTCCTTCCCTCCCCCTTCCCACTTCCTGCAGCCCCTCCCACCTCCCAAGACTACTTATGGAGGCCGCAGCGCGGATCCAGTGAGTAGCTCCTCAGCCTCTTGGTCTGCTCCCCGCTGCTGAGGTATCGCTTGTCTTTTGCACTGCTTGTCCTTTCAATTCCACTGTTGTAACCTTTCTCTTTTGGTTTTCATTGTATTTCAGCGCTACTGTTGTTAAACTTTCTGTTTTGTTGTTATTGTAGTGTTTGTGCTGCTCCCCCTGCTTTTCTCCCACTCCTTCCCCCCCACTTCTCGCCTCCTGCCAGTTCCTCCCAGGACTACTTACGGAGGCTGGAGCGCTGATGCATGCAGCCGGCGTGCCGCTGGCATGCCAAAGGAAACCCCATCTGTGCCTGTCTGTGTCTGGACCGTGCCCAATGCCAGGAACCCTGGCTCTACCACCACCTGAAGATACACCGCCGCCGAGCTCCAAGCCTGGACCCAGGATCCTGCAACAACAACTGCTGCCACACCAATCCCCGATCCACAGTAGAACATTTTTACCTTCCAGCACTACCTCTTTGCCTGCAACACAGAAGCGCCAGCATGCACAGCGACCACTACAATGCCTACCACAACCACCAAAGGCTTTCTCCACTGCCTCTTTCTCAACGCACGACGTCTCTGCAAGATCGGCACCAAGATTTCGGATACTATTGCCTCCATCACCCCTAACCTCATCTTCCTCAGTGAGACCTGTCTCAGCCCCACATCTGCACCCGACATCACCTCAACTACACCCAACGGCTACAAGATCACACAGTGAGATGACATCAACATGCAGGGAGGTGGAATCACCATCATCCACAAGGAAACTATCCACAACACTACCACCGCGTACGACATTACCCCGATCATGGAACACCTCAACTTCCACTTCCGAACCGACAGCAAAACCACAGTCAGAACCACCCTTACCTACAGATTTCCAGGACCTTGCCCCAGTTCCTTCAATGCCATTGCTGATTTCGTCGCTCCACATGCCATTATCTCCAAAAACTACATCTTCCCGCGGTGATCTCAATTTTCACCTCAATGACAATAACAAAACCAGCACCACCAACCTCCTCAAAGCATGAGCCACATTAGCCTCACCCAACTTGTCACAAACCCCACGCACACTTGTCCCCCATCTTTATGGCCATCGACAGAGTCAAGTACAGCCATGTCACCTAGCTCACCTGGACAGACCACCCCCTCATCCACTTCACCATGTCAGGGTCACCCGGCACCGTTACCAAGCCACCAAGCACTCCACACCACAGCTGGAACCAGGTCTCAGAGAGCCAATGGAACAATTCCCTCAACTCCACCCATCCTCACACTGCAACCAACCTAGAGCAGACTGTCAAAAACCTCTCGGCCTGGATCACAGACTGTGCCAACAGAGTTGCCACCACAAAACCCACCAAGCTCAAGAGGCCCGCCAAGCAAGCTAGTTGGTATACCACAGATCTAAGAACCATGAAATGCCTGTGCAATGGCTTGAAAGGATATGCCGCACCAGCATGGAGCCCACGGACTGAACCACTTTTAAGACAGCCCTCAACCAATACAACCAAATCCTGAAAAAGACTAAAAGAAACGCAATGGCTGACCGCATTGAAGCAAGCTCTTCAGCATCATCAGAGAGTTCTCCAGCTCCTCAGCCACAGAAAACATCATCACACCTTCCCAGGAACTTTACGACACCCTGGCAGACTCCTTCCACAACAAGATCTCTTGAAACTTCGCACCCCATCCCACTAACATCCTCAGCCATCTCATCCCAATGAATGAGGAACACAACAACCACCTCTTCACCACCTGGGACTAGCTCACTACACAAGACACTATAGGCATTATGAACTCCATACACTCAGGGGCACCCACAGACCCCTGCCCCACCACATCTTCAATCTCAGGAGTAAGACGCTCAGCAGCGAGCTCACTGTCATCTTCCACACATCCATTATCACAACCGCCTTACCTGAAGAATGGAAACACACAGAAGTCAAGCCCCTACTCAAGAAATCATCCGCCGACTCCAATGAACTCAAGAACTATCACTCCATCGCTCTGCAGCAATTTCCCACCAAAGTCCTTCAGAAGGCCATCAACAGCCAACTCACAGAACACCTGGAGAACAGCAATCTTTCGGACACTTCCCAATCCGGATTCCACTCCAACCACAGCACAGAGACCACCCTGATTGAAGCCACAGACAACATCAGATCCCTCCTTGAACCAGAAAAAGTAGCTGTCCTGATTCTCCTTGTCCTTTCATCACCATTCAACACAGTATCACACCACAACCTGATCGAAAGGCTTCACAACATTGGAATCCAAGGAGGTGCCCTCAAGTGGATCGCCTCCTTCCTCACCGGAAGAACCCAAAGTTTCCCCCTTCCTACCTTCACCTCGGATCCCAAGAACACCATCTGTGACATCCCTCAAGGTGCGTCCCTCGGCCCTACCCTGTTCAACACCTACATGACTGCCCTGGCCTACGTCATCAGACCGCATGACTGAACATTGTATCCGACACTGATGATACCCAACTCATCCTCTTGCTGTCAGAAGACCCTCAGACATGCTGACCAACTTCTGTAAGTGCTTGGAGAGCTTTGCTGACTGGATGAGAGACAACTGCCTAAAACTCAACACAGACAAGACAGAAGTGCTGATCTTCGAGAACAACAACCTTCCCAAGGAATGGCGCCTGGTGGCCCCATGAACTAGGACGCTCACCCACTCTGACCGACCATGACTGCAACCTCGGCATCATCCTAGGCAATAAACTCACATTGAAAAGACAGATCAATGCACTCTCATCTGTTTGTTTCCTTACCCTCTGCATGCTCTGCAAGATCTTCAAGTGGCGCCCCATCGACCCCAGACCAACCGTCACAAAAGCCCTTGCCATCAGCCGACTTGATTCTACGTAGGACTCACCTCACACCTCCTAAGGAGATTGCAAACTATCCAGAATTCAGTGACCAGACTCATCCTTGACCTCCCTAAACATACCCTTATCACACTCCACCTCAAGAAGCTCCACGATCTCCCCATTCAGAAGAGATTCCAGTTCAAGATGCTGATCTACACCTTCAAAGCCCTCCACAGCCAGTGGCCTGCTTACATCAACCACCAAATAAATTTCCACCTTCCCTTCAGACACCTGCATTCAGCCTAACTCTGCCTCACTCTGCCTCCCCCACATCCCCTGCATTCGCCACAGCAACAGTGGAGGACGCTCCTTCTCCTACCTTGCTGCGAAGTCCTGGAACTATCTCCCAGTTCACCTACGGACCTCATCCTCCCTGCTGGAATTCAGAAAAGGACTCAAGACCTGGCTTTTCAACTGAGCCCCCATGAAGCAGCACTCTCAGTGTCTGGATACCCTCACTGGTGATTAGCCATGCTATACAAATCCAGATTTATTGATTGAGCAGTCCAAGGCTGTTTAGGGGATGTAGTTGTAAGGCATACACAAAATATGCAGGGTAACTGCAACAACTGATTTTCAAGTCAAATGATGTGTTTTCTGATAAAAGTAGCATTTAATTTAAACACAGAGGGGCAGATTTACAAGCCCTTGCGCCACTTTTGCGTCACTTTTCCCATGTTAAAAGTGACGCAAAAGTGGCGCAAGGGCTTGTAAATCTGCCCCAGAAAGCGTAAAGTGACATACTGAATTATGGCCACAGTCTATTAAAGTTGTCGTACTACCATCGTCCTGGGTGGGTTCTGTGAGTCTCTCTTTCCCTTCTATAGGGGGCTGGTTATTCCCCATTTGAAAATGGAGGTGACTTTCAGATGTGGCCCACTATATTCTCCACGCAACACATCTGTTCTCTGAGGGGATAGTAGTTGTAGCATAGGTTGAGGGACAGAATATATCAGTGTTGTACGAAAGTAGCAGTTCTTCAATGGAGTTAGTACTGAGACCTTGGAGTTCTCTCCTGGGTAGTGGATCCCTATTGTTTCGAGGGATGAAATTGGTGTGATGAACAGTGCAGGTAAGTTAGCAGTTGCAAAGGAGAGTGGCCAATGGGATTCAGATGTGTGACATAATTCTGCATTCAGTGGTAGCAAAGTTGTTGACCATGAGTACGAGTTAATCAGAAAGGGATTGCAGGTCATAGTAGAGTAGGTTTGGTCATTCTCTTAGACATTGACCACCCAATGTCAGTGGCATGAGGTAAGAGGTGATGAGTCATCTTTGATCATCATCACTTGCATTTGGTGTATGCCTGATACTTGAGGAAGATGTGGGATGTAGGGTTTTTCTTGTGTCTCTTTTTGGTAAAGGGGTCAGTATTCTTTGGTGGTAGAGTTGAGAACTTAGAGTTTGATGTTTCAGTGGTCAGGGATAGTGAGAGCCGGAGGGAGGACCTGATGTGGGAAGAGCTAAATCTGGCTCCAGGTAACCTGTGATGATGTAAACTAGTGGGACAAATGGACTCTAAATAAGAGGGGGAGAAGTTGTGACAGAGTGGAGTCTGGGGACTGAGTCAAAATATTGCCATTGTTATAAATGGTGATGGTTAGATTTCCATGGCTATGTTATGAAGGTCTGGTGGGTAGTCGTCTTCCTTTTGACTCAGAAAAGTTATGTTCATTTTTAAACATTCCCAGTGTGGTACCAGTATTGTAGGTGAAAAGAGGTCAGTCATGAGGTGACCATTGCGATCACTGGTGTAATAGTGCACAATGAGAATTTCTGGGAATTCCTTCACAACTTTCTATTTGTCTTCTTTGTCAAGTAAAAATATTTGGATTACTGTACAAAGAAAGACACCTTTCAGCTGGTAGTGGAGTTCCTCTGTTCCTCTATTATCATCTCCCCAAAGAGCATAAAATGTAGTAGGCTGAAAGGCATTTACCTTTTTAACTCACAATGTTTAGAAATGAATATGGGGTGGTGCATCCACATCCATTTCTAACTATCTATATTCCTTTTCTCTAGTATGTGTAAAAGAATGAATAAATACAAGAACTGTATTTTATGTTGACCACATTTCTGTATTCAACTTTTCACTGTTAGTTATTTCCTCAGTGTCGTTTTTCTCTTGATACTAAATCCTCTTTCAATAATTTCTTATTAATTTTCAAAATAATGTTTGCTAACACCATGTTTTGTGAATATAACTGATTCTCCCCTTTTCACACCCTCTTTCGAAACCTGCTTAAATATCAGTGATATAATCTATTGTTTTGGCTTTTTTCTTGTTCTCTAGGTCCCTCCATCTGTCTGCAGCCCTCCTTGCCAGCTTGGTTACTGGAAAGCTGCTATAAAAGGGAAGCCCATCTGCTGTTTTCTGTGTGTCCCGTGCCCTGCAGGAGAAATTTCTAATACAACCAGTAAGTCGAATTGGAAAACTAGGGTCTCACATTGATCGCACTAGGGTCTAACAATGAGATTTGTACTTGCCTAAAGAAGTTGTGTTTGGCTTTTTATAACATCAGGTTGTTAACAAGTACCATATTTGTTTGAGGTTGGACTTGTTTCAAAAGAGTTGCCTAATTATATACTAAACAAATCTTCCAAGACAAATTATGCCACCCTGGCTCTAAAAAGCATGAACCATAAAATAATCTTATCATACATGACAGATCTAGATTTAAAACACATGTTTTTTGCCATTGAGAGGTAGACTGACTGCCCTCATAGACAAGTTAAAGAAGTGTAAAGGTGTACAGCATCATGGACAGTATGCTGAACATCCGGCGAGGAGGTCCACAAAAGATCATACAAAGTAAAGCAGAGACCCCTAAATGTAAGGCAATGTAAAGTCTATTTAACAAGTAGGTGTATATCAGAAATGTCCCTGTCCTTTCAGTTTCTTTGTTGCTAAATATGCTAATCTCTATCCTGGATACTGGCATACACCCATACCTGGTGCACTTACACCATATCCATCCTCTGTGCAGCTCCTCAATCCCTGTTCATCCCCTTTACATGTAATGGATATACATCCACTGCATATAGAGGTCCCTCCATCGTCGGCAGAACACATAACTCCCCTTTCACAACTCAGACACATAAACATAGCAGCTACAGAAACACACAATAATGCAATACTGGCCTCCATAACACTACCTCTTCGCCACACTAAAACTGCTCACCCAGATCCTTTCTTTACCATTTCCTTCAAAGACACCTACTCCTCTATACTTCTACATACTCTTAACAATGCGCCTGGAACACCTCTCCACTTGCCATTCAAATAATAAATCCTGCTCTATATACAGGCCACACTGGCGAACACCCTTTTCATCACACATACACGCACCCGTATCTCTCTGTCGGTGAAATGGCAACCCTTTGGTGCAAAACTAGAAGCAGCCATGCCCTATATAATTGGTAATGGTACAATGACAAAGGCTATGTAGGGTGCCCAGTAACACATTTCTATTTCTACTCAATCAATGAAGATTCTAAGCTGGGAGATAATATGTAATTTGGCATTTAATCCTTGTTGGAATTGCTGAGATATTGAGTCTAATATGAGAGAGATTACTTTTAAAATATATGTTTTGCAAGAGCCAATGTGTATTTTTTCTTCGGCTTACCAGGCAATTTTTGAGATCCTAAGATCAGCTACTGCAATGAGTTAGGTAGCACTAGAGATGTGAGATTGCAAAAATAGGTAAATAAATAACTATCTTCTGGTTTGATTTTCAGACTCTGCTGAATGTTCCAAGTGCCCCTGGAATGAGTGGCCAAACGCCAAACAAGACAGATGCATCCCAAAGACTTTAGAGTTTCTGTCATATGTAGAACCTCTGGGCACCACACTGACAGCTGTCAGCAATCTTGGATCACTGATGCCTGTTGCAGTTCTCGGAATCTACATACATTACAGAAAAACTCCAGTTGTCAAAGCAAGCAACCGTAACCTCAGCTACCTCCTGCTTCTGTCACTGACCCTGTGCTTTCTCTGCTCATTGATGTTTATTGGTTATCCCACCCCAGAAAAATGCCTCATTCGCCAGATGGCCTTCGGGATTATCTTTGCTCTTTGTGTGTCTTGCATTTTAGCTAAAACAATCATGGTGGTCATTGCCTTCAATGCCACCAAACCCAACAGTAGCTTAAGGAGATGGGCTGGTCCTAACTTGTCTTATGTTATCATCAGTGTCTGCACACTACTTCAGGTAGTCTTGTGTGTCGTTTGGCTGCTTTTCTCTCCCCCATTCTCAGACCAGGACATCCACACACAGATTGGAAAGATAATAGTTCAATGTAACGAGGGGTCTAGTATTGCTTTTTGGTGCATGTTGGCATATCTTGGTCTTCTGGCCACTATCAGTTTTATAGTAGCTTTCTTAGCCAGGAAACTGCCAGACAGCTTCAACGAAGCCAAATTCATCACATTTAGCATGTTTGCATTTCTTAGTGTCTGGGTTTCATTTATTCCAGCCTATCTAAGCACCAGGGGAAAATACATGGTGGCCATGGAGATTTTTGCAATCATATCATCCAGTTCTGCTTTGATAACCTGCATTTTCTTCCCAAAATGTTACATTATTTTGTTGCGACCTGAGATGAACTCTAAAAAAGGTCTATTGGGAAGAGTAGTGGCTAATATCGACAAAGATAAAGTTATTTAGGCAATAAAGTTTTGTCAAGCTTCTATTATCAGACTATTTTGACCACTTAATCTCTAAATGTGATATATAATGAAAAAACAAACAATTGACTGTGAACATGCAGCTCATTTTGAGTTTGCATTTGGGTCATGATTAACATTTCTAAACGTATACACTTTAAAAACTTTAGTAAAGGCCAGTTAAGGTTTTCACGAAGAGGTAGAATAAAAAAGTTATACTGTCTATGGAACAAAACATAAGATAATTTGAAATGTCCCCTTTATTGCATGGGACAACCTTAAAGAGACCACCTACTTAAGATAAAAAACAGTCCTCTTTACCCAGTTCTGCTCTGTATCAATCTCCAATGATGAACGGATCATTAAATTTATTGATGTTGACACAACTTGGTAAGAATTCATGGTTCTTAATTGATTTATGAAAGCAAAACGGCTTTTGCTCCCATGTACTCAAGAACACATGCATTCAGTTAATGACAAAGTTTACAATGTGTTGCAACTATTGCTTGATTACCTATTCCATCATTCTTTGATCCAAAGCTAACTAAGCATTCAATCATTGAAACTTGTTATTCATGTGGGCTAACAATCTTTAATAATAGGCATTTCAGAATGTTACTATGTTTGATGGTGTATGCCTGGGGTTAGATATCTGTTGTGACATTAACACCTGGATGGCCACTTCAACTTTACCATGATGTGTGAAACCTTGATAGCCTGCATGAATATCAAGTTTCAATGACTGAATGATAATCTATTTGAAGTAGGAGTAGTGTAGCAGTATATAAATTTCCCTGTAGAATCTGCATGAGGAAATTGTGTTTTGGGGCCTCTCTTTTCTTCAACCTCCTCTTGAAGGTTCACCCCTAAACTTTCAAGAAAGGAGGGGTGTTTTTGGTACGCAGATCTGAGAAGCAAAAAGGGCGGGCTCCCACACTTTCGAAATATAAGCTCCCAGGGGTGCCCAATGGTCCAGAGAGTCGGCACACGCATTTTATTTAGAAAGGGGGTACTTATTCCCACCCCAAGCCATTTTAGGACCAGAGGAACTTCATCCGATAGAGCTGCTTTCACTTTAATAGGGAGAGGGTGCTTGGCCTCCCTCCCCGAGCCATTTTAGGGCCCTGGGAACCCCATCCCCTAAGGGACGATTTGCTTTTTATCAGGAGGGGGCATGAGGCCCCCTACTTGAGCAATACATGGTCCAGGGAACCCCTTCCCCTAGGTCATACATTAAGTTGCTGTGTCTGCCCTAGCTCCATCCAGGACACCCACAGCAATGAGAGGGTATGGGGCTATGGGGAGAGACCCAGGGGCACCGTGGCTCGACCAACTCCCTTGCATGCACCCGTTCAGGAGCAGGCTTCATTGGTTTGCTCCCACCCAGCGGGAACAGCTTTGGTTTCTGCTCCCACTGTGTTTCCTGCCTGCAAGATCGTGCCCAGGGAATTGAAGCTCTGCCTGCCCGCTGGAACAGCAGTGTCCCGGGGGATGGGGTCTCCGGGACACTGCTGATATATTCAGACCTGGGTCAAGGGGTCCTTTGGGTTACCTATTGGCTTGACAAGGGGAGCTCCCGGGCCCCTGCAACCCTGCTGGCTCCATTCAAGTGGCCCCAATGCACGGGGCCAATCAGGAGCACACAAATACTTCTTTTTTTAGAAATCTCAAGTGCCCTGATTTCCACCAGAGCACCTCAAGCTGTCACAAGCCCTGGTGTTGACAATTAAGTGCTGGTGCAAAGCACTGGAAACTACCATCTCAAATCAAGCATTGAGGCCTATGCTCTGACAGTCAGGAAAACCATGGTGTGCCAGAAGTTTCTTTCCAGGGACACCAAAATGGAGCCGTCTCTAGTGAATGGGGATCCCATTCCTGTCATCTTACATCATTTTTCAACCTTTTTTCTAGGACTTGAGTCCCAAGTCCTAGGATGGCTGCTGCCAAACTGTTTTTGATGTGGCAGCAGCCAATCATATCTTGCCTCAAGATCTGCCGGCCCTGCGAATCCTCTGAAATGTAAAAAATACAGAGTTTTTGAGGCTTAGTATCTGAAATACCACTGACCAGATTCACACATAGTCACAGAAAACACAGATTCAGGACTAAGGACTAGCTTTCTGCCAAATTTGATGTAAATACATTCAGCCGTTTGGGCTGTAGCTGTGTCTTTTGTTGGTTTATGTGCTTGCAGAATTCTGTATGGGTTAACTTTCGAGATGCCTTTCCTTTATTTAGATAGTGTTATAGGATTTGAGACAACCCAACTCTGGGACCTGCCCCTAGCACTCCACCTTTCTCATTTTGAGTTCTGGGATTTAATATTTGAGTGCCTGAGGAAGGTGCGGTCCTTACTGAAACATGCGTCGGCACATATTAGGAACAGAAATACAAGGGCCAGAATTTGTGATCGATGTGCTCATATTAATGTATTGAGTTGAACACTTTATTTACATATGTGGATCAAGGACCTATACCAATGAGATGCAAGATGTACCTACTTGATAATTATATCTAGAGTTCCAAGTGGAGGCAACTCCACGTTGGCCTTTGTTAGATTGATTTCTCTTCTGTTTGTAGATATTTATTGATATGTGAAGTATGCTAGCGGAAGATGGATGTGTGTGCTGTGTATGATATGTATGTAGTCGTGGCATATGAGAATGAGTGACTGTAAGGGGATGAAAAATTTCTTGAAGATTCCCAGACTGAAGAATACTAATGTATTGGTAGAAACCATGTGTATATTTTGTTGGTATTTATTTGGACATGTTTTGTATTAAACACTGAAGAGCTCTTAACCACATAAGATTATTGTTTTATTATTGAAGGTTTTCTTTAGTCTATGGGGTCGATTCCGATTCGGGCCGGAAAAAGCACCGACCAACTCGGAGCCGGAATTTATTCCGACCGACACGTACCTGTGGCGCCCGACACGCCAAGTACGATGCAAGGCGTGCAAAATCCGACCGACACGTACCGAACCCAAGCCGAACGACCGAGCCGCACGGAAAACAGCAATCCGGCCGGAAAAACACGCGAATCGAACCGACCGACACGCACCCGGAACAAATCCGACCGAAACGTACACGCGAACTCCAAACCGCAAAGTACGATGCAAGGCGCGAAAACCACGACCGAGTCGTACGGAGGACAAGCCGTACGACCGACACGCATACAAAACCGAGCCGAAGTAACACAAAACACCGCGACCGACGCGTACGCAGCATAGAAAACTGCACAAACACAGCGTGAACGAAACGGAGAACACCGTACGAGACAAATGCAGGGTCCGACTCGGTCACAAGAACGTTTCCAACATGCACAGACAGTACAAAGGAAAAATTACACAAAAAAAGGCCAAACAAGCAATTACAAAGCCAATAAATACTGGGGGGTGGGGACAGAGAACAAAGACACACCCACAACTCCACCCATATAAAGGACACAAATCCCAACCATGATCCTTTGCAAATGCCATTCTACTGCCAGCACCCAACAGACAGCAACCACACACCCACAGCTCATCCCTCACACAAGCCACACACCATCAGCACACCAACAAATACCTACCTCACATACACCCAGCAAAACACACACCCACACACCCTCACCTGCACACCAACACACACATCACTCACCATCACCACCCATCACCATGCCCCCCAAGAAGAATCACAAGTTCCTAGATTGTGAATTGGAAGTCCTGGTAGACGAGATCCTCAGGGTAGAGCCACAGCTGTTTGGCACACTGGTCCAACAGACCCCCATCTCCCAGAAAACCAAGATGTGGGAGAGGATCATCAACAGGGTGAACGCACAATCACCATGTCTGCGCACAAAGACCGACATCCAGAACAGGTGGTATGACGTGCGCAGGAGGGTCCGGGAGCTGCTCAAGAAAGACTACCTCCTGAGCCAATACACCGGCAGTGGCCCTCCTGCCAAGCCAGTATACCTCAGGCCCTGGGAGGAGAAGGTGCGGGCCATCCTTCCGCCAGTGAGCGTATATGGACTAGAGAACATCCCAGAGCCTGGTGAGTACACAACAAATGTACACAATATTCTGCCACAATACACACACACATCACTGTCAAGGGGAGAGTCAAACCATGCACTCATAGCAATTACACAGCAACCAGAACAGAATCATCCCAAAATGTGTATGTCAGTCAGATAAACACAACACATGCCATCTCAAAGTTACATTTAACCGTGCCATCACATGTACAAACACAACTACAACTACAGCTAGGCAGTGGCACAAATAGAACTAACAAACACATCCAGACATGTAGCCACCACTACAACACCAACACACAGTGAAGACCACTGAAAGAAAGGAATTCTGTGTATGCTGGGCAAGTCAGTGTAGCCAATAGCATCATGGGAGTCGTAGTCACACATATTGCCCCCCCACAACTGTCCCATCAACACCACCATGAACCATGCGCACATCACAGGGAGTGGAAAAGGACTCACAAGATGGCTGACACTGGCTACTGCTGTGGGGAGCACAAGGCCCTGCTGGCAACTGTGCAACAACCAACAGCAGGACACCACTGACTGACATCCTGAGAGACAACTTCCACTCCCTGCAATGGAAGCACGTTCCATGGTGGGATATCTGGCTGGCTGGGTGGGAAGGAGGACTCGCACCACTGACCATAGTCACAAGCACCTCCCCTCACACACACCCTCAACACATACTCCACATAACCCACCTGGGAGAATGCAATGCCACACATCCTAACTCAAGATCCCACAAAGAACCTCCACCCTGGGTTATGTCGTGTGAAGCACAGGGACACTCTTGGGACTTTCAGCCAAACAACTGCCAGGACAACACTCCCAGCCATCCTGTCAGCACAGGCAGCCCACCCCACAGGGAAGCAGAGTCAAAAGGAAGGAAGGATGGGCATGCTGGGAAGGGGGTGGAGGCAACAGCATGATGGGAGTCGTAGTCACAGCTCTACATCCCCCACCACATGGCCCAGCAAGCTCACACTCACGCATGCACATCCCACAGAGAGTGGAAAGGCCCATCAAAGATGTCTGACACTGTTGCTGTGTCGTGGGGAGCACAAGGGCATGCTGGGAACTGCACACCAACCAACAGCAGGACACCACTGTCAGCCATCTTGCCATTGCTCTCACACCCACACACACTGAACTCCCCACAAAAGCAAGTAAGTATGGGAATGCTGGGAAGTGGGGTGGAGGCAATAGCATGATGGGAGTCACAGTCACAGACATAGCTCACCCCCACAACTGTCCCATCAACACCACCCTGAACCATGCTCACATCACAGGGAGTGGAGAAGGACTCACAAGATGGCTGACACTGGCTACTGCTGTGGGGAGCACAAGGCCCTGCTGGGAACTGTGCACCAACAAACAGCAGGACACCACTGACTGACATCCTGAGAGACAACTTCCACTCCCTGCAATGGAAGCACGTTCCATGGTGGGATATCTGGCTGGCTGGGTGGGAAGGAGGACTTGCAGCACTGACCATAGTCACAAGCACCTCCCCTCACACCCCCCTCAACACAAACTCCACAGAACCCACCTGGGAGAATGCAATGTCTCACATCCTAACTCAAGATCCCACAAAGAACCACCACCCTGGGTTATGTTGTGTGAAGCACAGGGACACTCTTGGGACTTTTAGCCAAACAACTGCCAGGACAACACTCCCAGCCATCCTGTCAGCACAGGCAGCCCACCCCACAGGGAAGCAGAGTCAAAAGGAAGGAAGCATGGGCATGCTGGGAAGGGGGTGGAGGCAATAGCATGATGGGAGTAGTAGTCACAGATATTGCCCAGCCTCACAACTGGCCCATCAACACCACCCTGAACCATGCTCACATCACAGGGAGTGGATAAGGACACACAAGATGGCTGATACTGGCTACTGCTGTGGGGAGCACAAGGGCATGCTGGGAACTGCACACCAACCAACAGCAGGACACCACTGTCAGCCATCTTGCCATTGCCCTCACACCCACACACACTGAACTCCCCACAAAAGCAAGTAAGTATGGGAATGCTGGGAAGTGGGGTGGAGGCAATAGCATGATGGGAGTCACAGTCACAGACATAGCTCACCCCCACAACTGTCCCATCAACACCACCCTGAACCATGCTCACATCACAGGGAGTGGAGAAGGACTCACAAGATGGCTGACACTGGCTACTGCTGTGGGGAGCACAAGGCCCTGCTGGGAACTGTGCACCAACAAACAGCAGGACACCACTGACTGACATCCTGAGAGACAACATCCACTCCCTGCAATGCAAGCACAGTCCATGGTGGGATAACTGACTGGCTGGGTGGGAAGGAGGGCCGGCTGTCAACCAAATACAACCAATGCAGACCATGTTCACACCCCAACAAATACATAGAAATGCCCAAATAATGCAGGACAATGTGCCACACCAATATCAACCCCTGACTGTGACGACTTAGGACAATGCAATGTACAGGCCCGCACCCAGAGGCACAGTCACAACTGTCAGGTGTGTCAACCATTGATGCCTGCAGAAACATAACATACATTGTGTGTGTCTCCCAAAAACAGGTGATGATGGGGACACAGCAGCAGACGCTGAGGAGTCCCAGTCCCAGGCTCAAGAGGATGCGGAGCTCACTGGTGTCGTACAGCCTCTGCCCTCCTCGGACGAAGAAGACCAACCTGGCACATCCGGTGCAAGTCTACATGCAGCACCAGCAGGACCACCAGCTGCAGCACCAGCAGGACCACCAGCTGCACCCCCTGCACCCACCCCTCCAACGACTGTCACCACAAATACCATCCCTGCCGACATGGACAGAACAAGGAGCAACACCAGCACAGGGACCCTGGACCAACGTGGGGCCATGGACACCACCACCACCACCAACCCCCAAGGTGGACCAGGGTCATCTGTGCGTGCCACTGCACGCACTGCACATGTCGGCAGGGGTGGTGGGAGGGGTGGGAGACAGAGGTCGCTGCTTGCAGAGGTTGCTGGTGTGCATGATGACCCACAACTGGTACGCATAGCTGATGCGTACCAGTCCAGCACCGGAGATCTCAGCCAGGTAGTGGGGCTCCTCAGAGACATGAAACAGCAGCAGGCTGCCCATCATGCCCGCTTGGACTCACACATGTCCCGCGTGGAGTCCAAGTGGGACGCACTGCATGAGATGACGGCGGTGCACAGGGACATTTTACAATGCCTCCGCCAGATGAACAGCAACCAGTCCACACCTCCCTGTGTGCCAACAACATCTGGTGCTGAACAAACTGCAACTGCCACAGGGAGGGAGGATGACTCTGGCGGAGAGTCCCCTGCACCGCAGCAGCCTGTACTTGAGGGCCCCCCCAAAGAAGAGGGGTCGTCCGAGGAGGGGCAAGTGAGAGGCCGATGGCCAAGCGCAACTCCCAGGAAGCCTGAACCTGTTCTGGATGTTCACCTTTGTGCACAGACTGTTCACCCTGTTGACGGCAACACAACTCCCACACATTGCATGGGGAGTACAAGTTGGACCAATGTCTCAGACAACTGTGGCCCCGATACTGGGGATTTTGTCTACCAGGACTTTCAATTCACCTAGGAACTTCTGATTGCAAGATATATGTACAGCACTACCCATCCTATGCACTATTCACACAAATGTATCACAATAAACACACTAATACACCATACTTGCCTCTGTTGTGATTCCAACGTGGGTGCTGTTATGGGGATGATGAACTGCAAAATTACACTGTGTATGCGAACTGCAACAGCAAGTACAACACAGGCATGTGAGTAAAGGCAACGTGACACATATGAGGGAGACACACCACCAGGGCTACACAACACATACACACCTAGGCCATCTGACTCATTGCCTACACTGATGTTGCCAGGGAAGACGGTGCAATGCACAGACACCACACCTATTCCCAGTTGTAGTCAAGTAGCCCACAGGTGCAGTAAGCAAATGGCAGTCAAATGTGTGACCACAGACAACGCACATCACAAAGTGAAGCACAGGTTTATTACACAGTTGCAACATGTCGTAACCACTACAGATGCAAGGTAATCCCACCTGGCAGCGGGCACACAGTCAACAACTGTAGAAGGAAGGAAGTCCATGGGTGTGGCGCACATCACCTGTAGGGACACAACAGCTACCACCCTGGAAGTACAATCACGTCGTCGGTGGACACAGTTGACCAAACGAATCTGAAAGTACCCTGTGAAGGACAGAAATGACACACAGTCAAAAGCAATGGAGAACAGGACAGAACAGCAAAACTCATGCACAATACATGTTACAAGATACCCACCCAGAACCAAGTTAGCATGTCAACACTGTTGGGGAGTACAGACCACCTGTAAGCACACATCGCTACACACATCCAGTCAAGTAGCCCATGGACACACTCCAACAGCACCAGAGCACCACCTACACATATCATGCCAACTCACATCATTGACATGACACCTCAGGATACTCACATTCAGCTAAAGAAGTTGGTGATGAGCTGTGTGCGGACATCACCCTCATCATCATCATCATCACTGGCATCGTGGTCCAGGCCAGGATCCTCCACAGGTGGCGGATGTTGGTCATTGTCATCCTGGATGAGAGGCAACTCCTTCCGCACTGCCAGGTTGTGGAGCATGCAGCAGACGATGATAATCTTGCACACTTTCGCAGGGGCATATGGGAGGGACCCTCCGGTCTTGTCCAGGCAGCGGAAGCGGCTCTTCAGGAGACCAAATGTCCGCTCAATCACTCTCCTGGTCCGACCATGTGCCTCATTGTAGCGCATCTGGGCTGGTGTCACAGGGTTCCTGAGGGGTGTCAGCAACCACGGCATGTTGGGGTATCCCGAGTCACCTACGGACAGACAAGTGCACATTAGCTGACTTGGAAAAGTGGGCGGAATACTACAGATCAGATCACACACAATGGCACAAAGTCAGTACACACCGACAAGCCAGGCACGCTGGTTCTGCATCTGTGCCATCATCCTGGGGATGCGACTACTCCTCATCACAAAGGCATTGTGTGCTGAACCAGGGAAACGGGCACACACGTGTGTGATGGTCATATCTGCAAGACACACCACCAGTGCATTGACCGAGTGGTAGTGCTTGCGGTTCCTGTAGGCCTGCTCCTGGGCCTGTGGTGGTACCAAAGCCACATGTGTCCCATCAATGGAGCCAATGACATGCGGCATCCTCCCCAGGGCATAGAAGTCACTCTTCACGTCAGTGAGTCGTTGCAGTCTAGGGAAATAGATGTACCGGTTCAGGAATAGCAACATTGCCACCAAAACATCGCGGAGCACACGGCTCAACATGGTCTGTGACATCCCACCAGCAGTCGCCACAGTATGTTGGAAGGTACCGGTGGCAAAGAAGTGTAGGGCTGCCATCACCTTCACCTTGGGGGTCAGCGCTGTAGGATACGGCCGGCCAGGCTGCAAATGTGGGGCCAACTGCACTGCCAAATCCTCAATCAGCTGCCTGGTGAAGCGGTACCGTCGGATGCTGTCCCGTTCCACCATCGTTGCCAGGTCTGGGAATGGTCGATGGACAGCAGGAGCCCTGCAGTGCAGAGGAGAAGAAAGCAAGATTGTCAGTCAGCCCACATATGCGGCATTGAACACACTCAATATCCCAACATACATCATTATGAGGCACAACTACATGAAGTGTGCAGTTCCGTAAGGACATGTATGGTACATACATGGCCAACATCTGTCATCACGGTTCAACAAGTGGCATCAATAAGTCCCAGGTTGGCCCATTGGATATCATGAGGCCGTGTCACAGTTCCCATCTCCTGCTGCCGTGTCACAATCACCCCCCACAGTGACATGTGAGGACAGATGTGCCCCAGGCATCACAGCTCAACGACAGGTACATTCCCAGGGACCCTGTATTGCCACATGGACACTGGCATTACATGGAGTATCATGTATACACCACAGCAAAACAACTATGACCCCCACAGGTAGTGGTCCCACTTGCCACTGCAGGACAGACATGGACGTCTGTGACACACACACGCACAACATCAAAGTCCATGCACACACAACGTGGATGTGGAGACTGTCTCCCATTGTGCACATGAAATCAGAGACATTGTAAACACTACATGCACACAGACTGTGGAGGACCATCACTATTGTGCCACTGGGACACCCTGGCTCAAACATACCGTCCCACATGGGACTCACGGGGTATGTGACATGACATACACATACACCACCGTGAAATGTGACCATGGCACATGCACAGATATGAACAGTTGCACATCACAGTGGTCATGTACACGTAACACCCAGGATCCTGTCCCCATGAACACGTGCACAGCCTGGGGGTGGCTGCCCCCAGGTGACACCCACAGGACAACATGTACACCAACATACACACAATAGGAAATGCAGCCTTACATGCCTTATCATACAGTTTGGACAGGCTGTCGTGTTGTAGGTGTGCCCCTCACTCCCTGGGAGCTATCTGTGGCTGGCATATGTCCATCTGAGACAGGCATGGTGACATATGCCAGTCACTTGTACAGGGATGCGTTGAACAGCAATGGACCGATCGGTGCCCCCGGCCGGCCCATTGCATTCAATGTGTGCGGGTACGCGTTGTACCCCTGTACGCGTTGATCAGCAATGGACCGATCGGTGCCCCCGGCCGGCCCATTGCATTCAATGTGTGCGGGTACGCGTTGTACCCCTGTACGCGTTGATCAGCAATGGACCGATCGGTGCCCCCGGCCGGCCCATTGCATTCAATGTGTGCGGGTACGCGTTGTACCCCTGTACGCGTTGTATCAGCAATGGACCGATCGGTGCCCCGGCCAGCCCATTGCATTCAATGTGTGCGGGTACGCGTTGTACCCCTGTACGCGTTGATCAGCAATGGACCGATCGGTGCCCCCGGCCGGCCCATTGCATTCAATGTGTGCGGGTACGCGTTGTACCCCTGTACGCGTTGATCAGCAATGGACCGATCGGTGCCCCCGGCCGGCCCATTGCATTCAATGTGTGCGGGTACGCGTTGTACCCCTGTACGCGTTGTACCGCAATGGACCGATCGGTGCCCCGGCCGGCCCATTGCATTCAATGTGTGCGGGTACGCGTTGTACCCCTGTACGCGTTGTACCGCAATGGACCGATCGGTGCCCCGGCCGGACCATTGCATTCAATGTGTGCGGGTACGCGTTGTACCCCTGTACGCGTTGATCAGCAATGGACCAATCGGTGCCCCCGGCCGGCCCATTGCATTCAATGTGTGCGGGTACGCGTTGTACCCCTGTACGCGTTGTACCGCAATGGACCGATCGGTGCCCCCGGCCGGCCCATTGCATTCAATGTGTGCGGGTACGCGTTGTACCCCTGTACGCGTTGTACCGCAATGGACCGATCGGTGCCCCGGCCGGCCCATTGCATTCAATGTGTGCGGGTACGCGTTGTACCTCTGTACGCGTTGATCAGCAATGGACCGATCGGTGCCCCGGCCGGCCCATTGCATTCAATGTGTGCGGGTACGCGTTGTACCCCTGTACGCGTTGTATCAGCAATGGACCGATCGGTGCCCCGGCCGGCCCATTGCATTCAATGTGTGCGGGTACGCGTTGTACCCCTGTACGCGTTGATCAGCAATGGACCGATCGGTGCCCCCGGCCGGCCCATTGCATTCAATGTGTGCGGGTACGCGTTGTACCCCTGTACGCGTTGTACCGCAATGGACCGATCGGTGCGCACCCATTGACAATGGCCTAGCCTGGCAACGGACGCGTTTTCGAAATTCGAACGAGTCGGTTGCTGGAAATTCAGTTGGTCACCCACAACAATGTTGCAAAATCATGTATGTCATGAAGTTGAAGATTTGAAGGATGCTGTGGGCGTGTATTGGTGCTGCTATTCCATGGATTGGCCAGATTCAGAAGATGCAAACGACTTGGACCTATCACTTTGGACACAAGGGACAGTATCTGCCTCTCCAGCACATATATATTGCTGGCTGTTCCCCTGAGAGCTCACTTGCCTGCACTACATGCTCCAGGACGACATCTGCCACTGCACTGCTGCTGTCTCTGCCCCTCTGGACCCTGCAATGGCATGTACTGTGGAGAGAGCCCCAGCCTTCAGCCTTGAGGAGAACCAGGCCCTGCTGGACAGCCTACTTCCACAGTACAGCAAGCTGTATGGGACACCAGGGGAGCAGGTGAGTGTTCTGTGCACTGCCTTTCTGAATGTGCATTTTGTCTGACTAGCAAGGCTGAAAGTCTGCACGCCACTGGCTAGCAGGCTCACTGAGTAGTTGTCACCCCCATAGTGTGTAGTGACATGCACTGGACAGGTATGGTGCAGTGACAGTGCATTTGAACAAGGTTTTACTTCCCATGCAATGATACCATGTAGTGACGTCTGGCAAACTGTCCATGGGCAGCGTTGCACTGCCTGTGTACATCATGTGCCCCTGTGAATGAGACATGTATATACAACTGTGTCATGCACGGATATGTTGCATGTGTAGTAATGGCCTTTTCACTTTGTCATCCTGACAGGTTAATGCCCATCGGAAGCAGGAGATCTGGAAGGACATCGTCCGGGCTGTCCGGTCCGTGGGGGTCTACAAGCGCCGGATCCGCAACTGCCAGAAGAGGTGGCAGGACCTTCGGGGCTGGACCCGGAGGATTGCACGGGTCCAGCTGAAGCTGTCGCCTCCTCGCAGGAGGGGCGGAACACGGACCCTGACCCCCCACATGCTCCAGATCCTGGCGGTGGTGTTTCCAGACCTGGATGGGCAGCTGAAGGCCAGACAGCAGCAAGGAGGGGGTGAGTCAAAGACTGCACTGTGAACTCTGTATTACATGCTATGTGCCCTCCTCTGGCCTGGTTAAACTGCCACAGTACAGCAGTCATGTTGTCCAGGAGCCATGTCCCTCTATTGTGCACTGCCCACTCCTCATCTGATACCCAGGTGTGGCCCTTACATTCAGGGAATTGTGTCACTTGGGACTGTGTCCTTGCAGTTTGCTTCACTAAAGGTGGGGGACAGCATCTGTTTCCCTAACTCTGTTGTGGGCATCATGGGTGGGTCCATTGTTCACACAACGCCTGTGTTCGGACATGTAATCTGCGTGTTGCTTTGATATGCGGTCCACTTGCTGAGCTGAGCCACCACATGTGCCTGGGGTATGTGGCACACACCCATGCAGCGGGTGGGAACAATGTTTGGGCCCCAGGAGTGTGCAGATTACGTGTGTCACACATACATAGCCAGCTATCCACTGTCCAGGGCTCATCCCTCATTCATGTGGGGCAGGACAGTCATGCCTACTCCAGGCCATGCAATGCACTCTGTACTCCCACTCCCGTGTATCAGCTGACACATTGTGCGCAGTGATTTGACCCCTCAGGTGTCTGCCTCTGTGTCAGTGTGCTGTGGATTTGTTGCCAGGACTGCTGGGGTGTTTCTCGGTAGGGGCTCAGCATGCCACTGGAGATGTGACCATAGGAGACGATACTTGTGTGTCACATAGGTGTTTGATCAGCTGCCCGTGCAGACTGGGGTATGCGAATGTGAAGTTCAGGCAGCTGTTCCCCATTCACAGCAGATTGTGAGGGGCTCAGGTTCAGAGGGTAGTGTCACAGGTCTCCCATATGTCCAATCGGTATGACCTGGACAGATGAGGGTTAAGATGATGTGTTGTGTGGGGGATGTACATGTGCACTTGTGCAGCTCCAGGACTTGCATTCCCCATGACCTACTATTGTGACACAGTGCAGAGTGTTGTTGTCTGGCTGCCAAGTCATACATCACTGAGACAGTGATGTATGACTTAGCAGTCATGCCTCCGCCATGGCATGTGTCTACTTATTGGTGATCCTGCAGGGGAGTGACATGTGCTACATGCACACCATTGTGGCGATGGCTATCAGGACATGGGTGCATCATGGTGTCTGTCGCTGGTATGCATCACATGCATTTCCTATTTGACTCTGGGCGTCCCTTTCATCCGGAAACCTGTACTGACTCAGTGGCAAGAGTTGTGATGTGTGCATGTCCACATGCTACACCGTGTCCTCTGCACTGTCCAACTACTGTGTAGTTGGTGCATGTGTCCACACTGGGGTGTTGCTATCCAACAGACACCAGACAGATGGGTGCAAGGCCATGTGGGATGTGAGTGCCATGGTTGGCATCAGACTGACAATTGGCTTCTCCTGTTCAGTTAGGGCACTTTTAGCAATGTACAACTAATGATGCCAGGGCTTGCTCTGTAATGTGCTGTGCTCACAGTGGTATGTGCGTTTGGTGCAGGTGACTGATGTCTGTCTGTTTCCCCATTGTTTGCAGATACATCCACGGCCACGGAAGGGGACAGCTCCACGGACCAGGAGGAGCCGGAGAGCCAGACTGGGTCAGCAGCCGAGGAGTGGTCGGAGGGACCCAGTGGCACGGAGGGCGAGGGGAGCCACACCGAGGAGTCCTCAGCACCATCCACCTCAGCTGAGGACCAGAGCAACTCGGAGGATGACTCCCTTATGGAGGCGGGTGTCAGCAGCCACCACACCCCAGCTAGTGTTGCTGTCCCCGCCACCACCAGCACCACCACCGCCCTCCCATCGGCTCCCATTCCCCAGGTCCGTGGAGGCTCCCATGTTCGGGAGCGTGTCTCCTTTGGGCCAGGCACCGCACCCTGCCCCTGTGTCCCCTGCTGCCCTGAGTGAGGAGTCTGTGTACCTCCTTCGCCAGCTCCATGTAGGGCAGACAGCCATGCTGAGTGTCCTCCATGCGCACACCGCTCTGTTGACTCAGCTGGTGTCGTTCATGGAGGGCATCTCATCGGGCATGTCTGACCTACAGAGGGGCAATAGGTCCATGGACTCCTCCCTGACGGCAGCAGTGTCCCTCCTCAGACAGTCCCTCACCCCTCCTGCCTCTGCTCCATCCACACTCCCCAGCACCTTACCCGTCCCAAGCGCACACACACCGGCACAGGCACACACCAGCACACACACATCCAGCACACAGACACACACGCCACAAACAAAACGCACACGCACGCACAGTCAGGGGACTGAAACCAGACTCACAGGAGATGGGGCCCTGGAACACACACACGCATCCACGAGCACTGCGCAGTCCTCAGTTGCCTCTCCCTCCAAAACATCCTCCCTTGCCTCACCTGCAACCCCAAAGACCCAGCGGCTCTTCCTCAGTGACCTCGGCCTCTTCCCCTCCGATCCAGCTGATACAGCATTCAGGGGGAAGAGGAAGCCCACCCACACGGAGCAGAGTGCCCCTCGCCCCCGGACACCCTCCCCCAGGCGCAGACAGACTGAGGCCCCCACCCGCAAGTCCCCCGGAGTCGTAAGAGCAAGACCCCGCCGCCGCCCTGCAGCTCAGGCACCAGGTCTCCTTCCTCCATCCCTCAGGCCCCCACTCCACAGGTGCCCCCACCACACCTTGCCCCAGGTTCCCCCACCCACAGATATACCATCCCCAAGAGGATCCGGCCTTCTCCCCCTGCCACTTGCTCTCCCGGCACCACACCCCCTGCTGCGCTTGTCTGTGCCACTGATGTGGTGAGGGTGTCCTCCCCCTCTGTCCAGCCCACCTCGCCTGTTCCCCATTCTCCTCCCCTGGTGGTAGGCACTGCAGTGGAGTCCACTACCACCCTGTCTGACTTGGGCACTGCAGTGGCGGACCTGTCCACTCCATCTGCAGGGTCCACTGCAGTCGTGCCGGCACCCACAACATCTGAGTCATGCCCTCCAGTTGTGTCGGCACACACCATGTCAGACACCTCCACTGCAGTTGTCAGTGGCTCTCCAGCACCCACCACCCCTTCCCTGCTTCCTCCTGGTGAGCCCTGATCCTGTCCCTGCGGTGCCTGGCATGCCCCCCGGTTGCCCCTCCTAGTGGATTGTCCCTGGTTTTGTGCAGGCATGCGTAGGGTGACATCTGCCACTGTCACCCTGTTTGGACTTTGACAATGGACTGGCCATTGGCCTTTGTGTTTTTTCTGGACTTTCAGTTTTCATTGCACACATATGCTGAATAAAGCAACTTTCTGTTCTCTAGTGCTTATGCTTCTGATGTACATGTTGTTGATGATGCTAACCATGCCCTTGCTGCAGTGATGGTGATATTTGGTCTCATGATAATGAAGTGTTACTGTGCAGGAACCCATGTGGTCCTGGGGGAATGTGTCCTATCCTGTGGTGTATCCATGTCATCCATAGCAGCATCTGAGGGTGTCATGTGTTCAGTATTTGGCAATGGGATTTCCTACTCACATTAGCTATTTCACATCTGTGGCTTCCACCCCTGCACATCTGTTGTGCCTGCCAATGTTCAATTCGTCTACATGTCCTTGACCTTGTGGCCATCTCCACTGGACATGCAGGTTTGGGCATCAATGGGGAAGGACTCATCTGTGTTGTCAGTGCAACAGTGCTATACAAGTGTGTTGGATCTGTGCTGATGATTTCGTTGGCACTTCCATGACCAGGCTGATGTGACGGGAGCCCTCATTTGGTGCTAATTGTTGATTGTGTGACCAAGTGCTCAGCTGACATGATGGGGCCCTACTGAGGCAACATATGGCACAGCTTTCCTCACACAGGAGTGGAGTCCCCTCATGGCAGTGTGTACTCCTGTGACATTGCCTGCGCCCAAGGTGTGTGTTGTATGTGTATGTCTGTGTGTTCACTTCCGTTTAGCTGTGCATGCTGTGATCCCTAGTGTTGTACCTGTTTGTGATGCTTGCTGAGTTGACCTATGTTCCCCCAAAGTCTTCTCCCTGGGTTCTCTGTGATGTGGGTGCATGGCACATTACTGGTCATCAGGGTGTCACCCATAGGTGTGTTTGCTGTCAGGGCTGAGTTTGTGTGCAGACGCAGATGGGTCACAGTCAGGTTTCCCCTTGGCACTTGTTGTTTGCCCCTGTCATGTGATTTCCAGTTTGTGTTATCTTTCAGTGATTGTGACACATTGTGTGTGTGACTGCTGGCACTCCTCAGGGTCCGGGCTGCAATGTTGGTTGTTGTCTATGTGAGTTCTTTGTGGGTGACCTCGGCTTCTTCATTGGTGTGTGACTGTGGCTGGGATCCCATTGGTTGGTGTGGTATTGCCGTCATGTCCATGTACAGCGTAGTGTGCAATGTGTCAGACATTCAGGAGTCTTGTTGAGTGGCCATGTGTGATGTGTTTCTGCACCTTGGTTCCCACCCACCACCCTGGAATAGTCATGGGTGCATGTGCAATTTCACCAGTGCATGTGTGCTTCACTGCTGCACATTGTTGGATGTCGAGGGGTGTGGTGTTGAGTGTGTGCAGATGAGAGTTGTTGCCTGGCTAGGCCCCTGCCTCCATGTTGGCCTTGGCTTACTGGCCTTGCTGATTGATTTGTGCTTGTGTAGGTGTGATGGTAGTTTGTTGCTCAGGACACATGACTGTGGTTCACAGTGTGAACGACATTTAGCTTTGTCATCACAGTGGGATTGTAATGCAGCCCAGGGTCACCACATTGTGGGGGCCCTGGGGGTAGTGCTGTGGTGTGTCTGTGTCTTGCTGTGTCAGTTGCTGTTCCTACGTGCCTGTGTGACATGTGTGATTTGTGCTCCCTCTCATCTGACAATGCCTGCTTACCCACATAGGGGATTTGGATCCATGAGTTACCTTTGTGTGGCACTGTATGCACATCTGTATGATTGGTATTCAGGTCTCCTCATGTGTTGTGTGGTTGCCTGGGGACACTGGCACCCCCCCTCACCTGTTGTGTATGATGTGCAGTGTGGGTCTGCCTGTTTGTGTTTGTGCATCTGCACCACTGCATTGGCATATCTTGGGTGTGCCATTGGCTGTATGTAGTTTGGTGGCTTTCCCCTGCTGTCCCTGGGACTCCTAGGTCATCGGTCAGCAGAATGATCATGGTTTGTGTGTCCCATTGCTGCCATGGTATGGTATCTGTTCACCTCACATCTACAGTCTCCACAGGGTATCTGCATTTGTGTGCCCATTGGTGCAAATATGTGGGTCTGCATTCTGATGGTCACTTCTGTCATTGTGTCATTGATGAATGTTGACAGTGTCAGCCCCCATGGGTGTTGTTTGTCTGCACATGGCCAAAGGTATGTCTTATTTGCACTGCAGTATTTGCCTCCCCCAATTTATGTTGCAATGGGACACATGCACTACTTTGCCACTGATGTGTTTTATGTTCTGTGACCAGGAATCATCCATGCAGTTTGGCAGTTGCAGCTCTTTCTTTGTCAACACTTACATTTTGGTCACTGTGATGATGGGGGTTTGGACCCCATTGCCACAATGTTCAAAATGTGCTTCAGCTATGGACCCCACACTTACCTTTTGGTCACTGTGGTGATGGGGCGTTAGACCCCATTGCCACAATGTTCAAAATGTGCTTCAGCCATGGACCCCACACTTACATTTTGGTCACTGTGGTGATGGGGGTTAGACCCCATTGCCACAATGTTCAAAATGTGCTTCAGCTATGGACCCCACACTTACCTTTTGGTCACTGTGGTGATGGGGCGTTAGACCCCATTGCCACAATGTTCAAAATGAGCTTCAGCCATGGACCCCACACTTACATTTTGGTCACTGTGGTGATGGGGGTTAGACCCCATTGCCACAATGTTCAAAATGTGCTTCAGCTATGGACCCCACACTTACCTTTTGGTCACTGTGGTGATGGGGCGTTAGACCCCATTGCCACAATGTTCAAAATGTGCTTCAGCCATGGACCCCACACTTACATTTTGGTCACTGTGGTGATGGGGGTTAGACCCCATTGCCACAATGTTCAAAATGTGCTTCAGCTATGGACCCCACACTTACCTTTTGGTCACTGTGATGATGGGGGTTTGGACCCCATTGCCACAATGGTCATGGCCTGCTTGCATTGTGGGGGCCACACACATATATGTGTGGCACATGTGATAGGGGGTCACATTGTATGTTCAAAGTCATGTTCAGTGTTGTAGGCATTTGACAGTCTACACACGCTTGTCATGGTGTTGGGGGGATGTCTTTTTCTTGCATTCCCTAGGTTGTGGTGTGCTGGTTGTGTCATGCATTGTCCATCCTATGAGTGGGGGTGGTGTTGGTGGTAGGCATACAGCCCCCCCTGGGTGAGGGTGGTAGTGGTGGTAGGCATCTGGCACCCCCCTGGGTAAGGGTGGTAGTGGTGGTTGGCATCCAGCCCCCTGGCTTAGGGTGGTAGTAGTGGTAGGCATCCAGCCCCCCTGGGTGAGGGAGGTAGTAGTGGTAGGCATCCAGCCCCCATGGGTAGAGGTGGTAGTAGTGACAGGCATCCAGCCCCCTGGCTAAGGGTGGTAGTAGTGTTAGGCATCTGGCACCCCCATGGCTAAGGGTGGTAGTGGTGGTGGGCATCTGGCAACCCCTGGCTAAGGGTGGTAGTGGTGGTTGGCATCCAGCCCCCTGGCTTAGGGTGGTAGTAGTGGTAGGCATCTGGCACCCCCTGGCTAAGGGTGGTAGTAGTGGTAGGCATCCAGCCCCCTGGCTAAGGGTGGTAGTAGTGGTAGGCATCTGGCACCCCTGGGTAAGGGTGGTAGTAGTGGTAGGCATCTGGCACCCCCTGGCTAAGGGTGGTAGTAGTGGTAGGCATCCAGCCCCCTGGGTAAGGGTGGTAGTAGTGGTAGGCATCCAGCCCCCCATGGGTAGAGGTGGTAGTAGTGACAGGCATCCAGCCCCCTGGCTAAGGGTGGTAGTAGTGGTAGGCATCTGGCACCCCCTGGCTAAGGGTGGTAGTGGTGGTGGGCATCTGGCACCCCCTGGCTAAGGGTGGTAGTAGTGGTAGGCATATCCAGCCCCCTGGCTAAGGGTGGTAGTAGTGGTAGGCATCTGGCACCCCTGGGTAAGGGTGGTAGTAGTGGTAGGCATCTGGCACCCCCTGGCTAAGGGTGGTAGTAGTGGTGGGCATCTGGCACCCCCTGGCTAAGGGTGGTAGTAGTGGTAGGCATCTGGCACCCCCTGGGTAAGGGTGGTAGTAGTGGTAGGCATCCAGCCCCCTGGCTAAGGGTGGTAGTAGTGGTAGGCATCCAGCCCCCATGGGTAGAGGTGGTAGTAGTGACAGGCATCCAGCCCCCTGGCTAAGGGTGGTAGTAGTGTTAGGCATCTGGCACCCCCTGGCTAAGGGTGGTAGTGGTGGTGGGCATCTGGCACCCCCTGGCTAAGGGTGGTAGTAGTGGTAGGCATCCAGCCCCCTGGCTAAGGGTGGTAGTAGTGGTAGGCATCTGGCACCCCCTGGCTAAGGGTGGTAGTAGTGGTGGGCATCTGGCACCCCCTGGCTAAGGGTGGTAGTAGTGGTAGGCATCTGGCACCCCCTGGGTAAGGGTGGTAGTAGTGGTAGGCATACAGCCCCCTGGGTAAGGGTGGTAGTAGTGGTAGGCATCCAGCCCCCCATGGGTAGAGGTGGTAGTAGTGACAGGCATCCAGCCCCCTGGCTAAGGGTGGTAGTAGTGGTAGGCATCTGGCACCCCCTGGCTAAGGGTGGTAGTGGTGGTGGGCATCTGGCACCCCCTGGCTAAGGGTGGTAGTAGTGGTAGGCATCCAGCCCCCTGGCTAAGGGTGGTAGTAGTGGTAGGCATCTGGCACCCCTGGCTAAGGGTGGTAGTAGTGGTAGGCATCTGGCACCCCCATGGGTAAGGGTGGTAGTAGTGGTAGGCATCTGGCACCCCCCTGGGTAAGGGTGGTAGTAGTGGTAGGCATCCAGCCCCCTGGGTAAGGGTGGTAGTAGTGGTAGGCATCCAGCCCCCTGGGTAAGGGTGGTAGTGGTGGTAGGCATCTGGCACCCCCTGGCTAAGGGTGGTAGTGGTGGTTGGCATCCGGCCCCCTGGGTAGGGGTGGTGGTGCGCATTCAGGCCCCTGTGTGCATATGTGGCATTGGTGATGGGCATCCCGCCCCTATGGTGCTGCTGTTGCTGGTGTAAGTAAATTCTGCATCCCTCTGTGTGTGTGTGTGATGTGTCGTGTACGTGTTGTATGTGTTTTGTGGTTGGTGTCTGACTTACCTTCTGCGCCGTATGCGTCCGTGCCTGTTCCGGTAGTAAATGTAGAATATTGGTAGGATCGGGACGAAGGGATTCATGGTTGGTTCGTGTCGTTCGTCTTTCTCGTTGCTTCGCGTCGTCCTCGTCGCTTCGCGTCGTCCTCGTCGCTGTCGTGTTCGCCTCGTAGCCGTGGATCGTGTTGTGGCGCGAATCGGAGCTTATGTGCCCTCTCCCGGATGCTTTGACGTGCCGTGCGTAGCGACGGGTTCGGCGCGTACGGAAAGCGCATCGTACTTGTTCGGCCGGACGGAGCTGCATTTTCCCTTCCGTGCGACTCGATTCGGCGTTTCCGGATTCGCCTCGGTCGGAGTACAGGACCTGGATTGGGTGAGTACGACTCGGCCGGATTCTGTGCTGTTGTGCGCATCGTACTTACTCGTTCGGTCTGTTGTACGGATCGGTCGGGAAACAGGCATTCGCATGGCTTTTTTCCCGACCGAATGGTATTGGGTGCGCCTCCGACCGAGATCGGAATCGGCCCCTAAATGTAACTGTTCCCCTTACTTTGCAATGTTAATGCAGCTCAGATATATGCAGACTGATTGACACCACACAGTGCCACGGTGACAGCTATTATTAGTGTTCAACAAAGGGGGGAGACCATCCGCAGCAACAAGGCAGAGAGGCTTCTAGAGGGGTACCCCCAGGCAAGCCCACCGTCTATGTAGGGTCCTGCTGCATCTATTCACTCACTTCCTGGGTGGTGTTTCCCCGCGCCATGTCTCTATGCTTACTGGCGGGGACCCCTGAGGCCCACCACCGCACATCTGCGCTGTTCCAGTCCCCGCCCCAGTGCCCCCCCAACAGGATCAGGCTGCAGTCCGGCCTATCCCCCACCTGCTGAATTTGCTGGCCCAGTAAGGCTTGGGGCAGAATCATTTGCCTCACTGGATTTGCTGGCCCAGTAAGGCTTGGGGCAGAATCCTTTGCCTCAGTCTTTGTGATGTGTGGCCTCTTTAAAATCCCCGGGCCATGCTGTGCTGCTCTCACGTATCAGGTAGCACCGGGATTAAGCGTTGTAGGCCGCACAGCACCCCAGGCACCAGCATCTCCCTCCTCACCTCTCAGCGCCAGTCGGTCGCCGGATAAAGGCCGCACTCAGGCAGCGACAACCGCCCAGATCCCTCGTTACTGCTCCTAGGCAGCTCTCCGCCGCAGGGCTCAGTTGCGCTGATCTCTGTGTGGGCGTGGAAGAGGCCTTGTATCCCCCGTTAAATCGCGATGGTCGGAAGGCCACACCTTGCCCGGGGCCCGCTTCTCTACCTCCTCCGATGGAACCAGCAGCTTCGCAGCGTTTGCTTTGCCGAGGAGAGCCAGGCCCCCCGGTGGTTCTCTTGGAGCCGTATGTGGCGTGCACAACCTCCGCAAGGCAGAGAAATCACCCACCGGTGAGCGAGTCAGTCAGCAGCGCTCTCTACACAGGACTCCGCAGACGACTTGCCGCAGCTCCAGATGTAAGCCTCAGGTGAAAAACAACTTGCCAGGCCCTGCAGCCCCGTCAGATTCACCATCTCAGCTACCACAGGGTGAGTTATCCCTACTCGGGAAGCAGGATTATGCAGGAATATTGCCGGGCTTGCGGAGCTCTGCTAACTTGCGGCCATCTTGGAGCCAGGCAAGCTCCGCCCCTGTCCCACAACACCTTTAATTTCAGAATATCAAGAATCATATGAATAGATCAGCTGTCCTTGAACGTCTAATATTGAAAGTGGAAAAGACCAATGTCAGAAAGTACTCTGTGCTTTTGCTTGAATGGCAAATCATAGAAAACATAGCTTCAACATAAAATTGCATATTCACTTTCCCAAATCTGTCAACTTTTGCTCATTTTCCTTGGTTTAAATAAATATGCTAATACTGGGTAGTTAAGATAATCGTCATTACCGGGCTCTACATGCATTCAATGATGTTCTGGACCTAAGACTGTTATCTAATACCAAACATTTTGATGTAGAAAGGGGCATGTTTGTTTATGGGTTTTGTTGTATGTTTGAGTGAACTTTTTTAGTTGATTATTGCTAGAAAAGAAAATAGACTGCTGTAAAAATAATAGCCATGCAAAATGCAATGTTCTATGCTCTGCAAATAGTTTCCTTGAAATGTGACTATAAATGTATGTTTCAGTATTAGAAACAATATGTTTGCAAAAGCAGCTAAAGCTCTCTATAGTGAGACCTAAAAGCGTTACCCTTACAACGGGCAGACCCATGGATTTTACCAATGCTTGTTTATCCATTGTCTTGACCAAAGACAAAGAAAAGGATAGGCACTGAAGACCAAGATTGCTGGTGTTCTGGACCTCATTTACATGCCACACAATAATTAAATGTAGCTATAAATCAGTTTGGGAATACTGTAGTCATATGCCAAAATGGATATTGGGAGTGAAATTAGGAAATTTTTTGTAAAGCGAATGGTTGCATGCTTGGTGAGATATTGCATAATTTTGTGCGTTCATTTTTTTCTATTTACTTTGCTTTAATCACTTTTATATCAAGAACCTCAGCACTAGGGCTGAGTGTAATTTCACAAAAAAGAATGATCAGAAATTAGATGATTAGCTTTGATGACTCTATGCAAACATCTATTTCCAACAAAAAGAGAGAAAGGGTTATAACAATAAGGGATACTCCTATTCCCCTTGAAAATGATAGTATAAACACTAGAAGGAGTATACCCCGGAGAAATCAAAAATAAAATCAACGAGATACGACGAGAATAAAAGCAAAAAGGAAAAAAAAAAAATCCTTTTTAAAAAGACCCCTCACTCACCAACCTAGTTAGTGACATGCTTCATCATAGGGGTCCCACCCGAGTAACCGAATGTTACCCGGGTGTGCTTCAACACCTGAGTTACAGTGGAGCTGGGTTTTTTGCAACAATGGTGCCAGTGAGTGACAAAGTGAGTTTAAAAATGTCTTTATTGTACTCCCTAAGAGTTTAATGCGGAGCAATAAGACAAGATTAAAAACAGTGTGTGATAACTAAATAGGCTTAACTGGCCTGAGGTATCTACAAAGAAAAGTGATCCTGGCGGTCTACATGTTTCAACCTGTAGGTGGTAATACTAGGTTTTCATCAGGACCTATGTAATGACCCAAGCGGTATGCACACACTAAGGTGCACCACGTCTCTGGGTCACTCGTGGACCATGCCGTGTACTCACAGTATGGTAACCTCTCAGCCTTCTGTGAAAGGACAATAATAATAAAGTCACCTCTCAGCCTTCTGTGAAAGGAAAACCATATGAAAAATAAATGAACAGTCATACATAGTATAAGTCAATACTGTGTGATGATCAAAATATCTCTTTCGTATCAGGTTTATGAGTTCTAACACTTGATACGTGCAGTGTCGCACACACGCCATGCACCATAAGCAGTTAGTGCATTATGAAATCCCATGATATTGGTGGTGGTGTCCCTTTTTCAACAGGAGTGAGAACACTCCTGATAGTGCACACATACACACAGTGAACATTTTTCAAGTGGGTGTCTTAATGCTCACCATGACGTGACCGTGTTTGATTATGTAAGAGCTATTCGAAAGTTTGTCTGCACGACTACTGCAAATGCGATTAGGCTTTCTAAAGACACGTCGGGTAAAAACAAAGAGAATCAAGGTTAAAGCTTACTGGAGGCTAGTTCCTGCCTCGCCTCATGGAGACCGTGGGGGGGGGACGCTGGCTCTAGTCACACTCTGCAGACAATAAAAATACGAAGCATTACAGTTTTTACAAATAATTGCTTTCGTAAGGAGAGTAAGTAAAGCGGAGCCCACCCGCGTTTGCCAATTTTACTTACTACATCAAACCATGCCGCCCGTTGTCCTGCCTATGGTGAAGCCCTGCACGGAGTCCCCGAGGATCCAGCGTTTGGGCGAACCTGTGGCTTATAACCCGGAAGGTTGCAATATGCTTCCTGTCACGTGGCGCGTGACGTAATCGCGCACACGTGTGGTTACGAAAATGGGGGCGTATTAGTGGGCGGGTCTCTTGCATAATGATATGTGGTTGACGGAACTCACACTACTATGAAGATTGCATGAATGGTTAAGTTCGCCAAAACCTAGGGAAGTTTATTAAATGTGAATGCGCATTCAAATAGAAGTATAATGACTGATGTACATCGCGCGTCTTTGTCATATGTTATCGACACTTCGTTTTCAATGACAGTGATAAGAAATGACAAATTCAATGTATTTCGGGACAAGCGGACAGAAGTAAGAGTCATTCTGTCATGGACTCATAATTAGTAGTGGGTTGGTATCTCTCAGACTTTAGGTTCTCAATCATTAAATCCACTGTTAGAGAAGCACAGTCTGTGTAGCTCAGCAGTGGTGCATCACAGATGTTCTCTTATGAGTGGGAAGAAATGCTACAGGGGAACCTCATCTCTGTTTGACTGAATTCCACGGTACGTTGTCATTAAGCCCATTTATGTTAGAAGACAATCTGTATATCCAACGTTGCTCTTTTTCAATGAGGCGTTGTTGAGTTTGCTCATTAGGGTTGACTTGTTCAATAATTGTCCATTTCATGTCGTTGGTAGTGTGGTTGACCTGGAGGAAATGCTCAGTCCGTTTGGTTGTTCCTTTTTTGCACCTGACTGTGCTCCGATGTTCACAAATTCTTTGCTTGATTTTTCCTCCAGTCATACCAACGTATCGAAGTCCACAAGGGCATGTTATAAGGTATACAACGTGCGTGCTATTACAGTTGGTGTGTGCACGTAATGTCCACACACTCCCAGGTTCCAGATTCAGTGTTTTAGTTGTAGTGGTGAGATGACACACGCTGCAATTACCGCAGGGCTAATGGCCTGTGATGTTTGGCAGGCCCCAAGCATTCAACACTGTGGGCGTCTTGTGCTGTTCCTTTTTCCGGGGACGGGTGGTTACCAGTATGTCTTTACGACTCCTTGCCTTCTTGAATGAAAATAGTGGTTTATCCCAATGATGTGCACCTGTCTGGAGGATCCCCCAATGTTTATTGATGCACCGTGTCACTTGGTTGGAGTCCGTGCTATGTGTTGTAACACACGTTAATGGAATGTCTTTTATTGCGGTTCCTTTTTCTTCCAAAAGGGCCTCACGATGTTGATTGCGTGCACGTTTTTGGCAACTATTCAGTATTCTCTCAGGATATCCCCTCTCCTTTAGTTTTTACAGAGGTCGGCTGCCTGGCTTTTGTAGTCTGGAACACTGAATCTGGAACCTGGGAGTGTGTGGACATTACGTGCACACACCAACTGTAATAGCACGCACGTTGTATACCTTATAACATGCCCTTGTGGACTTCGATACGTTGGTATGACTGGAAGAAAAATCAAGCAAAGAATTTGTGAACATCGGAGCACAGTCAGGTGCAAAAAAGGAACAACCAAACTGACTGAGCATTTCCTCCAGGTCAACCACACTACCAATGACATGAAATGGACAATTATTGAACAAGTCAACCCTAATGAGCAGACTCAACAACGCCTCATTGAAAAAGAGCAACGTTGGATATACAGATTGTCTTCTAACATAAATGGGCTTAATGGAGAATGAATGAGCAACGGCGGATCTGAGTAACCGCACCTCCCTGCTTTATTCCTTTTCTTGTTTAAGAAATTGTAATGGATAGTATGATTGGGTAGCCTTTAAAATTTAAATACTTGTGCGTCGACAGCAGGAATTTGAAATATCTCAGATCAAGGGCTCTTCATTGCCTCTGTGTTCCTGCGTCTTCTTCACATCACCATTTGCCCTGAAGAAGTTCATTTTATGTATGAACGAAACGCGTTGGCTGGAATTTGCACATTTTGATATTGAAAATAAAGGATTGATAAATGGGCTTAATGACAACGTACCGTGGAATTCAGTCAAACAGAGATGAGGTTCCCCTGTAGCATTTCTTCCCACTCATAAGAGAACATCTGTGATGCACCACTGCTGAGTTACACAGACTGTGCTTCTCTAACAGTGGATTTAATGATTGAGAACCTAAAGTCTGAGAGAGATACCAACTCACTACTAATTATGAGTCCATGACAGAATGACTCTTACTTCTGTCCGCTTGTCCCGAAATACATTGAATTTGTCATTTCTTATCACTGTCATTGAAAACGAAGTGTCGATAACATATGACAAAGACGCGCGATGTACATCAGTCATTATACTTCTATTTGAATGCGCATTCACATTTAATAAACTTCCCTAGGTTTTGGCGAACTTAACCATTCATGCAATCTTCATAGTAGTGTGAGTTCCGTCAACCACATATCATTATGCAAGAGACCCGCCCACTAATACGCCCCCATTTTCGTAACCACACGTGTGCGCGATTACGTCACACGCCACGTGACAGGAAGCATATCGCAACCTTCCGGGTTATAAGCCACAGGGACGCCCAAACGCTGGATCCTCGGGACTCCGTGCAGGGCTTCACCATAGGCAGGACAACGGGCGGCATGGTTTGATGTAGTAAGTAAAATTGGCAAACGCGTGTCGGCTCCACTTTACTTACTCTCCTTACAAAAGCAATTATTTGTAAGAACTGTAATGCTTCGTATTTTTATTGTCTGCAGAGTGTGACTAGAGCCAGCCCACCCCCCCCCACGGTCTCCATGAGGCGAGGCAGGAACTAGCCTCCAGTAAGCTTTAACCTTGATTCTCTTTGTTTTTACCCGACGTGTCTTTAGAAAGCCTAATCGCATTTGCACTAGTCGTGCAGACAAACTTTCGAATAGCTCTTACATAATCAAACACGCTCACGTCATTGTGAGCATTAAGACACCCACTTGAAAAATGTTCACTGTGGGTATGTGTGCACTATCAGAAGTGTTCTCACTCCTGTTGAAAAAGGGACACCACCACCAATATCATGGGATTTCATAATGCACTAACTGCTTATGGTGCATGGCGTGTGTGCGACACTGCATGTACCAAGTGTTAGAACTCATAAACTTGATAAGAAAGAGATATTTTGATCATCACACAGTATTGACTTATACTATGTATGACTTTTCATTTATTTTTGAGATGGTTTTCCTTTCACAGAAGGCTGAGAGGTGACTTTATTATTATTGTCCTTTCACAGAAGGCTGAGAGGTTACCATACTGTGAGTACACGGCATGGTCCACGAGTGACCCAGAGACATGGTGCACCTTAGTGTGTGCATACCGCTCGGGTCATTACATAGGTCCTGATGAAAACCTAGTATTACCACCTACAGGTTGAAACATGTAGACCACCACAATCACTTTTCTTTGTAGATACCTCAGGCCAGTTAAGCCTACTTAGGTATCACACACTGTTTTTAATCCTGTCTTATTGCTCCGCATTAAACTCTTAGGGAGTACAATAAAGACATTTTTAAACTCACTTTGTCACTCACTGGCACCATTGTTGCAAAAAAAACAGCTCCACTGTAAATCAGGTGTTGAAGCACACCCGGGTAACATTCGGTTACTCGGGTGGGACCCCTATGATGAAGCATGTCACCAACTAGGTTGGTGAGTGAAAGGTCTTTTTAAAAAGGATTTTTTTTTTTTCCTTTTTGCTTTTATTCTCGTCGTATCTCGTTGATTTCATTTTTGATTTCTCCGGGGTATACTCCTTCTAGTGTTTATTCTATGCAAACATCTTCAAACCAATTACAAGGGTTTCTTAAGAATTTGTATTTTCTTAATTATGGGGATATCAAACATGAGACAACACTTGTTTTGATGTTGAATTAATGTTTGGTCTGCTGTTGGATGTTTTGTATATGTTTATAATGACATACTTTAGGAAAGTGGACTGTTGCCTCCAGGGGCTAGGACTCAATCTCCCACAATGCACCTGTGCAGGCCAGAAAATTTCAGTTGCAAATGGTGAGGTGGGGTGATCCTCTTGTTGTGCCCACAGGTGACTTATTCCAGCTCTGTTGCACCTGTTGCTGTTAGGGAGTCCACTTCTTTTCGTTTGAGTCAGGCACAGTCCTGACTTTTTTGAGCCTTTTTTGAGCCTTAAGAGTGCAGCAGATGCAGTCCTTTTGAGTGCAAGCCTTCTGTGGTGCAGCACAGGGGTCCAGCAGGGCAGTCCTTTTACTTTGTTTGTTCCAGGCAGTGTTCTGAGGAGCTCCTGCAGCTTTCCTATATTTATCCTCTATTCTGGGATGCCAAGAGGAGTGGACACCCCAACCAATAGAGGTCAAGTTCCCTCCCTCTGCTATTACTAGTTCCTGCAAAGTTTTTGACCCAGAATGCACTGTTCTCCAAAATGTTAAATGGAGAAATTCTCTCCTAGGTGTGTGTGTCTGTGTAACCCAACCCAGAGATGTGGCTAACATCTGACTACACTCCCCTTCCAGTCCCTCTCCAAATCTAATTGGGGGGGGTCCCATCGGCATGGAGATCAAGGAAGTAGGGGCTGGTCTAGGTCCTGTGACATCTGTTCTCCTGACTTTGAAGTCCAGCTTATCTCTGTAGCCCCCTTCATGTCCCTGGCCTCTCCAGAAAGCAAATCTCCTCCCACCAAATGGCTGTATTGTTTCAGCCCCAGGCCTCTTCACACGTAGTCATATAGAAGCTTGGCTCAGTAAGTAAGCAAGTAAATTCAATATTGCTTGGTTAATCAAATCATTTGCAAAAAATTCACTCAAATATTTTAAAACACCATTACCATGGAGTGCACTGTCAGTTAAAAAACAAGGTATCACAGATTGTACAAACGAATAAAATGCATACATG
This sequence comes from Calotriton arnoldi, assembly GCA_963921515.1. Classification (NCBI taxonomy): domain Eukaryota; kingdom Metazoa; phylum Chordata; class Amphibia; order Caudata; family Salamandridae; genus Calotriton; species Calotriton arnoldi. The sequence continues at coordinate 108,267 of CAWUFW010005055.1, read as the reverse complement.
GAACGTAATCAAAGTCAAATTACTTGCCTGCACCCCGTCAGGGTTGATTCATTTGCCAAAGTATGTAAAGGCCCAAAACTGAATGTGCAAGGTCAGCAGATAAGAAGCAGCTTCAGATATAAAAGGATAATGTGCATGCATGAAGCGGGTCCCCAGTGCCTGCCAGACTCCTGTCAGAGGTAAATTCATTGACAAAAGTGAGCGTAGATATATCAAGAAGTAACTGATCGCCAGTCTGTGTCGTTTACTTGAAAAGTTTAAGACCTTTATGATGTTTAGGGTCATTTAGAAAACTTAATACAGTTCCTTCTGCAGCTCCAGGAGTCAAGATACAATATAACACAGCTTCATAGACAGCCCTAAACAGCGGTACCCTTTATGTGGGTGGGCCCTGGTCCTCCTGTTCGCTGTCAAGACTGATTATGGCTGCCAATTTTCTTGCTACCTTTTTTTAAAATTTCACAAGGCGGTAGTTTAGCTGAAGGTTCTCCAGGGTGAAGCCTGCCATAACCGCCTTTCTGCATGATCGAATTCCCCTTTGGCTGAAAAGGGGGCGTAGCATTGCTCTTCGCTCACCCAAAATTTCTTTACTGATACATAGTAAATGCAGTATATCTTCTCTCCCTGTTCCACATAACAGGCAGCGAGTCCTGGCTGGATGGCGTTTGCAAGGTGGTGGATGGAGTAATGAGGGCACTACGCCGAGGCAATAGCACAGATACTTCTCTTTAGCTGCTGTAGTGAACCCTGTATGGAGGTAGGGCTGCGATGATGTTGTGAAGTAGCTATGCAGTACAAACCAAGCATGGGCTCTGCTTGCCAGTGTTGCCTTCTCCTCCATTAGTAGGCATTGTTTGATGGTTTTATTTACCAGGTTTTTAAAGCTGGCATGAGTTGCAGACAATTCCAACAAGCCCCCAAGGCCCAGTTGTTTTGTTCACCCATTAAGGTAGGCCCTTGCGGGGGAGTTATCCCTGGTTGTCAGTTCTACCAGAGGTGGACTTTCAAGGTGTTCGGTTGTGCACTCTTGATCTTATGCTAGCAGTTAATGTCTGCGCCCCTTCTGGTGAGTGTTTGCTTCTGCAGGCAAAATTCAAGCCTTATCTGCGCTCTTGAAGTGTACTTGGGGAGGCTAAAGATCATTCTGTATGCACCTGCCAATATTCCATCCAGAGTAGATGCATCTCTGCCCCGCATCGGCTCACTCCTGTAGGGTATTGTTGGTACAAGCTTTTCCTGGATCACCCGGCGTAGTGGTATGAATCTGGAACTAACCACTGTCTTCTTCAAATTTTTGAGTCACAGAGATAGAGCATTGCCCCTCCCCCTCAGAGCTTCTTTTTGGGGGATGAATGGTCCATTGCTGTCTAATATCACTCCCAGGTACTTATATTCCCCTACTCTCTCCAGAGGTTGGTTACGCAGAAACCAGTGTGGTGCTCTTTTTTTTGCTTGATTTAGGGCCAGAGTCTTAGTTTTCTCTAAGTTGATCTTCAAGCCATTTTCAACCGAATAAGTTTGAGTAGCATCTAGTAAGTGCTGGAGCTCAACTGGGGTATGACGTATTAGTACCAAGTCTTCATCGTAAAAGAGATATGAGAGAACCATCCCTCCCAGCTTCGGGCATGGGAATTGAAGTAATCCAGCCTTGGTGTAAAGTCCGCCATAAAGAGATAAAGAGATTGAACAGAGTGGGGACTAGGACACACCCCTGCTTCAGACCTTTGGTGGTTGGAAGACGTCTAGAGAGGTGTGTACCTGCCCCAACTTGACTTGTACCCAAGTCTCTGTGTGCAGCAGGACTAACTGGTTCATAAGGCCAGGTGGTATATTCCAGTTATTCAATTTGTGCCACAATTCGCCTCAGTCTATATGGTCAAAAGCAAACCAGTAGTCAAAACAACAGAAGTACAGGGGTAGCTTGGCCATCTTCACAGCGTCAATTAGTAAGGAAAGGGGCAAAATGCTGGTAATGGTCCTTGTATGCTTGCAAAATCCAGTCTGGTTTAGAGGAATGATTTAGTTGCTTGTAGCCCAGAATGTTAACTCCTCTAAGGAGTCCCCTGCAAAGATTTTGGGCTCATTATCAATGAGAGCTATAAATCTGTAATTTTTCTCACTGGACTAGTCGGCGTGCTTGTAAATAGGTGAGATAATAAACCCCCTCCAAGAGGCCTGGATTTTTCCCTCCATTAGGATTTGCTGAAACACTGGCACCAGACTCTCTGTCCAGTAAGATGGTTCCTGTATGAACAAAGCAGGTTTGAATGCTGTTTGGGAGGCCTGGAGTGACTGCTGGTCAGTTGTTACTTGGTTTACTCTCACTTTGTAGTTGTATTTAGTACATTTGGTGGTATCTGGCGGAGACTCCTCTGGGACTCTTGATGGAGTTTATGCCTCTGCCAAGTAATTGAAATGCTCAAACAAAAACTTGGTCCAGGCCTTCTCAGTTAGATGAGAGCTGACACCACAATGGGCCGGGCATTGGAGCATGTTGATTGTATGCCAGAATCGTGCTCTATAGTTGCTTTTTACGTCAAAAAGCATTTTGGCTCAGAGGGATTCTTCCTCTTGCCTTATTAAGATCCAATGTAGTTTTTAAAGGCCCACTTTGAGTTGTCTCAACTCTTCTTGCAAACTGCTGTCTGATGAATGCCATTGAAGCTTTCTTAAGTTTTTATTTATTGTTTTCCCAAGGAAACTTATTTACTCCTGCTGAGTGTCAGTGTACCGCCCCTGCCGAGTCCCAACCTGAGTCTTATTCCTAGGCTTTACCAGAGTGGCAAAAGTGTCCCATAGTAACTTTGTGAAGGCTTCTCATCCAGCCACGGAGTTAATGCTGATTTCTCGTTGCTGTTGCAATGAAACCTTGGCCGATTCCAATATATTGTTTAAGGTCAAGGGATTATACTTAATTCTTTTGTTGTTCACAGTGTATATAGGCACTGCCACTAGTTAACAAAAGGGTATGGTGCTCACTTTGAGTTTAACTTCTTGTGGGAGATGATCGCTTAGTTCTTTCTCTCCTAGATGGCATGCAGAGATTTTATGAAACAGAGGAAGGGTGACAAACGTATACTCTAGTGTCAAGCTGTCCGTCGCTGTATGAAATGTTGCTACTGGCGGGCAATCGTCAAGAAATTGTCCTTTTAAATCACGGAAGCTAAGATGCTCAAGCTCCCTCAGGAGCCTCTTAGCGGTTTTGTTTTGCCTGCCCATTTTGTTGTCATCCTGAGGGTGAATGTCCCATTGCAACATTTGGGCCACTAAAACTTTGTCATCCTCTGTTGATCCCAATAAATGCAAGTAAAAATCTCCTGTTAGTATGAAGTTTGATGTCTGCTCCTCTTCCAAGAGCTTTGTTGCTTCATTTACCATTAGACACTCCCCGTTAATCCTGTCTCTAGGGTGCAGGTATACGTTTATTACCACCACCTTCAGGTCCGACTTCTTGCATCTGACTGTTGCTCAGAAAGCTTTAAATACGTTTGTTTGGTAGACTTTACAAACAGCTCTTTAACTGTGCTGAGTGAAATGTCATACTAACTATAACGTCCCTGAAACCTGTTGTTTTTTCAGTGAATATCTAAGGTTTTTTAAATACTAATTTCTAACTATAACATCCCTGAAACCTGTTGTTTTTTTTTTGTGAATTTCTAAGGTTTTTTAAATGCTAATTTCTATCTATAACGTCCCTCAAACCTGTGTTTTTTTAAATATATTTTGTATGTTTTTTTAAACAGTTTAATTTATTAAAAAATGTTTCTAACTGGTTTTTTGCAGGTTTCTTTCCAAGATTTTTATGGGGTCATTACAATGTTTTTTTTTTTTTTAAATTATCACATTTTAAAAATATATATAACATAGGGTATTAAAGATTTATAGTATTATTTACTTGAATGATTACAATTTTTAGCATATTGAAGTATTGCTCTATTGTTCCAAATTTTGTAGTTTATGTTATTATATGAGAGATTTATGAATAGAAAAATAAATATTGTTTTTATTATTTTGAAGTAATTTTATTTACCTTTTTTACTAAATTAAGTTTTGTATGATTACTTTTAATAGTATAAAATATGTATTGCTGTATCATTATGATAAATATCTCCTTTTTTTCAAAAAAGGGTCGCTCAGTGCGAGAATCCATTGTACGAATGTAAGTGTAAAATACATAGATTCACAACAAAATAATATATATTTTAGAAGAGGTTTGTTACTGTGTGTAAAAAAATAGTGTTAGTGTAGTTGTAAAATATGAAAAGAAAATTTAAAGCACATTTTTATGTACGCGGCAAGATCGCGCAGCGGTCGCGTAGAAGTTGCAAACCCTGCCGGCACGTATTTCCGGGATCACGTAGGGGTCGTGAGTTCGGCGTAATGTAAAAAAGTAGGAAATATCACTGTGGAAACTTTAGATATTGGTTTTGCTTAAAGACTTTCACTAAAATACTTTAAAACACAATTCATGAATAAAAATTTATACTTTTCAATTAATTTAGCACATTTTACGGGTGCACGCCGTATACGCGATGGGAGCGCTTCCCGTACGCAAATCCATGTGACATGGAAAGAAAGCTTTTTATTGGTTAAAAGCTTTTCATTCTCTTAGAGGGTGGATCCAACACCTGTTCTAGTCCTCTTATTTTGGGTGTGTCTGCTTCTTAGACTGCTTTTTTGTAGGCACCAAAAATTGTTTATTTTATTTGGTGTTATGACTATTTTAGATTAAAAAATGGCATCACCATTTCCAGAAGAGGAGCAGCAGGAGTAGATGGATGAGGTTGAAGAGTCGGTGAAGAAGCGAAAAGAACGTATTGTGTGGGCATTTTTGACCGTGTGAGACGGAGAAAAGAAAGTCAATGCAAGGAAGGTGACCTGCAGCATCTACCACAAAGTCCTCTCCGGAGGATCTGAAAAAAAATATTCCTGTGGCACATCTTCAATGCTAAAACATCTGAAAACCATCCATCCAACTCGTCTTGCACAAGAAATGATGGCACGGGAGAAGAGGGAGCAAGCTGCAGCTGATGATGGTAACCAACCTCCTGCGTCAGCTGGTGTTGTTCTCACCACTCCTCAACCCTGGATATTCCCCGAACTTGCTGATGCAGGCATACACTGCAGAAAATGTTTGACAACTCTTTGCTTTGGGGAACTTTCTATTGATGTTCTTATCAATCTTTCAAAAGCACATAAGTGCAAAAAACGTTTGGGGGGTGGGTTCTACCTTGTGTTTCTTTGTTGTTTTGAAACACTATAGTTGGACTTGTTAACTTTTAATTTTTAGTTTAAAAAATACAAAAAAAACTCAAAATTGTTAAAAAAAAAGGTTCTTACGGAACCACCTATACTGGTTAAAAATGTTATGTAGTGAAACTGATTGCTTGTATAAAAGTGTGTGTGATGAATGTAAGAATAGTGCCTGGATGATTGAATGAGTGCATAGGTAGTACGTCAGTGAATCCATGAGTGTACGAATACTGCCTGAGTGATTATTTGCGTACGTGGGTACTACCTGAATGATTGCATGAGTGCAAGAGTAGTGTGTGTGTCATTGGATGAGTACATAGGTAGTGTTAGGGTGATTGGATGTGTGCATGGGTAGTGCCTTAGTGAATGGATGAGTGCATGGGTAGTGGCTGAGTCTTCGAATGAGTGCATGGGTAGTGCCTGGCTGATTGGATGAGTGCCTGCGTAGTGTCTGCATGAATGGATGAGTGCAAGGATAGTGCCTGGGTGAACATATGAGTGCATGGGTAGTGCCTGAGTGAATGAAGGAGTGCATGGGTAGTTCCTCAGTGAATGAATAAGTGTAAGAGTAGTGCCTGGGTCATTAAATGAGTGCATGGGTAGTGCCTGAGTAAATGGATGAGCACATGCATAATGCCTGAGTGATGGATGAGTCCAAGGGTAGTGCCTGGGTGATTTGATATATGCATAGTTAGTGCCTGAGTGAATGGAGGAGTGCATAGATATTTCCTCATTGAATGGATGAGTGCAAGGGTAGTGCCAGGGTGATTGCATGAGTGCATGGGTAGGGTCTTAGTGAATGGATGAGTGCAGGGGTAGTGCCTTAGTCCTTGGATGAGTACATGGGTAGTGCCTGAGTGAATGGATGAGCGCATGTGTAATGCCTGAGTGAATGGATGAGTGCAAGAGTAGTGCCTGGATGATATGATATGTGGATAGGTAGTGCCTGAGTGAATGGATGAGTGCATGGGTAGTGCCTCAGTGAATGGATGAGTGCAAGGGTAGTGCCTGGGTCATTGGATGAGTGCATGAGTAGTGCCTGAGTGTATGGATGAGGGCATGCGTAATGCGTGAGTGAATGAATGAGTGTAAGAGTAGTGCTTGGGTGAGTTGATATATGCATGGGTAGTGCCTGAGTGAATGGATGTGTGCATGCGTAATGCCTGAGTGAATAGATGAGTGCAACGGTAGTGCCTAGGTCATTGGATGAGTGCATGGGTAGTGCCTAGGTGAACATATGAGTGCATGCATAATGCCTGAGTGATGGATGAGTCCAAGGGTAGTGCCTGGGTGATTTGATATATGCATAGTTAGTGCCTGAGTGAATGGAGGAGTGCATAGATATTTCCTCATTGAATGGATGAGTGCAAGGGTAGTGCCAGGGTGATTGCATGAGTGCATGGGTAGGGTCTTAGTGAATGGATGAGTGCAGGGGTAGTGCCTTAGTCCTTGGATGAGTACATGGGTAGTGCCTGAGTGAATGGATGAGCGCATGTGTAATGCCTGAGTGAATGGATGAGTGCAAGAGTAGTGCCTGGATGATATGATATGTGGATAGGTAGTGCCTGAGTGAATGGATGAGTGCATGGGTAGTGCCTCAGTGAATGGATGAGTGCAAGGGTAGTGCCTGGGTCATTGGATGAGTGCATGAGTAGTGCCTGAGTGTATGGATGAGGGCATGCGTAATGCGTGAGTGAATGAATGAGTGTAAGAGTAGTGCTTGGGTGAGTTGATATATGCATGGGTAGTGCCTGAGTGAATGGATGTGTGCATGCGTAATGCCTGAGTGAATAGATGAGTGCAACGGTAGTGCCTAGGTCATTGGATGAGTGCATGGGTAGTGCCTAGGTGAACATATGAGTGCATGCATAATGCCTGAGTCAATGTATGAGGGCATGGGTAGTGCCTCAGTGAATGAATGAGTGTATGGGTAGTGGCTGAGTCTTTGGATTAGTGCATGGGTAGTGCCTGGGGGCCTGGATGAGTGCATGTGAAGTATCTGAGTGAAAGGATGAGTGCAAGGGTAGTGCCTGGGTGAACAGATGAGTACATGGGTAGTGCCTGAGTAAACTGAGGACTGCATGGGTAGTTCCTCTTTGAATGCATGAGTGCAAGGGTAGTGTCTGGGTCATTGGATGAGCGCATGGGTAGAGCCTGAGTGAATAGATGAGTGCATGTGTAATGCCTGAGTGAATGGATGAGTGCAAGGGTAGTGCCTGGGTCATTGGATGAGTGCATGGGTAGTATTTGAGTGAATGGACTAGCGCATGTGTAATGCCTGAGTGAATGAATGAGTGTAAGAGTTGTGCCTAAATGATTGGATGAGTGCATGGGTAGTACCTGAGTGATTTGATGAGTGCATGGGTAGTGCCTGGGTGACTGGATGAATGCAAGCATAGTCACTGCGTCATTGGATTAGTGCATGGGTAGTGCGTGGGTGATTGGATAAGTGTATGGGTAGTGTCTGATTGAATGGATGAGTGAAAGGGTAGTGCATAGGTCATTGGATGAGTGCATAGGTAGTGCCCAAAAGAATGAATGAGAGCATGGGTAGTCCCTGTGTGATTGGATGAGTGCATTCATAGTGTCGGTTTGGTTCAATGACTGCATGGGTAGTCCCTGGGTAATTTCATTAGTGCATAGATAGTGTTTGGGTGAATGGAGGAGTGCATGGGTAGTGCCTAGGTGAATGGGTGAGTCTATGGGTATCACATTGGTGATTGGAACAGTGCAAGAGTAATGTCTACGTCATTGAATAAGTGCATGAGTAGTATCTGGGTGATTGGATGGGTCTAAGCATAGTACCTATGAGATGAATGAGTGGAAAGATAGTGTTTTAATTATTGGATAAGTGCATGGGTTGTGCTGTATACTGTAGATTCTATGGTTTAAAACTTAGACCCATTAGCTTATATTATGTCTTAAAATACTTCAAATGAGAAGATACACCATCATTTAAAATTGTCTCATTTTCTAATATTATTAAAAGCATTTTCAATACCCACCTGTCCAGTATAAGGAGGAGAAAACAATACATGGAAATTTTGAAAACATGTTGTGTGAAACAGACGTTTTCTAGTATGTGTAGGCTTCTACATGCATTCTAACATGTGTTGCCCATCTGATGACTCCAACTGAAAAACTATGTAGCTTATCATACAGGTGCACAAATGTTATCAGTTCTACTACAGTATTGAGTCACAAAAGCAGACATGTCTTATCTACGTATGTGTCTGATAAGTCCTTGGATAGAAAGTTCAATACACAACTGCCCTGTATAATGAGGAGTAGATAACTTGCAATAGAAGCACTTTTATTACTCTATGCACTTTTCAAAAAAGTAAGTGTGATACTGCTCCACAGAAATATGATCATACTTTTCAAGTAGTGTGAAGGATCAATATTATTTTTATTAGAAACAAATAACATATAATTTAATTTTCAACATTTTTCCAGGTTATCATGCATACTATATTATGTATTCTTACCTTTCGAGTAATTTATATACATGAATCAGTAAAAGTATTTTAGAGTAGTCTTATCCTAAACAGCATTAAAACTGTTTTCAAACTTCAACAGTAGCTACTATGAAGAAGAAAAGAAAAACTGTTATTTAATAATAATATTTTGGAAAAATTACAATATCACTTTTTTGAGAACACAACTTAAATTTACAGTTACATAACATTCTCCGTTTCCCTTTTTGCCTGTACTCAAATTCCACTTTACTTCACCGTACACAGTGATTTCAATTTAGCATCATCTTTGAACAGAGGGGAAAAAAAACAATCAAATTGATTGTAGAACAAAATCTCAAATCAGCATAGAACGTCATTATGAATTATTATTATTATTAATTATTGCAATTTATAAAGCGCACAGCTACCTCCGACGGAAGTGTCCCGGCGCTAGCGACAGATACAAGGCGGGCGGGGGCTAAGGGACTGGACAAGGTTTTAAATTTGGCTAAAGAGCCAAGTTTTTAAGGCCTTCCTAAACAGGAGTTCTGATTTCGCCTTCCGAAGGTGCTCCGGCAAAGAGTTCCCCAGGGAGGCGGTTTTCACAGAGAAAGCACGACCCCCAATCCTGGCTTTTTTGAAGCGCGGAATCACCAGTAAGTCCTGGTGATTTGACCTCAGAGATCTAGTCTGGTAATATCTCCTGAGTCTGTGCTTCAAGTATTGGGGACCACAATCTCTGGTTGATCTAAAGGCAAATGTCAGTGCCTTAAACTCGATCCGCCTCCTAACCGGCAGCCAGTGAAGGCTCCGCAAGTGAGGCGAGATGTGGTGGCGAAGTGGTACATTTCTGATCAGCCTAGCTGCCGCGTTTTGTATAATCTGCAGTTTCCTGATCAAATAATCTGGGAGCCCCAGATAGAGACTGTTCGCGTAGTCAAGCTGGGACCACTTTTTTTCTGCAGTCCAATGGCAGAAAGCGCAAAAATCTCCGTAAGCTTTTCAATATCCAAAAACAAGCAGAGGAGACTTTACAAATCTGGGCACGACCTGACAGGCTGGAATCAAGCTTGAACCCCAGGTTCCTAGCTGAGCTCACCGGAAGCGGAGGGGGGTTGAGCTCAGCTGGCCACCAGAGATCCGACTGTGGGGGAGAGATTTGATTGAAGAACAGGACCTCTGTTTTGTCAGTGTTCAGCTTCATACAGCTGTCTGTCATCCAAGATGAAATTATTCGTAGGCACTGTTTGAAGTTCGTGAACGCTGCCTCCGTATGTTCTTTAAATGAGAACACCAGCTGAGTGTCGTCAGCATACGAGACAACCTTCACACCACATTGTTCAATCAGCGAAGCAAGGGGGGCCAGATATACATTAAAAAGAGTGGGACTCAATGCCGAGCCCTGTGGGACTCCACAGTCAATGGGTCTAGTGGAGGAGATAAACGGGCGAAGGAACACTTTTTGAGACCGACCCTCCAGAAAGGAGCGGAACCAATTTAAAGTAGTTCCCTTCACACCCAGAAGCTCAAGTCTATCTAAAAGAATCTGGTGTGACACAGTGTCAAAGGCTGCTGACAGGTCCAACAGCACTAACATTGCAGAGCTACCCTGATCTACCGTTTCCCGTATGGTTTCTGCCACTTCGAGAAGAGCAGTCTCCGTGCTGTAACCTTTCCTAAAGCCCGACTGGGAGTCGTGGAGAAGATGGTTGTTCTCCAGGAACTCTGACAGCTGCTTCTGAACTTCTTTTTCCAGCACTTTGGCCGGTACCGGGAGGAGAGAGATGGGTCTAAAAATTTTTAGATCTAAGGGATCCGCATCTTCTTTCTTAAGAATTGGCAGGACGTACGCCGTTTTCCATGGCGCTGGATAAGTGCCCAAACTCAGGGAAGTATTCCAGATAGAGATTAATAGAGGGTTGAGCCAAGGAGCTAACAATTTGAAAAACCTGGCTGGGCAGGGATCGGTCGGAGAGCCCGATTTAATTTTACTCAATTCCGCCAGAGAGGTCACTGTGCAGAAAGGGCGAAATTCCGACCAGGTGTCAGAATGGTGGAAATTATGGACTGGTAAAGCTGGCAGTGGTAGAGTCCCAGTCAAGGGAAACGAAGAATAGATCTTCTGAATCTTATCATAGAAGAAACTAGATACATTTTCACATAAAGGGGCTGATGGGGAGATTATACTCTTCAGGGCTAGTGGCTTCATAAAGCCCTGAACAATCTTAAACACTTCTTTCGTCGAATTGTCAGAAGTTTTGATCTGATCAGCTACATAGTCCCTAATCGTGTTGCGTTTTATTCTATGAAATTTCCTTATAGCAGTTCTGTAAGTACATTTGGCCTCGGAATTGTAATTTTTCCTCCACGTACGGTCCAGTTGCTTACATAAGCTTTTCTCTCGCCGAAGTTCGGTTGTGAACCAGGGGGCGGAAGGATTTTTCCTGACCAGTTTCGTGGTTTTAAGTGGGGCAACTTTGTCCAAGGCCAGAGTAATCCAGATATTAAAAAGAGAGGCATCTTGACTGGGCTCTCCAGACATTACTGGAACTGTGTTGTGTAGCACAGGGCCTATGGCCTCCGGCAGAACCTTCCTCCAGTTTCTTCTGATCTCATGCGCAGGACTAGCCTGATTGTTACAGGGAGGAATGGTCAAGGAAAAAGGGACCAAAAAATGGTCTGACCAAGTCAGTGGAAGAGGATCGTCCACCTTTAGGGTACGGTTGTTGGTAAAAAATAAGGTCCAACATATGGCCAGCCACATGAGTAGATGAGGGCACCTTTTGAATCAGATTTAACCCTTTGAGAGTATCTGACAATTGAGAAGCCAGAGGGCATTTATCATTGTCCATATGGACATTGAAATCGCCAAGGATCGTAAAATTGGCATATTTTAGTGAAAGGTCAGCAGTAATGTTGAATAATTCAGACCAGTGAGCGGATGGTGAGTCCGGAGGTCTATAGACCAACAATCCTGCGAAGGGAAAGGTGGGGGAGATTTTAACACAAAAAGACAGTGCTTCAATCATCCCAATATTCTCCATTTTCTTGACCGTGATCTCCCAATCCTTTCTATGGATCACTGCAAGTCCGCCCCTCGCCTATTACCAGACCGGTTGGCCACTGCCATCCTGTAGCCTTCTGGGATAGCTAGAGCTAGGTCAGGGTTTGAATGTTCCCTTAGCCAGGTTTCGGTTAAAAACAAGAGGTCCCAGGAGCCGGACTCTAGACTAAGCCAGATGTCATCTGCATGCTTGGGAAGGGATCTGCAGTTAATTAAACAGGCCCTAATCTCCGGCCTGGATATTGATGTGCCTACTAAATGTGGTAGTGCTGAGGGGCTGGTAATCTCCTTTTCTCCCTCCAACCTCCCCTTACCCAGCATGAATGGGCATGTGTTACAACATAGTGCCTGGGCACAACACCTATCATCCATAAGGCCAGGATTAAGGCATGTTGGGCTGGCACAGCCCGATGAGGAGAGCATTAGTAATTGTTCCCTGGACCAGGATAAGCCTGCAGGGGCGCCACGGGCAGCATGGGTGGCGCTAGCGCTGGTCGCGGTCCGGACGCGGACGGGCGCAGACGGGCTTGCCTTAGGCGAGCCTTCGGCGCGCCAGCGGCGCGCCCGCTGCGCGTCCGCTTCAGCATGGTTCCTTTATCCTAATTCACCCCCCGGAAGTGAAGGAGCCTAGGGGAGGAGCCACGTCCCTCCGCAACAATCGGCACAGCAGCCGCGGCGGAACAGGGACCGGCAAGGTAGGAGTGCTAAAGTGCAAGTGCAGGCAGAGAATTCCCTTTAAAACACGCAATTCAAGTATAAAAAGGTAAAAAGATCTTTAGCATAAAAACAACAAGACCAGCCTGCCCGGTACACGCGCTATGACTGACCGACATGAAGAAATGTAGCTATACGTTTTCCTATCTACAATTTCTTACTCACTTTTTTCATCAACATTAACTATTATTTATCAGAAATACATTTGACAAAATGTACACTCTCATTTATATCTGATACAATATAGACAACAAATATATAAATTATTTGCTTTTAAACACTGTTTTTGAAAAATGTAATGTGAATTCGTGCAAATAAAAATCAAAACAGTAGTTATAAATACTAATAGTTTGCACTGCTGTGTACTTTCTGTTGACATCTTCCCCAATAGGCCGAATGATGTAATCAAAACTTTGGCTGCAGAAATAACATATAAGAATTTGGTAATTCATAAGGCAATCTCGGTCTCAATTCCAGGTGGGCATCATTGCAATGTGTCCATCCTATGTTACACTTTAAATAAACTGTATAGTGTCCAGATGTTGTAGTAGGTCCATCATGAAAAACAATAGCCACTGTTGTATAACTTCTTCCCGAAATAGATATTTGACTTGCTTTAAAATTTGTAATTTTTGTTTCCAATTTTCTTCCATTTGCTCTACAACGTTGTAACATTAAAATGAGATATTTTACAAATCTTAACATGTATAATGTAGGTAACATGTCTGATATACAATATAAACATGGTATATCCTGATTTGATGTTTTTATCAACTTGTTAAAAGGTACTAATTTGCAGTCTGGTATTGTTATGAATAGGAAGCGTTCTGTTTGTATTTGAGTGGTAGAAGTAAATGAAAAGTCTTCACACTTATGATTCCATCTGTAACTTAGTCCAAATAAGTTAATACTCCAAGCATGGCCATTAGAAATTCTTGTGCATCTTGTTGTATGTTAAGAGTAAATGTCACTGAACCACTACATATATCTAAAAGATGTTGAATGCCAGATGCACTATGCATTTTGCTTCTGTCACTCACCAATTGTTGAAATAGATGATGTAGGGCAGAACAGAATCTTTTTTCACGATTTTGCATGATTTCATGATGAAGATGTGGGAGATGAAATACAATATTCAGAATCAAATTAGCATCACAGTTAATACCTGAACTGTTTTCTAACTGGTATCCTACAATGTCATCAACACTTTCCTTTTTTTGTTTCTTGACACTTTCAACTTTCTCTTCAGTTCTTTTCTTTTTTTCAACCTCAGTTGCATGTTTGACATATTTTCATTTTGGACACACTACACATTTCTTATATATGGCATATTCACCTAAATCAGGAGCAGAAAGTCTTCTTAAATGATTGCACTCTCTTACACAATTTGCAGCAGCACTAACCTTTTTAACATCAAAATCTATCAAATACAAACCAGACAATGTTCTTACTCGAGACAATGCAACATATGCCATTCCCTCTTTGAATACTGTACTTCCAATATTTACAAAAGCTCTGTCTATACTTAGACCTTGAGATTTATGAATAGTTACTGCATATGCTAGAGACAGAGGAAACTGTTGTCTGCGAACATACAAGTCTTTTACAAGCAAAAAACATGCAACACAACGCCCAATCTGTCTCACCTCATTAATCTGATCAAATGTTATAATCAAAAATACTATTCCATCTCTATTCTGAAAATTTTAAAAATCAACCATTTTTTCCATTGCTCCATTTACTAATCCTTCTTCTACATTCAATTTACGCTGCAAAATTACCCGACAGTTTATACATACATGTAAACTCTTTTCTAATCCTGCAGTTTTAGATACAGACTTTTCCAAAGAATGCAATTTAGCCTGCAGTTTCTCAGTAAGAAGAATTGTCACTCCTTGGTGTTCGATTTTGTCAATAGCTTCAATTTTGACAATTTCTTGTTTTTCGAGTTTGAGAAGTTGATGAATAAATGTAGAACACTCTTGCAGTGTAGGCATTAGGCAAACTATAGACTTGTTTTCTACAAGCATATTGTACATTACTTCAGCTGCTGTTTTTCCAGTTGCAATCAAGTTCCTTAGTAGGCGACGTTCTAAAGCTTGTTTACCATGATCCATCAAGACACCAATTCTTATGTCTTTAAGAATATTTCCATAATCTTCATCACTTGCTTGTCGCATATTCTTAACAAGTTCTTTATATTAAAAGTTTAACCAAATATTTACATTTCCAATACTTCCCAAAGATTTCCTTGTGTCATCATGGAGTAGTGTTTTAAAAACAGGTTGTCCTTTAAGAGGTGTAAGTTGTAGTAGGTCTCCAAATAAAATTAAATGATTTCCTCCAAACAGAACATCGTAATCTGTTTTTAAAATCTGTTGCAATCTCAAATGTACAAAGGCAAGCATTAAGTTTGAGACCATGCTCATCTCATCAATGATTAAAAGTTTCATTTTCTTCCGTACTCTTGATACTTCATAACAAGCTTCTCCAGATGGCTTCTGATTCTCCAATTTATTATCATGTTCAACAGGTAGCATAAGTAATCAATGTAAAGTAATCCCTTTAATGTTGTGGGCTGATAATCCAGTTGGAGCTGTTACTACACAAGATAAATATGATTCTGTAGTTTTGTGTAGATAACTGGTCATAACTTTAATTAAGAAACTTTTTCCTGTACCAGCTTGACCACTGATGTACAATAGAATAGGTTTAAATGATGAACATTTGCATTCTTTTTTTTTCATGCAGCAAACCATGTTGCACCTGCTCTTTGACTTGTAGATATGTTTCTTTTTGCTCAATATTTAGTTGTTCTTCTAACTCCGACTGGATAATATCCTGTTGTGCTTGTTGCATTGCAGATTCTACCTCATTCATAGCTATGGCTGCTTCATTTTCAATAATTGGTTGTCCCAGTGGATCTCGACTCAGTGACCAGAACTTTGACTGATTGTGAACTTTCTTTGGCTATTTCAGCTGCAATAGTAATTTCTTATTCATTTTCATCATTTAACATTTGTAGATAAGTTGGGAAAATTGTGCACTGCATGATGTCTTTAGTTGCATTAAAAGAATCTTCATAGCAGTCAAAATCTCCAAGTAATTCTGTTTCACTACGCCAAGGCTTGAACAGTTGCAGAAGTGCTAAATAGAAAAATTCTCTCTTATCTGGATTGTCGCAACTGAGTTTCCTGTGGTTAATAAGATTTCCTTTGCGTGTTTGACTAAAAACCTGTCACATCCAATTACTGCATATTTTTCTTCTTTTATATTTTCTGTAACATTCTTTTTAAACCTGTAATGTTGAAGTATTTCATACAGACATAGGTTTTCAAGATGTGGACTTCTTTTGGGATAGTATGTATCCAACATATTAGTTTTGACAATATCAGTACTTTCTGGTTCATACTGTGCTAAGTATTTGATTTCTTGTAAAGATTTCAATACTCTAGTCCATGTGGAGGCAAGACCTAGACTTACCCAAATGATTCCTCTTGACTTTGAATATAAACTGGCTGAGCTCAAGCGATACGAACATTCATAGGATCCAATCTCTCAATGGGAAAGCATTTTCAAGCTCAAGCTATACAATTTCTTGCTAAGACTCTTCTCTCCTGAAATTTCTTCCCACATTTCTTTCATCTCTGTGTTTTCAGATTTGGTAATATATGATATAACATAGCGAGCAACAGCAATTGAATTACCTGCAAAATACTGAATATCCATGTTTGCCTTCCACATTTTCAAAATAACTGGATTGTAGTCATTTAAGTTGTATGTATTCTTCTGAGATTTCCGAGTTATTGTATGTCTTACTGCTGATTAAAAACTATTTACTCTTCCTTTAGGAATTATAGGATGTGGGAATCCAAAATGATATTTTGTATAAAATTTCCTTTACATTTGTATTTTCGTCTGCAGCATTTCCCACATCGATGACTCTGAAACCATAAAACTTGTTGTCTCAAGCTCTTTTCTCCTCCATCTCTTGGAATGGCACATGTAACATACTGTTCGATGAAAGACAAAACAGTTTCATCACTACCTGTTCCAAATTTTGGTGCTTTCTTTATCCATAATAACAGGTGTATATGAGGAGCACCTTTCGCTTGGTATTCCTTTTGCCAAAAGAAATCTGTTACCTCTCCAAGAGGTGGAATGTATTTATTGCAGATAAATTACATCATAGCTGGAAATCTATGGTTAAAATACCTGCACACATTTACAGGATCCAGCTGTCTTCAACTCAATGTTTTTAACATTTGAATTAGCTTCGCATAGAAATTCAAGTAAATCATCCAATGCATATTCAGCACAGCTAAATGTTACAAACCATGTAGGTGTACCTAAGCTTCTTAACATGCATTTAAGTTCACCATGACGGCAATACCAATATTGATTGGTACCACGTTGGCACACCATCTAATTAATTAACTGCAATTCTAAATTCTCATCTCTTTGTTGAACTTTGTCCATGAACTCTTCTGCAGAAACATGTTGAAGATGAAGTCCTGTTTTTAATATGTGGTTCACTGCATATGAAAGTGCAGACAAATCGCTTTCAAACAGAAGATGAAATATATATGGAATGCACGTCCGAAATCTTGGATCTTCACAATATATTCTTGTTGATCGGTATTCTGAAGCTGGAATCTGTACATCTCGCTCATCAAATTGTCCACCTTCTCCTCTGGGAAATAGCTGGGGAAAACAACGAGCTTCTAAACTTTTTTCCCATACACTCATCGGACTTCCCTTTGCTTCTTTCATTTGAAATAATTCAATACTGTTTCCAATTATTTCTTTTGAATGTAGAGGATGTATTGTATAATGTTCATAGCTCTCTTCAGCTCTACACTTGTCCACTTTTTCAATTTGGCCACTTGAAATTTCTGTTTCATCTTTTAAGTATATTACGTGTTCATCAACATTTACATTATTATAATAAATATTATTCTGTACCAGATATAATGTAGCCTTTTGAAGTTTATTAACATCTACAAACTCTTGCCAGATTTTTCTACTCTTTGTTGGTACACCATTTACTATAATAACTACCAGCTCATTTTCCTCTCTGTCTACACCAACAGTTTCAATGTTTTTATTAAAATCTAAAGGTAAGTACACAACTCTTCCTTTGAAACCTTTTTGCAAATCTGTTGGTGGCACCTTACCTGTTTAAGGCTCCATACGAACTATGGCCTGAGATGGGTGTACAGATTGAATAAGAATAGACTTGTATGTATTTAAATCTGCCAGTTCCTGAGGAATAGGTACCAACTCTAAGTTGTTATAGACTGCTCTAGCTGGCATTTAGTTTTTTTCTAATTTGTTGTAACAGTACTTCCAAATAACTTGATCACTACCCAATTCAAACTGACCTTCTAACAACAAATAAACACCAAATTGCTGCCACTTGTCATTGTTTTCTTTTTCACTTTTTAAATATAAATCAACATTCCTAGTTTGACTTCTATAGTGAGTACGTCAACAACAAATACAAATATAGTTTGGTTTTTCAGATGAAACTGTGTTAAACTTAGTAATTTCTTTTGCAAACTCATCAATACTAACCTCTTTCTCCTGTTCTTCAACACCTACAGTTATCAAACTTTCAGTTTCTCTACACTTGTCTTCTGAACCAAAAAAATGAAACCGTATATCATCACAAACCTTCTCTATATCTGAAATAGATCCATGCAAAAGAGCTGTATTTATGCCATTTAAACATAATGCAGGAGTTTTTACATAGTAGTCTCCTTACTAACTTCCACATTTCAGAGTGGTGTACAGCTAACATTCTTAACATTCAAGGCATACATGCATCTGTCTGTGCCTTTTGCTAGTGGCATGATCCAGAAAAAAGAAACATACAAGTTGTTGAATACCTGTGTTTCACAGCGCATGCTCTCTGAACTTGTGTTGAAGAAAGTGCATGTATTCCTCTCTGATCACAAAACAGGGCACCTGGGTATTGAACAGGCTATTTCAGAGGAACCTTAACACCTACATACATAAGACATCACTGCCTGTGCAACCAAATGATAGTGCAGATCTGAGAACATTTGTCTACCAGTAGGAAAACCAACCAGGTTTTCAAGCTACCATCTTCAGATGCATAACACATGTACAAGTAGACACATACCTCACTCAGAAGAGCACACAGACCTTTAAACTTGACAGACTGCATTTCTCATTTCAAGCAGACACTTACATTTTTACGGCCTATTTCAAGTGTACCTTTCCACAGACTCATAAGAAGTAGCCTAATCACTAAACCTTCTGCCAACATGTATTAAACCTCACTTCTCTCTTGCAGCTTCAGCTTTCAGCAACTGCTCAGAATTGTGGGCCTAACCTAATTTAAAACAGAAACCCTTCCTATGTCACTCTTGTAACTCTCACCATGTTTCTGAAGACATGCATGCATGTATCTTTATCTTTTTGCTAGTGACATGAGACATTAAGAGAAACATACAAATAGTTGAATACCTGTCTTTCACAGCACATGCTCTCTAAATTTGTGTAGAACAAAGTATATGTATTTCTTTCTGATCATGATACAGGACACCTGGATACAAAGTTATATACACTGGGATACCCTTTAATACATCTACCAACAAGTTTTAAACATCGGTTTTCTCTTCAACTTTCGTTAGACACTCAGGAACAACAAATATTACTATTCACAACCTATTTCGATCTTCATTTCAATCTTTATTTCAGTAAAATAAAACAAACTACACTACACAATCGTACATTTGGTAACATATTTCAAATATCACATTTCTCTAATGTTTTGCAACCTTTACAAATAATGCATTACAAACTTAAAAATATCATTAGAAACACTGAAGCACCCTACACAATATATAACACACATTACACATTTGCAACTCACCTCTGTATACTAATGCAGAATATGAAAATGTCAGAAACTCCAAAAAGTTTTTCTTTCCAACACAATAAATGTGGTGTACCACTCTCAGCAACGTAAAACCAGTAATGGCAAACTTCCCCTCTCCTTTTTCACAAAAATCAATGGAAGTAACAAATCAAAAGGCTCCCTTAATTTTTTCAAATTCTGAAACCCACTTCTATTGGATACACATATTAACCCTTTATTACTCCCTTCTAAAAGTGCCCAATCCGCTTTTCTTACTTACAGAAGTCGCGACTCCACCGCAGTGCCGCAGTGTAGCTTCGCGTAGGAGTTTCGAACCCTGGCAGGAGTTCAAAAACCAATTTTCAACAATACTAGTATTACTTTTTAAGAACATACCACTTCTAAATATTGCACTGATTTGGGAAAACTTACTTTAAAACCATATCACTCATATATAACTTACCATTTCATATTTTAAAACCACAGTTAACTTCCAACCCTTCCCCCATTCTGTTTAACCCTAGTTTCCATAGTAACAATTTCTGAAACATTCAACTCTACTGTCAGGTCACAAGTTCACCATCTTTTCAAGTTCAGCACACTAGCTTACAAATGCAAACAGCAGGTGTAGTTGATGCTTGCAAATAATAGCTTATTCTGTCTACTGTACCTTTCAAAGTGTTTTTCGATACTCAATCAGAAAGACACTTTTTCTACAAAGTAACATGCATCCTATTTTTGACTACAGAATGTTTTTGAACAGCCAATCAGTTATCTGCTTTTTCAAAAACAGCATCTTCTTCGCCATTTTAGATACCTCTCATTCTACCAACTGACTTACTCAGCTACAGAAGTTTTTGGATCCCTTCCACTCATCCCTTCAAAATGCTAACAGTATGGATTGTAGGACACAGCTATATTTTCTGGGGCAAAAGCTATGCTGAATACAAAGGTATTGACAAAGACCTAGGTTTGCAAAATGTGGAAATTAAATGGTTTGCACAGAGAGGATTAAAGTGGCACCAATTGCTGCCTTTGTTTAAAACCTTCTTGTATCTCCAACCCCCTGACCTCATGATTGATTGTGCACTCTGGTGGCAATGACCTAGGCACATTGACTGGGATAGAATTGGAAAGCACAATGAAGGATACCTTTGCACAACTGATGTCACTTTTCCCTCACACTGTCTTTGTATACTCTAACATATGCCAAAGACAGAAATGGAAGTGGTCAAATCAATTCTGTCCACAGATTGAGAAGGCTAGGAAGAATGTCAATAAAGCCGTTTCTGCTTTCCTCAGAGACCATAACATGGGCTCTATCTATAACAACTATCTACGTTTTCACATGCATAACATCTACAGAACTGATGGAGTTCACTTGACAGATGAAGGTGCTGTTTAAATGATTACACATGTTCCTTTTGGTAAGTCTTGCTACTCAGAACCACAGCTACCCAGGGTTGAGCTGAAGCCTTAACAAACAAAACCTACTGGTCCTAAAGGGGTTGGAAAGTGTATTGCACAGTGAGGTCGCTCACCAACACCATATAATACACCCCATTTTCTTACGAGGACCCTTTCTACCAGTTCTTCATGATGTGCATAGATTGCACATTCCAGCTTTATCAGTTCATGTCTCCTGCTAATGGTTTTGTAAATTCTTTTTGGAGTGGACTTTATATGGGTGATTCTACTTCACACCATACCTGATTGTGCCCATCGGAAACTTTTCTTTATAACTTCCTACTTTTATTAGTATGCACACAATGAAGTAGATTTATAATGGCATTCCTGTATATCATGGAGGTTTGAATTTTAATTGAGGACTACAGTTATACCAATTTAGTCTGTATGTCCTGCTTGTATTTCTTTCTAGTTTCTTTTCAGTGCTCATGTATGTCATGCTTATACAGACATTTTTCTATGATAGGACTAATCTCCAGTTGCAATAAAGATGTACAAAAACATTACAAGAAAGCATTTGAAAGGCAAGAGGCTGGCTTCCAGTGCCAGACAGATTGGCTTTTTTAGGTCTGGTGTTAGCGAAGACCTTTTGATTTTACTAAATGTACATGTATTACATAGTTATGTATAGGGGTTGTAAAACAGGCTTCATCCATTAATATGTTGTTATATTGATCAAATTTTTCTTACATCCACTCCAGCATGCATCATGGGGCAAAATGTCAGCCCACTTCAGCTGTTGGGTGACTTCACTGTAAGTTATGGGATGATGCCCTTTCAAAAGAAGCACATCCACACACAAAGCAGTTCCCTTCAGTGTCATAAACTATTATGGTAACGTGTACTTTTTAGAGACCCCAAAAATATTTTGCCTTTAGCTAATGTTTTGTTTAGGTTGATGAAGGCCCAGCAGCTTCCTAAACAATAATATTTTGTGAAAACCACATCAGAACAGAACAAGAATTGCCAAAGCCAAAAGGCTGGCGTCCCTGCTGACCAATGCCAGAGCTACTGTCTTTGCTAATGCTCGTTTAAATTGTGACAGCTTTGCACTGGTCAAGCATTTCTGAAAGTTAATCAAAGGCTGAGATCAAAATGCATTTTATTCTTAGTCGAATGAGGATGTTTTCTTTTTCAATGCGTGTATGGTGTATATTAATCAACAAAACGACTTAGGACCTCCCTGAACACTGAATGAGAAAAGTAAACGACCGCATTATGAACATACCCAAAATGTGTCCTTTAGAGTTCCAATTATTCACACGGAAGCATTTCTTTTCTGTGATGACGTGAACATATCACTGTTGACGTCTCATTACTTTAAATGTGTTTGAGAAAACACCCCAATCCAATATGGCCGCATCGAGCCAGATTAATATGTTAATATGTACATCACCCTGTTTCTACATGACCGCCACCCTCAATGCACTAGAACTGACAGTAGTTGTGTGCTTTATTTGCCTATCTATCAATCCAAATAATACAGGAACAAAAAATGTCAGAAATCTGGGGTTTGCGCACTTACAAAATTATTTCAAAGGATAGCACCTCCTCAAAAAAGGTGCTTTTGTTAAACAGTGACCATAAGGTACATGTTATTTTAATTGTTTCGTTCCTTAACTGGTTTTAACCAAGCCACTCTTTCCTATTATAAGAAGCTTTTGTGTAGTGAGCACAATGTCTTAGATAGCTAAAGGCCACTCATTCTATGTACCCTGCAGTTCCAGCAAGATATTTTTCCTATCGCTTTAAAAAAGACAAGCCCATCCTTGAAGTCATGCACTGCTTGTGCACGCTCACACCGCTTCTAGCACCAAACTTGGTCATGTGGGAATTCTGAAGGATAGCACTGCTAAATATACTTATGGCTCTCTACAAGATGGCTCCACTCAGACATGCTTCATGCTTAATTGGCATAAAGTTAGTCTCCCACAAGGGTGTAATCCTAGTCACACGACCTGCCGATTGCCAATGCGATCAGCATCGCTCTGTGTTCTCAGGTGTCGTACTGGCCAGGGTGATGGCATAGTCAGGAATTTAAAAATAGCGGCAGTTATTTCAATTCATGTTCAGGGGTCTTAAATGGCTTCTCAAGAAAATTTAAAAAAATGCAACCGTCCATGGTGGACTCATTATGTGGCAAATAGTTCTTGAATTCATAATCATGCTGATAACAATTGACACCCAATTGCAAAAAAACAGGTTAGTTCATCCCAGTGAGGAGCTTTTGGGTAGGCCAAACATTTGAATGCTTGGTTTACTTCTTATGTTTTTGATAGGTTAAGTGCTATGTTTTATGTGTTTATCGCTGAAAATCAGAAAGGAAGACTTTGTCCACAAGTGGGAAGTGGTGGGAGAGCAATTGAGGAATGGGTGGATATAAAAAAAATAATTAGTTCAAAGAGACCAGTGAATAAGTCAAGAACAACACCCGTGTAAAAGATAAAAACTAATAATAAAAGGAATGTGAAAAAGAACCCGTAGCGAACATTGTGATATCATTTAGATAATATAGTGTAAGCCCGCAGTCAAAAGGGAAGTGACTATTAGTAGTACTATCTACTATGCTCCATGTCAGACCAACCTTCATATGTTTGAGGCAGTGGTCCCAAGAAAAGCGTGACCAGGACCGATAGAATTCTCGATGGTCCGTAACCAAATGTAGTAACGCCAAAAATTGTAATGTTGAAGAGAAAATGAGTAACTAACTCTTCAAAGTCAGTTTGGGAGTAAAGCTACAAATAATCAAAGAGTAATACTCAAGTATTCGTTGGAAAAGTCATGT
The DNA here is from genome assembly GCA_963921515.1 of Calotriton arnoldi. NCBI lineage: Eukaryota > Metazoa > Chordata > Amphibia > Caudata > Salamandridae > Calotriton > Calotriton arnoldi. The sequence goes on along the minus strand of CAWUFW010005055.1, from coordinate 84,637 downwards.
GAGTCATATATTGTCGTGAATGGTCGGTTTTGAAGTGAGTCGCAAAAATCAATGAATCAGGGGTTTGTAAGCGCACTACTAACCCATGAGGGTCTCAAGGCGCTGGGGTCCGCAGATCTGCTAAGCCGAAAAGCCAGGTCTTGAGGGTCTTTCTGAAGGTGCTCAGGGAGGGGGCGCGTCTGATGTCCGCCGGGAGCTTGTTCCAGGTCTTGGCCGCAATGTGAGAGAAGGATCTTCCGCCTGCCCTGGCTCTGTGGATGTGCGGGGTTTCGGCTAGTGCGAGGTTGGAGGATTGGAGGTTTCTCTTGGGTACGTGGAAGTTGATTCTGTCGTTGAGGTATTTGGGTCCGATGTTGTGTAGGCATTTGTAGGCGTGGGTGAGGATTTTGAAGGTGACTCTTTTCTCCACGGGGAGCCAGTGGAGCCTTCATAGGTGTTTGCTGATGTGTTCGTACCGGGGGATGCCGAGGACGAGTCTGGCGGCGGTGCTCTGTATCGTCTGGAGTTTGCGGAGTAGGGATTTGCTTATGCCGGCATAGAGTGCGTTTCCATAGTCCAGTCTGCTGGTGATGAGTGCGTGGGTGCCGTCTTTCTTGACTCGGGGGGGGATCCATTTGAAGGTCTTGCGGAGGATGTGGAGAGTGTTGAAGCAGCTGAAGTTGACGGCGTTGACCTGTCGGTTCATGGTGAGGGATGAGTCGAGTACGATGCCGAGGTTTCTGGCATGGTCCGAGGGGGTCGGTGGGCTTCCGAGGGCGTTCGGCCACCAGGTGTTGTCCCATGCTGAAGGGTTGGTTCCGAGGACAAGGACTTCTGTCTTCTTGGCGTTGAGCTTTAGGCAGCTGTTGGTCATCCAGACTACAACGTCCTGCATTCCTTTCTGGAAGTTGAATTTGGCAGTGGTGGGGTCTTTGGTGAGGTCGAGGATGAGCTGGGTGTCGTCAGCGTAGGATATGATGTTGAGGCCGTGTTGTCGGACGATGGCGGCGTGGGGGGCCATGTAGATGTTGAAGAGGGTCGGGCTTAGTGATCACCCCTGTGGGACTCCGCAGGTGATTTCCGTGGGATTGGAAATGAAGGGTGGCAGTCTGATTCTTTGGCTCCTTCCGGTGAGGAATGATCAGATCCAGTCTAGGGCTGTTCCTTGTATGCCGACGTCATGTAGTCTGGCGACGAGTGTGCGGTGGGAGACGGTGTCGAAGGCTGCTGATAGGTCGAGTAGGATAAGGGCTGCGGAGTGGCCTTGGTCAAGAAGGGTGTGGATGTTGTCTGTGGCGGCGAGCAGGGCAGTCTCGGTGCTGTGGTTGCTTCGGAATCCGGACTGGGATGGGTCGAGGACGGTGTTGTCTTCGATGAATCGTGTCAGTTCCCTGTTGACTGTTTTCTCTGCGACTTTGGCTGCGAAGGGGAGGAGCGAGATGGGCCGGTAGTTTTTTAGGTCAGTAGGGTCAGCTGTGGGTTTCTTGATCAGGGGCCTGACTTCTGCGGGTTTCCAATCGGCTGGGAAGGTGAATGTTTTGAAGGTGGTGTTGATGATGCAATGTAGTTCGGGTGCGATGCCGGTGGCAGCTCTGTGGTAGATGTGTGGAGGGCAGGGGTCGGTGGGGGCCCCTGAGTGGATGCCTTTCATGGTCGAGGCGGTGTCTTCGGTTGTGATAGGCATCAAGGAGGAGATGGTGGGCTGGCTGGTGTGTCTGGGGGCGGGGCGGCTGTGGCGTCCGGTGGATGGTCGATGAAGTTGTCGTAGAGGTTTTTGATCTTGAGGTGGAAGTAGGTTCCCAGCTTATCGCAGAGGTCTTGGGACGGGGTGATGTCTGTGGCTTGGCTGCGACGGTTGGTGAAGTCCTGGATGACGCTGAAGAGTTCCTTGGAGTTGGTGGAGTTGGCGAGGATTTTGTTGTGGATGAAAGTCCTCTTTGTCGTTCTGATTCGGTTGTGGTAGTCTGTCATGGCATCCTTGTAGGTGGCGTAGTTTTCGGGTGTCCTGGTGTTTCTCCAGGTCTTCACAAGGTGTCTGCAGGTGCGTCTGGCTTCTTGGAGATCGGTGGTGAACCAGGCGGCTTTCTTGGGGTGCTGTTTGTCGGGGTTGCGTAGTGGGGCGAGCTCGTCTGTGCAGTTGGAGATCCAGGTGTGGAGTTCCCTGGCTGCGAAGTTGGCGTCGGATGCCGAGCTGTGGTTGTCTCGGGTGAGGGCGGAGTTCAGTTGCTCGTCAGTGATCTTACTCCAGTTTCTTCGTGGTGGGCGTGGGGCTGGTTGGGGTGCCTTGGGTTTGTCGACGGTGAAGTGTACGCAGTGGTGGTCGGTCCACGGGAGTTGCATTGTGTGGCTGAAGGGAACGCTGTTTCCTGCTGCGAAGATGGGGTCGAGGGTGTGTCCTGCTCTGTGGGTCGGTGTGGTGACGAGTTGTTTGAGTCCGATGTTGGCGAGGTTGTCACGAAGGGTTGTGGAGTTGGGGTCGTTGTGGTTGTCGAGGTGGAAGTTCAGGTCTCCGATGAGAATGTAGTTCATTGAGGCGATGGCGTGGGGTGCGATGAGGTCGGTGATGGTGGCAGCGAAGGGGGCCCGGGGGCCGGGGGGTCTGTAGACGAGGGTTCCGCGGAGTGTGGAGTTGGGGATGGTCTGTATCTGGAAGTGCAGGTGTTCGGCAGAGGGGAAGGTTTCGCTGGAGGTGGTGAGGCGGAGGGTGTTTATATGGGCGATGGCGAGCCCCCTCCCGGGTGGTTGGGGCGGTCCTTCCTCTGGATCTTGTATCCGTCCGGGATGGCGGTGTTGATGTCGGGGGCGGAGGAGGCGTTGGTCCAGGTCTCCGTGAAGAAGGCGATGTCGGGCGAGAGAGAGTCGAGTAGGTTCCAGATCTCTACGGCGTGTTTGTGCATGGAGCGCACGTTGAGGAGGATGCATCTTAGGGTGTTGCCGGTGTTTGCGTCAGTGGTGCTGGGGGCCGGGGTGGTGGTGAAGGTCTGGCGGCACAGTATGCAGGAGAACTGTCCGTGGGTCATGTTCGGCATGGCCTGTTGGCAGTCTCTGAGTCTTCCGGGGTTGAGTGCGTGGAGGGCGGCTGTGCTGTTGCGGTGGGTGGTTCGAGATGCAGGGTCTCTGGCGCTGGTCGCGGTCGGGTCGCGGACGAGCGCAGACGGGCTTGCCTTGGGCGCGCCCGCTGCATGCATCCGCTGCACGACTGTGCAGCGGCCGCCATTAAGTAGGGGAGGGGGGCGGGACGAGAGACTGGGAGGCGGGAGAGGGGGCTGTCCGCGGGGGAGGGGCCGCAGGGGCAGCAGCGGCGGGAACAGGCAAGTAAGCTTAATAAGCTTAAAATTAACTAAATTAAATATTAAATGAGGCGGGAGAAGGGAGGAAAAATAAATAATTAAGCGAGGGCATCCAGTGTTCAAAACCTGTGGGACCATAGTATCGCGCTGAAAAGGACCATAAGTAAGAAAGAACTCGTATTGGACTTCGTATTGGACCTAGTCTGGCAGGACTTTCAATTTATTAACACATGCATACCCTCTGTTCTTAAATAACCATGCTACAACCACAGACCACTAATACTCACTCTTGGGATAATTTTCTCATTTTCGCTGAATCTATCTTTGGCATGCTCAGCTACTTAAACTTTTTCAGACACAACTAACAACGGAATGATTACTCTTGCCGCAATGCACCTGACAGAGTATCGAACTTTTGTACACAAACAAAACGTGATCCTAGGGTTTCTCCGTCAAGCTCGGTCCTTCCCTACGTGCTACTGCTGCGCCTTCGAAGCACACACCCATGAGTGCAAAGGATGCCACAGCCCAATTCTGGTGAAGTCAGAGACTGTGAGGGAATGCTGTCAGTGTTTGAAATATTTATTTCAGTATTGTACATGGGATCTTACAGAAAACAATGCTATTGCCTTGTCCGATATGTTTTTCCATTTTCACACATCACAGGGAAATGACCCAAGCTTGAAATTTTGTTGATAGTGATCAAAGCAAAAATGCTCAAAAACAATGACATGTGAAACGCCCGATTACTATTCAACTATCAAGATAGCAGTTGCCTGTTTAGAACAGATTCAAACTTATATGTGTCCTGTGTGTGTGGTTTTTTTTAGATTCAAGAACAAAGAGTTTTCCTACAGGAATAAAAGTGGAGCATGAGTAATAGCAGAAAGGAAAGACACATGATGACCCCTGTGAAAACTAGGTCTGTACTGATCATTGTTCAAATGCTGGGGAGTGGATGTGGCAAAATGCCCAGGGCTGCTGACTTTGGAGCTGGGGAACCAGGTTCGAATCTCAGGGTCTGCTCAACATCCTGTGTTTCTGGGCAAATCACCTAATCTCCCTGGGACTACCAAGAAATGAATTTATCCTTGAGTGTAATGTAACTGGTGCAATGTAAAGCGCTCCAATCCCATCGGGTTGAGTTGGTGCTATAAAAAAACTGCAAAAAAAATTAGTTGTTGACAGAGAGAGGATGCAACAACAGACAGTGAAAGAATGGGGAGTGAGAGCCCATCATAGAGGGATTGCGAGAGGCAAATAGAAATAAAGAAATAACGAGATGGCATGAGCAGGAAACAAAGAATGGTGCAAGTAAAAATAGTAGCGCTCATGAAAAGCGCTCTTGAAGTAATAACAAAAAAGTAGTCCAGAAACAATGCCTTAAAATGGCCCCTGCGTATTTTGAGAAGTAATTAGTCACTGCTCTCAGGAGGGCTAAAGACGGGAAGAGGTATGATGCATCCTTGACATGGGCAAATGGAGAGAATGATAATGGAGCGAGGAGGGAGCCAGCAAATGGCAACTCTAAGGGTGGGCTAAAGCCCACAAAGTACATACATCAGGTCTCTTTTCGAGACAGTGCATGCATGCCATCTAGAGCCGAGACCTAAAAAATGTGTTCTCTGAATGTAAGCAGGAGCAGCAGTGGAGAGATACAGGTCAGTCAATCAGGACTCTGAGATCAAAATGCTTCTATGTGTGACAAGAACATTAATATGTTGGAAAGCCATTTAAACCAGAGCATGGAAGTGAGATAGAAAATAAAATCATCAAATAAAATCATCCAATCATGAGCAAGTGGATGACCCAAAGACCACTCTATGCATACTGGAAGCAATAGGTCTGGACAAAAGGCAGCTGAAACTATCTGTAGCGGAGTCCTAAAAAAATGAGAAAAATTTGATTTGGAAATTGATGGGAGGCAGTGGCTATACAAAGTCCTGGTAAATGTTGTTTAATCTCACAGTCCGTAGTAATCATTGCACATGGTCTGTGTTTTTTTTATAGACTTGGTAATTTTCAGCTTTTATAGTCTGCATACTTGATGGTTTGAGGAGATTGTAGATCACACTTTAACCTAAAAAGAGTGTGTTTCACCTTACCGTCCAAATAAATATTTATCTGAGACATATTTTTACAGCCTACTTTGAAGGGACCTTTCAGCTAACACATTGTCGCTAAGTCCTTTACAGCTATTTACAGTGATGTTAGCTACTCTGCTGTCTTGCAAACACTAACTGGGCATTGGTGTATCTATTCTATCTGCATTTAGTCTCTCCAATGTTGATAAAAAATTGCTGTGAGAGAGGAATTATGCATATATATGGAGTTAATGTTCAAACATAGTGTCTGGTACTCCTCCTTTTATCCCTCAAAAGCAAGCATGTATAAAGAAGCTAGAAGTTACTGGGGGATACTGAGTAAAATTGAGTGCTCACCCCAAAGTCCTGCTTGTTTTTTGTTCTTCTCTTCTGCCCATGCTCGTGTGTGCACACTCATGTTGGAGCTCTCAACTTATGACCTGAACCCTAATATTTACTACCCAGCCACGGATTCACTGTAACCGGCACTGAATGCCTGTAGCTAGCCTGTTCCACAAGGAAGTACTGAATTTAATGGTGAGGCGCTCTGCATCACTTCACTTTGCCCGCCTATTGCTGGGGATTCAGGGATGTGTCAGGAATGCATTAGGGAGTGGCAGTACGCAGCAACTGCATGAAGTATCCTCTCACAAGCATAACCAGAAGAAAAGCGTACTCCACTACCAAATGGCCACTAAGGAGCAAGTGTCCTAAAAATCTTCATAGCACGGGGGGAGCTTGGCCGGCCAAGATGGCAGCCACAAATATGTAAAGCTCCGGCAAGGTCCCACTTATCCATCAAATATCCTGCTGGATCAACCCACGGCCTGTCCATTGGGACAAAGCCTGTGTTCCTCTTATGACTAGAGCCAGGTCCGGAAGCTCAGGTGCCTCCTTGTTACCTGGACCCAAATTTTGGGAGACACAGCCTGGGTCGAGTTGGCCGTGACTAAAGTGCAGAGAGGCTGACGGCCAAGTGGCAACTTGCGTGAGACCAGGTTGACTGAGTCACACCACAGGGGCTGTGGAAAGCTAGGTGACATCTCGAGTGCCCCCCGTTCTCCAACTGGGAGACTGACTGGATGGCTGCTTGTGCCCTCCGTCTGCAGGCTTTGGCAGTAATTGGCTTGCTGCAGCCTGACAGTGAGGGAGAGGCGTCCCGCATCTAAATACATCAGCGCCATCAGAGTGGCCATGTTCTCCTGCCATGGCTGGGCCAAACAGCGAGGAGGTGGTGTCTGGCCTCTGGGCCTCGGGCGGCAGCTGGGTGCTTGGTCCTGAAGGCCAGATCATGGCAACAGCCCATGTGGACAGATGAATTGTCTGACTGCTCTACCCATTAAGGGTATGATGAAGCATTACTCCATCAGGACCTTTGCTGCCTGGTAATGATGAAAAATACGAATCCTCCCCCCTGGCGTGCAGTCTAGTGGTGAGATCAGAGGACGGCCCCTGGGAGCTACTGGACCCCGCCTATGACAGACACCTGATGGGCTGAATAACTACAATAGCTGGAGAAATTGGACTTTCAGGTAGAAGTTTTGGACTCCCCCTCTGGTGGCAGCAGGTGAGAGGGCCTGTGATTGAAATGGGGGCCCCTCCAGCCCGCCCTTCACAAAACCTGCTTTTGAACTGTTTCCCATAGGCAGAATCAGTGGCCTGCCTTCTCTGGCGTCTCACGTCTGCACCATACTGGGTCCATGACCCCCTCTCCGCTGGTCAACGTATATTACCCCCAAGCCCTCCATCTGGTGGCCCCTGGATTAAATTGCCATAACCCCCACTGTGGCCACTTAGGGGAGAGTTGAGATGGTGAAGGGTGTGGAAGCCACCTCCCAGGAGAAAATTGACTGCTTTACAAGGCCCAGTGTGGTCGGGTGGCAGCCTAAACCAGTGGTCTTGGTCCGAACCTGGATGCTTTCAAGGCCAGACCGGCCTCCACCATGACAGAAATTCTGCAGGCAATCACAAATTCCTGGCCTGCACTGGAGGGGTGGATAGATGAAGTTGGCATTGAGATATCTCTCCTGTAGCAAGATCTCCATAATGTAGGTTGGCAGAATCTCGCATCTCTTCTGTAGAAGACAATGTGTGCTAAGTCAAGCATGACCTTCTGACAATCTGTAAATCTGGCACTACAACTTGAAAAGAGGTACCAAAATGCAGAGGGATGCTCTAGGTGCAATAATCTGTGTTTGGTGGGAGTCCTGGAGGAGATGCAAGGATCGCAATCAGGATACTGCTTCACTAAATGGTTCAAACCATTGGTCCTGCAGCAAGACCTCTCATCATCCTTTGTTATTGAGGGGAGCACATAACCCTCACTAGTAGGCCACCACTGGGGCCCCATCCAACCTGGTCATTCTCAGACTTCTGAACTATTCATAAAGGGTTACTATACTTCGAGCGGCCCATTCTCAACAGACTGTCCTTCTCCAAGCGACGATGGTTATGATCTTTCCTGATTACATGGTGAGGGTCCATCAACAACGGAGAACAGTTGCAAACGTCAAGGCCAAGATGAGGGTGATGCAAATCAGGTACATGCTCCTGTAACTGGCGAGACTCAAAGCCATCCATCAAGGCAAGACATACTTCTTCAATAACGCAGGTGAGAGCTGGGTCTGGTCTCACCCATGGCCCCAGAGCCAGACACTTGAGAGATGCATCCCCCCCTAAACTTAAACAATGGAACCGATACAGGCACGCTATATCCGTCCCAGGTGGAAGACCAGTAGTAGTCAATGAAGGAGATTCCTCGGCTTCTGAGGGCCATGGCCCAGAATTCCAGATTGTGTCCCGTTCTGATGAACTAGACTCATAGGCATCGGCTGCAGTCCCTCCTCTGTAAAGGCCCACCTGCAGGTGTGTTTGAATCTCCTGTTAATGGTCCGTTGGCTTCCCCGCAGAGTCCCATATTAGTACTGATATTGGATAAGACTTCAATAGGAGTCCTATATGCAGAAATTCCACACTTAGCACTCTCACAAAGTGGGGAAGGGTGGAGCAATAAATGGGTAGAGCGACTGGTCTTGCTCAACCAGTGGGACAAGGTTTCCCCTACTTGCACTAACCCCCACACTTGGATTCACTGTGCAATGTTATCTTTTTTCTTTTGTTGAATCTATCAAAATATTAGGGAGAAGGTCTTAGTTACTGTAGTTATGTTGATGGGGGACAAATACTTCAATCTTCGAAGTATAGAGAGGGGGTTTGTTAAGCTGGGACTGCTGGTTGCAACCTCGGCAAGGGGACAAGGTTTATTTTTTGGTTTGCACCACACAACAGTCTGCCTGAGGACCATCCACATCCCACCTAATGTCAGGACGACTCACACTTCACCAGAGAAACAATTTTGGTTCCTTTTCTAGCCTGTTAACAGGCTTAATGGCCAAATTAAGAGGGCTGTGCTGTTCTCCTATGCTATAGAATTAGCCCCTCTTGCTCTTGCTTCAGAAGACCCATCTAATGGGTAACAACTGTTCTTCTCTAAACAGATATGGTTACACGTGGATCTATCATGCTGGGTACACAAAGGGGGCACAGGGTGTGGACATCCTTCTTCAAAGATCCTTCCCCATGGTAGTTTCCAATGTCCACGCTGATCCCCTCTGCTACTTTGTGATACTCACAGACACACAGGACGGCCTTTTCCTGGTCAATTTTAAGCTCCTACATTCCCCCAAATTTGGTAGCCTGCTCCATGGCAGAATTATTCCATCAGCTAAAATTGATTCCAATTGGCAGACTAGTGGTGTCTGGAGACTTCAAAACCATCACGGACCCAGCCTTGATATCCTTAGATGTAGCCAGACACTTAGGCTGTCCACATTTACAGCATATTCTCACTTCCTGGGTCTTCGCGATGTCTGGAGGAGATGGAACTCAGCTGAGAGGCAATATACTTTCTTTTCACACCCACACTCTTCCTTCTCCCGTCTCAACTACTACTTTATGCCGGCTTCCAAAATGCTGGGAGTTAGGGGGCACGTATTCTTCTGCAAAGCCTGTCTGATCACCCCCCCCTAGAGTTACCCTACAGAGCTGGACAACAGGCGGAATCCAGTGGATGGTATTTTAACACATGGTGGCTCAACGATGGAGGGTTTGTTGACAAATTCCAAGAGGTAGTGTCACTCTACTTTGATACAAAAGTCAGATCAGTAGATTTGGCAATTACCATTTGGGAAGCCTGCAAGACAGTAGCTCAGGGTCACATTAAGGCCATATTAACTGGGGCCAGTAGGGAAGAGAACAACACAGCCCAGTGCTTAGAGAAACAAATTCAGGAACCTGGGACAGAAGTCCCCATTTCCAATGGGGAGCATATCCTTAGGTGGCTCAATGCTTTAGTGGAGGAACTCAAACAATTGAGGCTGGGGATGGCTAAAGTTGCTTGGCTGGCTACCCAGCACAAGATATTTGACCGGGGTAATAGTTTATGAAAGTTACTTTACTGGCTAGAGACACGCGACATAGAACTCCATATAATCCCACAGATACGTCAAAGTAATGATACCTTGGTGTCGGAAGCCACCAATGTTTTTGCTGGCTACTGCTCCAACCTTTAGGCTGCACGTCCTAGCTTTTGACCTATCAATGAAGTCATTGAACCCACTACAGAAGGGCAACTTCGATTCCTCTCTGACCCTTGAAGAAGTTAAAAAAGAAATCACTGATTTGAACAGTGGCAGAACCCCAGGCCCAAATGGATTTCTGGCTGAGTTCTTTAAGAAATATTCCTCCATATTGGCCATACTCCTCTTGGCACTATGAAAAGAGGCAATGGAGTGGGGACAACTAGCAGCCAATCTAAGGGGTACCGCAATTGGGATGATCTTCAAACAAGGGAAAGACCCGACTGAATGTTTGGTGTATAGGCCAGCTTATGCATTTCAGAATTCTCCATTCATGCTCCATAGCTTTCTTTGGGTTGGGTCCCAACCCCAGTTATCACTCACAAAGTGTTGCCAAGCTTAAAATAATGTCAGGCTAGGGATACTCTGTTTGAAATATTGGGCCTCGCAGCTGGTGGTCATAAATAGCTGTATATGTATGGGGACTCTCAAGACCCAATATACAAACTAGAAAGGGCCTTTCATTAAACTAGGTTTCTGGACATAATCTTATATGGTATTTTTGTCCCAAAAGGGATTCTGAAGCCCACCAGAGCTCCCTTGACCTGTTGGCAGCAAGCCCAACTACATATTTGATGGTTTAGGAAGGTCACAAGGGAAAAAACCTTGTAGAAATGAACTTAGCAACCCCAGGTCTGGTGCTTTACTGGGTTCAGGTCATGGGATTTGATTGGCACTTCGAAGGTTGGAGATGTGTGGGAAGGAGGGCACATTAAATCATTTCTCCACCTGACGGAAGAATGTCAATTGTACCCCTCCAAATTTCTGCGTTATCTGCAACTTCGTCATGCACTCCATTCATACCAGCACTTATTGCAGGACGTCTCAGACTTCAACCTACTTGAATCCAAAGTATGCATGGAACCATTAGGAAAAAATGGGATATCAAGCATATATAAACTCCTAGTGACAAACACGCCAGACCCCCTGTTGCTCTTGAGAGAGAAATGGCAAAGGGATATTGGTTCCATGGAGGAATGGGCCAAGGCTGAGATGGCGGCCAGGTTTCTGGTGATATCAGCCCAACTACGACTGACTCAATTGAAATATTTCCATCGCACCTATTATGACCTGACCAGGCTCTGGCACATAGGCAGGAGGAACGATCTACCCTGTCCACACTACTGGGAACAGCAGGCAATATTCTTCCATATTGTGTGCACCTGCTTGAAGATTATTTGCTACTGGAACATAATATATACCACCTTGGGTGGCATAGTGAGATACCCACTGATCCTACAAATGCAATACTGGGGGTTTGAAAAAGAGAGGGTAGATGGGCATGAGCTTGCTGCCTGGTGGCAGCGGGCCTGCTATTGGCTAAACATGATGTTGCCAGCCATTGGATTGGATCCAACCCCCCCCCCCCACGGCATCAAGGAGTGAATGCATGGAATACATTTTTGCAACGAAGCTGAGCAAACTGTGTATAAGGCACGTGGTTACCCAGGCAAGTACCATACAACATGGAATGCATGGAGATTTCACTGTAAATGAAAAAAGTGGAAGATTTTGGTGTTGGGTGCATCTTCACAATTGAATTTATGTATTTATATGGTGGCTTGTGTATTTTAACCTCAATGTCTTTACTGTGGTGGCATTGTCTTAAAATATTTGCTTTTTCCTTCTTTCATGTTGAAAACAATAAAAAAAATATTTAAAAAATAAAACAAATTGGAACATCTCAGTATTCTAAAATTTAATTTGTGGGCAGAATAATTTGTGGGCAGATTAGAGGGCCAGTTCATTGAATAATCATTGATTTAAATGGCACTTCACAATGTGCTAGACCTTTAACAAATTCATTAGATTTGGGGTCTTTCTTTATTCCCACTACAATTTAGCAATTTAAAACTGTGCCTACAATGTTTTAATCAGGATAACACAATTTGCACTACATAAATGCAATGTCACGCATTGTTACATCATACAGGTCAGGGCAACCTGCACCCTTATTTAAGTACAGCACTACTGTTGAGCCTAAGGTAGGATACTGTTAGATTTAGGGCCGGATTACGAGTTTGGTGGACTCACCGCCTTACCACCACGGCGGCAGTCCCAAGAAAACGACTGCATCTGCGGTCTCCCACCTGCAGTATTACTCTCACCACTGGCCCAGCGGCGGTGTTTCTGACGCCGGGGAACAATTTTTCATATGTGTCAATGTATGTGTGTATATTTTGACTGCACAAGTGTAAAATGTCACATATGCATGACGTGATAAATTACCTACTACGAGTACATTCCCATTGCTGGACTCCGGACCATATGTGCCCAGTCCAGTCAATGGGTACAAAATGCAAAATGGACTTGCCTGGATTTCGGCACCAACAGGGTTGTTTTCTTCAGGGTCAAGATGCTGCTAGGCGGCGGGGTTTCCGACACCGTTTCGACGGCGGTTCCCTTACCGCCAAACTCGTAATCAGGCCCTTAAACTCGGCCTGTTTGACATGGGCGAGAGTAAACAAGAATTGAGAGGTACTAGAAACACACAGATAGTTGCAGGCTTTGTTATTACAAAACAGAATCTTGGGCACATATTATATGATGTTGCAAAAGCATTAGAACTGAGCGAGCCGTTTTTAATTGCATCAATTTGACGTTTTGGCATCAGACTTTGTGCTTTAGTGATTAAAGAATGTTGTAATCCGAAAGACATGCAGCTAGTAAGCGGCTTCATTAAGTTTTTAAACACTGTTTCAATTAAATTAAAAGCTGCTTCTAAAGATCCAATTAATAGCTTTTGGCTTCCCTTATAAAACATTTCTGAGCGGAGAGCACAATAGTATAGACACTCTAAAGCGTTATTGCCAACATTGGACATAATTGCCTTTTAAAAGTATTGGGAGATGTTAGACTTGGCATCTTTTGGCGTGTCTCCCCTGAGTTTTTGCTTTCTGATCTCCCGGTTTTGACTCTGTTTTTGCTGGTTTAGTGTTTCGGCGCACTTTCTCACTGCTGATCAGTGTTAAAGTGCAAGTGCTCCTGTTGTAAACTGTGTTATGGATTGGTGTTTCCATGATTGGCATATTTGATTTACTTGTCAGTCCCTAGTAAAGTGCACTGAGTGTGCCAGGGCCTGTAAATCAAATGTTGTTAGTGGGCTGCAGCACTGGATTGTGCCACCCACGCAAACACCCTGTAAATGTAACTCTGGCCTGCCATTGCAGAGCCTGTGTGCAGTCTGGGACTGCCATGTCGACTTGGCAAGTGTACTCACTTGCCATGCCCTAACCTTCCCTTTTCTTACATGTCAGTCATCCCTAAGGTAGGCCCAAGGTACCCCTGTGGGCAGGGTGCAGTGTATGTGAAAGGTAGGACATGCCCTGGTGTGTGTGGCATGTCCTGATAGTGAATTACTGCCAATTGTGTTTTTCACTTTTGCAAGGCTACCTGTTCCCATAGGACAGAATGGGGAGTTTGTTTATAACATCTTATAAACATAACTGGCCCTAGGAACTAGGTAGAAAAATAAAGTTTAGTATGCCTGAACTCAGAATATAAAGATGCATCTTTTAGTGAAGGTGATTTTTACATTCTATGTTTGAAAATACCACTTTTAGAAAATAGGTATTTTCTTGCTCAGCCATCCAGTAGGCCTCTGCTGGGGTTGTGGATTGACTGTCTGGGTTTTGGATGACAGGGGCTGGGAAGGAGCAGTGGCTCCAGATAGTCTAGGTGGGTCAGGAAAGGGCTAAATAGACCTGGGCTGCCTTTAGAGTAGGGGGAAGAGATTTCCTTTCACCTGAATGGGCCTGGTCTGCCTCTGACAATGCCGTCTCCACCTCCTGCCAGGAAGCCACACCAGAGAGGGCAGAACTGGTTCTGGCTGGGCACAGACACTCTCTGCCTGAGAAGACAAATGATTTTGGGCTATGAAAAATGGGGCCTAAACCCCTGAACTTTAGAACTCTTTTGGACCAAGAAGACTGCCAAGAAGAAGAGCTGGAGAAGCTGTGAGAAGGAACTGCCACTTTGCTGAGTGCTTTGCTGTGTTGGCCTGCAGTGGCTGCTTCTGTCTTGGGCAGTGAAAGGACTGGACTGAACTTTCTACAACTTCTTTCTGTGAGTATCTCCAAGGGCTTGAGGTAGAGCTTGCCCCCTGTTCAAGAAGTCTCAGGAACAGCAAAGACTTCAAGTTCTTCTGCCCTCAGCACTGGCAACTGTGTGTTTTGTGCTGCAACAGAAGAAAAAGCAACCCGACTCCTCTGCAGACTCCGTGTCCTGAAGGCACCACAGAGGGCACCGACGAAACGCCACACCGCGACCCTGGTCTCGCCGACTATGCCTGCTGATGCCGCCACCAAGCCGCTGCTCACAACGCGACCTGTGGGCACTGCACTCCGCATCGCCTCGCTTCACGATGCCGCCTTGGTATCCCTGACGACGCCGCTCCACGCCGAAATCAACGCCGCTGCCTGCATCATGGTTTGAGGGCACCGCCCGTAAAGTTACATGATGCACCGCCCTCATCCAGCAGCGCAGCCTTGGCCTATGGAAGCCGGCGCCATCTACTCCAGATCGTCAGCTGACGACAGCGCTTCAGCAACGACGATGACGCTGCTTGCACCGCGACCTGCCAGCACCGCAACGAGCACCGCATCACTTCGCACCGAGACCCTGGTCTCACTGACTACACCATCTGACACCGCCACCGAGCCGCTGCTCGCACCGCGACCTGATGGTATCACACGCCACACCGCTGCACTTCGCACTGCAGCACCAGACGCCCGCCGACGCCAGCTCTCTTGACTTCAACTACGAGGAGTTTGATCTGCAATGCGCGTGACTTCAAGGGCCCGACGACTCCTGCAATGACCTCCAGAACCGACGCCTGCGGACGACGTGCTTTCGGAAGCTCAACAAGAGGTCGCCGACGCCCTGCATTTCTAAAGGTACTGTTTTGCGGCTCTTCCCGACACCGTAGCTGGCCCGCGACGCCGCGGTCAGCCAGAACTGTTTGGATTTGTTGTTCACGACGCCGTGATAGCCCCAGACAGAGCTATTGACTTCAAGGAACTGTTTTTCAAGGTTATTTTGATAACTGAAGATTTCTAAGTACTGTATTGTGGATTTTTATTGTTTTTGGTCTTGTCTTAAGTATATAAAAATATTGGATATTTTTCTAAACTGGTGTGGTGTCCTTTTGTAGTGCTTACACTGTATTACTGTTGGTTATGTGCAAATGCTTTACACACTGCCTCTAAGATAAGCCTGACTGCTCGTGCCAAGCTACCAAGGGGGTGAGCAGGGGTTATTTTAGGAGTGTAACTCCCTTATCCTGACTAGAAGGAAGGGTCCCTACTTGGACAAGGTGCAAACCATTGCCAACTAGAGACCCCCATTTCTAATAGGAGACAACGGATATAACTGAATTATATTGTAATTGACATTATTTTTTTTAATATGTCTATTTTAGTGCATTACATTATCTTAACTTGAGTATTTAAATATGTGTGGTAGTTGTGAGCAGCAACGTTTTTTCATAAACTATGCATTAAAGATTTCATTAATTCGGTAGCAACTCAGTTCAGTTAAGAAGGCAGCGGCTGGTGCAGTTCCTCATCCTGAAGGACCAAAGTCTCTGTTGAACTCCCATTCAGCTTGGATCTGAGTGGCATTCAGACTCACCATAACACTTCTTTACGTTTTATAAAGCTGAACTGTATACGCCAACATTTTAGGCATACTTGCTTTTGAGGATCCCATAGTGACTTTTTCATAATTGGGTCCCAAGCGGTAATGGCATTCACTCATTGACTCAACTCACCTGAGAAGCTACAATACAGCAGCATTTTTTCTGCACACCCATCCTCCATACCCCAAAGTTACTGTGTGGCTAGAAAGAACAATTTACTCAAGGCCTATTCTGTATATGCTGGATACTCGAATGTTTCTTAAGCAATGACAATTAAAAAGCTGTGTGTGCTTCAGAACTATTGTAACATGGAGGTCCTTGGCATCCCAGTATCCAAAAAGCATAAAAAATAATATGCTCCCAAATAATGTCTTTAGCTGTTGTACGTCCTATTGTTTTCTTTTTCACTAATCAGAAGGCTCTAAAGGAAATTCAGTCAAACTCCACAACACAAGAGGTGGTGAAACAGGAAAATGAGAACGTCCTTTTCTATTCGATGCACACATTCCGGATCCAAATGCCATTCAAATAACCACAGAAAAAAACATTTTTGAATTCCACTGTTCCAAAATCTGATTACACAGAGACACAAAAACCACATACTTTTCAGACCATCTATGTAATGTGATCTCTCACATGCTGAATATTGTCAATCTTGCACAACAGTTGCCCCACAGGCAACATTAAATCTTTTTATCAGTACTCCTAACGATAAACCTAATTTTGAATCTAGTTTATCCTTGTCCCCTCTACTCCTCCTAGACGGACCCTGTCGTCTACCGGAAGAATATGTTCAATTTTCAGAGGCGTTGCAAGCTATCAGTAAGTTCAATTTTAACTCATTTGGAAAAAAACTTCCTTACGTTTAGGTCATGTCTTACTGATGCTGTCTTCCATTCTACCTATTCTAACATAGGGGAATGATACATGAACTAAAGCATTAAATAAAACTAAGGGGCATATTCGCAAGAACGTGTGATAACCACCGCAAGTGTAGCTTAACGCAACCCTTCACATCGCAGTCTATCGCGGGAAAACAACTCCGTGTCAAAGTGGTATTCACAACATGGCGGTACCATGCGATAGTCACACGACAACGCGTCAATTGGACACGTTAAAAACAACGCGACGCCGCAAAAACGCGAAACCCCAACGCGAAAATAGTAGCGATGACGCCAATCGCGATACAAAAATCTACGAAAACCAGCCACAGGCCTGCAATTCTCACGCGTCATGCGGGGAAAATGCACTATAAAAGTAGAAAAAAAACATACCAACAAAAGCCAAACAACAGCGAAGCACAATGGAGGCATCCGGAGCAAGTATAGAGGACAACCAGAACCCCACAAGCCCCTCGGAGGAACAGCCAGGGACCTCTGGGTCAGGGAAGGGCAAGGACAAGAAGAGTAGGAAGAAGCGGTTCAGTCCGCAGGAAAACAGGATCCTGATAACGGAGGTGATAGAACACCATCAAACACTGTTCGTCACCTCCACTGTGTCACTGGCAACTAAAAATGGAATATGGCAGACCATCGTGGACAAGGTGAATGCAGTCAGAGTGCTGAAGAGGACAATGGACGAGGTCAAGAGGCGCTGGAATTATGTGAAGCGCAAAACCAAGCTGAGACTCGCAAACAACCGGAAGGCAGCAATGCAGACTGAAGGTGGGAGTCCAGCGCCACAGGAGGAGCTGGACGAGATGGAGGAAATGGTGCCCACAGTCATCAGTGGGGAGACGGTGGCAGGAGTTGGGGGACCGGACACTGCTCAACATGACCGGACACAACAGCAACAGGGTGAGTAACCACCAGAGACGGGGGGGACAGGGGGAGGTGGGCACAATGGCACACATGCACAATTAAGCATAGCACATCTGTGGACAAACCATGCCCCAGAGCCACAACTCCCACCAAGAGACCAATGCACACAGGTATGCAACATCTCAGCACTGCATAAGCACAGAACCCAGAGGCACACTGCATGAAAGGGATAAGGGCAGCTAAATCAGAGCTGCAGGGGCGACTCTCCCAAAATGCGGCACACACACATTACATGCAGAGCACATCAACATTGACAACGATGTGGTACAAACCGCAACACATCCACAACAGAACAGAGGACACAACTGGTGCCGCATGTGCGTAGAAACTGGCCAATCACATTTGGCACTGCAGGGAAATGTGAGTTGACAATGTACAAGTACAAACACACATCCGTGATGTAGTCGGAATGTCCACTGTCCCGCATCATATAGGCAGCTCCCCCCAAACAGTCACAATGTACACTGTCATGCAGTCTGAATGTAAACATGTACAATGCGTCAACATACATGTGAACACGATGTTAAACTGCATCTCCCCTTCACATTGCAGGGGGAAATCCAACACCTCCTGCAGAGCAGTCCGAACCTCTCTTCTCTGATGACGAAGAGGACCACCACACCTTCGACTCCGACGCCCTTTAACAGCTCGTGGAGAGCCTCCGCAGCCCACTTCCAGGATCAGGGCAGCCCAGCTGCCACGAGGAGAACCCACCCCCTGCACAGCACACACAGCAGGCAGCAGGCAGTACCCACCACCACGGCTGCCTCCCAGGACCCCCACGACGAACACATGGCCTTCCAATGCCATGTGTTGGGGTGCCAGGAGAAGCTGGCTGAACAGGTGCAGGTAGGGTTCGACTGCATGGCAGCCAAACTAGACGCCATACGTGGGTGTCTAAGTCCCATCAGGGACCACTCACAGTCCCTAACGGACACCCACAGTCCGCTCCATGCTCTCCAATGGACCATGGCTGACATCGCTAGAGTCCTGACTCTGCGACAAGAATGACTGTCTAGTCCGAGTGCCTCCAGCGATCTCGCCAGGGAGTTGGGACACATGCGGAGGATCATGGAGAACATGGACCGGACGCAGGCGGAAAGAGCGGCTGCCACGGCTGCACACCAGCGAGAGGTAGCTGGGTCCCTCAATGCCCTGAAGACCCTCCTCATGAAATTGCTGCCACAATGCCTGGCGCTGATGCATGCTGCTGCTACCACCCCATCCACATCTCCGGCCCCTGATGTGTCAGTGCCACACAGTGCTGGAGACAGAACACCACCAGCCACATGTGAGGCACATGCAACAGCAGAGGAAGAAGATGCAGATGATTCTGCCATCGTGGTCAGGAGGACGCAGTAGCATTCATCTCGTCCATGTGGCCTGTTTCTGCTTGGTTCTGCCCTCTGCATCATCACCTTCCACTGTCCCCCGATGCACTCTGCGACACTCACCTTGGACTTCGACATGGACTGCCATATTCTGTTTGGTCACCAATGACACAGCTATCAGACTGCGGACTGAAGTCCTCCTCTCCTGATGTACCTGTCATTCCCTGAAGGTCTCTGGCTGGCCCTCCACGGGCCGACAACGTGAAGTGAGGTTGGCATGGCCCTGTACTGCTCCAGCTGCAACACTCCCTTGAATGTGCAATAAACATTCTTATTCACACAGATGTGTCATGTCTATGATCTTTCAAGTGTGGAAGTATGGATGAATGTAGGGTCAGTGATTCCCCCTTACGTCCATGTTGCCCATGTTGTGGGACTTTTGTCACAGGGTGACACATTGCCGATTGCAGTCCGGTTGGTGCCAACACTACAACAGAGACACATCCAGTAGTCACTTCCTTGTCCAGCCCAGGATGGAACCACGCCCAGAGCCCCTGGGTCATTGTTCACACCCTTAAGCTGGACTGGCATACGCCAGGACAGCCAACTCCAATTACGCACACAGGGGGGGACGAAAACGCTACATGTCCCAGGTCTTCACTGTAGGGATCTGTAGCTCACAGGTCTAGTTGTCAGCATGCCACAGCCACTCCCTCACGGCTGGTGTACACCCACACCACACCCATTCAGCACAGGCGTCACAGGACATGTGACCCTGCCAATGAAAAGGGCCTGGCGCACGTGCTGGACGCCATTTCCACTCTCTCTGACTGGGTGTCTCCGTGTAGTTCTCATGTATGCATGAGGGCCTAGGGCCCTGCCACCTCACATTGCCCAGTGCCGGGGGTGACATGATGGCGTTCGCACCACGGGACTCAATCATTAAGGGTCCATGGCTAGCGGTGCACAGACTTGGTGGCACCGGATACACTGCGGCAGGCACAGGCACAGGCACACCGCCACGGGACGGTGTCTTGCAGTGCAGTGAGATAGGGGCACCTAAAGTGCTGAGCGGGTGTGTAGCCTGCGATGATGCACCGTCCTGGCGGTCCGGACTGGCAAGGATTAGTGTGAGCACTGCTGGACCGCAGTGTAGGCCTGAGCCAGCGGGCAGGGCGGGCCTCCCGCCACGTGGCATTGCCTCGCGGTTCACAGAGTTAGTGGCACCTCAAGCGCTGTGCGGGTGTGCAGCCTGCGATGATGCCGTGTGCACTGATGTGGTCTCTGCCATTGCGAAATCAAGACCTAGAATCATGTGTGTGACCTGGTGGCCCGCGGTGCGGGGCTGCATGATGTGTGCCATGGTCGCGGGCACCGGGCTTGGAGATCCCTCCAGAACGTGGTGGGCCCTCTTGGAGACACGCCGGTGGCGGAAGGTGAGCAGTGAGGCCTGGTTGCGCAGGGGCGGACAATAACCACTGGGTGGCGGGAGGGGCTGGGGTGCAGCAGCCTGTGTGCGCAGGGGCGGGCAAGCGATGATGGCGTGTGAAACTGTATGGACTCTGCCATTCATGTCTCTGGAAACTGTTTCAGGTGAGGGACCTGGGGGACTGCTGTGAATACCGGCACATGGTTGGAGACACACCGGTGGCAGCAGGTGAGCAGTGAGGCCTAGGTCCGCAGTGTCGGCACTCTCTCACCCTCTCTTTCTCTCTCCCTCTCTCCCTCTCTCTTTCTCTCTCCCTCTCTCCCTCTCTCTTTCTCTCTCCCTCTCTCTTTCTCTCTCCCTCTCTTTCTCTCTCCCTCTCTCCCTCTCTCTTTCTCTCTCCCTCTCTTTCTCTCCCTCTCTCTTTCTCTCTCCCTCTCTCCCTCTCTCACCCTCTCTTTCTCTCTCCCTCTCTCCCTCTCTCTTTCTCTCTCCCTCTCTTTCTCTCTCCCTCTCTCCCTCTCTCTTTCTCTCTCCCTCTTTCCCTCTCTCCCTCTCTCACCCTCTCTTTCTCTCTTCCTCTCTTTCTCGCTCCCTCTCTCTCCCTCTCTCTTTCTCTCTTTCGCTCTCTCTCTCTGTACTTTGATGGGCGGATGGCACACCTTCTGATCCAGATTTCTGTTTTGCAGGCTGTGACTTACAGAATGTCCTGCGACGACCCGCCATGCCTCTTCAGATTTTTTTTTTTGGTTTCTTCTGTAATAAACGTATTGTTTGGATATTATGATATGGATGTATGATTTCCCTTTTTCTGACCACACATGTATGTTGGGTGTTGTGATTGTGCGACTTCAGGCAATTTGTTTGGTTCATGGAGTTGAGGTGCAATATCTTTGTCCGAAGGGGGAGGTGTGGGGGGTGCCCGGGGTAGGGGCCGGGGGGGAGGGGGTCCTGGGGGTGGTGGCGGTGGGTGTTGTTGACCTATTGGGGCTCCGGGCTGCATGATCGGTAGCTCCAGGGCATCTGTTGTTCTTCATGTGTGGCTATGGGCTTTGCTCCCTTGTCTGGTGCCGGTTGTCGTACGACTTTACACCAGGTAGGAGCAGGTGTTAGTTTCCTGCTGCTAACGCGCCTTAGCGCATGTTTTGTGATCTTATCGCCGATCTGGCTGGTCGTTGAGAATGTTGTGGAGTGGTGCTGTCGCGGCTTTTTGCACGGGAACGCCTTCTCTGCATATCATTAGCGTTAGTTGCCGGTATCATCTGTGGCGATGTTTTTTGCGACTGCTATCGCAGGTAAACTGGTGTTATGGGCTGTTAGCACCAGCTTGGGAATGGGGAGATAAATTTATCGCAGATTTGGCTGCGATGAAGTGCCGATAACTCAGCAATAGTTCCTTGAGAATATGCCCCTAAGACTATTGAGTGACATTTAGGCAGTGGAGATCATCTCAAAACTAAGACTATTGAGTGACATTTGGGTAGTGGAGATCTCTGTCATTTCGTGACCATGCCAGCCACGAAATGACAAGATCACCGCTCTGCCCGACTGTGATCTCTGTGCCTTTAGTGGAGCCGTCACCACAGTGGTTCCTTTGAAGGCATTTGGGGGCAGATTTACAAGAAAGTGAAGCATCTGTAGAGATGCGTCACATTCCCTGCGCCACCCTGAGAACCCCTTGCGCCACCATGGATGCACCGTATTTACAATATGGCGCACTATGGTGTAAGGATTGACAGATGCATCAGAAATGCTGAAGCATCTGTTGGGGCAAAAGTTACGCATTGTTGGAGTCGTGCAGCAAGCACGACGCAACTCCAGCAATGCATTTTGAGGCCTATTCCCACTACACTGCGTCACTCCTTACGCCTGCTTCAAGCAGGCGTAAGGTTTTGACGGAGTGGCGTCGTAGAAGTGACCCAGTGAAATCTTATAGATTTCACTGCATCACTTTTACAAGGCTTTCCTGCGTGGGAACGCTCACCCTGCATACATTATACCTGACGTGGGTATAATGTGACGCAGGGCTTTACAACGTGACGCATCTCCCTAGATGCGTCACATTGGAAATTGGCCGCATTTTTTTACGCCGCCGATGTGTCACAAAAGTGACGCAACGGCAGCGCAAAAGTGTTGCAAGGGGCTTGTAAATCTGCCCCTTGAAATTTTGTGCGACGCCAGGCACTAAGCTATTTTTTTTGTTTTCCAGAAAAAAGCTCCCAAAGCGGAAATTTGATTATGAAAAACCAAAAACTAATGGGTCCATCAGCCTTGGAGCTTTCTCCCAGGGTGTTGGGGTGATTTTGTTTGTCCTGCACATGACAGCTAGGTTTTACATGGTAGTAGGGAATAGAAAGAAAGGACGTCTGACCCTACACTCTAAATAGGGTGGGCATTATGATGCTCTTACTCCCAAGGCCCTTAGTCCCTTGGGCCATCGAAGTAGGTTATCTGACAGCAGAGCCAGTGAAGGCAATGCCGTCGGAAGAACGGGGTCTGGCAGCCTGGTACTCTGTCACATATCTGCCATATTCTAAATCAAGCCCCAAATCCTTTGGTAATTCAGTTTAGAAGGGGGAAGACTCTTCCTCACAAGATGCCATTGACATGCATGTTCATTTAAATCAACCTCATTCATTGTACATTAAGCGACAGAAACTGAAAAACATGCTTCGCCATTAATTGAATTTTTGAACCTTTTCAGAGAGGTTGGCTCTTTCTTAAATAAACCTGAATTCATTTCCTTTGTTTATGTGCACCCTCAACTACGTACGGTACACTACGTATGGAAAATATTGCCGCCATTTAACGTGTCATAATCTATTATCTATGAAAATCCTGTATCTTCAAAATCAAGGGTGAAATTCACCTCCACCATAAATCCTTCCATTATTCTGAACTCCTGAGATTTCTTTCAATGTTGAGGGATAGATGGAATTTCATATCACTCATGCAAATCTGTTGGGTCCAACTTTATACACTCTCCGGAGCACATCAGTGAAGCCCGATCTGTAATACTTTCGCCTGGCCTTTGTTGGCGGTCAGTAAGTACTGTTAATCAGTCAAACTTTGCCTTAAGTGAAAATGCCACAGAGGACGCACAGTCCTGGTCTTGGGTCACCTTTGTCTTTACCTGCAACAAAGAGAGTGATTACAACCAATAGTTAATATAGCAGTACTCTAAAAGAGCTGGAAATCGACTGGGCTACTCTCAAACCCTAAGAAGAATGCCTTCAAGAAACATGAAATATGGTTCAGCATTGATTTTGCCTTAGCGACTACTATGTGTTTAGTAGCCATTCTAGAGTTTACAATACACGTCATGCTAGAGAAGGAATTCGCATTCTTTTATCTAATTGATTATGTCCGTAATGTCTGCTCTAATCCGAGTAACCTCAGTCAAGGCATGAAGTTACTTTTTAATGTTCCTACTCTACAACGGAAATGTTCGTGCCTGCTATTTAATGTCCACCTCCATCCAGAATAATTCAGAACTATCAGTAATCTTTCTGGGTTTCAGTTAAACTGATTTCAACCAATAACCCCCACTGAAGCGAATATTTGCCACATTTTGCTTCACTTACACTGCTTTGGTGACCTGTGTTGTTACAGATATATATAAATATATATTTAAATATAAAAAAATATATACATATATATATATATCAAACACAAGAGTTGCCCTCAACAGAAGGGCCCACACAGGTGAGTGTTGCTGGTATCTTTAATGGAGGCTGCAGTGAGGATCACAGAAGTACTGCCACACAGATAAAATAAAGTCCAGCCGACGCGTTTCGTGCTACTTGCACTTCTTCTTGGGCTGAGGACTGAGGACATCGAACAACACGGACAGTTTTTCCAGCACTTGATATACATTCAGGTCCCTGCCCCAGTGGGCGTGGCCACTCCCATGGCCTCCTGGGATCAGTAGTGCCTTCATATTCCTCTTGTGAGTTGCCATGCGTTCAAAGTCACAATAATAAACAATAAATGCCCCAGTGGGTTGTGGTGCAATTCCCTGGTTCAGCACAGCACCTTGCCGCTTCCATTAACAGCTCCTGTCCCTAGTGCTGTTACGCCGATTGGCGTCTCAGCGGGGCTGCTCCGAGGCAGCGGGGCTCCTTCAGCGGCTTGGGCCAGCCGCTAACATCAAACACAAGAGTTGCCCTCAACAGAAGGGCCCACACAGGTGAGTGTTGCTGGTATCTTTAATGGAGGCTGCCGTGAGGATCACAAAAGTACTGCCACACAGATAAAATAAAGTCCAGCCGACGCGTTTCGTGCTACTTGCACTTCTTCTTGGGCTGAGGACTGAGGACTTTGAACAACACGGACAGTTTTTCCAGCACTTGATATACATTCAGGTCCCTGCCCCAGTGGGTGTGGCCACTCCCATGGCCTCCTGGGATCAGTAGTGCCTTCATATTCCTCTTGTGAGTTGCCATGCGTTCAAAGTCACAATAATAAACAATAAATGCCCCAGTGGGTTGTGGTGCAATTCCCTGGTTCAACACAGCACCTTGCCGCTTCCATTAACAGCTCCTGTCCCTAGTGCTGTTACGCCAATTGGCGTCTCAGCGGGGCTGCTCTGAGGCAGCAGGTCTCCTTCAGCGGCTTGGGCCAGCCGCTAACATCAAACACAAGAGTTGTCCTCAACAGAAAGGCCCACACAGGTGAGTGTTGCTGGTATCTTTATTGGAGGCTGCCGTGAGGATCACAGAAGTACTGCCACACAGATAAAATAAAGTCCAGCCGATGCGTTTCGTGCTACTTGCACTTCTTATTGGGCTGAGGACTGAGGACTTCGAACAACACAGACAGTTTTTCCAGCACGTGATATACATTCAGGTCCCTGCCCCAGTGGGCGTGGCCACTCCCATGGCCTCCTGGGATCAGTAGGGCCTTCATATTCTGCTTGTGAGTTGCCATGCGTTCAAAGTCACAATAATAAACAATAAATGCCCCAGTGGGTTGTGGTGCAATTCCCTGGTTCAACACAGCACCTTGCCGCTTCCATTAACAGCTCCTGTCCCTAGTGCTGTTACGCCAATTGGCGTCTCAGCGGGGCTGCTCCGAGGCAGCGGGGCTCCTTCAGCGGCTTGGGCCAGCCGCTAACATCAAACACAAGAGTTGCCCTCAACAGAAGGGCCCACACAGGTGAGTGTTGCTGGTATCTTTAATGGAGGCTGCCGTGAGGATCACAGAAGTACTGCCACACAGATAAAATAAAGTCCAGCCGACGCGTTTCGTGCTACTTGCACTTCTTCTTGGGCTGTGGACTGAGGACTTCGAACAACACGGACAGTTTTTCCAGCACTTGATATACATTCATGTCCCTGCCACAGTGGGCGTGCCCACTCCCATGGCCTCCTGGGATCAGTAGTGCCTTCATATTCCTCTTGTGAGTTGCCATGCGTTCAAAGCGGCAAGGTGCTGTGTTGAACCAGGGAATTGCACCACAACCCACTGGGGCATTTATTGTTTATTATTGTGACTTTGAACAAGAATACCAATTGGCTGCCCAACCGCAAAGGTTTTGTGAGATGCCTGTCGTGTAAAGCATGTAAATATGGGGAAAGCAAAACTTCTTATTAAACAGCATTCAAGGATAGTCCTACTACAATAGAAAAGTTTTTAACATGTTTTTAACATGTAAGACAGAGTTCGCCGTGTATGTGCTGGAGTGCTCTTGTGGACTGCGGTATGTGGGAAGCACAAAATTGCAGGTCCACAAGAGAATACTCCAGTACATACGGGCCATAACTAACAATGATACTACGTATCCAGTGGCCCGCCATTTCAGAGAGGTCCATGCAAACAATCTAGACCATCTGAAATATTATGTGATAAATGGCGTTCCCCCATTGAGACGAGGAGGGAACAGAGATGCTATACTAAGGCGACTAGAAACTAGGCATATCCTAGAAATAGATAGCAAAAGCCCACATGGGTTAAATACTACAGAAGATTTGCACACATGGCTCTAATGATAGGTTTCATAATTATTCTGGTTTCAAATATATAAAACAAACAGAGAACTAGTATCACATGGTTTTAATAAGCTGAATCTCTTACCCCTATTAAAACCTTCTTCTTGTTTTATTGATTTTTGTGACATGGGCTCATTTCACAATAAAAACATTTTGCACTAGCACTTTATAGGTGTGATTCATACTCTGGAAGTATGAGAAAAATGGAACATTTGTTTACAAATTGCACTGTAAATTGCACTTTATAATGAATATGGACATGTTGACATCTACTGCGAGCATTTTCAAAGGCTGATCAGGTTGGGTTAAAATGATGCAAATGATAAGACCAAGTGAGGCAATAACTGAGACATGATAGTAAGAAATGCTTTGTTTAGGTGCAAATGAATGAAATGTATTTATACAGCCATAAAAGAACTGCGTATTTTGCACATAATTTAAATGTCATGATCTTAACAGTTTTTTAGTATATTCATATTTATATAAAAAAGTTGTTTTAGATAAGTATTTATACAGAAACAAAAGAAATTATGCACATGGTTTTAAACAGCAAGCATCAGACCTAAGAGTGAAATCAAAAGGAAAACTATGACCTCTGTGCCTTTTTCAACTAAATGTATTTAAACAGTGAAATGGTGTAGGGTTATACATAGGTCTTGTTTCTTTTTAAATATTCGTGGCTATTTATAAACATTTTAAATATTTATGAATCAGCCAAATAAGCTATTGTGGAACTGTTCAATGTAATGATGGAATATAGACGGGTAGTCTTTTGTCCATATTCATGAATTAATTATGCACCTATCACTTTAAAAATGGGGAGAAAAAAATGTAGCATGTCATGTGATCAAGGCCCCTGGTGGGTTGAAACGCGTCATGGCGGCACAGCACGAAAAAAAAATAAGTAATTGCACTGAATAAGAGTAGTCCGTGCCTTTTTTCATTCCTGGTTGTGGAGAATCGAGAGAAAAGGAGTATTGGATATATATATATATATATATATATATATATATATATATATATATATATATATATATATATATATATATATATATATATATATATATATATATTATATATATATATATCCAAAGAACTCCAACCTTAGCTCAGGCTGTCAAACAGAGCAGGAACAGGAGCACGGACCACAAAGTAAGTGCAGATTTAAAATTTATTTCACTCCAGTAAAATCACTCAGCATTACGCGTTTCGACCTCAAAGGGCCTTGATCACAAATCGGCCGAATTCGCGCTGGGTGCGCGAATCTGGCCGAAATTATTTAAAGAAAATGAAGCGCGGGCTCTTGCGCTTCGTTTGTTTCAAGCCCCCGGGTGGGCCAGGTCCCAGGGGCAATTCATTATTATGCTCTGGGGGCCCGTGGGGGCCCCCACAGCCCCGGGGACCACCACCTCCCCGAGGCTTTTTTTTTTAAAATGCGTGGGGGGGCTCCTGCATTGTAGTCAACCAATGAGCCACCGCTCATTGGTTGACTACAAGAAACATAGCTCACTGGTAAAGGGTACTACACCTGCACTCGGAGTTAGATAATATACTACTCAAATCAAATCAAAAGTAGCTTTATTCCATTTAAAAATAAATCATAAAAGCACAAGTATAATGCACAGTTTACAATAAAATCATATTATTCAATTGCACATATCCTTAAATAAATACATCAAATCTACATAATAAAAAGTCAGAGTTCCAGTTACACATAGATTTCCTAGACTTAATGACACTTCTTTAAAAAAAGAGCAACAGGCTTTATAATCAATTCATTATCCAGAGTTTGTAACATCAGTAGAGCTGTGCGACATCTTCTTAAACCCAAAGTTTTTAAAATGGGCAGTAAAAACCTTTTTCTAGGGTTAGAGTAAAATTTACAAAATAAATGAATATGCAGCGTAGATTGGCTTGATACGTCATCACATGGGCAGGAATCCAAAATCTTAGACCAATCATTTAAAACTGGGAAGCTTATAAGTCTATGGAAAATGCCCAGGCAAAAGCGTGTCAGTAGCATTCGATCATAACTTCCCATCACTTGAACCAAATATGTTTGAATGCCAGCACACGATAACACGATGATTATCCATAACAGTTGATTTAGCGCTCTCAACATGCCATCGCTTAGATTGTAAATGAGTGAGACAATCTGCTTTCAGTATCTTTCTCGAAATACATCCCATACTATCAGGTCTCTCATAGTATTCAGGGTGACCCAACTCACTCATTAGTTGCTTAATATATCTGAACCAAAGGATACGAGAGGCCTTGTCGAGCCTTAAACAATCCGTAATAATATCACGATTAAAACTGGTCTCATTTGACACCCAGACCTTATTCCATAACAAAATAGGTTCGATTTTAATTAAATCCAAGACAAATGAGATACCAAGCTCCGAGTGACAAATAAAATTAGCAGTGCAACGCGGGGCAGCTAGCAAATATCATAAAAAAGCATTTTCAATCACTTGTAATTGCTGCACATCCGTAAAGCCCCAAATTCCCGATCCATACACAGCTGTCAAGAGGCACTTTGATTTATATATTTGTAACAATTCAGGGACTGGTCTACGGCCTAATTTTCTTGCAAAATTAATCACAGCACCTGTGGCTCTTAAAAACATCAGTTTCCTAGCCTGAATTGCAGAAGTCCACGTCCCCTTATTGTCAAAGTTAATCCCCAGATACAAAAACTTGTTAGTACTGTCAACTTTACTGTTATTGATAAAAATGTCACGACATTTGTCACTCTTCTTACCATACTTCATAATATAGGTTTTAGTGGTATTCACACTCAAACCCCTAGATTGCATAAAAGTGACAAAGCTAGTTACAATTCTTTGTAGCCCTAATGAAGTTTGTGCCATTAAAACCGCGTCATCTGCGTACAGTAAAACTGGGACTGGACAATTGTTATACTACTCAAATAGGAATATCACCACAACACACTGAGCACAGCATACACTAAGGACCATTCTGGAGGAAATAACTACCTTTTCAGAGGTACTATACCTTAACGTGTAGTTCACCACATAAATAGTCACAACTTTGTTTACACCCTATGACATCCAGACAAACACTGTTGGAGCCATGCAACCACCATTATCATGGTCCACCACATCAGAAACACACTCAAAATTGTTTGATTTGTTCTATTATACTTTATTATTTTTGTAAAATGTGATAATAACATTTTAATCATGTTGCAATTAATTAATTGTACACTAATGTCTTGTTTACATTTATCATTAGATGAATTGTGTAAATAATCTAAACACAGTCTTTTTACTCTGTCAATGGCGCACGCTGCGTCGTGCAGATTCTGACCACTATATTACTTCCTGGATTTAGAAACTGGTCATGTGACCAAAACCCTGAGAGAGGTCGAAACGCGTCTTTTTTGCCATCCAAACGATTAAAATTACTTACTACAGCAATCAGAGTGGCTCGTCTTTCCCCGCCAAAGCATTGTTGTGGGGTATTTTCGGTGCAATATTTAGCGGTGGGGTCCGCTTGCAAGCCCCGACTCGACTGGATGGGCTTTTCTCACCACGCCAAGCTTTCCTTCTGGATTTTCGAAAGGGAACGCCCGCCGGCAGCTGACCTCACAGATTCCAGCCAAGCTTGTACTAATCTGTTTACTCAGGGCAAACAGGAATCGACACGTAAGAATTGGTGATTGTCAGCAGAGTACGCAGCCGGATACATTGTATCACGACCGCAAAAGAGGTCACGCCAGGGTACGCCCGAGCAGCAGTGGCTGAAAGGGTGCCTTTGCTGTATTTGAAATACGATCTACGGATCATTGAAAAAGTTGAAATAAAAAACATCAATGGCATCGAGTTCTTAAAAGGCCGGGAGGCCTCGGCAAGTCTAATCTTCAGAAAATGTCCCGACAACGAAGGAAATCATGCAAATGCGAGTACGACCGGTGAACAACGGATGGTGTCCAGCCTGAGACAAAAAGGCAATGTACTTGAAAGACTGAGACATAAAGAAGTGAGCAGGTGGTGGGAGGCGGCTTCTCTTCAGAACTACCTGGAGGTCAACAGGATACCCAGGGGCCTGAGGATTTTGATCATTCCTACTCTAAATAGCCCCGAACCGCAGCTCCCTAAAGATTGGACATCCAACACTAATGAATGCTCAAAAAACATGCTACAAATGCTCATCAAGAATGCATGGGAAGAGCATAGCGAGCAAATGTCACAAATTCAATCTCTGCTAGATGACATTGAAAAAGAGAGTGACCAAAACGAAGTCAAAATGACATTAGCAACCATTGATGAGAAAATCAAGAAATTCGAAAAAGAAGTCATGGAAAGAAAGCAGAAGAAATTTGAGCGCGATGAAAGAGATTATAACTTGGGACGAATACTCACTTTCGCCAGAAAATTTGATAGAGCGAGAGCTGAGCTGACAAGAGACAAGGCTCTAGGAAGAGCGAACAAAACAATTTGTGAGTCTACAACAGATCTCAGCTCCGATCAAGAATCCTTGGACAGTAACTCATCCAATCCAAGAGAGGTCACTTCTTTTTCTGAGGAACTACGCCTCATACAGAAAAATTTGGAACACTCAAACAGGGGGAGACCCAGAGGAAGAGGCAGAGGAGGGGAAAAAAAAAAGCAAAAGGAGACGACAACGCAGAAGGAAAGAACATCAGCACTGGTGTGGGAACAAGAGGCCAGACCATGAGGAGACAGTGATGGAGAACAAGACACAACAATTAACTGTAATAAACCTCTCAGATAGGGTGATTACTGAAAATGAAGAATTGGTTTTAAAATTGGGTTTGTCACTCTGCCCAGATATGTCCCTTGATTACACACAGACACGGATAGATCTTTACAAATTTGTACGGAAACTTAAGCTGTTTAAAATCCACTCAATGCGTAAAAAAGCTAACACACAAACAACCAGTGGGTCTCCTGAAAGGCACACATCCATACTCAACATTGAGGACATGGAAACACTGACAATATTGTGCGATTTGTCTGAGGAAGCACCTATCACACAAAGGGGGGGCTCCCTCATCACTCTCAACCCCTTCAACCCCTTTGACCACACACAAGATGAGGAGATTAGGCATTCATTAGGAATTGACACTAGCCTAGCAAGTAAGACAGACTTTAGAGCTACCTCTAAATATATCCCTCAAACCCCCAAAGATAACATTGATGTGTTTCATGAGGCAGTTATCCTCGATATCCTAAAACTTACACTTGAAACACCCAAGAGAAAAAACATCTCTAAAGACCAGTGGGAAGCCATCACTGGGTTACAAAAAGATGAGGACATTGTCATCAAACCCTCAGATAAGGGTGGGAACGTAGTTATTCTGAGTAGGGAGAAATACATCCAGTAAGCAAACAGACAGTTGAACAACGAAACATGTTATGAGAGGGTAGACAAATCTTACCTAGTTAATCTA
The DNA here is from genome assembly GCA_963921515.1 of Calotriton arnoldi. Taxonomy (NCBI): domain Eukaryota; kingdom Metazoa; phylum Chordata; class Amphibia; order Caudata; family Salamandridae; genus Calotriton; species Calotriton arnoldi. The sequence goes on along the minus strand of CAWUFW010005055.1, from coordinate 53,002 downwards.
CAACAAAGGTATTTTGATCAGTTGAAAATCTGGTTTGATAACCAACTCATCAATTGGGATGAAAAACAGTTTTTACAGAATCAAACACCAACTACCCTGGCCTTTTATCTCCTAGCCAAGGTTCACAAAAACAGCACAAATCCCCCAGGGCGCCCTATTGTGTCCTCCAAAAATAGTCTATTTGAAAACACATCCATCTAGGTAGACCATTTTCTCTTTCCGTATGTTAAAGACCTGAACTCATATGTGAGAAATACTAAGGATTTTCTGCAAAAGATCCAGAATTTACACTGGGGAGAGAAACACTGGATGGTATGTCTCGACGTGGAGAGTTTATACACTAGTATCCGCCATGTAGATGGGGTGAGGGCCTGCCAGGATTTCCTCAAAACTAGGAACATACATTTACTAGGCCACACGCACATGCTTCTACAGATGATTGAACTTTGTCTCACTGAAAATGTTTTTATGTTTAATGGATTGTGGTTTAAACAAATACAAGGGACATCCATGGGCACCTGCTTTGCCCCTAGCTATGCCAATTTAACAGTAGGCTGGTGGGAGAAGCAGGTGCTCTGGAGTGATGATATGGAACCATGGACAAGAAATGTAAATATCTGGCTACGTTACATAGATTACATTTTCTTTGTGTGGGAAGGGGATGAATGTGATCTTTTGAATTTTCTGACTAAATTGAATAGCAATGGTATGAATCTGAATTTTAAAATGCAATACAGCCAACAAACCATTGACTTCCTTGATTTAAGGTTGACAGTTGAGGGAGGTAATCTGTCCACTGACCTCCATAGAAAAGAAACAGCAGGGAACTCTATACTCCATGCGACAAGCTGCCATCCACCTAATTTTAGATGGAGTATCCCCTATGGAGAACTACTCAGAGCAAAACGCAATTGTAGCTCTGAGGAATCCTACACTGAAACCAAGAAAGACATGATAGGAAGATTCAGGGAAAGAGGGTACTCCAGTAAAATGCTGAGCAAAAGTATGACCAAAGACAGACAGCATTGAGAGAACTAAGGCACTTTATCAAGCGCAGAGAAAGAAAGTAGAAAGTGACCCAAGCTCCTCACCCATAAGATTCATCACCACATTTAACACACAGGCTGCCAGTCTCAAACAGATCCTTAAGAAGAGGTGGGATATCCTAACCCAAGATACACTTCTGAAATCCAAACTAGGTACTGCACCATCAGTATCATACAGGAAGAACCTAACCATTAAAGATCTCCTAGTCAACAGCCATCTCAAACCACGGAGAACTAATTGGCTGGATCAGAGTGGAGGATTCTTTCGACGCAGAAAATGTAAAGCGTGCCGCCATAGTGGTGATGTCAAGGAGGTCAAACTAGAAAAAACAGGGAAACTCTGGAAAATTCCCAGAAACATCAATTGCAACACAGATTGTGTGGTTTATGCAATTACCTGCTCATGCAACAAGTGGTACGTTGGGTCTACCATGTTCCCAGTAAAAAAGCGCATTATGGAGCATTGGAGGGCGATAACTAATCAAGATCTTAGTTACAGTACAGCCAAGCATTTTCGGGATGTCCATAACAGTGACTGAACACTCGGAAAATTCTTTGGATTAGACACAGTACCGAAACACCCGAGAGGTGGAAACCGAGTACAAGCATTGCGTAGACTAGAATCACGCTTTATCCTACAAGCAGGTAACATGTTTCCAACAGGGATGAACAACGATGAGGAGTTGCACTCACATCTATAAACACTTGCCGAATTTTAGCCGGACGGGATTGAACATGAATTCAGGAGTTGTCTGAATAAACCTTGTATTTTAACAGCTTCTTTTCTCAATTTCTAAATAGACTGTATACATTATTTTGATTTTCAGGACATACCTTACCCTCCTTTATGCAATTTCTAGATGTGGTTATCGATATTCAAGTGTGTACAATGTAATGAGTCATGATAATTGGATTTAACGTATATGAGAAGTTAATCAAATTACTCCAATCACTGCTGTTAAACAAAATATGTGACTTAGTGTACGCATGTCAATTGTACATATATGAACTATAATGTATTATTTTGTTTTTATGTTTCCATACAATTTCACAGATTACCGGAGACACAACCGGAATGAAGAATAGCCACCAATAGTATTAAGAGCACGAGAGGCGGATGTCAGTTTTCTTAGCCGAACCACCGCTCATTGGTTGACTACAAGAAACATAGCTCAGTGGTAAAGGGTACTACACCTGCACTCGGAGTTAGATAATATACTACTCAAATAGGAACATCACCACAACACACTGAGCACAGCATACACTAAGGACAGTAGCGGTTGGTGGTGGGAGTGCCGCCGGGCGCTGACGTGGGGTGGGGGAGGGGCAGGGTGGGGGTAGTAAACTACGGATTACGGCCGATTACAGCTATGTACACATATAAATAAATAAAACAAATTTTGTTTCTCGCGCTGCATCGCCAAATGCGATGCAGCGCACGCAACGAAATTTGTTTTATTTATTTATATGTGTACTTACCTGTAATGGGCCGTAATCCGTAGTTGACTACCCCCCCACCCTGCCCCTTCCCTGCCCCACGTCAGCGCCTGGCGGCACTCCCACCACCGACCGCTACTGTTTAAGGACCATTCTGGAGGAAATAACTACCTTTTCAGAGGTACTATACCTTAACGTGTAGTTCACCACAGAAATAGTCACCACTTTGTTTACACCCTATGACATTCAGATAAACACTGTTGGAGCCATGCAACCACCATTATCATGATCCACCACATCGGAAACGCACTCAAAATTGTTTGATTTGTTGTATTATACTTTATTATTTTTGCAAAATGTGATAATAACATTTTAATCATGTTGTAATGAATTAACCCCTTCGCTGCTAGGCCTTTTCCCCCCTTTGCTAAGCCTTTTTTTGGCTATTTGGGGTAGTTTGCGCTTAGGCGCCTGTAACTTTTTGACCACATGAGCTATCCACGCCAAATTTGCGTCCTTTTTTTCCAACATCGTGGGGATTTTAAAGGTACCCAGGGTTTATGTGGATTCCCCTGGAAAGGACCCAGAAATTAGCCAAAATACAGCTACATTTTTGTTTTTATTGCAAAAATGGGAAAAAAGTGCTACAGATGAAAGCGTCTGGTTTTTCCCTGCAAATGGTATCAAAAAGGGGTTGTGGTGCTGAAATCACCATTTTCCCAGCTTTCAGGGACAAGCAGACTTTTGTCAGAAAACCAAAAATTTTACACACTTTTGGCATTTTTCTGGGACGTAGCCTACTTTTGCTAATGTTTGTGCTTTCAACCTCTTTCCAGTTAATGGTAGAAATGGGTATAAAAGCAACAATGGATCCTGGAAAGCTATACATTGTAGACAAGTAGACAAAATTCTGAATTCAGCAAGGGGTCATTTGTGTAGATCCTTCAAGGTTTCTTTATAGAAACTAACCGTTGAATATAGGAAAAATTGAAAATTAGTTGAAAAAAACATCCATTTGTGTCAACGTTTTCACCTGTAACTTCTTCTCATTATGACAGATGTTTGAAAACAATATACCGTTACATCCGCTGGACCTTTCTGGTTGTGGAGATATATAGGACTTGTAGGTTCACCAAGAACCCGACGAACCCAGAGCCAATAACTGAGCAGCATCTTGAAATGGTTTTTTATTATGTACCAGGTATATAGCAATTAATTTGGGAAAATATATACATGGAAAAATCGGTATGAAAAGACACCTATGTATTTCTGAAATTGGAACAAAATATAGAGTTTAAAAACAGTAGATATTTGCACATTTCCGAAATTGTGAGTACCCATACTAGCATGAGAATTATAGGTCATTTTTCAAAATGACTTCTTTTTTACACATTGTCTTTCATTTGGAAGGCAGAAATGCATCGAAAGTCAATAGGTAATAACAGTTGCTCTACAATTATCTGTTACCCTAAGTCTCCCGATAAAAATGGTACCTCACTTGTGTGGGTAGGCCTAGTGCCCGCCACAGGAAACGGCTCAAAACGCAACGTGGACACACTTTATTTTTACAGTGAAAACTGACCCTTTTTTTGTAGAGTGCCTAGATGTAGATTTTGAACCCTAGCTCTGCCGGCACCTGGGGAAACCTAGCAAACCTATACATTTTTGAAACCTAGACACCCAGGATAATCCAGGATGGGGTGACTTGACTGGCTCTCACCAGGTTCTGTTACCCAGATTCCCTTGCAAACCTAAAAATGTGTCCAAAAAAACACATTTTCCTCACATTTCTTTGGTGGAAAGTTCTGGAATCTGCGTGGATCCACAAAAGCCCACCCACCCCACGTTTCCTAAAGTCTTCTGAGAAAAATGGTACCTCACTTGTGTGGGTAGCCCTAGGGCCCGCGACAGGAAACGGCCCAAAACACAACGTGGACACACCACATTTTCACAGGGAAAACTGACCCTTTTTTTGCAAAGTGCCTAGCTGTAGGTTTTGACCCTAGCTCTGCCGGCACCTAGGGAAACCTAGAAAACCTATACAGCGAGGTATGGCTTGCGTGGATGCCCCAACGTTTTCTTACCCAGAATCCTCTGCAAACCTCAAATTTAGCTGAAAAAAATCACTTTTTCCACACATTTTTGTGTGGGAAAGTTATGGCATCACAGGGCTGACACAAATTTCCTACCACCCAGTGTTCCCCCAGGTGTCCCGATAAAAATGGTGCCTCACTCGTGTGGGAGGCCCAAGTACCCGCGACAGGCAAAGGCCCAAAACGTATAGAGGCGACATCAAAATTGCCTATCACAAAACGACCTGGTTTTGCAAGGGGGGGGTCACCTGGGTTTTTGGCCCCGTGCTCGGCGGCCAGCTAGGGAAACCTACCAAACCCACACATTTCTGAAAACTAGACACCCGGGGGATTCCAGGGAGGTATGGCTTGTGTGGATCCCCCAACGTTTTCTTACCCAGAATCCCCTGCAAACCTGAAATTTAGCTGAAAAAATCACTTTTTCCACACATTTTTGTGTGGGAAAGTTGTGGCATCACCGGGCTGATGCAAATTCCCTACCACCCAGCGTTCGCCCAGGTCTCCCAATAAAAATGGTGCCTCACTCGTGTGGGAGGCCCAAGTACCCGCGACAGGCAAGGGCCCAAAACGTATTGAGGCGACATCAAAATTGCCTATCACAAAACGATCTGGTTTTGCAAGGGGGTCACCTGGGTTTTCGGCCCCGTGCTCGGTGGCCAGCTAGGGAAACCTACCAAACCCACACATTTCTGAAAACTAGACACCCAGGGGATTCCAGGGAGGTATGGCTTGAGTGGATCTCCCAATGTTTTCTTACCCAGAATCCCCAGAAAACCTCAAATTTAGCTGAATAAATCACTTTTTCCACACATTTCTGTGTGGGAAAGTTGTGGCATCACCGGGCTGACACAAATTTCCTACCACCCAGCGTTCCCCCAGGTCTCCCGATAAAAATGGTACCTCACTCGTGCAGGAGGCCCAAGTACCCGCGACAGGCAAGGGCCCAAAACATATTGAGGCGACATCAAAATTGCCTATCACAAAACGACCTGGTTTTGCAAAGGGGGTCACCTGGGTTTTTGGCCCCGTGCTCGGCGGCCAGCTAGGGAAACCTACCAAACCCACACATTTCTGAAAACTAGACACCCGGGGGATTCCAGGGAGGTATGGCTTGAGTGGATCTCCCAATGTTTTCTTACCCAGAATCCCCAGAAAACCTCAAATTTAGCTGAATAAATCACTTTTTCCACACATTTTTGTGTGGGAAAGTTGTGGCATCACCGGGCTGACACAAATTTCCTACCACCCAGCGTTCCCCCAGGTCTCCCGATAAAAATGGTACCTCACTCGTGCAGGAGGCCCAAGTACCCGCGACAGGCAAGGGCCCAAAACATATTGAGGCGACATCAAAATTACCTATCACAAAACGACCTGGTTTTGCAAAGGGGGTCACCTGGGTTTTTGGCCCCGTGCTCGGCGGCCAGCTAGGGAAACCTACCAAATCTACACATTTCTGAAAACTAGACACCCGGGGGATTCCAGGGAGGTATGGCTTGCGTGGATCCCCAATGTTTTCTTACCCAGAATCCCCTGCAAACCTCAAATTTAGCAGAAAAAATCACTTTTTCCACACATTTTTGTGTGGGAAAGTTGTGGCATCACCGGGCTGACACAAATGTCCTACCACCCAGCGTTCCCCCAGGTCTCCCGATCAAAATGGTGCCTCACTCGTGTGGGAGGCCCAAGTACCCGCGACAGGCAAGGGCCCAAAACCTATTGAGGCGACATCAAAGTTGCCTATCACAAAACGACCTGGTTTTGCAAGGGGGGTCACCTGGGCTTTTGGCCCCGTGCTCGGCGGCCAGCTAGGGAAACCTTCCAAACCCACACATTTCTGAAAATTAGACACCCGGGGGATTCCAAGGAGGTATGGCTTGCATGGATCCCCCATCGTTTTCTTACCCAGAATCCCCTGCAAACCTCAAATTTAGCTGAAAAAATCACTTATTCCACACATTTTTGTGTGGAAAAGTTGTGGCATCACCGGGCTGACACAAATTTCCTACCACCCAGCGTTCCCCCAGGTCTCCCAATAAAAATGGTGCCTCACTCGTGCGGGAGGCCCAAGTACCCGCGACAGGCTAGGGCCCAAAACGTATTGAGGCGACATCAAAATTGCCTATCACAAAACGACCTGGTTTTGCAAGGGGGGTTACCTGGGTTATTGGCCCCATGCTCGGCGGCCAGCTAGGGAAACCCACCAAACCCACACATTTCTGAAAACTAGACACGCGGGGGATTCCAGGGAGGTATGGCTTGCGTGGATCCCCCAACGTTTTCTTACCCAGAATCCCTTGCAAACCTCAAATTTAGCTGAAAAAATCACATTTTCCACACATTTTTGTGTAGGAAAGTTGTGGCATCACTGGGCTGACACAAATTTCCTACCACCCAGCGTTCCCCCAGGTCTCCCGATAAAAATGGTGCCTCACTCGTGTGGGAGGCCCACATACCCGCAACAGTCAAGGGCCCAAAACATTTTGTGATAGGCAATTTTGATGTCGCCTCAATACGTTTTGGGCCCTTGCCTGTCGCGGGTACTTGGGCCTCCCACACGAGTGAGGCACCATTTTTATCGGGAGACCTGGGGGAACACTGGGTGGTAGGAAATTTGTGTCAGCCCAGTGATGCCACAACTTTCCACACAAAAATGTGTGGAAAACTGATTTTTTCAGCTAAATTTGAGGTTTGCAGGGATTCTGAGTAAGGAAACGTTGGGGGATCCACGCAAGCCATACCTCCGTGGAATTCCCGGTGTCTAGTTTTCAGAAATTTGTGGGTTTGGTAGGTTTCCTAGCTGGACACCGAGCACGAGGCCAAAACCCAGGTGACCCCCTTGCAAAACCAGGTCATTTTGTGATAGGCAATTTTGATGTCGCCTCAATACGTTTTGGGCCCTTGCCTGTCGCGGGTACTTGGGCCTCCCGCATGAGTGAGGCACCATTTTTATCAGGAGACCTGGGGGAACGCTGGGTTGTAGGAAATTTGTGTCAGCCCGGTGATGCCACAACTTTCCCACACAAACATGTGTGGAAAAAGTGATTTTTCAGCTAAATGTGAGGTTTGCAGGGGATTCTGGGTAAGAAAACGTTGGGGGATCCACGCAGGCCATACCTCCCTATAATCCCCTGGGTGTCTAATTTTCAGAAATGTGTGGGTTTGGTAGGTTTCCTAGCTGGCCGCCGAGCACGGGCCAAAACCCAGGTGACCCCTTGCAAAACCAGGTCGTTTTGTGATAGGCAATTTTGATGTCGCCTCAATACGTTTTGGGCCCTTGCCTGTCGCGAGTACTTGGGCCTCCCACACAACTGAGGCACCATTTTTATCGGGAGACCTGGGGGAACGCTGGATGGTAGGAAATTTGTGTCAGCCCGGTGATGCCACAACTTTCCCCCAGAAAAATGTGTGGAAAAAGTGATTTGTTTCAGCTAAATTTGAGGTTTGCAGGGGATTCTGGGTAAGAAAATTGGGGGATCCACGCAAGCCATACCTCCCTGTAATCCCCGGGTGTCTAGTTTTCAGAAATGTGTGGGTTTGGTACGTTTCCCTAGCTGGCCGCCGAGCACGGGGCCAAAAACCCAGGTGACCCCCCTTGCAAAACCAGGTCGTTTTGTAATAGGGAATTTTGATGTTGCCTCAAAAGTTTTGGGCCCTTGCCTGTCGCGGGTACTTGGGCCTCCCACACGAGTGGGGCACCATTTTTATTGGGAGACCTGGGGGAACGCTGGGTGGTAGGAAATTTGTGTCAGCCCGGTGATGCCACAACTTTCCCAACCAAAAATGGGTGGAAAAAGTTATTTTTGCAGCTAAATGTGAGGTTTGCAGGGGATTCTGGGTAAGAAAACGTTGGGGGATCCACACAAGCCATACCTCCCTGGAATCCCCCGGGTGTCTAGTTTTCAGAAATGTGTGGGTTTGGTAGTTTTCCCTAGATGGCCATCAAGCCCGGGGCCAAAAACTCATGGGACCCCCCTTGAAAACCAGGTTGGTTTGTGATAAGTAATTTTGATGTCGCCTCACTAGGTTTTGGGCCCTTGCCTTTCGTGGGTACTTGACCCACACGAGTGAGGTACCATTTTTATCGGGAGACCTAGGGGAATGCTGTGTAGAAGGAAATTTGTGGATCCACGCAGATTCCAGAACTTTCCCACAACAGAATTGTGAGGAAAATGTTTTTTTCTTTTTACAAAGTTTGAGGTTTGTAAGGGATTCTGGGTAGCAGAACCTGGTGAGAGGCACACAAGTCACCCTATCCCGGATTCCCCATGGTGTCTAGTTTTCAAAAATGTACAGGTTTGCTAGGTTTCCCTATGTGCCGGCTGCGCTAGGGCCCAAAATCCACAGGAAGGCACATTGCTAAAAATGAGTCTGTGCCTTGTGGGCTTTCTGCCGCCCTGGGGGGGAATCGGGGGGGTGGGAGTTTGCCCCGATATTGCCCCAAGGGGGGCAGAAAGACTGTGGCTATTTTTTTGGGGGGTGGGAGCATTGGTATGTCCATTCTGGGCACCCCCACCCCCATGCATAAAAAAATCCAGCGTAATCACTGGCGCCTAGTGGGCTTTCTGCCCCCCCCGGGGGGCAGATCAGGGGCCACTGCCCCCATCTGCGGGGGCAGAAAGACTGGAATTTCTCTGGGGGGGAGGGTACTGTCATGCCCATTTTGGGTAGCCCCCACCTCTACATGAATACAAAAAAAAATCCCTGGTTTCTAGTGGGCTTTCTGCCCCCCCAGGGGGGCAGATTGGGGGCTACTATCCCCGTCTGCCCCCCGGGGGGGCAGAAAGACTGACATTTCTCTGGGGGGGTTTGGGGGCATTGCCATGCCCTTTTTGAGCAGCCCCCACCCCAACGTCAATAAAAAAAAATTCCCTGGTTCCTAGTGGGCTTTCTGCCCCCCCGGGGGGGGAAGATTGGGGGCTACTGCCCCCATCTGCCCCCCAGGGGGGTTCAGAAAGACTTACATTTCTCTGGGGGGGTGGGGGCATTGCCATGCCCTTTTTGGGTAGCCCCCACCCCAAAGTCAATAAAAAAAAATCCCTGGTTCCTAGTGGGCTTTCTGCCCCCCTGGGGGGGCAGAAAGACTGACATTTCTCGGGGGGGGCATTACCATGCCCTTTTTGGGCAGCCCCTACCCCAACATCAATAAAAAAAATCCCTGGTTTCTAGTGGGCTTTCCGCCCCCCAGGGGGGCAGATTGGGGGCTACTGCCCCATCTGCCCCCCAAGGGGGGCAGAAAGACTGACATATCTCAGGGGAGGGGTGGGGTATTGCCATGCCCTATTTGGGCAGCCCCCACCCCAACGTCTATAAAAAAAATCCCTGGTTCCTAGTTGGCTTTCTGTCCCCCCAGGGGGGCAGAAAGACTTACATTTCTCTGGGGGAGGGTGGGGGCACTGCCATGCACTTTTTGGGAAGCCCCCACCCCAACGTCAATAAAAAAAATAATCCCTGGTTTCTAGTGGGCTTTCCGCCCCCCCCCAGGGGGGGCAGAAAGACTGTTGCCAACAAACAAATGTGGGGGAGCAAAGGCCCTTGCCTAAGGGGCCGCTCCCCCCCTCCCTGCTGGCTAGTGGTTGGATCCCTGCTTGGGGATCACCCTCCAGGGGTGATCCCCAAGCAGGGATCCACTAGGGAAGGGTATCATTGGAAAGGGGAGATTCCCCCCTTTCCAACGATACCTCTCCCATCTTTTTCGGTGCTCGGGGGGCTGAGATAGCCCCACAAGCACCGAAACTGAGAAACTGAAACTAAGTTTCAGTTTTGTTTTCGTTGCAATGACGATCGCGCGCCATGCGCGCGATCGTCATTGCAACGAAAATCAAAAATATGCCTGGGGAGGTTGCGGAAGCTCTTCCCCACCTCCCCAGGCCAATAAAAAAATGGGAAATCCCTCTGCTGTCTGCAGCAGAGGGATTTCCTGAGCATATGCCCATGACGGAATGGTTCCGTCATGAGCACACTAGAACTTGTGCTCATGACGGAACCATTCCGTCATGAGCATAGAAGGGGTTAATTGTACACTAATGTATTGTATACATTTATTATTAGATGAATTGTGTAAATAATCTAAACACAGTCTTTTTACTCTGTCAATGGCGCACGCTGCGTCGTGCAGATTCTGACTTCTATATTACTTCCTGGATTCAGGAACTGGTCATGTGACCAAGGCCCCGAGAGAGGTCGAAATGCGTCTTTTTTGCCATCTAAACGATTAAAATTACTTACTACAGCAATCGGAGTGGCTCGTCTTTCCCCGCCGAAGCATTGTTGTTGGGAATTTTCGGTGTAATATAAATATATATATATATATATATATTGCTGGGTGTGTCTGCCCCACTCGCTGCACCCTCATGCTAGAACTGAACTTACCTCTGAGGTTTGTCCACATGGGCAATCCTATGTTTTTTGAATTAATGTGGCCTGGCTCGGTCACGGAGATTACCCGCCGCGTAAAGACGGATCACGAGCACTGGACTTTCTGGTATTCATGGCAGGTCGGTGTTCCCATGAGGGGTGAAGTATTGGCAGCGTTTTGGGACACAGACAATGCAGCAAACCCACAGGGGTGTTTTACACATTTTATTATGGGACGCCACATGAAAACCCACTGAGGCGAAATTGCAGAACTACAATAACCATGATGCCCGGAAGCCAGGGGGCGGGGCTTATTTTGAATAAAGTAGTCCACTGCTGATTTCATGTGTGTGAGTCCGAATTGCCAGTGACCAAGGGCGGGAGCCCGAAACGCGTTTGGCAGTTGATATTGCTGGGTGTGTATGCCCCACTCGCTGCACCCTCATGCTAGAACTGAACTTACCTGTGAGGTTTCTCCACATGGGCAATCCTTTGTTTTTTGAATTAATGTGGCCTGGCTCGGTCACGGAGATTACCCGCCGCGTAAAGACGGATCACGAGCACTGGACTTTCTGGTGTTCATGGCAGGTTGGTGTTCCCCATGAGGGGTGAAGTATTGGCAGCGTTTTAGGACACAGACAATGCAGCAAACCCACAGGGGTGTTTTACACATTTTATTATGGGACGCCACATGAAAACCCACTGAGGCGAAATTGCAGAACTACAATAACCATGATGCCCGGAAGCCAGGGGGCGGGGCTTATTTTGAATAAAGTAGTCCACTGCTGATTTCATGTGTGTGAGTCCGAATTGCCAGTGACCAAGGGCGGGAGCCCGAAACGCGTTTGGCAGTTGATATTGCTGGGTGTGTCTGCCCCACTCGCTGCACCCTCATGCTAGAACTGAACTTACCTGTGAGGTTTCTCCACATGGGCAATCCTTTGTTTTTTGAATTAATGTGGCCTGGCTCGGTCACGGAGATTACCCGCCGCGTAAAGACGGATCACGAGCACTGGACTTTCTGGTGTTCATGGCAGGTCGGTGTTCCCCATGAGGGGTGAAGTATTGGCAGCGTTTTGGGACACAGACAATGCAGCAAACCCACAGGGGTATTTTACACATTTTATTATGGGACGCCACATGAAAACCCACTGAGGCGAAATTGCAGAACTACAATAACCATGATGCCCGGAAGCCAGGGGGCGGGGCTTATTTTGAATAAAGTAGTCCACTGCTGATTTCATGTGTGTGAGTCCGAATTGCCAGTGACCAAGGGCGGGAGCCCGAAACGCGTTTGGCAGTTGATATTGCTGGGTGTGTCTGCCCCACTCGCTGCACCCTCATGCTAGAACTGAACTTACCTGTGAGGTTTCTCCACATGGGCAATCCTTTGTTTTTTGAATATATATATATCACGGAATATGTGGACTATTTTTTGCAAACTTTTGTGCAGACACTTCCCTCGTATATAAGGGATACTGGGGATTTCTTGGAAAAAATCCAACATGTCACGTGGGATGACAATTTATTGCTCATTGCGATGGATATTGAATCGCTTTATACTAGTATAGACCATCATGCCGGATTGACTGCTATTAAACACTACCTGGACAAAAGGCATTTAACCTTATATAACCATAACATGATGCTTTTAGAGATGGTTAAGTGGTGCCTTTTTAACAATTTCTTTATGTTTGATAACAATCTTTATTGTCAAAAACGAGGGGTGGCTATGGGAGCCTGCTTCTCCCCCAGCTATGCGTGTTTGCACGTAGGCTGGTGGGAGGAGCAGGTTCTCATGGGTACTTTGGCCAAAGTATGTGAGGAGCATGTATTGTACTGGCTAAGATATATTGACGATGTGTTCCTGGTATGGAGAGGGGACCAAGGTAGTGAGGAAGCATTTATAACTGAATTAAATAACAATAACATTAACCTTAGGTTCACCGCACACATAAGTCACAAACAGGTTGCATTTTTAGACACCAACATCTATGTATCAGGCAATCGATTGGAATCTACACTACACAGAAAACCAACTGCAGGGAATGCCACCCTCCACGCCACTAGCTCACACCCTAGCCACCTCATAAGGAGCATCCCTTATGGAGAACTCCTTAGACTAAAAAGAATATGCAGCACCACCGAGGAATACACTAAATGTACTCAGCAGGCATTGGCCAGGTTCAAGGCAAGAGGATATAGTGAGGCTATCCTTCAACAAGCAGGTGATAAGGCTGCATTAATAACTAGAGAGTCCCTTTTGGGTTCTCATATAAGAACTAAGGAAAAGAAACATAAAACAGGGGGAGAGGAAAATATTGCACCTCGTCTTATTACTACATTTAATCGGCAACACAGGCAACTCAGAGCTATTGTTAACAAAAACTGGCCAATACTTAAAACTGATGCTGTGTTGGCACCCAGACTTTCATCTGTACCTACCATCACTTTTAGGCGGGCAGTCTCTATGAAAAACCAACTAGTCAAAAGCAGTCCAGAATCCACTTTTAAAGGTACATGGTTACAACCCAAAAAAGGCTTTTTTAAATGTGCCTCATGTAGGGCTTGCAAATTTGGAGTCAATAGTACCCACTACAATACTCCATTCAGTCCCACACCAGTACAAATAAAAGGGCATTTCACCTGCCGCACTGAATATGCGGTTTATGTCCTTACTTGCACTTGTGGCCTCAATTACGTAGGCAGTACTAAGCTCCAAGTACATGCTCGTATTCTGCAGCACTTGAGAGCTATTGTTAATAACGATCCCACTTATCCAGTGGCGCGTCACTTCAAGACAACACATGGAAATGACCTCAACTGCCTTACGTATTTTGTGATTGATGCCATCCCCAAATTCAAACGGGAGGTAACAGAGAACGCATGTTGAGGCAACTAGAGACCCGCATGATAATAGAACTGGACAGCAAAACCCCTTTAGGTTTGAACACCATGGAGGACCTCCATACCTTCTTATAATCTAGATGATTTAATTTCTTTAGTGACTGTATACTCATTTTTTCAACTAGAGTATAAGATTTGTTTTAACTTGTAACATCTTTACTACACATTTAGACTCTGGTACCGGTATTTATTGCTACCTCGCGTAAAACTTTTCTTCCTTTTAGTATTACCTGTTCTTTATTATATTTAAATTATTTATTTGTTCTAAACACACCTCCTCCAAAATCCCTATGAATCCATTTGATTGGAAATATTATTCAATTCTTTTAAACTTTTGCCTATGATAATCCTTGTGATATCATCTCAAGATCTAGGCGTTTTTTGCACAATATTAGCACTTTTGCACTTTATGGCAATCTTTGCACATTTATTAATATGCACTAATTAAGTTATGGATTAGTTAGGAGGGGTTACTCTTTTGATAGACTTTTAGCAGTATTCATTCTTCCATCACATCCTATGATTTTATTAGTGAGTACAATCTTCAGGTATTATATCATTTGCACACATTATCTATTGAAATTAGATAAATTAAGTGGCTATTATTACGAGTTGCATCAATGCATTTCCATACTGCCATCTATCTAGCTATATTTCTAGATTTTGTTTGGTATTGCGCATTTGGCAATAATTACATTTGTTAAAAGAGACATCTTGGGGTTATTTTTTAGTAATATGTAGTATTTATACTAACACGACATTTGAAATGCCCTTTTTTGCCTTTTCAGATCATCTGTGTAATTTATTGATATTAGCCTTGTATAATGAGCATTTTATGCATTCATCAGTTTTAAATGTGATTACTAGTATTGTATTCCTATTTATTTATTTATTATTCCACTACTTAATCAGGATGTGTGTCAACAATTTAGGTGCATATTTATTACTTATAGCCACTCTGTTGACTAAAAAGTATATTTTCTATGTCTATCGTCACATGACACGGGTGAAGCAACTTTAAAAATGTTCTCTCGCAAAGCTAGTCTCATGTGATCAAGGCCGTTTTATCGGCCGAAACGCGTCATGGCAGGCAGAAGGGAGAAACAATAAAAATACTTACCACGAAGAGGAGTTCGCGCATTCTTTCTCGCCGTGAGCTGGAAGTCTGGGAATGCTTTTGAGTTGATATATATATATATATATATATATATATTATCTACTGGCGGTCGCCAGTAGATAGTTATACTTACAACCTATTATCCATAGGAAATCCAGCGACATTCTATTTGAAATAACTCTCTTGCCGGTTGACGTATCTTCGCAAAATTTTCAAACTTTGTGGCCCGCTCCGGTCCGCTCCTACCCTGAAAGTCTCGGGGGATTCGTCAAGCGGGGGCCGAGAAAAAGGGGGGTCCCAAAACGCGTTTTCCCCATGCAATTTTCCATAGGAAACTTTAGACACGGCTACAGCCCGAACTGAACGGAATTACACCAAATTTGGCAAAGAGGTAGTTCTTGGTTCAGAAAGAACCCTTTTGTTAAATGGTGTAAATCAGTTCAGTAGTTGCTGAGAAAATCAAAAGTAAAAAGATAGTGATATCTATGGCCGCGTCGGATTCGCGCACCCTCCCGATCACGAGCTGCATGCTAATTGGCTGTCAACACTCCAAATCAGGAAGTGTTGGCAGCCATTTTATCCCTC
Organism: Calotriton arnoldi; assembly: GCA_963921515.1. NCBI lineage: Eukaryota > Metazoa > Chordata > Amphibia > Caudata > Salamandridae > Calotriton > Calotriton arnoldi. The sequence goes on along the minus strand of CAWUFW010005055.1, from coordinate 37,463 downwards.
GGTAGAACCGAGGGACAGAAACAAGTGCGCAAAGCGCACAAAGGGGGCAGGGTAGAAACACCCTGACCCCCTAGGTCTGCTCAGGGGGTCCCACAAGGACCCCCTGGGCAAAAAAAAATAATAATTATTTTTTTTTTAAATCGGCAGGATGCGCTCAGGGTGCGCGAATCCTCCCAGGTGCATGCTGGGGGGGGTTAATTTTATGTGTGGGGGCCTCTAAGGGCCCCCAAGCCCGGGGACCACCACCCCCGGGGCTTTATGTAGAATGGTGCGGGAGGGCTCTGAGCCCTCCCGCAGCCCTGAGGACCGCCACCTCCCGGGGCTTCTTTTTATTTATGAAAAACCTGTGTGGGGGCTCCAGCCCCCACACGCCCGGGACCACCACCTCCGCGGGGCACTAAGAAAAATTACAATGGGGGTCCGTTTTGGACCCCCAAGCCCCGGGGACCACCACCTCCCCGGGGCTTTCAAAATGTAAGGAGGGGGGCCCCCCTCCTGGAGCCTGTGGTGGCCCTGGGGACCGCCACCCCCCAGGGCCGGATCCTGCAGTGTCCCGGGGTGCCTGCTGTTTGCAATGACAGGACGGGAGCCTCGCGGCTCCCGTCCTGTCATTGCAAACTTGCTTTGGATATTGGAAGAGAGAGCAGGGAAACCTGCTCTCTCTTCCAATATCCAAAGCTGATTGCTTTTCCACATGGGGAGCAGCATGTTAGCTGCTCCCCATGTGTAAAAGCAATGCCGGCTCCCGTAGGACACGGGGAGCCGGCGGGACTGTGGGGGTTTGGGGACCCCCACAGTCCCTAACGAGAGTCCAGGCCCCGGGGGATGGGGTCCCCGGGGCCATAAGTGGCCCGGGAGGGGGCCACGCAGCCCCCCTCCCCAAAGTTAAAAAATGAAAAAAAAAAAAAAAGGAAAGGCCGGCCCCGGGAGATGGGGTCCCGGGGCCTTAAATGGCCTGAGGAGGGGGCCACGCAGCCCCCTCCATTGAAAAAAAAAAATCGAGGCCATGCCCCGGGGATGGGGTCCCCGGGGCAAATACAGGCCCAGGGAAGGGGGCCACGCGGCCCCTTCCTCGTTTTTTTTTTAATTTGTAATTAAAAAAGGGGTAAGGCCCTGGGGGATGGGGTCCCCAGGGCCCAAAAACAGAAAAAGGAAGGGGGCCACACAGCCCCCTTCAGGAGACAAAAAAAAAAAACGATCGGCCCGCAGGCCCCGCCCCCTTCCTTCACCACTCTGCAAACGCGCCCCCTGGCGCGTTTGCAGAGGAGAACAATCCCCTTGAATACTGGGGGTCCCTGGGGCCAACTAGCCCAACAGGAACCTCCAGTATGCGCCAGAGGGCTGCCTTGCAGAGAGGTGTACAGAGGCCACGCCCCTTTTACACCTCTCTGCAACGCAGCTCTGTGGCGCTTTTTGGAGGTATATGGTGGGCTAGTTGCACCCCAGGGACCCTCAGGATTCAAGGGGAGTTAATCCCCCAACTTAAAACGCGCCACGGGGCGCGTTTGCACAGTGGTGAAGGGAGGGAGCGGGGCTTCAGGTGACATGTGTGCAAACAGGCCCCGTGGCGCGTTTTAAGATGGGGAATTAAATCCCCTTCAATCCTGAGGGACCCTGTGGGCCAACTAGCCCAACAGGTACGTCCAGAAAGCGCCACAGAGCTGCGTTGCAGAGAGGTGTAAAAAGGGGTGTGGCCTCTGTACATGTCTCTGCAACACAGCCCCCTGGCGCATACTGGAGGTTCCTGGTGGGCTAGTTGGCCCGTAGGGACCCTCATGATTCAAGGGGACTTAATCCCCTACTTAAAACGCGCCACGGGCGCGTTTGCACAGATGTCACCTCAGGCCCCGCCCCTCCCTTCACCATTGTGCAAATATTCCTCTAAAATCAGCCGAAATACGAATTCTGATTTACTCACCTGTTATCAGGAGAGACCTCAGTGCTGCATCTTTCAGCCCAGTACTAATCCTGAAAAGTAATTTTAACCGTCCTTACCAGTAATTTGAATTTCCTTCCATAGGCTAACATTGACTGGTTTCACTTGGAAATTCTTCTAAGTGTGGAGTTTTGGAACTTTAAAATATTCCTCTAAAATCAGCCGAAATACGAATTCCGATTTACTCACCTGTTATCAGGAGAGACCTCAGTGCTGTATCTTTCAGCCCAGTACTGGTCCTGAAAAGTAATTTTAACCGTACGTACCAGTAACTTGAATTTCCTTCCATAGGCTAACATTGACTGGTTTCACTTGGAAATTCTTCTAAGTGTGGAGTTTTGGAACTTTAAAATATTCCTCTAAAATCAGCCGAAATACGAATTCCGATTTACTCACCTGTTATCAGGAGAGACCTCAGTGCTGCATCTTTCAGCCCAGTACTGATCCTCAAAAGTAATTTTAACCGTACTTACCAGTAACTTGAATTTCCTTCCATAGGATATAATTGCCTGCTTTTTGCTGAAAAAGTTTCTAAGTGTTGATTTTTGAAACATACAAATATTCCTCTAAAATCAGCCGAAATACGAATTCCGATTTACTCACCTGTTATACGGAGAGACCTCAGTGCTGTATCTTTCAGCCCAGTACTGGTCCTGAAAAGTAATTTTAACCGTACTTACCAGTAACTTGAATTTCCTTCCATAGGCTAACATTGACTGGTTTCACTTGGAAATTCTTCTAAGTGTGGAGTTTTGGAACTTTAAAATATTCCTCTAAAATCAGCCGAAATACTGAATTCCGATTTACTCACCTGTTATCAGGGAGAGACCTCAGTGCTGCATCTTTCAGCCCAGTACTGATCCTCAAAAGTAATTTTAACCGTACTTACCAGTAACTTGAATTTCCTTCCATAGGATATAATTGCCTGCTTTTTGCTGAAAAAGTTTCTAAGTGTTGATTTTTGAAACATACAAATATTCCTCTAAAATCAGCCGAAATACGAATTCCGATTTACTCACCTGTTATACGGAGAGACCTCAGTGCTGTATCTTTCAGCCCAGTACTGGTCCTGAAAAGTAATTTTAACCGTACTTACCAGTAACTTGAATTTCCTTCCATAGGCTAACATTGACTGGTTTCACTTGGAAATTCTTCTAAGTGTGGAGTTTTGGAACTTTAAAATATTCCTCTAAAATCAGCCGAAATACGAATTCCGATTTACTCACCTGTTATCAGGAGAGACCTCAGTGCTGCATCTTTCAGCCCAGTACTGATCCTCAAAAGTAATTTTAACCGTACTTTACCAGTAACTTGAATTTCCTTCCATAGGATATAATTGCCTGCTTTTTGCTGAAAAAGTTTCTAAGTGTTGATTTTTGAAACATACAAATATTCCTCGAAAATCAGCCGAAATACGAATTCCGATTTACTCACCTGTTATAAGGAGAAACCTCAGTGCTGTATCTTTCAGCCCAGTACTGGTCCTGAAAAGTAATTTTAACCATACTTACCAGTAACTTGAATTTCCTTCCATAGGCTAACATTGACCTGTTTCACTTGGAAATTCTTCTAAGTGTGGAGTTTTGGAACTTTAAAATATTCCTCTAAAATCAGCCGAAATACGAATTCCGATTTACTCACCTGTTATCAGGAGAGACCTCAGTGCTGCATCTTTCAGCCCAGTACTGATCCTCAAAAGTAATTTTAACCGTACTTACCAGTAACTTGAATTTCCTTCCATAGGATATCATTGCCTGCTTTTTGCTGAAAAAGTTTCTAAGTGTTGATTTTTGAAACATACAAATATTCCTCTAAAATCAGCCGAAATACGAATTCCGATTTACTCACCTGTTATACGGAGAGACCTCAGTGCTGTATCTTTCAGCCCAGTACTGCTCCTGAAAAGTAATTTTAACCGTACTTACCTGTAACTTGAATTTCCTTCCATAGGCTAACATTGACTGGTTTCACTTGGAAATTCTTCTAAGTGTGGAGTTTTGGAACTTTAAAATATTCCTCTAAAATCAGCCGAAATACGAATTCCGATTTACTCACCTGTTATCAGGAGAGACCTCAGTGTTGCATCTTTCAGCCCAGTACTGATCCTCAAAAGTAATTTTAACCGTACTTACCAGTAACTTGAATTTCCTTCCATAGGATATAATTGCCTGCTTTTTGCTGAAAAAGTTTCTAAGTGTTGATTTTTGAAACATACAAATATTCCTCTAAAATCAGCCGAAATACGAATTCCGATTTACTCACCTGTTATAAGGAGAGACCTCAGTGCTGTATCTTTCAGCCCAGTACTGGTCCTGAAAAGTAATTTTAACCGTACTTACCAGTAACTTGAATTTCCTTCCATAGGCTAACATTGACTGGTTTCACTTGGAAATTCTTCTAAGTGTGGAGTTTTGGAACTTTAAAATATTCCTCTAAAATCAGCCAAAATACGAATTCCGATTTACTCACCTGTTATCAGGAGAGACCTCAGTGCTGCATCTTTCAGCCCAGTACTGATCCTCAAAAGTAATTTTAACCGTACTTACCAGTAACTTGAATTTCCTTCCATAGGATATCATTGCCTGCTTTTTGCTGAAAAAGTTTCTAAGTGTTGATTTTTGAAACATACAAATATTCCTCTAAAATCAGCCGAAATACGAATTCCGATTTACTCACCTGTTATCAGGAGAGAACCCAGTGCTGCATCTTTTAGCCCAGCACTGACCCTGAAAAGTAATTTTAACCGTACTTACCAGTAACTTATCTTTTCTTCCATAGGAATCCATTGTCTGGTTTTCAGCAGAAAAGTTTCAAAGTGTCGATTTTCACAAACTACAAATATTCCTTAAAAATCGCCTGTATGACTTAAACGCATTTTTTCAACTGTTTACAGGAGATGCACCAGTGCTGGATCCAGGATCCAACACTGAGTAAGAAAAAGTAACGATAACAGTTTTTACCTGCTAAGTGAATTTCCTTCCATAGGATAACATTGGTGATTCTATGAGGAAAAGTTTCTAAGTGTCAACTTTTAAAATACAATAATATTCCTTAAAAATCACGACTGTAACCAAAACGCTTTTACTCAACTGTTTACAGGAGATGTCCCAGGACTGAATCTAGGATCCAGTCCTGTGGTTAGAAAAGTAATCCATAAAGTAACTAATTGCATTTAACTAGAAATTCACATTGAGCTGAATGTTGCATTGTGTTTGAAAATGTGTTGCCCATTGCAACAACTGTAACTACTGTACTTAAAAGTCTATTGCCTATGTGCTAAGTATTTAAACTAAAGTAATTCATTCTGAGAAAGTATTTTTTGTAATGTAATGTATAATGTAATTACAATGTAATTTAAAAATAAAATATGTAAAAGAAATTGTTTCTAAAAATGTAGTAAATCAGTATGAAAAAAATAATATAAAAATTAATACATTTAAAAACCTTTGAAATTCACTGAAAAAACCGTAGGTTTCAGGCACGTTATAGTTACAAATTAGCATTTAAAAAACCTTTGAAATTCACTGAAAAAACCATAGGTTTCAGACACGTTATAGTTAGAAATTAGCATTTAAAAAACCTTTGAAATTCACTGAAAAAACCATAGGTTTTAGGGACAGTTATAGTTACAAATTAGCATTTAAAAAACCTTTGAAATTCACTGAAAAAACCATAGGTTTCAGATATGTTATAGTTACAAATTAGCATTTAAAAAACCTTTGAAATTCACTGAAAAAACCATAGGTTTTAGGGACAGTTATAGTTAGTTGGACATTTCACTCGTACAAAACCCGTGAAATTCCCCCATTATAGTTAGTTCAGCTAACTATAACTCGTGCCCCGCAATGCACTGCTGATGACGTCACATATTACATCACTCATGACATGGTCAGTGACATCACTGATGACATCACTGATGACATCTCAAATGACATCACTGATGACATCATCCACGTGATAATCTGATGCAGCTCCTCACACCCTAATATAACCTTTGATACACCCAATCTAAATTACAGACTGCCATTCGCAAAACTATAGACACTCCAACACCAATAACTACATACCCACTCACTGATTCTTAGGTCTACACACACACATCCACTCACTCACCCGTACAGTCACTCATACTTATGGTCACTCAGTACAGGACTATCATATGCACTCTTACTCCTATATAGACACTCAAACACCGCCACTCATCCAAAGAGGTACTCACACACCTAGTCAGTCATGCAAATAATTAAACACACTGCCATTTACTCACCTATACAGTTATACACACACCAGCTCACTTAATCATACAAATACTAGCACATTGTTACGCTCTTATACAATCACTGATACAAGCACACACTCATCCATACAGCCACTATCACAGTCACTCACTCTCGCTTATAGCTATTTATATACTCCAACACACATATATACTGGCTTTCACATATGTAGTTACTCACACATGTACCACTGGGACATACATTCACTCACTAACACACTCTTACACACACTTACCCACCCATACAGTCTATCACAGATGCACTCTTGAAACCATCCACCCAGTGAATCACCCACTCACACAACTATGCACAGAGTCGCACACACCCCACCCACACAAACACTCAGGCACCCATACAGATACTCAGACAACCAATCGATAACTCATATAGACACTCATGTAGCTATTCACAAACCCATGCAGCCACTTACACAGCAACAGACAGACGGATACAGACATTCACCCAGTTTAGTCACTAACCCATGCATTCAGTAAGATACGTTAAATCACTCACTTATAGAGTCAGTCACGCACCTACTAAATCATCCATACAGACACTTACACACCCACTCATTCTTCAATACGTCTTTTCCTATATATATTAAAAATATTTAAACTTTACAGAAACACACAGTCACTGGATGATGTCATCAGTGATGTCATTTGAGATGTCATCAGTGATGTCATCAGTGATGTCACTGACCATGTCATGAGTGATGTAATATGTGACGTCATCAGCAGTGCATTGCGGGGCGCGAGTTATAGTTAGCTGAACTAACTATAACGGGGGAATTTCACGGGTTTTGTACGAGTGAAATGTCCAACTAACTATAACTGTCCCTAAAACCTATGGTTTTTTCAGTGAATTTCAAAGGTTTTTTAAATGCTAATTTGTAACTATAACATATCTGAAACCTATGGTTTTTTCAGTGAATATATATATATATATATATATATTGCTGGTTCTCGCTTAAAGTTTCCTCCAAAGTAAAACGAGCATAGTCCCAAATCAGTGCATAATATTTTTTATTAACACCAAGCTAGTCCGCCATGACGCGTTTCGGCCGTCGCCAGTAGATAGTTATAGTTAGGACCTATTTTCCATAGGAAATCTGCAACATTCTATTTGAAACAACTTTGGCGTCGGTTGACGAATCTTCGCGAAATTTTCAAACTTGTTGGGGCGCTCCGGTCCGCTCCTATCCTGAAAGTCTCGGGGTGATTCGTAAAGCGGGGGCCGAGAGAAAAGGGGGGTCCCAAAACGCGTTTTCCCCATGCAATTTTCCGTAGGAACCTTTAGTCGCAGCTACAGCCCGAACTGCTGAACAGAATTACACCAAATTTGGCAAATAGGTAGCCCTTGGTTCAGTGTCGTGCCTTTTGCTTAAATGGTGTAAATCTGTTCAGTAGTTCCTGAAAAAATCAAAAGTAAAGTCACATATATATCTATGGCCGAGTAGGGTCCGCGTACCCTCCCGATCACGAGCTGCATGCTAATTGGCTGTCAAGTGGCTGTCAACACTCCAAATCAGGAAGTGTTGGCAGCCATTTTATGCCTCGGTAGAACCGAGGCACAGAAACAAGTGCGCAAAACGCAAAAAGGGGGCAGGGTAGAAACAACCTGACCCCCTAGGTCTGCTCAGGGGGTCCCACAAGGACCCCCTGGGCAGAAAAAAGCATTTTTTTAAAAAAATAATCGGTGGGATGCGCTTAGGGTGTGCGGATCCCGCCGAGAAAAAAAAAAGAAACAAAGAGCGCAAAACGCACAAAGGGGGCAGGGTAGAAACACCCTGACTCCCTAGGTCTGCTCAGGGGTCCCACAAGGACTCCCTGGGCAGAAAAAGCATTTTTTAAAAAAAAAAATCGGCGGGATGCGCTTAGGGTGCGCGGATCCCACCGTAAAAAAAAAAAATCGAAGCACGGTCTCCCACGCTTTGAGGCTATTTTGCCCCCAGGTGGGCCAAGTCCCGGGGGCATGCAGGGTTTAATTTATATTTTATAGGGGAGGCCACTAAGGCCTCCGCAGCCCCGGGGACCGCCACCCCCCGGGGCTTCTTTTAAAAAAAAATATTATGACCCGTGTGGGGGCTACAGCCCCCCCACACGCCCCAGGGACCGCCACCTCCCCGGGGCACTAAATATTTCAATATGGGGGTCCGTTACGGACCCCCGAGCCCCGGGGACCACCACCTTCCCGGGGCTTTGCCAATGGAGGGAGGGGGGCCACGCGGACCCCCTCCTGGAGCCCTTGATGGCCCTAGGGACCACCACCTCCCAGGGCCGGCTCCTGCAGTGTCCCGGGGTGCCTACCCCCGGGACACTGTAGTTTGCTATGGCAGGACGGAGCCTCGCGGCTCCCGTCCTGTCATAGCAAACTGCTTTGGTTTTTGGAAGAGAGGCAGGAAACCTGCTCTCTCTTCCAAAAACCAAAGCCGATTGCTTTTCCACATGGGGAGCTGCATCTTAGCAGCTCCCCATGTGGAAAAGCAATGCCGGCTCCCGAAGGACGCGGGGAGCCGCTGGGACCGTGAGGGGATTGGGGACCCCCCCATGGTCCCCAATGGAGAGGGCCAGCCCCGGGGGATGGGGTCCCCGGGGCTAGTAGTGGCCCAGGAGGGCATCCAGCCGGAGGCCACGCCCCCTCCTTCCAGCACTCTGCAAACACGCCCCCTGGTGCGTTTGCAGAGGGGGAACGAATTCCCCTTGAATACTGGGGGTACCTGGGGGCCAACTAGCCCACCAGGAACCTCCAGGATGCGCCAGGGGGCTGCGTTGCAGAGAGGTGCTCTGAGGCCACGCCCCTTTTTACTCCTCTCTGCAACGCAGCTCTGTGGCGCTTTTTGGAGGTACATGGTGGGCTACTTGGACTCCAGGGACCCTCAGGATTCAAGGGGAGTTAATCCCCCAACTTAAAACGCGCCACGGGGCGCGTTTGCACAGTGGTGAAGGGAGGGGGTGTGGCTTCAGGTGACATGTGTGCAAACAGGCCCCGTGGCGTGTTTTAAGTTCAGGAATTAATTCCTCTTCAATCCTGAGGGTCCCTGGGGGCCAACTAGCCCACCAGGTACCTCCAGTAAGCGCCACGGAGCTGCGTTGCAGAGTATTGTAAAAAGGGGCATGGCCTCTGAACACCTCTCTGCAACGCAGCTCTCTGGCGCATACTGGAGGTATCTGGTGGGCTAGTTGGCCCCTAGGGACCCTCGGGATTGAGGAGGAATTAATTCTCCAACTTAAAACGCGCCACAGGGCGTGTTTGCAGACATGTCACCTCAGGCCCCACCCCTTCCTTCACCATTGTGCAAATATTCCTCTAAAATCAGCCGAACTACGAATTCCGATTTACTCACCTGTTATCAGGAGAGACCTCAGTGCTGCATCTTTGAGCCCAGTACTGATCCTGAAAAGTAATTTTAACCGTACTTACCAGTAACTTGAATTTCCTTCCATAGGATATCATTGCCTGCTTTTTGCTGAAAAAGTTTCTAAGTGTCGATTTTTGAAACATACAAATATTCCTCTAAAATCAGCAGAACTACGAATTCCGATTTACTCACCTGTTATCAGGAGAGACCTCAGTGCTGCATCTTTGAGCCCAGTACTGATCCTGAAAAGTAATTCTAACCGTACTTACCAGTAACTTGAATTTCCTTCCATAGGCTAACATTGACTGGTTTCACTTGGAAATTCTTCTGTGTGGAGTTTTGGAACTTTATAATATTCCTCTAAAATCAGCCGAACTACGAATTCCGATTTACTCACCTGTTATCAGGAGAGAACCCAGTGCTGCATCTTTTAGCCCAGCACTGACCCTGAAAAGTAATTCTAACCGTATTTACCAGTAAATTGTATTTCCTTCCATAGGAATCCATTGTCTGGTTTTCAGCAGAAAAGTTTCAAAGTGTCGATTTTCACAAACTACAAATATTCCTTAAAAATCGCCTGTATGACTTAAACGCATTCTTTCAACTGTTTACAGGAGATGCACCAGTGCTGGATCCAGGATTCACCACTGAGTAAGAAAAAGTAACGATAACACTACTTACCTGCTAAGTGAATTTCCTCCCATAGGATAACATTGGTGATTCTATGTGAAAAAGTTTCCAAGTGTCAACTTTTAAAATACAATAATATTCCTTAAAAATCACTACTGTAACCAAAACGCTTTTACTCAACTGTTTACAGGAGATGTCCCAGGACTGAATCTAGGATCCAGTCCTGTGGTTAGAAAAAGTAATCCATAAAGTAACTAATTACATTTAACTAGAAATTCACATTGAGCTCAATGTTGCATTGTGTTTGAAATTGTGTTGCCCATTGCAACAACTGTAACTACTGTACTTAAAAGTCTATTGTCTATTTGCAAAGTATTTAAACTAAAGTAATTCATTCTGAGAAAGTATATTTTGTAATGTAATGTATAATGTAATTACAATGTAATTTAAAAAATAAAATGTCTAAAAATAAATAGTTTAAACAAATGTAGTAAATCAGTATCAAAAAATAAATATGACAATTAATACATTTACAAATTGTCATTTACAAAACCTTTGAAATTCACTGAAAAAAACCATAGGTTTCAGACATGTTATAGTTAGGAATTAGCATTTAAAAACCTTTGAAATTCACTGAAAAAACCATAGGTTTCAGGCACGTTATAGTTAGAAATTAGCATTTAAAAACCTTACAAATTCACTGAAAAAACCACAGGTTTTAGGGACAGTTATAGTTAGTTGGACATTGCACTCGTAAAAAACCCGTGAAATTCCCCCGTTATAGTTAGTTCAGCTAACTATAACTCGCGCCCCGCAATGCACTGCTGATGACGTCACATATTACATCATTCATGACATGGTGAGTGACATCACTGATGACATCACTGATGACATCTCAAATGACATCACTGATGACATCATCCACGTGATAATCTGATGCACCTCCTCACCTCCTCACACCCTAATATAACCTTTGATACACCCACTCTAAATTACAGACTGCCATTCGCAAAACCATAGACACTCCAACACCAATAACTACATACCCACTCACTGATTCTTAGGTCTACACACACATCCACTCACTCACCCGTGCAGTCACTCATACTTACGGTCACTCAGTACAGGACTATCATATGCACTCATACTCCTATATAGACACTCAAACACCGCCACTCATCCATAGAGGTACTCACACACCTAGTCAGTCATGCAAATAATTAAACACACTGCCATTTACTCACCTATACAGTTATACACACACCAGCTCACTTACTCATACAAATACTAGCACATTCTTAGGCTCTTATACAATCACTGATACAAGCACACCCTCATCCATACAGTCACTCTCACAATCACACACTCTCGCTTATAGCTATTTATATACTCCAACACACATATATACTGCCTTTCACATATGTAGTTACTCACACATGTACCACTGGGACATACATTCACTCACTAACACACTCTTACACACACTTACCCACCCATACAGTCTATCACAGATGCACTCTTGAAACCATCCACCCAGTGAATCACCCACTCACACATCTATGCACAGAGTCGCACACAGCCCACCCACACAAACACTCAGGCACCCATACAGATACTCAGACAACCAATCAATAACTCATATAGACACTCATGTAGCTATTCACAAACCCATGCAGCCACTTACACAGCAACAGACAGACGGATACAGACATTCACCCAGTTTAGTCACTAACCCATGCATTCAGTAAGATACGTTTAATCACTCACTTATACAGTTAGTCACACACCTACTAAATCATCCATACAGACACTTAAACACCCACTCATTCTTCAATACGCCTTTCCCTATATATATTAAAAATATTTAAACTTTACAGAAACACACAGTCACTGGATGATGTCATCAGTGATGTCATTTGAGATGTCATCAGTGATGTCATCAGTGATGTCACTGACCATGTCATGAGTGATGTAATATGTGACGTCATCAGCAGTGCATTGCGGGGCGTGAGTTATAGTTAGCTGAACTAACTATAACGGGGGAATTTCACGGGTTTTCTACGAGTGCAATGTCCAACTAACTATAACTGTCCCTAAAACCTATGGTTTTTTCAGTGAATATAGATATAGATATATATTATCTACTGGCGGACGCCAGTAGATAGTTATAGTTAGGACCTATTTTCCATAGCAAATCCGCAACATTCTATTCCCAATAACTTTGGCACCGGTTGACGAATCTTCGCGAAATTTTCAAAACTTATGGCCCGCTCCGGTCCGCTCCTATCTTGAAAGTTTTGGGGTGATTAGTGAAGTGGAGGCCGAGAAAAAAGGGGGACCCAAAACGTGTTTTCCCCATGCAATTTTCCATAGGAACCTTTAGTCTCAGCTACAGCCCGAACTGCTGAACGGAATTACACCAAATTTGGCAAAAAGGTAGGCCTTGGTTCAGAGTCGTGCCTTTTGGTTAAATGGTGTAAATCCGTTCAGTAGTTCCTGAGAAAATCAAAAGTAAAATCACATATATATCTGGGCGGAGCCTAACCACACATGTCATCGTGAGATCTGATTAGCTGTCAGCACTTCATCCTGGAATTGCTGGCAGCCATCTTGGGACCAATATACATGATAGTACCCCATTGAAATGCATTGTAGTGAATCAAAGATTTTGAGGGTTACCAAAAGGAGAACTATAAAGGGTGATAACAGACTTTAGTTACATTAGAATTCATTTGTTGATGGTACCATACTAATTTCAGGAATTGTGGTGTGTTCTAAGGTGATTTTACCCTGTGAAAAACCTTCTGCTGGGATATCATGAATCATGTTTGAGAGAAAACTATTTTCACATGCTTGTCCCATAGAGTTTTGGAAGGTGCTCCAGAAGCTAAAATGAGAGCATATTTTCAGTAAATTCACATTATCTTTCTCAGTCATGTGAGAATGAAGTCTGACATTCTCAGTAAAACATGTACATCCAACAAGGGCAGAGACTGTCAGTTGATTCCTTTGTGTTCTACTGCAGCTTCCCAGAGTGTTCTAAAGAACAACTAGAGTGCTAACAGCCTTACTTATGACAAAAGTATGGCACACCTGAAGCCATCTTGATTGGAATAAACTGGTAACACTTAAAACATTTAATTTAAAAAGGAACAAAATGATGGGGTTCATTTTGTCATACAAATTATGGTTAGTGCTGTGGAAAGAAAAATTAGGACATGTTTCAAGTGTGATCTCAAATATCTTCCTGTTATATTTCAACAGGAGCAGCCTGCCAGTTGATGCCTTTGTGTTCTACTGCAGCTTCCCAGAGTGTTCTAAAGAACAACTAGAGCGCTAACAGCCTTACTTATGACAAAAGTATGGCACACCTGAAGCCATCTTGATTGGAATAAACCGGTAACACTTAAAACATTTAATTTAAAAAGGAACAAAATGAGGGGGTTCTTTTTGAAATAGAAATTATGGTTAGTGCTGCAGAAAGAAAAATTAGGGCATGTTTTAAGTGAGATCTCAAATCCTCTTCTATTTCATTAGAAAATTCTGACATGCAGACTGAAACAATCACTTTCAATACCAGCAGCAGACTTCCAGTTAACTCCCTGGTGAGCAGTAGCTTTACTACAGTGATCTAATGAGCAACTAGAGTGCTAACATTCTGAATTTATGGCAAATGTGAGACACATCTGAATGCCTTCTTGATGGAATCAAAGTAAAAAACTGAAAGCATTTCCTACTGAGGAGACTGCAGTAAATGAGGAAATTAGGAAACTTCATAACAAAGAAGTCTTCCAAGATGGCCACCAGAGAAAAAAGAGCCCAAATGTAGCACAAATATTACCCAGATGTAGCCCACATATAGCCCAATGACAAAAGTGTGCAAAACACTTTTTATTTTTAGTTTTTTTGCAGTTTTATGTCGTGCAGACTGGTCAGGTATTGGAGCGTTGCATCTTAAAACATGACCCCCTACACTACAAAAACACCACTGCACTACCCTAAACCCTAAAACACTACCCCCAGCATGACCCCCTACACTACACAAGCACCACTGCACTATCCTAAACCCTAAAACACTACCCCCAGCATGATCTCCTACACTACACAAACACCACTGCACTACCCTAAACCCTAAAACACTACCCCCAGCATGACCCCTACACTACCCAAACACCACTGCACTAACCTAAATCCTAAAACACTACCCCCAGCACGACCCCCTACACTACCCAAACACCACTGCACTACCCTAAAACATGACCCCCTACACTACACAAACACCACTGCACTACCCTAAAACACTACCCCCAGCACGAACCCCTACACTACACAAGCACCACTGCACTACCCTAAACCCTAAAACACTACCCAGAGCACGACCCCCTACACTACATAAACACCACTGCACTACCCTAAACCCTAAAACACTACCTCCAGCACGACCCCCTACACTACCCAAACACCACTGCAATACCCTAAAACATGACCCCCTACACTACACAAATACCACTGCACTACCCTAAACACTAAAACACTACCCCCAGCACGACCCCCTACACTACACAAGCACCACTGCACTACCCTAAACCCTAAAACACTACCCCCAGCACGACCCCCTACACTGCCCGAACACCACTGCACTGCCCTAAACCCTGAAACACCAGCCCCTGCACGACCCCCTACACGACCTAAACACCACTGCACTACCCTAAAACATGACCCCCTACACTACACAAACACCACTGCACTACCCTAAAACACTACCCCCAGCACGACCCCCTACACTACACAAGCACCACTGCACTACCCTAAACCCTAAAACACTACCCCCAGCACGACCCCCTACACTACACAAACACCACTGCACTACCCTAAACCCTAAAACACTACCCCCAGCACGACCCCTACACTACCCAAACACCACTGCACTACCCTAAAACATGACCCCCTACACTACACAAATACCACTGCACTACCCTAAACCCTAAAACACTACCCCTAGCACGACCCCTACACTACACAAGCACCACTGCACTACCCTAAACCCTAAAACACTACCCCCAGCACGACCCCCTACACTGCCCGAACACCACTGCACTGCCCTAAACCCTGAAACACCAGCCCCTACACGACCCCCTACACTGCCCGAACACCACTGCACTGCCCTAAACCCTGAAACACCACCCCCAGCACGACCCCTACACTGCCCGAACACCACTGCACTGCCCTAAACCCTGAAACACCACCCCTTCACGACCTCCTACATTGCCCAAACACCACTGCACTGCCCTAAACCCTGAAACACCACCCGCAGCACGACCCCCTACACTGCCCGAACACCACTGCACTGCCCTAAACCCTGAAACACTACCCCCAGCAAAACCCCCTACACTGCCCGAACACCACTGCACTGCCCTAAACCCTGAAACATCACCCCCAGCAAGACCCCTACACTGCCCGAACACCACTGCACTGCCCTAAACCCTGAAACATCACTCCCAGCAAGACCCCTTCACTGCCTGAACACCACTGCCCTAAACCCTGAAACACCACCCCCAGCAAGACCCCTACACTGCCCGAACACAACTGCACTGCCCTAAACCCTGAAACACCACCTCCAGCACAACCCCTACACTGCCTGAACACCATTGCTCTGCCCTAAACCCTGAAACACTAGCCCCAGCACGACCCCCTACACTGCCCAAACACCACTGCACTGCCCTAAACCCTGAAACACCACCCCCAGCACGACCCCCTACACTGCCCGAACACCACTGCACTGCCCTAAACCCTGAAACACCAGCCCCAGCAAGACCCCCTACACTGCCCGAACACCGCTGCACTGCCCTAGACTCTGAAACACCAGCCCCAGCAAGACCCCCTACACTGCCCGAACACCACTGCACTGCCCTAAACCCTGAAACACCAGCCCCAGCATGACCCCCTACACTGCCCGAACACCACTGCACTGCCCTAAACCCTGAAACACCAGGCCCAGCATGACCACCTACACTGCCCGAACACCACTGCACTGCCCTAAACCCTAAAACACCAGCCCCAGCACGACCCCCTACATTGCCTGAACACCACTGCACTGCCCTAAACCCTGAAACACCAGCCCCAGCACGACCCCCTACACTGCCCGAACACCACTGCACTGCCCTAAACCCTGAAACACAAGCCCCAGCACGACCCCCTACACTGCCCGAACACCACTGCACTGCCCTAAACCCTGAAACACCACCCCCTGCACCACCCCCTACACTGCCCGAACACCACTGCACTGCCCTAAACCCTGAAACACCACCCCCTGCACCACCCCCTACACTGCCCGAACACCACTGCACTGCCCTAAACCCTGAAACACCACCCCTGCACCACCCCTACACTGCCCGAACACCACTGCACTGCCCTAAACCCTGAAACATCACTCCCAGCACAACCCCCTACAGTGCCCGAACACCACTGCACTGCCCTAAACCTGAAACACCACAACCCTGCACGACCCCCTACACTGCCAAACACCACTGCACTGCCCTAAAGCCTGAAACACCACCCCCGCATGACCCCGTACACTGCCCGAACACCACTGCACTGCCCAAAACCCTGAAACACCACCCCCAGCACGACCCCCTTTACTGCCCGAACACCACTGCACCTCCCCAAACCCTAAAACACCACCGCCAGCACGACCCCCTACACTGCCCGAACACCACTGCCCTAAACCCTGAAACACCACCCCCTGCACGACCCCCTACACTGCCCGAACACCACTGCACTGCCCTAAACCCTGAAACACCACCCCCAGCACGACCCCTACACTGTCTGAACACCACTGCACTGCCCTAAACCCTAAATCACCACCCCCAGCACGACCCCCTACACTGCCCGAACACCACTGCACTGCCCTAAACCCTAAAACACTACCCCCAGCACGACCCCCTACACTACCCGAACACCACTGCACTACCCTAAACCTTAAAATACTCCCCCAGCATGACCCCCTACACTACCCGAACACGACTGCACTGCCCTAAACCCTCAAACACTCCCCCATCACGAACCCCTACACTACCCGAACACCACTGCACTGCCCTAAACCCTTAAACACTCCCCCATCACGACCCCCTACACTACCCGAACACCACTGCACTGCCCTAAACCCTAAAACACTCCCCCAGCACGACCCCCTACACTACCCAAACACCACTGCACTGCCCTAAACCCTAAAACACTACCCCCGCATGACCCCCTACACTACCCAAACACCAATGCACTACCCTAAACCCTAAAACACTACCCCCGCACGACCCCCTACACTACCCAAAGACCACTGCACTACCCTAAACCCTAAAACACTACCCCTGCACGACTCCTTACACTACCCAAACACCACTGCACTACCCTAAACCCTAAAACACTACCCCCTACACTACACAAACACCACTGCACTACCCTAAACTCTAAAAAACTACGCCCAGCATGAACCCCTACACTACCCAAACACCACTGCACTACCCTAAACCCTGAAACACTAACCCCAGCAGTACCCCCTATACTACCCAAACACCACTGCAGTACTCTAAACCCTAAAACACTACCCCCAGCAGTACCCCCTACACTACCCAAACACCATTGCACTACCCTAAACACTAAAACACTACCCCCAGCAGTACCCCCTACACTACCCAAACACCACTGCACTACCCTAAACCCTAAACCACTACCCCCAGCACGACCCCCTACACTACCCAAACACCACTGCACTACCCTAAACCCTAAAACTCTACCCCCAGCAGGACCCCCTACACTACCCAAACACCACTGCACTACCCTAAACCCTAAAACACTCCCCCCAGCACGACTCCCTACACTACCCAAACACCACTGCACTACCCTAAACCCTAAATCTACCCCCAGCATGACCCCCTACATTACACAAACACCACTGCACTACCCTAAACCCTAAAACACTACCCCCAGCACGACCCCCTTCACTACCTAAACACAACTGCACAATTTGTTACAGGCGTTGCAACGCAGGCCTGTGGTGCTTACTGGAAGTACCTTGTGGGTTAGTTGGGCCCCAGGGACCCTCAGGATTCAAGGTGACCTAATCCCCCAACTTAAAACGCGCCACGGGCGCGTTTGCACAGTGGTGAAGGGAGGGGGCGGGCCTCAGGTGACATGGGCGCAAACACGCCCTGTGGTGCGTTTTAAGTTGGGGAATTAATTCCCCTTGAATCCTGAGGGACCCTGGGGGCCAACTAGCCCACCAGGTACCTTCAGTAAGCACAACAGAGTTGCGTTGCAGAGAGGTGAAAAAGGTGCGTGGCCTCGGAACGCCTCTCTGCAACTCAGCTCTGTGGTCCTAACTGTAGGTACCTGGGGGCTAGTTGGGCCCCAGGGACCCTCAGGATTCAAGGGGACTTAATCCTGCAACTTAAAACGCACCACGGGCGCGTTTGCACACATGTCACCTCAGGCCCCCTCCCTTCACCACTGTGCAAATGCGCCCTGTAGCGCGTTTTAAGAGGTAGTTTTAATCCCCCTGCCCTATTATGTACTAGGGACTTACAGAGGAGGTCATGATAATCACAGGGGTACCCCAACGCATAGTGTTCCCTAGTGTATGTAGGTGTTTCACTGTATTCCAAGTGTCTTTTAGCATAGCACTGGCTCTGGTTAGTCAGAGTCAGTTACCACCAGTACGTATCATTCATGACATGGTCAGTGACATCACTGATGACATCACTGATGACATCTCAAATTACATCACTGATGACATCACAGATGATATCATCCACGTGATAATTTGATGCACCTCCTAATACCCTAATATAACCTTTGATACTCCCACTCTAAAATACAGACTACCATTTTGGAAACATAGACACACCAACACTAGTTACTACATACCCACTCACTGATTCCTAGGTCTACACACACATCCACTCATTCACTTATACAGTCACTCATACATGCAGTCACTCATCAGTACAGCACTATCATATGCATTCATACACCTATACAGACACTCGCACACCGCCACTCATCCATAGAGTTACTCACATACCTAGTCAGTCATGCAAAGAATCAATCATACTCCCATTTACTCACCTATACAGTTATACACACAACACCTCACTTATTCATACAGATACTAACACATACTTACTCTCTTATACAATCACTGATACAAGCACACACTCATCTATACAGCCACTCTCACAATTACTCACTCTCACATATAGTCATTTATATACTCCAACACTCACATATACTGCCTTTTACATATGTAGTTACTCACACATGTACCACTGAGACATCCATTCACTCACCAACACACCCATACACACACTCACCCACCCATACAGCCCTTCACAGATGCACTCTTGAACCCATACTGTCTACACTTAAACCTTGAGATTTATGAATGGTCACAGCATATGCTAAAGAAAGAGGAAACTGTTTTCTGCGAATATACAAGTCATTTATAAGCAAAAAACGAACTGCACAATGTCCAATCTGTTTTACCTCTTCAATCTGATCAAATTTAATCTTCAAAAATTCAATTCCATCTCTGTTCTGATAATTAACAAAATCAACAACTTTTCCCATTGCTCCATTTACTAAACCTTTTTCTACATCCAAATTACGCCGTAATATTACTCGACAGTTTACACATACATATAAAATCTTTTCTAAACCAGCAGTCTTAGATACAGACTTCTCCAAAGAATCCAATTTTGATTGTAATTTCTCTGACAGAAGAATAGTAACTCCTTCGTGTTCCATTTTATCAATAGCTTCCATTTTCACTATTGGTTGTTTTTTCAGTTTCAAAAGTTCTTCATTGAATGTACAACACTCTTGCAGTGTAGGCATTAGGCAAACTATAGACTTCTTTTCTCCAATTTTTTGTACATTATTTCAGGTGCAATGTTTTCATTTGGAAACAAGTTCATTAGTAGCCGACTTTGTAAAGCTTCTTTACCATGTTTCGTCAAGACACCAATTCTTATATCTTGAAGAATGTTTCCATAATGTCCATCACTTGCTTGTTGCATATTCTTAATAAGTTCTTTATATTCAAAATGAGACCCAATGTTCACATTTCCAATACTTCCCAAAGATTTCCTAGTTTCTTCATGGACAAGCATTTTAAAAACTGGTTGTCCTGTCACAGGAGTAAGTTGTAGTAGATCGCCGAATACAATTACATGTTTTCCTCCAAACAGAACATCATAATCAGTTTTTAAAATATGTTGCATTCTTAAATGTACAAAGGCAAGCATTAAGTTTGAGACCATGCTCACTTCATCAATGATTAGAAGTTTCATTTTCTTGAGTACTCGTGAAACCTCATAACAAGCTTCTCCAGATAGCTTGTGATATTCCAACTTATTTTCATGTTCAACTGGTAACATGAGTAATCGATGCAATGTAATCCCTTTAATGTTGTGTGCTGCTCACCCAGTTGGAGCAGTTACAACATAAGATAAATGTGATTCAGTGGTTTTCTGGTCAAAACTTTAATTAAGAAACTTTTTCCTGTTCCAGCTTGCCCACTGATATACATTCGAATTGGTTTAAATGAAGTACAGTTGTGTTCTTTTTTCATGCAGTAAATCGTGCTGTATCTGTTCTGTCACTTGCTGATATATTTCTTTTTGTTCAATATTTAGTTGTTGTTCCAACTTTCCTAACTCAACAATGTCCTGTCGTGCTTGTTGCATTGCCGTTTCTACTTCATTCATGGCTGTTGCTGCTTCATTTTCAAGAATTGGTTCTCCTAATGGATCTTGACTTAGTGGAGCAGAACTTTGACTATCTTGAGAACTATCTCTAACTATTTCAGCTGCAATAGTAGTTTCTTGTTGAATTTCTTCATTTAACATTTGTAGATAAGGTGGGAAAATTGTGCATTGAATGCTATCTTTACATGCATTAAATGAATCTTCATAGCAGTTAAAATCTCCAAGTAATTCCATTTCACTAAGCCAAGGCTTGAAAAGTTGCAAAAGTGATAAATAGAAAAAATCCCTTTTATCTGGAGTTTTGCAACTGAGTTTCCTGTGGTTAATAAGATTTCCTTTGGCATGTTTTACCAAACATCCTTCACATCCAATTACTGCATATTTTTCTTCATTTATATTTTCTGTAACATTTCTCTTAAAGCTGTAATGTTGCAGTACTTCATAGAGACATATGTTTTCCAGATGTGGACTTCTTTTAGGATAGTACGTATTCAGCATATTAGTTTTAACAATATCTGTACTTTCTGGTTCATTCAATGCTAAGTATTCAATTTCAATACTCGATTTCGTGTTGCAGCAAGACCTAGGGGGATATTCACAAGGACTTATCTCCGATTTATCTCCACCTTAACTCATCAAAAGTGGAGATAGATTTAACACCCCATTCACAAGCGGGTGCAAACTGCAGACATCGCCAGTATTCCCGAGATAACTGCCCCAAAATTTATCTCCACGATGGACACCACCAACTAACCCTAATGAGATGCAGAGTAGGCGTTCCCGTGCAAAAACACATGAAAAAACCACAACACAACTTTCACAACGAACTGCCAGATCCGCGATGCAAACCAAAAACAGGCAATAAGCCGAGGTAGCACCAGGGATTTAACACCTGCCTTTTGCTGGTGCTAAGCAGGACGACTACCCACAGCATGAAAGGGAGCCCAGCCAAGAGCCACACCTGAAGACCCACAGATGCCATGGAGACAATGATCATGCAGCTCCGATACCCATGAGGGCCACAACACCCACCGCCACCACCCCCAGCCCCCCCACCCGGACATACACATACCGTGCACGACACAAGAGCCACAAAAGCGCATGATGACGCACATTGCCAAAAAAACACACATGTGTGGCCAGAAGAACGAGAAACAGTCACACAGCACTGAAGTAACAAGCAAAAACTTTATTGAAATACAACACAAAACACCAATGCGGAAGACTCCTGTCGGGTCCGTCAGGGACAATCTCGACGTCACAGCCTGGAAAATAAAGCACAAAATCAGAACGTGTGTCATGCGCACATCAAAGGAGCGAGACACAGAGAAGGAAAGAAAGGCAGAGAGAGAAAGAGAGGGAAGGGAAGGAAAGGAAAGGAAGGGAGAGAGAGAGAGAGAGAGAGAGAGAGAGAGAGAGGGAAGGAAAGGGGAGAGAGTGAGAGAGAGAGAAGGAAAGGAAGGGATAGAGAGAGAGACACAGCCGCCCCTGCGCACCCAGGCCCCACTGTTCACCTGCTGCCACCGGTGTGTCTCCAACCACGTGACGGGATACACTGCAAGCCACCAGGTCTGCAATCTGTAATCGAGGCCAGAGTCAATCATGGCAGAGTCCATCACACAGCACACGGCAACAACGCCTGTCCGTCCCTGCGCACGCATGCAGCCGCACCCCACCCCCTCCCGCCGGCCAGCGCTGGCTGTCCGCACTTGCGCACCCCGGGCCCACTGCTCACCTGCCGCCAATGGTGTGTCCACCAGTGGGCACACCACGTGCCCGTGCAAGCTCCAGGCCCCGGTCCCGCCACCATGGCATGGTCCACATCATGCGAACCCGCCCCGCGGACCAGCAGGTCCCACACATGATGCTGAGTCCTGAGTCATCAATGGCGGAGACCACATCAGTGAACACGTCATCATCGCAGGCTGCACACCCGCTCAGCTATTTCGGTGCCACTAACCTTGTGCAACGCCAGTCAGCGCCACGTGGTGGTAGGCCCGTGACGGGCGCAAGGCTTCGGATGCCACTAACCCTGTGCAACCCAAGTCAGCGCCATGTGGTGGTAGCCCCATGACGGGCGCAAGGCTTCGGGTGCCACTAACCCTGTGCGCAGCAACTCATGGGCCCTTTATGATTGAGAACCGTGGAGCGTCCGTCATCCAGTCACCACCGGCAGAGGGGAATGTGACGTTGTCGGCCCCTTATATTGGCGGGGTCACATGGCCTGTGACGCCTGTGCCGGATGGGTGTGGTGTGTGTGCAAACCTGCCCCCAGGGAGTGGCCGTGACATGCTGACAACTAGACCAGTGACCTGCACACCACCAGCGAGTACGCCTGCGACAGGTAGCTATGTGGGCCCCCCCTCGGAGCGTAAGCGGAGTGGTCTGGTCTGGCGTACGCAGGACCAGCGCAGGGCTTGCAACAATGACTCGGGGGCTCTGGGCGTGGTTCAGTCCATGTCCGGACAAGGAAGTGACTAATGCGTGTGTCCCTGTTGTAGTGTCCACGGCACCCAGAACACAATAGGCAATGTAGCACACTGTGACTGGCATCCCACTAGATGAGCATCATTGACATAAGGGAAATCACTGTCCCTACATTCATCCACACATTCATACAAGAATGATGAAAGACATGACACAGCAGTGCATTACTGGATGTTTATTGCACATCCAGTGGAGTTTTGCAGCTGGAGCGGTACAGGGCCATGCCAAGCACACTACACAATATGGGCCCGTGGAGGGCCAGCCAGAGTCCATCCGGGGATGACAAGTACTGCGGAAGAGGAAGGGTACAGTCCGCAGTCTGGTCGCTGTGTCATTGGTCATCAAACAGGATATGGCAGTCCATGTTGCGGTCCAAGGTGAGTGCAGCGGAGTGTATCGGGGGTCAGTGGAAGGTCATGGGGCCATGTGCGGCACCAAGCAGAAACAGGCCAGGTGGCGGAAATGAATGCTAGTGCCTCCTTCTGAACTCAATCCCATCCACGGCCTCGTCCTCGGATGTGTGCTCTGCCCCACCTGTGGGTGTTGCAGTACCGGCTGCGGCACTGTGTGCCACTGACACCTCAGGGGCCGGAAGAGGATTGTCGGCCGCACTGTGTGGCAGTGACACATCAGGTTCTGGAGTGGATACGCCTGCCGCACTGGGAGGCACTGACACACCAGGGGGCGGAGATGTGGATGGTGTGGGGGCAGCAGCATTCATCATCGCCACGCCTTGTGGCAGCAATGCCATGATGAGGATCTGCAGGGCATGGTAGATCCCAGCTACATTTCGCTGATGTGCAGCGGTGGCTGCCATCCTTTCCGCCTCCATCCGCACCATGTCCTGCATGTGCCTCCGCATGTGTGCCAGCTCACGGCTGGGATCGCTGGAGCCACTCTGAGCGGACAGGTGTTCTTCTCTCTGCGTCATGACTCCAGCGATGTCAGTCAGGGCTCGTTGGAGACCATGGAGCGGGCCGTGGGTGTCCGTTAGGGACTGGAGCTGGTCCCTGATGGGACCTAGACACCCATGGATGGCGTCCAGTTTGGTAGTCATGAGGTCGAACCCCACCCGCACCTGCTCAGCTGTCTCCCTCTGGCCCTCCAGCACACAGCATTGGAAGGCCATGTGTTGTTCATGTGGGTCTTGGGAGACTGCCGGGGCTGTGGGTGCCTCCTGCTGGGTGGTTTGGGTAGTTAGTGGGTGGGGTCTCCTCGATGTAGCTGGGCTGCCCTGATCCTGGAGGTGAGTTGCGGATGATGTCAATGATGTCCTGGAGGGCTTGGGTGTCGATGCCGGGGGTGTCCTCCTCGTCATCAGTGAAGAGTGGCTGGGACTGCTCTGCAGGAGGTGTTGACGGTGGCCCTGCAATGTGAGAGGGAGATGGTGTATTACAGTGTCCGCATGTAAGTAGCCGCATGGTACAGGTTCACATTCAGACAGCATGGCATTATACATTGTGACAGTCTGTGGATCAGGGCCATGATCCAGAGTCATTGTGGGTGTGCACTGTGCTCTGCTTGATTGTGCATGTGTGCCATTGTGGCCATCTCCACCCGTCCCCCCAGTACCTGGTGGTCACTCAACCTGTTGCGGTTGTGTTGTGTCCTGTCGAGGAGTGTCCAGTCCCCCGACTCCGGCCACAGTCTCCACACTGATGACTGTCGACACCAGCTCCTCCATGTCATCCAGCTCCAGCTGTGGCGCTGGGCTCCCACCTCCAGTCTGCATTGCTGCCTTCTGGTTGGCTGCGAGTTTCTCCTTGGTCTTGCGCTTGATGTCAATCCATCGCCTCTTGGCCTTGTCCATTGACCTCTTGTGCTCTCCGACGGCCTTCACCTAGTCCACGATGTCCCGCCATATTCCATTTTTGGTGCCCAATGACACGTTGGAGGTGACGAACAGTTGTTGATGGTGTTCCATCACCTCCGTGACCAGGATCCTGTTTTCCTGCGGACTGAACTTCGTCTTCCTCTTCTTCTTGTCCTTGCCATTCCCTGTCCCCGAGGTCCCAGGCTGGTCGTCCGGGGTGCTTGTGGGGTTGCGCTCGTCCTCTGCGCCTGCTCCGGCTGCCTCCATGGTGCTTGGGTGTTGGTCATTTTGTGTTTGTGTGTTTTTTCTACTTTTATAGTGATTTTTCACGCCTGCCATGTGTGTATTGCAGGCCTGGCGCTGCTTATCGCTGATTTCCTCATCGCGCTTTGGCCCATCGCATGTTTTTTCGCGTTGAGGTTTGTGTTTTTATCACCGTCGCGGTTGTTGTATCGCGGACATTGGCCGCGTTTTTGGCGGACTATCGCATGGTACCGCCGTGTTGTGAATACCACGTTGACACAGGGTTATTTTCCCACAATAGGCTGCGATGTGTAAAGTTGCGTTAACATTTTTTGGAGATGTTTAGCACACGTTCTTGTGAATATACCCCCTAGACTTTCCCAAATGATTCCTCTTGATTTTGAATATAAACTTGCAGAGCTCAACCGATCCGAACATTCATAGGATCCAATCTCTCGATGGGAAAGCATCTTCAAACTCAAGCTGTACAATTTGTTACTAAGAGTCTTCTCTTGTGAAATTTCTTCCTACATTTCTTTCAACCTCGTCTTTTCAGATTTGGTTATATATGACGTAACATAGCGACCAACAGCAATAGAATTATCGGAATATACTGGATATCCATATTTGCATTCCTCATTGTCAAAATCACTGGATTGTAGTCATTAATATACTTTGATTCTTCAGTTCTTTTTATGTTGTAAGTATTCTTCGGAGATTTTCGAGTTATAGTATGCCTTACTGCTGACATGAAACTGTTGACTCTTCCTATTGAAATTACGGGACGTGGGAATCCAAAACGACATTTTGAATACAATTTTCCCTTTGACTTGTAATTCCGTCGACAATATTTTCCACATTGATGACTTTGAAACCATAAAACTTGTTGTCTCAAGTTGTTCTCTCCTCCTTCTTTTGGAATGGCACAGGTAACATACTCTTCAATGAAAGCCCAAACACTTTCATCAAGATCAGTTCCAAATGTTGGTGTATTTTTGATCCATAACAGCTTGTGTATATGAGGTGCACCTCTGGCTTGGTACTCCTTTCTCCAAAAGAAATCGATAACTTCTCCAAGAGCTGGATTATTTTTATTGCAGATAAAAGACATCATAGCTTGGAACCTATGATTAAAATATCTGCACACATTTACAGGATCCAAGGAACACAGTTCTCCAGCAGTCTTTAATTCAATGTTTTTTACATTTGAATGTCGTAGAAATTCAAGTAAATCGTCCCATGCGTATTCAGCACAGCTAAGCGTAACAAACCACGTAGGGGTACCTACATTTCTTAACATACATTTAAGTTCTCCGTGACGATGATACCAATACCCATTCGTACCACGTTGACATGCCATCAAATTAATTAACTGAGATTCTAAATGATCGTCTCTTTGTTGAACTTTGTCCATGAATTCCTCTGCAGAAACATGTGTAAAGTGAACTCCCATTTTTAATTTGTGGTTTACTGCATATGAAAGTCCAGACAAGTCACTTTCAAACAGAAGATGAAATAAATTTGGAATATTTATTCTGAGTACAATCTTGTTGTACGATATTCTGAAGCTGGAATCTGTACTGGTCATTCATCATATCGTCCACCTTTTCCTGTGGGGAACAGCTGTGGAAAACAACGAGCTTCCAAACTTTTTTCCCATACACTCATAGGAGTTCCTTTCGCTTTCTTCATTTGAAATAATTCAATAGTGTTTCCTATCACTTCTTTTGAATGTAGAGGATGTATACTGTAATGTTCAGTAAATTTCTTCACTCCTGCTCTTCTCCACTTTTTCTATTTGGCCAGTTGAAATTTCTGTATCTTCTTCTAAACATATTTCCTGGTCTTCCACATATACATTTTTATAATAAATATTGTTTTGTACAAGATGTAATGCAGCCTATTGAAGTTTGGTGACATCTACTAACTCTTGCCATATTTTCTGACTTTTGTTGGTACACCATTAACTAGAATAACTACAGGTTCACTTTCCTCTCTCTCTATACCAACAGTTTCAATATTTTTCCTAAAATCTAAAGGTAAGTACACAACTCTTCCTTTGAGACCTTTTTGTAAATCTGTCGGAGGACGTTTACCTGTTTTAGGCTCCATACGAACAATAGCCTGAAACGGGCGCACATATTGAGTAAGAATGGACTCATATGTATTTAAATCTGTCAGTTCTGGAGGAATAGCTACCAACTCTAACTTGTTATGTACAGCTCTAGCTGGCATTTTATTCTCTTCTAATTTATTGTAACAATACTTGCAAATACGTTGATCAGTACCCAACTCAAAACGACCTTCCACTAACAAGTAAGCACCAAATTGCTCCCACTTATCACTATTTTCCATTTCACTTTTTAAATATACATCAACATTCCTAGTTTGACTTTTATAGTGAGTACGTCGACAACAAATACAAACATAATTTGGTTTTTCACATGAAAGTATTTTAAACTTTGTAATTTCTGCAACAAACTTCTCAGTACTAATATCTTCCACCTGGTCTTCAACACCTACACTTATCAAGCTCTCACTTTCTCTACACTCCTCTTCAAGACCAAAGAAATGAAACTGTATATCATCACAAACTTTTTTTACATCCGATACTGTACCATGCAAAAGAGCTCTGTTCATTTCAGTTAAACATAATAAAGGACTATTTACATTGTACAATCTCCTTACTAACTTCCGCATTTCTGAGTGATGTACTGCTAACATTCTTAAATGATGAAAAGTACTTTGACATACTTTTCTAGAAAGACAAGCCAGAGAATGACCCTGCAACTGAGTATATTTTCTCACTTTACAAGGATCTAATCCTTGCAACATCTTAATCTTCTGTTTAACACTTTTTTTTGCATATTTTCGTAAAACAACTCGTAATATATCAATAGATTCCTGTCGAATACTACAAATAGAACTACAATCCCACTTATACACTGGAGCTTTTGTTCGTCTCCCTTGAACTTCTTCAGCTATTACTTCTTCAACATCTCTAGGAACCATATATTCCTTTTCAATTGCATAACCATTTTTGACTTCATAACGACCACTGGTATCAACTGCATGAACTAAATTATTTTGTTGAAAATAGCTTTCTTCATTAAAGAAAGGGTCAGTACTGGAAGTGTGCTTCCATTCACCAGAAAAAGTTTTGCAAAAGCTACTTCTATTAACCAATATTTTTCTTTTGGTTTTCTCCTTCATAGACTGCATTGTTTTATTCAATGTTTTCATTCTCTTCAATACTAATATAGATAATTTTCATTTCAATTGAAAAGCAGTATCTACTACACTTTCAATCTGTTGCTTTTTTTTATATGCAACAGATCTTTTTCTATACTTTTTAGTTTCTTTAATTACATTTTGAATTACTCTATTACGGGACATACATACACGTATCTCCTTAAATTGTTTCTGTCTTTTTGTCATATATACTTCTTTTCCGTTGTCTTTCTTTATTTGCTTCTTCTTTGTTCTAAAACTTTCTTTCCTCCTTTGGTTTGTATTTTGATCGTTCAATCTCTGCACAACTTTTTTAATAAACTGTTTAGTTCTCTTACCAGAAGCCCCTTTATCCTCAGCATTCTTTTGGTGTTCTTCTACTGCACTCCTTTTAGTTTTTATTAAGTACTTCTATTTCCTTTCTTCTCTTCTCTTTTCCTGTTTTCTTGCCATCTTTTATTTCTAATCCAAATATAATATCTTCCTAAAAAACAAATAATAGTTTAATTATTTTAGTACATTAATTACAATTTCAAAATTAATAACATTTTAATTTTGAAAGTAATAACTAACACAAAATTACAATTAAATTTGTATTGCATTTATTACTCATAAGAAACAACAAATGAACAGAAAAAGGCCAGACAAGTGCAAAAAGAAGCAAGAGAATTGCAGAAAGAGGGAACAGGGATGAAGAAAGAGGGAAGAGAGGTCCAAAAACAGGGAAAAGGGATGCCAAAACAAACAAGATAGGTGCAAAAGACACAAGAGGGGTGCAGAAAGAAGCAAGTGAGGTGCAGCAAGAGAAGTGCAGAAACAATCAACAAACGTACAATGAGACAACAGTGGTGCAGAAAGAGGCAACAGGGGTGCAGAAAGAAGCAAGAAAATACATGACTAGATAGGTAGTGTCTGATGGAATAGTTCACAGCAACAGTACTGCATAGGTGATTACATGAGAGCAGCAGTACTGAATGAGTGATTTATCAGTGCACGGGAAATACCTTAGACAAACCATGAGTGCAGAAGTAACGCATGGTTTAAAATATGGATGTATGAGTAGTGCTTCAAAGAATAAAAAAGTGCATGGGTACTGCCTGAGTAATTCTATGACTGCAGTGCTATTAACTGGATGATGGTATGACTGTATGGGAAACACCTGAGAAAAATGAGAGTGTAAGGTTAATGCTTGGGCCATTGTATGAGTGCATCAGTAGTATCAGAGTGAATAGATAAGAGCATGGGTAGTGCCTGACTGAATCTTTCAGTGGGATAGTAGTGACTTGGTGATTGCACGAATCTATGGTTAATGACTGAGGGATTACATGGCATGCATGTGTCTGTGCCTTTCCCTAGTGGCATCATATGTAAAAGAAAGATACAGATACATGTATACCAGACGTTTGTACCTCTACCATCTCTTTGACATAACACATCAGAGAATACTTATGCAAGCAGACACATACCTCACTCATAAGACTAAAAAGTCCCTCAAAACTTGACAGACTGCACTTCTCATTTTAAAGACACACCTAAAATTATGCGGTATACTTGAAGAGTAGATCTTCATCGACCAATAGAACCTAACCAAATCACTAATCCCTCTGCTAACATGTCTTAAACCTTACTTTTGGGCTGCAGTTTCACTATTTAGCTACTACTCAGAGTGTTGGGCCTACCCAAATACAAAGCAGCAACTTTTTCAATATGTCTGTTAATACATTCACAATATTCCAGAGAGCATGCATGCATGTCTCTGTACCTTTTAAAAGTGGCATGATATATAAAACAAACATACAAACAGATGGGTGGTAAAGAGTGCCTGAGATAATGGATGACTAAATGAGTACCACCTGAGTAAATAGTTCAGTGCAACAGTACTGCCTGGGTGATTGCATGAGAACAGTAGTACTGAATGCGTAATTAGATCAGTGCAGGGGAAATACCTTAGACAAACTATGAGTACAAAGCTAACAAATGGTTCAAGACAAGAGTGTATCAGTAATGCTTGAAAGAATAAAAACATGCATAATATTTTAGGAATCCCCAACTACCTTTGTTGCAGTGGATCAGGGCTCCGACCATGCACCTTGCCTACGCTACTCTTGATAATTAACCAGTAGGTGAGTCAACCATCATGACATTGATGCGATAGACCTCACTACGTGTGTGTGAGTACACGGTCATTGACTCTACCCTTTCCTTGTGTTTTCCCTCGTTCCTCAGAGCACTTTTGGCTGTCCTGTAATCGTTCGCAGACGTTTTTTAGCGCTGCTCCCTTGTTTCGGTATAATATCGAATTCCGACTCTTGTGGTTTACAGGTAGGCAGCATTGTCCCTACTTTTTAATTTCCAATTCCCTTTTTCCTTTTCTATGTGCCCCTGGTCTTCACAGCCCTGACCTTTTCCTTTCCTTCTTTATATAGTACTTATAATTTGGGCTACCCGGTCCTGATGATGATCCAGATTAACTAGGATCGAAACGCCGTCGACCGACTTTGTCAGTGCAATTAATGGCGCATATTCAGTATTGGTTCACAGAATTGTCTTAAATCTTGTTCAAATTACTTGAAAATTATTGTATTGAACCAATTAAACTTGTATATATCTTAGATCACCTTATCACTTAGCGCTTATCACTGTATGTTCCACTTGTCACTTGCGCCGTCACTTACTGTCACGAGCACAACGTGCACCAAGTTTCTTTGGGTTGCCTTTACATTTTTGCTTACAGTGCTGATATAACTGTCATGTATAAAATGTGGTTTTAATATATGATGCTATGAGCACATTTAACAAATTACTTGGAGTCTCCCTTCTTCTTTCTGTTGCCTTTTTGTAATGTTTTGAACATACAATAATATTAATTTCCATTAAATCCGGTTGAGACTTTGTTGTTAGTTTTATTTTTATACCTAAAATTATGAGGCATACTTGAAGTGTACATCTCCACAGACCAATGCGAGCTAACCAAATCGCTAATCACTCTGCCAACATATTTTAAACCTCACCTTTGGGCTGTAGCTTCACTATTCATCAACTACTCAGAGTGTTAGGCCTAAGCAAATGCAAAGTAGCAACCTTTTCAATCTATCTGTTAAAAGACTCACAATATTATAGAGAACATGCATGCATGTGCCTGTACCTTTTAAAAGTGGCATCATATATCAAAGACACACTCAAATAGATGGGTACTAGATAGTGCCTCAGAGAGTGCATGACTAGATGGGTAGCACCTGAGTGAATAGTTAAGTGCAAGACTACTGCCTGGGTGATTGCATGAGAGCAGCAGTACTGAATGGGTGATTACATCAGTGCCGGGGAAATACCTTAGACAAA
This sequence comes from Calotriton arnoldi, assembly GCA_963921515.1. Taxonomy (NCBI): domain Eukaryota; kingdom Metazoa; phylum Chordata; class Amphibia; order Caudata; family Salamandridae; genus Calotriton; species Calotriton arnoldi. Next base: position 5,386 of record CAWUFW010005055.1, on the reverse strand, counting down.
CCATGAGAGTAAGGCTAACACACGGTTATAGACAAGAGTGTATGAGTAGTGCTTGAAAGAGCACAAAAAGTGCATGGGTACTGCTGAGTAATTCTAGGACTGCAGTGCTAGTAACTGGATGATGGTATGACTGTATGAAAAGCACCTGAGAAAAAATGAGAGTGCAAGGGTAATGCTTGGGCCATACTATGAGTGCATCAGTAGTATCAGAGTGAGTACATAAGAGCATGGGTAGTGCCTCACTGAATCTTTCAGTGGGATAGTAGTGGCTGGCTGATTGCACAAATCTATAGTTAATGACTGAGGGAATACATGGCATGCATGTGTCTGTGCCTTTCCCTAGTGGCATTATATGTAAAAGAAAGATACAGATACATGTATACCAGACTTGTGTACCTCTACCATCTCTTTGACATAACACATCAGAGAATACACATGCACGCAGACACATACCTCACTCATAAGACTAAAAAGTCCCTCAAAACTTGACAGACTGCACGTCTCATTTTAAAGACACACCTAAAATTATGCGATATACTTGAAGAGTAGATTTTCATCAACCAATAGAACCTAACCAAATCACTGATCGCTCTGCTAACATGTCTTAAACCTTACTTTTGGGATGCAGTTTCACTATTTAGCTACTACTCAGAGTGTTGGGCCTACCCAAATACAAAGAATCAACTTTTTCAATATTTCTGTTAATACATTCACAATACTCCTGAGAGCATGCATGCATGTCTGTGTACCTTTTAAAAGTGGCATGATATATGAATCAAAAATACAAACAGATGGGTAGTATGTAGTGCCTGAGATAATGGATGACTAAATGAGTACCAACTGAGTAAATAGTTCAGTGCAACAGTACTGCCTGGGTGATTACATGAGAACAGTAGTACTGAATGTGTGATTAGATCAGTGCTGGGGAAATACCTTAGACAAACTATAAGTACAAAGCTAACAAATGGTTAAAGACAAGACTGTATCAATAATGCTTGAAAGAATAAAAACATGCATAGGTAGTGGCTGAGTGATTCTCTAACTGCAGTAGTAGTAATTGGATGATTCTATAACTGTATGGCAAGTACCTGAGTGAAAATAGGAGTGTAAGGTTAATGCTTGGCCTATTCTATGAGTGCATAGGAAGTACCTGACTCAGTAGATGAGAGTACGGATAGTGCCTGACTGAATCTTTGAGTAGGATAGTAGTGCCTGGGTGACTGCTCAAATCTATGGTTAATGTCTAAGGGATTACATGGCATGCATGTGTTTGTGCCTTTTCCTAGTAGTATCATATATAAAAGAAATATACAGATACATGTATACCAGGCTTTTGTACCTCTACCATCTGTTTAGGCATAACACGTGAGAGAATACATGTGCACACAGACACATGCCTCAGTCATAAGACTAAAAAGTCCCTCAAAACTTGACAGACTGCACTTCTCATTTTAAAGCGGCACCTAAAATTATGCAGCATACTTGAAGTGTACATCTCTACAGACCAATGCGAGCTAACCAAATCACTAATCACTCTGCCAACATATTTTAAACCTCACCTTTGGGCTGTAGCTTCACTATTCATCAACAACTCAGAGTGTTAGGCCTAAGCAAATGCAAAGTAGCAACCTTTTCAATCTATCTGTTAAAAGACTCACAATATTATAGAGAACATGCATGCATGTGCCTGTTCCTTTTAAAAGTGGCATCATATATCAAAGACACACTCAAATAGAAGGGTACTAGATAGTGCCTCAGAGAGTGCATGACTAGATGCGTAGCACCTGAGTGAATAGTTAAGTGCAAGACTACTGCCTGGGTGATTGCATGAGAGCAGCAGTACTGAATGGGTGATTCCATCAGTGCCGGGGAAATACCTTAGACAAACCATGAGAGTAAGGCTAACGCACGGTTATAGACAAGAGTGTATGAGTAGTGCTTGAAAGAGCACAAAAAGTGCATGGGTACTGCTGAGTAATTCTATGACTGCAGTGCTAGTAAATGGATGATGGTATGACTGTATGAAAAGCACCTGAGAAAAAATGAGAGTGCAAGGGTAATGCTTGGGCCATTCTATGAGTGCATCAGTAGTATCAGAGTGAGTAAATAAGAGCATGGGTAGTGCCTGACTCAATCTTTGAATTGGATAGTAGTGGCTGGCTGATTGCAGGAATCTATAGTTAATGACTGAGGGATTACATGGCGTGCATGTGTCCGTGTCTTTCCCTAGTGGCATCATATGTAAAAGAAAGATACAGATATATGTATACCAGACTTTTGTACCTCTACCGTCTCTTTGACATAACACATCAGAGAATACATATGCACGCAGACAAATACCTCACACATAAGACTAAACGTCCCTCAAAACTTCCTAGAGTGCACTTCTTGTTTTAAAGACAAACCTAAAATTATGCGATATACTTGAAGAGTAGATCTTCATCCACCAATAGAACCTAACCAAATCACTAATCCCTCTGCTAACATGTCTTAAACCTTACTTTTGGGCTGCAGTTTCACTATTTAGCTACTACTCAGGGGTCGATTCCGATTCGGGCCGGAAAAAGCACCGACCGACTCGGAGCCGGTATTAATTCCGACCGACACGTACCTGTGGCGCCCGACCCGCCAAGTACGATGCAAAGCGTGCAAAATCCGACCGACACGTACGGAGCCCAAGCCGAACGACCGAGCCGCACGGAAAACAGCAATCCGGCCGGAAAAACACGCGAATTGAACCGACCGACACGCACCCGGAACAAATCCGACCGAAACGTACCCGCGAACTCCAAACAGCCAAGTACGATGCAAGGCGCGAAAACCACGACCGAGTCGGACGGAGGACAAGCCGTACGACCGACACGCATACAAAACTGCGAGCCGAAGTAACACAAAACACCGCGACCGACGCGTACGCAGCTTAGAAAATAGCACAAACACAGCGTGAACGAAACGGAGAAGACCGTACGAGACAACTGCAGGGTCCGACTCGGTCACAAGAACGTTTCCAACATGCACAGAAGGTACTAAGGGAAAATACACAAAAAAAGGCCAAACAAGCAATTACAAAGCCAATAAATACTGGGGGGTGGGGGACAGAGAACAAAGACACACCCACAACTCCACCCATATAAAGGACACAAATCCCAACCATGATCCTTTGCAAATGCTATTCACCTGCCAGCACTCAACAGACAGCAACCACACACCCACAGCTCATCCCTCACACAAGCCACACACCATCAGCACACCAACAAATAGCTACCTCACATACACCCAGCAAAACACACACTCACACACCTTCACCTGCACACCAACACACACATCACTCACCATCACCACCCATCACCATGCCCCCAAAGAAGAATCACAAGTTCCTAGATTGTGAATTGGAAGTCATGGTAGACGAGATCCTCAGGGTAGAGCCACAGCTGTTTGGTGCACTGGTCCAACAGACACCCATCTCCCAGAAAACAAAGATGTGGGAGAGGATCATCAACAGGGTGAACGCACAATCACCATGTCTGCGCACAAAGACTGACATCCAGAACAGGTGGTATGACGTGCGCAGGAGGGTACAGGAGCTGTTGAAGAAGGACTACCTCCTGAGCCAACACACCGGCAGTGGCCCTCCTGCCAAGCCAGTATACCTCAGGCCCTGGGAGGAGAAGGTGCGGGCCATCCTTCCGCCAGTGAGCGTCTATGGACTACAAAACATCCCAGAGCCTGGTGAGTACACAACAAATGTACACAATATTCTGCCACAATACACACACACATCACTGTCAAGGGGAGAGTCAAACCATGCACTCTTAGCAATTACACAGCAACCAGCACAGAATCATCCCAAAATGTGTATGTCAGTCAGATAAACACAACACATGCCATCTCAAAGTTACATTTAACCGTGTCATCACATGTACAAACACAACTACAACTACAGCTAGGCAGTGGCACAAATATAACTAACAAACACATCCAGACATGTAGCCACCACTACAACACCAACACACAGTGAAGACCACTGAAAGAAAGGAATTCTGGGTATGCTGGGCAAGTCAGTGTAGCCAATAGCATCATGGGAGTCGTAGACACAGATATTGCTCACCCCCACAACTGTCCCATCAACACCACCATGAACAATGCACACATCACAGGGAGTGGAAAAGGACTCACAAGATGGCTGACACTGGGTACTGCTGTGGGGAGCACAAGGCCCTGCTGGCAACTGTGCAACAACCAACAGCAGGACACCACTGACTGACATCCTGAGAGACAACTTGCACTCCCTGCAATGGAAGCACGTTCCATGGTGGGACATCTGGCTGGGTGGTAAGGAGGACTCACAGCACTGACCATAGTCACAAGCACCTCCCCTCACACACCCCTCAACACAAACTCCACATAACCCACCTGGGAGAATGCAATGCCTCACATCCTAACTCAAGATCCCACAAAGAACCACCACCCTGGGTTATGCTGTGTGAAGCACAGGGACACTCTTGGGACTTTTAGCCAAACAACTGCCAGGACAACACTCCCAGCCATCCTGTCAGCACAGGCAGCCCACCCCACAGGGAAGCAGAGTCAAAAGGAAGGAAGGATGGGCATGCTGGGAAGGGGGTGGAGGCAATAGCATGATGGGAGTTGTAGGCACAGATATTGCTCAGCCTCACAATTGGCCCATCAACACCACTCACAACCATGCTCACATCACAGGGAGTGGAAAAGGACTCACAAGATGGCTGACACTGGCTACTGCTGTGGGGAGCACAAGGCCCTGCTGGCAACTGTGCAACAACCAACAGCAGGACACCACTGACTGACATCTTGAAAGACAACTTTCACTCCCTGCAATGCAAGCACAGTCCATGGTGGGATAACTGACTGGCTGGGTGGGAAGGAGGACTCACAGCACCGACCACAGTCACCAGCAGCTATTCACACCTCCCCCCTTAACACAAACTCCACACAATTCACCTGGGAGAATGCATTGCCTCACACACCAATAATCTATCCCACAAAGAACCACAACACTGGGTCATGCAGAGTGAAGCACAAGGACACACATGGGACCTGTAGCAGAACTAACCCCAGGATGACACTGTCAGCCATCTTGTCAGCACAGGCACACAACCCCACAGGGAAGCAGAGTCAAAGGGAAGGAAGCATGGGCATGCTGGGAAGGGGGGTGGAGGCAATAGCATGATGGGAGTTGTAGGCACAGATATTGCTCAGCCTCACAATTGGCCCATCAACACCACTCACAACCATGCTCACATCACAGGGAGTGGAAAAGGACTCACAAGATGGCTGACACTGGCTACTGCTGTGGGGAGCACAAGGCCCTGCTGGCAACTGTGCAACAACCAACAGCAGGACACCA